>CM028911.1:8403384-9615884 GCA_016801845.1 Polydactylus sextarius | reverse complement strand
TACAGCCGCGGCAGAAACTCATTCTGGCCCTCATCCATCATGCTCAGCCCGCTAGCCATTCCACTGACCTAATCTGTGATGCCTCGCTGCCTGCACCCGGTTCCTTAAAGGCAGGCTTCATTACTGTGAGGGAGAGCAGGAGATAGAGGCCAGGGGCCAAGGGCCTGGAGAAAAGGGCCGTGGTAGTCAGATACACACAGAGACTTAAGGTACATAAAACACTGAGACAGCCAACTGTCACAGCCACCCACTTCCTAGAACAGAGTACTGCACCACAATACAAACAATAATACTGCACTACACATTTTCATTGACGGTGGATAAGTTTGGAGAAAAAATAATCATAACAGAGAATTACAGCAGAGAAGTAGGGTGGAATCAATAATCAATTCAGCCTGATTAACTCTGAAAAAACAGTCTCACTGTCATGGAAATGTCCATCTAACAATCTAATCCCCCCCCACCATCCCCACCCCCACCTCCCATCCATCAATCAAGTGATTAGGCAGCTTGTTACTGTCACAAACAATTTCCAAGTCACTGACTGATACAAATTCAATCAGATATGCCAAACTCACAGAGGCAGCAGAATTTGCTTGAGATACAATCAGTGTCCAAGTCTTTCCCCTTAATAACCTTTGTTTTCCCTCCCTCCATCCACAGTCTACAGCACTCCTGCTCCAGGCTGCCAAATGTTACTTAACCAAAAAGGGTCGGACAGAGGAAGGCTGGCTACCTGACCCTGGACCAGCTATTATGGAGCTTTATTCCCTAAACCCCTGCTCTGGGTCTGATGCCAGACTATACTGGCAGCCCCCCTCCCCTTCTTATCTCACTAACTGGTCTGTCCCCGGACTCTGTTGCCCGCTGCCTAATGGAGCCTGTTTCTGCACTGAGGGGCAAATTCAATCAAGTCCCTCACTAAACATATTCAAACAACATTGCAAAAGTGAAGACTCTTGCTATTAAAATCAAGTCAACTGTCCAAGTAGCCACACCATTACTGCTCAGCCACCACCAGGACAGGACACAGGACTCCTAGGATGAAGGAACTGTAGACTTTATGGTTTGTTGAAAATTTTCAAAGACATTGACTTCAATGCTATTCTGAGAATATCCTTAAGAATTTAATAATTAAACTAATTCTCATTAAATATGAATGAATCTATGATACATGATAAATCAAATCATTGTAAACATTGGCAACATCAAAGCATTGTCAAAACATAAAGATAAGACCCAATAACATGGCTCTTTGTATGACAATATATTAGCTCTTCAAGAGTTGTAGTACTAACTCGTAGCTGTAATTGCCAAGAAGTAAAGTTGAAAAGACAAATATTCTGGAAAGCTGATGTACTTTGTGGTCTAAGGTTTCCAGGTCTCCAGCCATTATAATACACTGAACAGTGAAAACTGGGCCTACACTTAAAAAATAAAGTGGACTGTAATTTTGTACTGTAGCTCTTTAGTTATACCTAAATTATATTCTAGAAATACATTTCGCATATATTTATCACAAACAGTACATTGGTGCATTCCTGCTGTTGTCTTTCTTTTAACACCAGCAACACCCTTCAAGTTTGACATACAGCACAACATAAGGCATGATGTCCAACATAATCCTAATGAAAAAGTAATCTCCCAACCCTCCCAAACTGCTATCACCATTCACTCAACGATCATTTTACCATCAGATCATTCATTGCATCATACATCCTCTGTGTTGGGGGCTGGAGATTAAAGAGACAGCTAATTGACAAGCTAGGCTGCCCAGGAAACACCAACAAGACAGATCAAACTGATGGGAAATGTTTACAAGCCTTACATCAGCATGGATAACATCTAAGGAAGGGATTTTCTTTAAAGCTCCACAAAATCTCACACATATCAAAATCCATACCATTGTGTATTTTCTAAACAAATCAAAACCAATATGCAGTATGTTACAAATGTGTTCACTGTAGATTATATACTAAAACAGTACCCCAGTTCCTAACTGTCTGAATGATCCACCATTAATTCCATTTAAAGCATTAACTCCTTCACCTTTTGTTAGTAATTTAGGACATATCCTTCGTAATGTTACTTGTGGTATCAAATATAACCATATGGTTAACTTTTCTACTATACATATAGCCTCTATTTTATCTTTCTGTTATACTGTGCTATTACTCTGCCTGCATTTAAAATATAACAGCATTTAGTATCATATTAGAATCCATACCCAGCCTTTCCAACTAAATGCCGAGCAAAAAGTCAATAAAGAGCACTGTAATTCAGTGAGAATGGGAGCATTTCCTGTCTGAGGGAGATGCTTTTATAGAAAGCCGTTAAGGAAGAGCAGAGTCCTCAAGTGATTTTTTGACAATTTAACTGGTTCTCCTGACACATTAAATGACTACGCTGACAACTTAACTGCAATGCCAATCAATATTTCCTATTACTCTCATTGTCAGAGAGAAAATAAAAATATGATGTTGAGGTCAACCGAAGAGTGACAGGGCATTAAGATCTATCAGTGCTGCTCATTAATGCAGGTAGCCCATCAAAAAAGAGGGGATATATGTCTGATGATGTCCGTTTAAGGTTTTGCATTTGAAATAGTAAATTCTATCAATACGCATTTAAATGATATAAGATATAAATTAAAATGTTAAACAGCAGCAGTTTGGGAATACTGAAAAGATTATTCCTTCACCTTCCATTGTATATTTCTTGAACAAAGTATGGACCGGTTGCTAACAAGTGTTCCTGTTCAAAGCACTGTGCAGCAAAAAGAAAACAAATGATGTTAAATGTAACAGTGCTATCTGAACTAAGCTGCTTAACTCCACCCCCAGCATTACAACCCAGCAGATTTCACATCAATGTGAGGAGAAGACAATTAACCAGGGGTTTAACCTGTCAATCACATACTGTCAACCTATCACACTTGCACTCTCAGGTCCGCCTCCTACTTAACTCTCTCTGTGATATGGTGCTGGCAGTTTGGATGGCTTGACTGACGTTAGTCCTGATCCCAGCACTGGGAGGTGCCTCTGTGGATGTCTTGGATATGAGAGAGGCAGATTGGGGCGGACATGTGAGGGTGAAGTGAATGGGCCTAAAGGATAGAAAGAGTCCCACAAATGTGCCGGCCTGTCCTAATTAGATGTGCAAAGCAGCATTGGGGCACTGCCATGGCAGTAATGAGAGCAAGAGGGGAGGGTTGGTGGGGGGGGGGCAGGCAGACAGACAAATAGAAAAACAGACTCACCCTCTTTTTATTGAACAAAATCATGACTTTTTATGAGTGCATCTGTGTGCTAATCTTGTTTTTTTACATCAGCTAAGCACTGAATTTAACACAACCCATCACCCAACAACATCCTGTGTCAAGGAAATCACATACAAAACTTACAAGAGTACACTACAATGTATACAGAAAATAATATTTCTAAGTTTCTCCTGTTACTGAGTCTAAACACATCTGTATAACATAACTATTCCAAAATGTTCAGATTGTTTACATTCTGAACATTTTAACATTGTCTCAAATGGCAACTTTTATTTTAGCTCTAAACTATATAACTATTAGACTATTAAACATCTATAACTGTAGTGTGAGAGGAAGGGTAAAGGCAGAGAGATGCAGCACGTGTTAGATTAGCGCATGTAGGCAGAAATATGGGCTGAACCCGTTGGCTGTGTATCCTATTACTTTGCTCTCTGCTTCCAACCGTTTGGATTCCATACCGTTCTGTTAACCATCAGCAATTATCTCCCTGTCAGAGCTAAAGGTAACAAATTTCCCCCCATCCAGCCAGCCGCTATCATCCTCTGGACACCAGCATCAACTGACAGCAGCTAAATCACACCAGCCAGCCAAGACTCCTGACAGACAAATGCACTACCTTGGAAAACCTGGGCCCATCACTCTAAGACGGGAGGGGTGGTGGAAAGGAGGGGCGAATGGAAGAGGGAGTCTTTCCCTGCTGACCTTATACTTCTTCCTTTTTTTTTTCTCGTGCCCCCTCCCCTCTCTGGAAGAGATGGACTGCCCTGTATTCTGTAAGCACAGGGCCTTGTTCCCAAATAAGAGAATTATTAATGGACCTTTCCTTGTTGCTGGTTTATCTTGTACCATCACACCAGGTCCAGGTTTCCCCCTTTTACAGATGGACACAGTGAGCCAGGGCTATGAGTTATCTTCACAGCACCAAGCAACCACAAAACAACACCAAGGCTCCAACTACAAACACCATATTTCTGCTACCTGGGAAACTTTCTAACACCTGTTTTCTTGAGGGAGGAAAAGTAAAAAATTTATGTCAAGTGTCACCTGAAACACAACGCTTTTATATTAACATAGCCATGTGAACATCTGGGAGTATCACTGAAGCAAACAAAGAAATACATGCACTGACTAAGAACTATACCGTTTGTGTTTACTCAGATAATGCAACTGTGTTTTTAAAACTTTCTGCTATCATCACTCCATTTTAGAATGATATTTATATGCCATTAGAGCAGAAATTATTATTCGATTAACAGACTAGACTACATTTATAAATACAACCTGCTTTATATTTCTGATATTTTTAAATTTTTGAGATGGCTCTGGGACATTGTGATAGAATAAGAAATAATTAATTTTTTTCTTAAATTTAGCTTTTCCCCTGATGATTCTTTAATGGCAAAAACAGTTGTTATATGCAGTCCAATAAAAAATGTTTTGAACACATGTATGTAGCAATACTGCTGGGTATATACAGGCTACAAAATATCAGGTGTAAACAGGCTGACAAATGACTTAAGCAGAAAGTGGATGAGCTGAGGTGAAGCAGTGGAATGCATACTTGAGCAGATTAGTGTGATTAAAAAGAGTAAAAGAGTGACAGTTGAGGTTAGGGCAACAAGCTGATTCCTATTCTAAATGACATGACCTTCTTTGCAAGTCAAACACATTCACAATAAAATTCATTGGCACGTCATTGCTGCTTAGTGCATCACCTTTCTCATATTCGCTGCCATTCAGTTGTTTTATTTATTTATTTCTAACACTTTGAATTGTGCTGTACGATCCTTATGGTGATAAAATTACATAGCCTAGTAGGTGTAAATCAACTTTACTTTGCATTACTGAGAGTAGTTCACAGCTTTAACAGCTCTTCCCATCAGATCACATTAGCATATTGGTGCAGGTAGATTTCTGTGTGGCGCTCTGTATCAGTGAGGCTGAGAGAGGAAGGGAGCTGTACCTGACAGTGACCTGTCAAGCCAGATAGGATGTGTTCAACGATAAGCTGTCTGCCTGGATCACACACACACACACACACACACACACTGACTTGTCCACCACCCAGCTGAGGAAGAGCTCAATGGCATTTCAAAGCTGCAAAGGTTAGATGTAAGAAGGAAAGCACAAGCGATCTGATTCCTGTTTTCTAAATATCAACTGTCATTACTTACAATGCATAATTTCATTACGTATATATACAATACATAAGGCCAAAAAAGCCATGGAAATAAATCAGGACTAATCACATATTGACGTTTTGTTAATTACAAGTGGTTTGAGGCTGCAACTAATAGTTATTTTCATTACTGATTAGTCTGTTGATTATTTTTTGATTCGCTGTTTAACTGTATTCACTATGAAATACCAGAAAAACAACCGACAAACCCCAACACAAAAAATATTCAGTTTTCAGTGATATTATATTGATTCATTTTAGAGTAAAACAGAGACTGTGTAAAACTGTGGGAGCCGTGGGAGTACAACTTTAGATCCTGATCAAATCAAATTAATGATTCATTATTTCTAATTTTACTGATTATTTCTGCACTAAATTGGTGTGCTATTATCAATCGAAGTTCAATGGTAGCCATAGTAGACAACAAAAAGTATAATTGCCATCTATTATGTATGTGTCATAACTGTAAAAAATTAATTAATGGAGAAAATGCAGACGCTCATTCAGTTCATGAAGCAATTTCCAGGAATAATGCACAAACTACATCTATCACAGTTCAGCTGCAGGTACTTTTCAGCCAGAAGACTCAAAGTCAAAACCTACCAACAATTGAGTCAAGAGCACAAAAACACAGCTGGTGAAGCAGTGACAATCTCGCTCCAAAACAATCTCAGCAGTTTAACAACAGGAGCCAAATCTAAAGTAACGACAAGGATGCAATTGTACTGTAGAACAAGCCTACCAGGGTGCACCACTGGTTTGACTATACACAGTGAACACACACATGCACACACACACGCACACACAGCAGGCCCCTAGGCAGGATCAATATTTGTTGGGATTGCACCTTGTTCCAACAATGTAAGATTTACGGCAGGCGTGGGGGATTTACACTTTGTCTTCGAAGCAACTCATCAGTGCAACCCAATTACTAACCCCAGACAGACAGCATTAACATGGGCCCCGCTGCTGCTTTATGGCCCCTCAGCCCGTCTCATTCCAGCCTCTTCAGGCGCTGCCACCATAACGGATACTACACTTAAAATGTGCTCACAGGAATGAATTCTCAGTCTTTCATTACTCCTACCTTGATTTACTTCATATCATTTCGCAGCTATAGACAAAGATAACACATTGTAAATTACCCCTATCCTGTCTGCTTGTTTCAGCACTAGAAGAGAGTGGCGGGAGGGGGCAGAGGGAAAACAGAGGGGGGGCAGTGGCAGCGAGAGGGGGCTCAGGTGTCGGCACATCTTGCCCTGACAAAGATGCATCTCTGTCACAGAAAATGGTTTTGTCCTTGTTAAACTTCTTCTGCAGATTGTACAGTTGTGAAGACTCACACAGATGAAATCTTGACTTTTACCTAAAAAAATGATCATCAAAAAACAATAAATATAATATCACTATAAATGTTAACTGTCACAATCTCTAACTAAAATATTTGGAACATCTGAGTGACATTTTCTCACTATAAGACAAAAAAAATATTAATAAAAAATAACACTGGCGCATATTTTTGTAACAGCAACCATCACAAAACTATTGTTTTGTTGAGCAGGTGTCATTTTTAGCCCTCAGGCCATTCGCAGAGACTTGCAAGTTGCTGAGGCTCCTCTGGCTACTTCTGTCACTACTGTGTGAGTTTAGGGAAGACCGTGCCACTGGCCCCAATTCCCCCTTAAACACACACAGTCACAACCACAGGGACAATTTCTACCAGAAGCACTTTACAGCCTGTCAATCACAGGATTGCATGAAAAACCTACAAAAACTGCTGCATCATATACTCTCACAACACGCTACATTATTGGAAAAATGAAGGATTTCTCTGCAAAATATATATTTTCGCACAAAAACACCTAAAATATCTTACTTGCTATTTCTCCATCTTTTCATAATAGTCTGTCATCTGTGCTTTACCTCCAGGCCAGCAATTATTGTGCAAAAATGGGTGCTATAGATTGTTAATATCTCAATTTCAAAGGCAAAAAACTTTATAAATGCTATAAAATATTCTGTAATTGCAAAACATCTTTCTTGGGGTTTGCATAAGAGAGGGAGGGGAAAAATCCATTAATTATGTAAACATTCACATTAAACTGATGACTACAAATGTTACCACTCCATCTGCTCCTCTGTAACATACATGTCTGTGCCGTCATTGAGAAAAAACACTGATGTGGGCTGTAGGAAACCCCCCTTGTCCTCTGTGTAATTTCCTCTACCCTCCATCCTATTTCAGTGGTTGATAACTAAGAACATTAGTTTTATGCCACTTGCCAAGCTCAAATGAAAAGAGAGCTAACTTTAATGACACCGCAATTAATCGGCCCAATAGACAGACAGCTAAAAGACGAGATATTGACTTCATTAAGGATAATGTATTATGTCATTAAGTCAGTAGGGTCACCTTGTGTATCATACAAGCCGGTTAATATATTGGCATTTTCCTTGAATAAGATAAATTCAGATGTTGGAGATAAAGCTGATTAGAAAATGTTTCATCCAGGGAGGTGCAGATGCCTGCTAGTATAAGCTGCTGATGAGGACTAGGAAACCTCCAGAGGGAAAGAAAAGGGATAATGTGCTACCAATCATACTTTATCAGAATGTGGATTGATTGGCTGCGGCAATTTAATTATTATTGTTTAGCTCTAATCTACAAAGAGGAACACTCACGGAATGAATATCTTCATAGAAGCATGTCAGCAGCCTCATTTATTTTCTGGTGTTAACACTGTTTTAAGGATTCAAACAACATGTTACAAAGATTCACATTAACTTTTAGTCGATGACCTTGTAATGCATGAAAATTACTTACTGGTATTTCCACATTTCGCTGTCCAATGTTGTCATAAAAAACAATGTTAATTTTGTAATATTTAAATAATGTGAGAATTATGTTATTAATTTGGGTCTTTTAGATCCATGTGTTGTAGTGAATGGATACTATATTACTTTCTTTATTAATGTCACTGTCCACTGCAGTGACATTAAAGTCCCTCTCTCAGCTGTATCTGTCTGTTTTCCCAGCACATCTCCCTCAGGAGTATTGAGAGGTATTGGAGTTCCACTGCACTCTACTGCGACCTTGCTAGTTTCTTTTTTTGGGGGTCTGTGTGATTATCGGCAGTTTCTCATCTGGTGGAGGCTCTGCTCATTTGTCATGATTATTGCTGAGTTCTGGCCTGTCATTGGCTGCAAGAGATCAATGGCTTTGGACTCACCCTCTGTTGTATGGGCAGGCCAAACAGCCTTTTCTTCACTAAATGAGGCTTTCCCTCTATCCATCCATCCATTCTATCCATACTGCCTTCTTTCTCGCAATGTCTTTCTCTCTGCCCCTCCTGAGTCAGTTCATCAATTTGGTAGTCTATATATCTTTTTTGTCCAATCAGTGCTGACACAGTGTCTGTTTTTCAGGTATTGGAAATACGAAGCTGTGGAGTCACAGCTACCGATTCTTGATTTGTAAAGGATATTTTCTTAACTCAACTTAAAATGTGCAGCATTTTACAAAGGGACTGTGCACTGATTTGAGACGTGGAAAGAAAACTATAGGGACGATGTTCATAGATTATATTGCAGTTGGTATTTTGTATCTTTGGGAATTTAAATCAGCCATACTTTTTTATTGTGGATGCATGCTAAGGCAGAATTAAGGATGAAATATTTGGACACTTTTGTTTGTCTGTACAATAAATACAAACCATGAATACAGCCAGAAGTCTGTTAGCTCAGTTTAACATAGCCAGGCCATGACTAACCAAGATCAATACATGGTATATAATGTGCCCTTCTGCCTGCAGTCATTATGCTAAGCTAACTACCTAAGCTAAGATAGCTTTACATTTAATGTACACATATGGCAGTTGTATTAATCTTCTCATGTAACTGTTAGCAAGAATAAAAAAAAAAAAAACCTAAAATGTCAAACTCTTTATTCCTGAATTACTGAATTTGACTTTAACTTTTCATGTATGGCAGAAGATTTTGGTAACCAAATATTAATAGGGGGGAAAAAACTTTTTGAAGAATTTAGATGAATTATTTATTCCAGCTCATGTGGAAATGTAGCTTAAATAAAACAAAAGAATGCTACCAGCTTGACTGGACAAACATTATTTGCGCTGAAACATTTATATAAGCCAAAGGCCATCGCTTAATCTGTTCCTCATAAACTCAATACTTGGACCAGAACTTGAGTCAAAGATTGCATGAATGTCACATGCCTTAGGTAATAACTTCAAACTCTTTGGAAAATTTTTAACTAGCACAAATAAAAATGAACCTCTAATGCCCTCATTAAAATCCATACACAGTCTCTCAATCAATTCCTACTTCTGTATGCCGCACAGGACTGACAGAGTATAAAGTTCACAAGTGAACATATCATTATATCATGATCTGTAATGATAAGTTCTCAGAATAACTCTTTTTTGATTATGCTAGTCAGTGGTTAGTGGCCCTTTAAATATCACGGCTTATATTTGTAGAAAATGAGAGAGTAATTTAATGTTCAAAGAAGCTACAGAGAACTTTAATTATGTGCCCTTAATGAGGAATAAATTATGGCAAGACTAATTGCTTATGAATGTGAAGACACAGATCATGGCTCCTGCGGCACCGTGCATACTGCAGCAAAGACAAAATGAAGAGCTGATTTCACTATGTGGTTCCTAGATCATGTGTATGCTGCTTTGTTGCCCAGTGTGCATTTACCAACCATTAAGTATCGTTATAAAATACAGCTTTCAGTGAATATATAAATAAATGTGCATCATGAAAATGTCATGAAAATTGGTCTTCATAAAATGAGGCCAAAACCATAATGTAAAACCAAGACAATGTTAGAAAAGTGACACTGCCATTATTGAATCTTGACATGCTGCATCAATCACCCACTGTATCAGCATAACATTCATGAAGCCACATCACGGAAGCCCATGCAAAACAAAAGCAATTGGCTCAGTGTGAAAAGCCATTGAGCATACATTCATGTCAGTAATCAACACACGAGCCTCTCGGCTTCTACTCATGGGTCACAGAATTAAAGTGCCTTTCACACAAGGTCAAGACAGAGCGGACAAGCCTTATTAAATACTGTATATTCTAGTGCTTCATGCAAATGGCAAGGGAGGATCCACTACAACAATTATCAGCCCACCTCTGTCTTTGTTCCAGTCGCATCAGTGGACTCAAGATAATACAGAAGCACCTTTTTATTGTATGCCCCTTTGTTCGCATATGTGCGTGGTGGATGTAGAGAGATCTAAATGCTTGATGAAAAGAAGTATTGAGACAGTGAGTCGAGGACACAGTAGGAAATGTTGTATAGAGTCATACTGACTATAGTTATACACAGGAGTACCTCTGCAAACTGTTAAAGGCAGCCCAGAGCTAGTCCAGTGCCACCTGGAGAGTGAGTAGGAGAGCTGATGAGTTTTATCACCTTGCCAAAGCCTTCCTCAGGAACTTCTAATTGACGGCTGGGCCTGCTCTTGTGTCCCACACAATTTCCCATCATGCCTCTCCTGCTGCCACACAGCTCTCACTACTCGTACCCCTGTTCTCCACCTCCCTCCTCCTTCATCCCATCCCTCACTCACTCCCTCTCTACCTTTGTTTTCACCGTATCCGTTCCCCATCTCCTCTCCTTTCTCCCACTGCTGCCGTGCCT
The DNA here is from genome assembly GCA_016801845.1 of Polydactylus sextarius. Lineage (NCBI taxonomy): Eukaryota > Metazoa > Chordata > Actinopteri > Polynemidae > Polydactylus > Polydactylus sextarius. The sequence continues at coordinate 9,604,742 of CM028911.1, read as the reverse complement.
TGGCTTGGCTGAGCAGGCCTGACAGGCGGATTCCTTTGCTTTTCGCCGTATTAAAGCCACTTTCTTGCTCTGACAGCCTGCTCTCTCCTGCCACCTCATAGCTCTGGCTTCACACTTCTCTGGGCAGCCACTGCCTCTTGACAGACCACTGTCACTTCCCATCATGCTCTCTGCTGATCGCGCCTCCCTCCTCTGCTGCACTGACACCCCCCCACACCCACCCAACCCCTCCCCGGCAAGCTCGCACGAGCCCACTTCCATACCAGTGCAATTATTTTTTTGACAAGCCATCCATCAGCCTTAACTTTAAAAGCACTCTTCACTGATATCCATTGTTAAGCCCCCCTTTGCAGCTCCTGCCTTCTCCCTCCAGATAGAGCTTGCATGAGAGAGTATGATATCAGACATCACCAAACCTACCAACCCATGTAAATTTACTTTGTTCTCGGCTATGTTTCCAATTTCACGTCCAATTTTTCGGTACATTATGCGTAGTTGTTGTGCCTAATACAATGTTGTCAAAACCCATTAGAGTTTGTTCCCTTAGTCGCCTCTGAAAAAAGGTTAGAATTGGTATTCTATATGTGTAAGGCAGGCACATCGCACCATCTGCAGTTGAATCTTATTAAAATTATCTGTTCAATTCTCACGTTCTTCGGTCAGAGCAATTTGCAGGCATTAGCAAAGACACATATGAAAATGTCAGCATGTCAACTAATAACAACGAAAGCAAAGGGAGTGCATCGCTGTGAGTCAATAATGCTGCCTTGCTGGTGACACAAATTTGATGGTAATCTAAGAAAATGAATAAGGAGGAAATGCTCTGCGCTGTTTGAATGGGAATCTTGTCCTGTGTTGAATCATTTGGCACTCTTCCACTTGGCCTACATCTTAGCCTTGCTGTAGAAAAAGGGGGGCATGACAACAAAGTGCTCTCCCATCATTGATGTCTGGTATGCTCAAACAGCACACATTACATGTGCATGATGAATTGGTTGCATTATGCACAGCTGAAATGATGTTCTCTTCATCTGACCAATGCAGCTATTTGTACAATGTGAAGCTGTGAGTAGATACTGAACATGACTGTTGAAGTCCCAAATATACAGTTAATAAAACTCTAAGTGGTGTCAGGTGTCTCCAACAATGTCAATTGATGACTGTACTTTACACAAATGCCCATGTGGCAAATTTAAAAAAATGATAATTAATATGCAGTGTAGCCGATTTAGCAATCTGTTAGCTTGTGAAGCTCGTTAGCTAGAATGGGAACACAGCAACAAAACAGAGCGGAAAGTCTACAATATAAGTGAGTTGAACACTTGATGGTGACATAATACAGGTTGTCCACACCAAATAAAGTAAAATGGGTTTAGGCCAAAGGACTGTGCGATTTCAGCAGTAGTTCATAAAGAATATTGAAGACAGGCAAATAAGAAGTGACAAAATTGCTATGGCAGCACAATGGAGCTTGGCTGCCACACTACAGAATCACTCAGCCAAGTGAGTTTGTAAACTTTAAGCCAATTGAATTCAAAAGCCAGCCTTCAACAAAAAGGAAACACAATTAACAAGCTGATACCAGCATGTGTCTGGCTGGCTTAATGAATATCAAATTATACACAAACACTTATAAATCATCATTATCCCCCAAATTTTAATTGATCCCACAATTAAACATGACAAATGCTACATATTGCAAGTCTTGACTTTATTCTTTCCCAATAAGGGACTATTTATCTTTCTCTTTTTACTAGTGCGTCATAGCTAATTTCACATTGTGTGTGCTGCTAATTAACACGGACAGACAGACAATTTTAGTGCAGGGTAATTTCTTTTGTTTACAGCAGGGAGCCTTCTGTTTCGAATAATTTCCAGGGCTCTTAGGAACTCTGTTCTGCTCCTTAGTATCCATTTCAACCTCCCTTTAAGTTTTGAGCTAAATTTTCTTACTCTCAATTTACTCTGATAATTATGGGTAGCATTTAAATTGTGTAATGAATCAACACTAAGAGTTCATGTTTCAAATCTGTTAAAGTAACGTGAGCCTGATATTAATATAAAAAGATGTTCTTTTAAACAATGATCAAATTAAATGAGCATTCATTTAAATTGAATATTTTAAATCTAAGAACAATTAATTACATTCATGCGAGAGTGTAGGCGTGCATTTGATTGTGCTCACATTCATTTTAATGTTCCCATATGTACACGAGTGTATGCACACTGACATGTTTATTTGAGTAGTGCTGTGTTTACACCTTGTGCAGATGCTGCATCTATGCACAGCAGACACCTGCCACTGTCGGTGGCCCTGACAGCTCTGGTCCCAGCAAAGCAAAGCAAGGCCCCAGCATATGGTTATCAATGATCCAGATGGCTCTTGCTTGTCTCCAGACTGACAACTTTGCTCCTCCATTATCAAACACTAGTAATTAACCATAATCAAGTAGGTGTTAATTAGACATAATGAAACAATTTCTGTTTGGTCAGAGCCTACTATTTGCCAATTACTCGTAATTATATGCACTAAGCACTTCAGTGTAATCTCTGTTGGTGGTGGAACAGGCAGCCAGTCAAGCAGCAGGGCTGTGCCTGTTTGCTAGACTGAAGAGACTTTTGTTTTGTCTAAAAATTTGGCAGATTTAAACGTGCAGGCGTCCGATTGGCCAGCCTGTCACAGTTGCCTGAGGGGGGAAACAAAGGGAGCATCATACTTCTTGGTGACAGCACCAGGGAAGTTTGTCATTCCTGGGAGAGGACGGCTGTTAATCAGAGTGACCCCTGACCCCACTCCACGGGTCCTAGCACCACTGCTGGTTGCACACACCTGGAAGCGATACATGTTTTGAGGAAAATTAAAGCTGTAAATTTGCTTAGTGGAGATCAGAGAGGAGGTACTGCTTAGAGTGAAAGAGAAACAGGCAAAGAAAATAAAAGCTGGGAAGGAGGAGGAGGAGGAGGAAAAAGAGACCAAATGTGAGAAATTCAGAATGAGAAGTAGAGGTGGCAAAGTGCGAAGAGGATTGAGGAAATAAGCTGCTTTTGGCAGACTGACAGTCAACGCTGCACCTGAGGTTACTGTATCTCTTTGTACGTAGGTGGAGAACAATGAAACTGTTGAGGTGAGAGTTCAGTTTAGACAAGAAGCTATGACAGGAAGATGGATGGATGTAATGACATCTATGACAGTGGTAACACAAGTAAAGCACAATGTTTTTGCATTGTTTTGGACTAGGTTTTATGACTGTGAGAGCAGCAATAAACCTGTTGCAGACATAACACACCCCTATTGCTTGCTGTGCTGGATGTGTTTTTCAATTACACCAGAGTTTAAAAATTCCTTAAAGTACACATGAAGTATACTAAGTTCTCTGTATAATGTACCGACCGAATAAAATAAATAAATACAATACCAAATAAATATACTAAAAGTATATTTAAGGTCAAGAGTAGCTCAGAGTTCAGCTACTGGAGTCAGTCTATGTGTAAGATAAAAAGTGTCAGTGTTAACGTAAACTACAATAGACACATTTGTTCAGTCTTCAATCAGTAAAGATCAGGGAGCCAGCTTCATCAAAGCAGGACACCAGTGAGAACACCAATACGGTTGTTATTCAAACTGATGACTGAAACAGAAGGAGACAAAGCCTGTCATGATACTTTTGGACATGGCCATGTAATTTGCTGTGAGATAAAAAAAAAAAAATCCTTTATGAGAACATGACATTCCGGTTATTATTTGCCTCATAGAGGAATGGGTTTTCACTTTCTCCTCAGAGGGGGAATAATTGCTTTTCTCTGGAGGCTATAGCATTGGATTGGTGTATGTGCTTTCACAGCATGTTAGGAACAGAGTCAAAAGGCTGAGATGGGATTTTATAGGTACAAATCAGAAAATAATAATAATGAAGATAACAATGAAAATTGAATAATGTAATAATAATGCAACTAATGACAACGTGCTCCATTATCATCTCAATTCTGTCACATAAGTGCTGTAATATGGAAAACCAAATTAGTTTTTAGACTCAGTGCAGAGTAAAGAGTTTTCTATGAAAGCAAAGTTGGTTTTGAAAGCTAAGATAACATATTTCTACAGTGATACAACATTTAAAATATACATTTGAAGCCAAATGCGGTTGTAAGTGATTATCACCACTAACAAAACATTTACCTTGGAACAGAGACGCTGATTATGAACTATATGGCTAAACTTCAAGTGAATGACAATAAGATAGGGTCCTGTTAGCTCAGTTAGTTCTTGACATAACAGTGGAGTTCTTTTTAACAAGACCACCTTTAAGGCTGCTGTAAGCTGCAGAATACAGGTCCTGGCTAAAAAGAAGGAGTGGCGTTGAAGTCGTTGGTAACACAACGTCCACACTGTACTGTAAAGCCATCCATGCTCATGGACCATATGGTATGTTGTTGAACTAATCTATCATCTGTGCTGGCTGGGTGTCTAAATCTAAATTCCACACAAGCCCACTGTAAATTTGAGTGTCACCAAAGTCTTCCTAATTAAAGACGACCGTGGCTGTAAAAGAGCCTGTTTGTGAGCGGAGTTAGTCATTTCTCTAAAGAGGCATCAACAACACTGTAAATAAGTCATTTACAGTGAGCTGGTAATCACAGAGGCCATAACCCAAAACCAGCCCTCACCCATAATTACTGTGGTCCAGTGTAATCAACAGCACATCTTCTGCTATGAGCTGGAAAACTACTCACACTTACTCCACCCTGTAACATAACACTGTCTCCCATGACTATGGACACAGCCACCCAATGTGTGTGGGAATATATTAATATGGTCATTTCAGAGCTAAGGGGCCTATACTTAGATGACTGAATGCTGTCAAACTATGCTGACAATGATAGAAAGATTAATTTAGTCTGAACTGTGTTACAGACTAATAATTCCACCTTTGAACTCATAAGGATGACAAAGTGTCATACTCATTTTAGCTTTAATCCATGTTTAAGTTCATTCCATTCATTATCGAATGCAACAATATGTGGTTGAAAGTGTCAGTGCGTTGTTAAAAAAAAATGTGATATTTTGGGTTGGATTTTTTTACCCTGAACTGGTGTTTACAAAGTCAATAGTAGCTAACATCAAAACAAGGGATATGTGGGCAGAAATGCAGGACATGCTGTCTCCCAAACAATGTCAACAACATAGCTGTTGACACTGCATAGCATCCTTTAAGTTGCTGTATATTCATTTTACCCAGGCATCAAACCCAGGGGACATAGAGATAAATAGCATGTCTACCAATATCTGAGAAATGGAGTCAACCTAAATTCTCAGGCTGGACTGAAGCCTCTTTTTGCTCCCCCTTTGTAATGACATAGAGTCATGAGGAGGAGTGGATGGAGGGTTGTTGAGGTGCTGAGGCCTGAGCTGCTTGTCAGTGGCATGACTGATCACCGAGGCCAACTCTAAAAGGATTGCTGGTGGAAATAAAGACACCAGCATGTCAGCTGTAAGCTCCTCAGAAGAACCCATCAGACAAGTGGATGCGTATTGACAGGCTAGAGACAGAAAGAGAGAGACATGGAGAGATGAAGGGGAAGACAGAGAGAGAGAGAGAGAGGAAGTGTCCTGAAGTCGCTCACCTTGGCACAGGCACAATGTCAGCCGACCCGGTGGCCATCACTCTCAGGCCCTATCCTGGGTATTATTTAAAGCCAAACAAATATCAGGGACTGAATGTCACCACAAGGACACACAGGCCTCATCTCCACCAATCAGTGTCCAGGGTTTCAAATCACCCTTTCTCCTTCCCTTGCCGACAAATCCATCTTCCTCATTCCTATACCCTGCTTCACACCCCCATTCGACCCCTGACTACCACATTGAGGGGCGGCACTGTGCAACAGATTTACGATCCCCCCATCTCAGGCCAAGCACGATTTATTGACATTAGTTGTCAGCTTTCTTTTTGAGAAATTGCACGTAGAATTAATTTTAACTACGTCTTAATGTTAAATACCCTGGAAACACTAAATTTCATGGTAGGTGATGCTCAGAGCCGCATAAGCATATATCAAGTTCTTGGGCTTCACTGAAAGACCCCTTTTTTAGACTTTAATTTAATAAGAAGCAGCTCATAACCGCTTCATCTCAGCTGTTAATTACACATCCTTTATGCTGAGGAATGATCTTGGGACACTATTTAATGCATCAAAAGTTTAAGTAATTTAATTTAATTGTTTTTATTACTTAATCATGTCCAAGGCTACATAACTTGACGGAGAACAACCTGAACAAGGTATCTCAGAGTGTCATACTGAGAGGAGAAAAAATGGACGACTGTTGAACAATTTTGCCCTTCAAACTACATGAAATAAAGCAATTTGAAACTATAAAAGTGCAGTGATGATGATTTGGTGCAAGGGATTTTTTACCCCCAACTGACCATATAAGGAAAAATTCATATGCATAATTGAATTTTAATTTGAATTACACACAGTTTACATCGCATATGGACTGTGCCTTTAAAATATATCACTCTTATACACCATAAATTCATTATTTTTTGTGTAGACAGTACATTAATGGATATGCAGTATGTCTGATCCAATGCACAGAGCAACATATTAAGGCTACAAAAATATTTGTATCAGGTTTCCCAGTGCTTTTGACAACTGACTGAAAAGCTGCATGACCCAAGAAAACTCTGTAAAATAAATCACAAACTTGGCAATAAACATGTAAATCTTGATCGATAATGTACTTGGCTTTTTTTTCTTTTTCAATAACAGCTGCCGTAAAGGCCTGCTGAGCACAAGCGGCCATAAAAGTATGTAAAATAAATTAGGAGAGCATAATGAGAGGCTCCAGCAATTCCCCCATAAATATAACATAACGACCACAACTAAAATGTCAGGGAATCCAATAAATCAATTTCTCAGGGACAGGCCGGCCTTTATGTGCAGAATACACACAGTCATATTTATAATTCTCTCTTTTTTTGTCGTCGTCAATGGATCTCATTTTTTGGAGAGAGCAGTCTGGGAAAGGGGACCTGTGCAGCTCAACACAGGTCCCTCTCACATGAGGAAGGTTTAATATGTGTTCTATGTGATTCATCACCATGACACGGACACCTGAGGCCTGGGCCCGCTCCATTTCTACTGCCTAAATGGTTTCTTGGGGACTTTCCTACACACATGCACACACACATCCACACATACAGAGAGCTGAGGGAGATAGAGAGGGGGAGAGAAACAGAGATGGGTAATGGATTGACAGAGCGGGCCTCATTTAAAAAGAAAGAGCTATTTTGTCTTAGCTATGTAATTGATTGTGAGTCCTGAATTGCCCAGTGTCACCAGTGCAGGAACTAATTTACTACTGATGTAAAGAGAGTGGGAAAATCCAGGGGAAAATGAGATGATTGAGATTACAAGCCTATTTCAGATAACCAACACGCTGAGAGAGGTGTATTCATAGAGGCGCAGGGGTTACAGACCTATTACACCTGGTGAGAGTTAGTTCTAAATAAAGTAAATAACACTATTATTTACCCTGCAGACCCTTCAGTTTCCAAATTTCACAAGTCCACTGGGAGTGTAAGTACAGAAGGCAGTACAGCCCAGTGACACCAAAGCAAAATATCAGTGATCATGGAAAGACTGTACAGTGTTGTTATATTGTAGCACTGGTCCATTACATTACAGGCTCTACACTCTACACAGACATTTACAAGCAGCATCACAAGTTGTTTTTTGACCTCATAAGAGCTCTGTGTAGTAAAAACAAATAAATCTAGCAGAATAGCGAACCGCATAGGAATGCAATTATTCTAATAGCACACCCAGCAAAACAGGTCCAGTCAGTTATAGACAACCTAATAAGGAATGTATGATTGATGGCGGGATCATGGAGCATTTATAGAGGACATGTCTCTGTTTTCCATTGGCAACGATTAGCGCTCCATACTTAAAGATCTAAAAAAGTGATATTTCTGAGCAACTGACTGGATGTTGAAAAGAAACACTGTGGTAAAAATGTCAAAGAATGAATTGCATCAATGAGGAAAATTCAGATCAGAAATATAGACAAGAAAAAGTTGATTGTTGCTCTGAACTTGGGATTCTCTGTGAATGTGTAACCACTGATAATTTTTGCATGCAATGGTCTGAAGATATACAATTATCTTTGGTAATTAAGTAATAATCTTTACTCTGTTGGATGATTTACATGTTAGAGAATAAAACTGTTAAAAATCTTAACTTTTCATTGGCGAGAAATGTTTATAGAATTATAGTAGCAAGGCTCCTAGTTGACAGAAATATTACTGAAATACCACATATGGTTTCTGACACAATTAATATAGTCTTTTATAGGTAGTAATGACATGACAAATACATGCTTTAAGTTGACCTAAGCTAACTGAGCAAGCTTGTAACTCTCCAGTTAATTTTTTCAGCTGTCTGATCATGAAATGAGTTCAACAGTTTGCAATGGGACAAATTATTATGCCAAAATATCACCAGTGACGAATGGATAGTAGATAGTGGAGTTTTACATCAGAATATATCAGAAAAGAGTTGTGTCTACAGAAATAAGAGGTTTGCATGGGGATGGCACATCAACTTCACTAAGCATCTCTGGACACATCTAAAAAGAAAAAAAAAAAATTTAAACAATCCTGAACCATCACAGACAGTCTTTGGGATGTACTTAAAGTAAAAAAGAAAAAAAAACTGACACTGTAAGAACATGGAGTGTTTATGTCAAACACAATACAAATTATGCTAAAATTACCAAGGATTGACAATCTCTTGCTATCAGGACATTATGTGATCTTGGAATTGATAACAACTTTATGTTACATTTCAATAAATGATGAAAGTGTAGGTTTTGGTTGTAGACTCAGTCTACTCTAACATAACTGTGCAGACTATACACAATGCAACCCTCTCCCACATTTTCAATTCTGTTCATAAACTCTGTCCATCAGCCTCAGCTTCAGCCTCTCGAGGTGGCTTGTTTAAGAAACAATTAGGGGGGTATACAGAGCCATTTGCAGGCAGCAGGCCTTGCTGGGCAGGCCAGGCTGGAGTACCTTTCACAACTGATTTATAACACTGTCGCCTTGGCAAGGCAACATAATTAATAGGAGCATGGACTTCTAATTCCAGTGACTTCCACACCAAGTGGTTCTCATTTGATTTATGATGGTCGGCAACTTTGCATTTTATCAGTTCATTCAGTCATTATTTATGCTGATGACCAATTTCAATGGGTCGCTATCATCTAACTTGCCACTAATCAAAGAGAATTAAGGTTCACTGCATTATTTAGAAGCTGTTAATTTATCTTTGAACCAGGCAAGAGGAATAGTTGTGGGAGCACTCGCCGCAATACACCACAGTGATTCTTAAGACACATTTAGTGATCATTGCACTGTGAATGAATGTGTTCATGACCATATGGGAATATGGTCCAATGTTGTTTGCAGAGAGGATTTCCTGGAACAATGCCAGTGTAACTAAATCTGAGGAATGGCATATTGATGATACGACTGTGTGGTGTGATAATGATCAAAAAAAAAAAGGGTTTAAATGAAAGCATATGCATGTGTGCAGGATTTTGTGCAGAGCCAACATTTTTGAGGCACTAGACTGTTCATTAAGTTCATTAAATGACCTGATGGTGTTTGTAAAAGGCATTAACGTGGCAAAAACATTTTTAGAAGAGTCTGTTAATAGTGCCACATAAAAAAGACTTGGCTCACTATCAGCACCGAGACAACCTTTGGCTTTGTAAAATAGCAGGTCTGTTGATTATCTATTAAGCTGGTCTTGTCTGCATTCCCCCAAAAAAGTGGGGTGGAATAGTAAAATTATGAATTTACAACATCCCCCTCCTCTGCATGCACTGTAATTGCACATCAAAGGTGACATATTCCCTATTTATGAACGATGACTCCAAAGCAGGCTCAATTTGGGGAGTCACTGGGCATCATGTTGACGGACCTCAGCCCAAAGGCATAGATGGACCTATCAAAGCAAGATGTCTCTAAAAGTGTCAATATCTGAGTTCATCATACCAACACACACCCAATCTTGGTTAAGATGATGCACAGCATTTTTGATGGCTGTCCACAGACTGAGAGGCTTGATATACATGAGGTTAGTTGATTTATAAGTATATTTTCCACCACTTCAAAGCCAGTTAATGTAATTCCGTAGGCAAGCATGAAAAATGCAACATGTAATTCACATCAGGCTGGCTGATGTAGCTCAAGCTTGAGGGTCAAGTGACTACACAGAGGGAATACTTTAAATGTATGACCTCTTTATTGTTTTGTTTTGACTTTAAAGTAACACAGTGGCATAACATAGTATACACACAACTCAGGCATAAATTGTTTTAATTCCACACATTTTAGTAAAATAAACTAGAATTCTAGAATATGCTACTGTATGGCAATTTATTGTATGATATGATTTGGGAATTGAAGTAAACACCATATAGCATTCCATAAAAAATAAAAACAAAACAAAACAAAACAAAACAAAAAAAAACTCCCCATACTAAATGCAATAAGCAGGGACTCTACTAGTCCCTTTGAAACAAACACACAACCAAGTACAATTTACTGTACAGAAAATGAAAAATGCACTCTTCAAGTATTTGACAACAGGTCCAACGCAAATGATCAGACTCCATTTGTTAGCCCATTCCCTTCCCCTGATTCCCTCAGTGATGAATTGCATTTAGCAAACCACAGGAGGCTAAGCATTCTTGACATGTTTTTATTGATTTGCATGAGCTATATGCATGTAATCCTGTTCGTAGGTAAATCATGGCATGGGCAAATTCCAGTCGCTGTGGGTTTACTTTGGGGAGAAAAAATTGGAGACTCCACATGGGAGGTGGAATAGAGCTGGGCAGGATGGGAAAGAGATGTGGTTCCCTGTTGGAATCTGGGAACCTCTATTAAGATTTATAGGTGTTGGGATTCTACAGACCTGAGGCATTATTCATGGTAAATCTTTTCTGTCTGGGTCTGTTTATGAGATGAGACAAGGCTGACAAAGATGGAGGCCCTCTACAACAGGGCCAAGCTACTTGAACATGGGGCTCAGTCACCTGACATACCCATAGCATCAGCTGCAACTATTCAGCATCTTACAGAAAAACACACGGGCCAGCTAAAGATTGACATAGAATTGTACAACACCGAGTTCAACTGTCAGTTTCTATCACAGAACCAGCTCCATATTCTCAGTGTCTGGTATATACAGTCAAGACCGAAACTATTTGGATAGTAAAGATTTTTTTTCAGGCTCTTAAATTTGAAATAAAATAATGGATACATATATAATAAAATAAAATAATAGATATTATATACACACACATATATATATATATATATATATATACATATATGTCCAAAATCTGAGCTTTAATTCCAGTCGATTAATGTCAACATAGAATGAAAGATATATATAGACCTTTAAATACACAGTGCGATACATTTAGGGATTTAAAAGTGACTGGACAATTGGGTGTCACATTTTTCGGGCCAATGTCAGGTGTCATTTCAATGTTAGTTTATGTACAAAGACTGTTTATGCACATTTATTTCCATTCCCCAAATGCATTCAAAACATTATTCTTCCTTTTGGTTTGGTGAGGTATAACCATCCACTATTTCTATTGAAATCAACCTCTTTGTGGACTTCATAAGCATGCGCTGACTAACACACTTTACACTCAAGATCCCAACTACACTGTCACATAGCCAAGACTTACTTAAAACCTAGACAGAGCACCAAGGGTCCTTGTTTAAGAAGCCATGGCAATATTCAGTTTATTCAGCAATTTCACGAGAGTCCCACCATACTTTATTTGGTCTTATTAGATGAAAACACGAGGATCACCTTCAACTTTATTAATGATGGTACTCTGGATGAAAGATGCTAGTGAAAATCTGCAACATCTGTTTGCTGCATTCACTTCTCAGCGGGCTCCACCTATTCCTCATGCCTAATGATGCTGATCCACTCGGCAAGTTTTACGGACAAATGTGTATTTGGCTACATTCATCATCCTGAATGAGTGTTCCTGATGAGCCATCCCCTGGCCTGTTTCAGTCTTTCTACCATACATTAACAAATGACAACTCCTGCCACATGTTTTCCATTTGGGAGATACAGAGAGAGGCAAGAAAAAAGGGTCGAGGGATTCTGAGGGCTAAAAGATGGGCAGCTTCAAGGGAAAAGAGTCAATGATGCCTACTCTTAACAGAATCACCCCCCATGTGCCATCAACTAACCGCAGCACCATGAAAATACATCAATTATGTAATGCCTTCAAGGAACAGTTATAGAACTGATCCATGTCACTGCTGTGGCCCAAACCCAAATCTTTCAGGAGTGACATTAGCAGCCGACATACTTTTACTGTAGGTAGACTATAACCCCAGCAGCCAGTGGATGTAGCCCTGCAGAACCACATGAAAGGGCAAACAGAAAAATACATGGATATAGCCAAGAATGTTAACTTGGATAAACAAGTCGATGGTCGTTCAAAGTCCTGGGGAGTTGCACCCCTAATAAATCATATTCCTTTTGATGTGCAGCTGGTTACAAGTTTAGGGGGCGGTGGTTTGAAGAGATGTGAGTCAGGCACTAGGACACACCGCCTCCTTTTCTCAAAGCCTGGGAATCCAAGTTTAGTAAAACTCTAGGGACATGCCAGAGTAGTAAATAAGTTATAAATAAGGTCATGAGTGAAAACAGACTGTCAGATGTCCTTGGATCCAGTTGTTGTCAGTGAGGGAAAACAATGCTTGACTTGCTAATGTGTTGACGTAGTTAGCTAAATGTGACTCAAAGACTGTAAATTAAAAGACTGCATATCACAAAGCTATCGTTGAATACAATAATAATGGCTCTCGTTTAGATTCTTGACCGATAAAATATCAATTTGATGTGAAAGACCAACCATTGAGTATCTGTCTTGTATTCACACACATCACTGATATAATGCATTCAGGCCAACATTACTATCCAAAAACATTATTTAAACCTTACTTTTGGGTTTTTAAATGCTCCAGGCTGTTAGTGTTTGCATCCATGAGAACAAGAGCATGGGTGTTCATAACTTATGTAACTGACTGCTTTGTATTACTTTCCAGAGGAGGGGCAAGAATGTAGTGTTGGAGGGGCCTGAGCCTTAAAACAGAGGCATTTTTGCCTGCATGTTCTCTGGATCAGGATAAGCTAAGGGTTGTGATGGATGCTCTCGAAAAGCAAAGCATATTCAGCATGAGCCAGTGTAAAAGTATCCGTCACACAAACAGCTGGGAACCCCAGTTGGACTGATGGGGATAAATCATACCCAAGAAGCCAAAACAGACGCAGCTTGATGCCTAGCCCAAGGCTAAAACTCTTGACAAATGGATGGTAAATGCAGACAAGCTAGTAATTGTCAGCTGCAACCAACCGTTACTCTAGGATCTTACTCTTTTCATCCCATTCTGCCTCTATCATCAAGACTGAAGCAAGTCAACCAATGTTGAATTTGTTTGCAGATAAATCATGAGAGTGATTATATACAGTTACAACATATTTCACTGAGCAGTGGTGTCAACATGTATAAAGACAGACTGTGTGTCATCATCAGAAAATGTTCATCATTGCTCCGTCTAGTTCGATTGAAATGTGCTTTTAGTATTTATATGGTCTTTTGGTAATTTCACTTATTGTGGCATTTTTTAAACTGCTCTACCCCTTGAAGTCAAGCATGAGAAGCTTTTCACCTAAATTGCTGCTGAATGCTGAATCCAAGAAAATAGACAATACTGAAGGCTGAATATTGGTAGCAATTTTGAAAATGTTGTGTCCAATTAAGAGGTATATAAAAATTCAAAAGGGAGACAAGCTTGTCATGACTAATAGTTCTTCTGTGGTGGTCACCCTGCACAATAAGGCCCCTATTGTTTCCTAAATTTGAATTTTCTGGTTAAAGTAATAAACAAAGATGACCACAAGAGATCCACCAAATCCCAAGCTTTTAATTTTTCAGTCAGAAAAATTAAAAGTAGCTTGTTGTGTAATGTTATTTGAATGTTCCCCTAAAAGCTTAACTTGTACAGCAAGTTCATATTCCAGAACCTCATGAATATAAACCACTCTGATGACAAAGATGGCACACACTAGTTGGTGCAAGTCCCCAAATACATCAGAGCCAATTACAGATTTTGTTCAATTTCAAGTAATGATGCCATTAATGATTACTATTGCAAAAACATATTACAACATTTGCTCTCAGCTGACCATCTCCAAAACCATCTGTGTTTTAAAGAACATACCAGTCTGCCTGTGATGTCTGAGACACATGCACTGTATGTCATCCCTTCTGGGTATCTTAACATGTAGCCCCTTTATGGCAGAGTCATTCACATGCATAAATATTAAAACCGATTTCATGACAGTAAATTCATTAATGCTGAAACAAACACAGGCTCAAAGTAATACATGAAGGTGGAGATGTTTATTATAGCATGTTCTGCATTATGAGCTGTGAATGATCAATCACAGAGAGAGCATATTACTCCAATTTTCTCTGGCCCTTGTAACAACAAAGTTCATAGACACCAAATCAGTTTCAAGGGAACCCGGGGGCTACAAGTGCAAGACTGCTGTATGAAATATTCATAATTTATGTGCATTTGATGTAGTGATATGTAAAAAACTTCAGAGGAATTTTAATGGGCTCGAGGCTGAGAAGGGATGGTTTGAGATGGTTGTTTGGCCCTTTTTTTCAGTAAATCACTTCTACACCAAAAGGAAAATAAAAAGTTTTTGAAATCTAACAAATTCAGCCATTGACCCTGTAATCTCTGAGAAAAAGGGAATTTCATCTTCTTATTCCAACGTTTTATTGATCTGGTGGCTCGGTTCTCATAAGCTCCATTACATGGCCCGAGCAGTGGCCGGCAGCACTGTCCAATACAGTCAACAAAGGAAAGCTATTTCCATTGATCAATGTCCTTCCACACGAAACAGATAGAGATTGATAATACTCTTCAGCAAAATCCTACAGTCAATTAGGGATTGATGAAAAAACTGTCCTGTGCAGGGACAACACAAGGTGTTAATAAACAAGAGCAAAATAAATCTGGCAAGTCTATCCCTTCTCTTTGAAGGAAACCATAATTTATTAATCTTTCAGACAGATGGGTTGCGTTTGTGTAGGCTATTGATCAGCAGTAACCTTTTATTATTGTTTTCTCCATTAGAGGCACAGATTAAAACAGATGAGAGTTGTTAAACTCAGTAACATCCAGGATTAGGGTGCACTCTTGTTACTCTGGAAGACCAAATGTTTTCACTGATTCTTATGCAGAAGAAATCATTGCAGAGAAGCTTGAGCCTGCACATTAATTTGTCAATCCATTAGGAAACCCCTCTCCTGAAGGTGATCCAATCTAGATGGCGGGAGTGTCCATGCCCAGTGAGCAGCCTTATTTGAATCTACTCAATGCCAGGTCTCATCAGGACCCTGGAGTTCAGGGCAAGGTTAAAAGGAAAAGACAGGAAAGAAGACAAGATAGAGAAGGATTCAAACAGACAGAAGCATGTGATGAGACAAAGTGGTGCAAATACACCAAATATGGAACAGCAGTACCTGTAAAGGGACCTCTTTAAAACCTGAACCTTCAGTATTTATGGATAGATAGCTTAAGAAAAAGATAGCTTCATATTCCCCATCTTTTAACTTTTATTTATATAAAAAAGTTGATAAGACCACAGACAGAGACAACTGCAGACAAGATCTAATTCTCTACAACCAAACCTGGACAACAGTAAGGCAATTTACAATACTACATTTAAAGTTTAGTGAATGTTTAACTAAGTAAAGGAAGTTGTGTGTGATTTGCATGACAAGCAATACTGCTGCATTGTCAGATAACTGGACTGCCCTTCTCACTCTACTGTACAGGCGGGCCTGCAAAATCCCACAGCCAATATCCACAAAAATTGGTCTACAGAGACACGAGGGACTATACTTCAAAAATAGGCCTTGATTGTGCCATGTGGGACAAAAAGCATCACTCAAGCTAACCATTTCTCCATCTTTCACTGATAAAATCCACTTTCCATTCATTACCCTTTATCATAAACACAAGTCTATGGGGAAGCAGGGCTTAGAAGTGGTTAAGCTTGTCCCTGGTTTCCTACTTCTAGGGAGCATTTATCTGATGATATATATTCCTTTTGGTAAGTGAAAGGAGTTATTCTGTTTCCAACAGGAAGGACATTGATAGGGCATTAGGGATTTGTTTATTTCAACTCAAAGCCATAGCATTTATCCAAGTATATATTTCGCTGCGGGCTCAGACCAAATTATGTCTCAAAGCAAGATAAATCACAAGGCACAAGTCAAAATGCCAAGTGTTTTATGATCCTACACAGAGCCCTGATGGCAGGCTACACTTTACTCAAAGCTGTGTTGCACTGTGAATTTTCAGGCACAACAGCCTACGTGTTCCTGCTTGTTTGTGACTAGACTGTGATGAATGTGACAGCTGTCATATGCTCGTCAACTGTCTAGGTTTTAGACACTCAACAGAATGATGGGATTTGAAAAGAAGTTCATCTGTCTCCCTAATAAATCCATTGTCTTGTCTTCCTTGAACAAGAAATGTAGTGATGGACACATCCAACATTGCCAAACAGGCTTAGTGAAATATTGTAGATGCAAAAAGCTCATTCAGTTTAAGTGAGAGTGAAAAGTGAGTTGATGTGCTTGAGTAAACAACTCAACATCACTCTAGCACAAACTGACAGACAGGACAGGGTGTGCAGACAATTTAGATGATATGAATTACCTACAAACATTCTAAAGCAAGTTTGGAAAAAATAATTTACTTTTTTCATGTATGACAAGCCAGTGTACAGTTGAGCAACATCAAGGACACTTTCCTCAAATGAATAATTTGTATTTGTTCAAACAGCAAGCAAAAATATATTTCTGAATGTTGCCACATAAAGTGTTGTTGTTGTGGCCTGGTGTCTTTCACATGATCTATCAAGAGACTAAGGCTGATCCAGTTAAAAAGGCCTTCTTACGTAAACTCCTGAACTTAGCATCCCACTGCTGTGACCCAGGCAACAATGCCTCCTTATATACCCAAACAGAAGCTGCTGAACAAAACTAAACAGCTTGTGTAGAGAGGAGTTTAAGGGTCATGTAAACTTGCAGCGGACTAGAAGGCTCCGGAGTGAAAAGAGGAGGAATCCTCTTTTCAATCTCAACATTGTTTGTAGAGAGGGATCCTTGCCATCACAAACATCACACCAAATTTCTTTACAGAGAGGGGACAAAGAGGGTCCACAAACAACATGATACTGTTTTAACATTGTGCGAGTGTGTGTGCGTGTTAAATAGGTCTTCTTTGGAGCCTCAAGCTCAGTAACCACTGAGAACCCCCTGGGGTTTTTGGAAGGACTTTCTCTCTTCATAGAGGGATGAAACAGTGAACAACCCAGTGCACAGAAGGCATTTAACCCTAATAAGTGTCAGTCAAGTATAAAATAAATGTCTCACATCATCCAGGAACTCAGCTAAGGCTCATGTCATGTAGGGTAACTATGATGTCTATGATGTCATCTTCTTGTCCAAACATTTGCAGACTTGTCTGATAAAGGATATGAATTTATCTTTCTGGTGGAAGAAAAACTGATATGATTTAACTACACAAGTGATGTGAGTTGAAATGTTAGTAAACCTCTGTCTGAACAGGGTCAACAACAATCCCACATTTCTGCAAAATGATGTAATAGGACAAAATATGACCAGTAATGTCGGTTGAATTGGATGAGAATGAATCCACAAACGCGTATCTCAGTAGTCAATGTGACAGTTAACATCTCCATGTAAATAAATTAGGCATGAAAACTTGACAACTGTCCCCAGAATAAAGTTAAATAAAGAGCAAACATGATTATGTTCACTGTTAAAATGTAACTGCACTGCAATAATTACAAGAAAAATCAGGCTATCTGCAAAAGCATTCAATTCAATTTATAAACGCAGCTTGTTTGTGGTTCCATATACCAATAGCATTTTTCTATTTAGAAAAAGCTAGTCCACACTCTAATTCCTTCCTAGGTTTTCATCAAACCAGCGACTGGTTTTTGAACGGTCTGTGCCGACTGATGACCTGAATGAAAATTTAATGATAATCACCACATGTATAATGCCGTACTTATATTACCCTTCATCCAACCTTTTGTACATTCTTTAAATATCACACCCACACACTTTGTTATTATTCTAAATAACCAAAGCCTTGAAGGAGTTGAACAACAATATGATTATAGTCTTAAATCTTATAAAACTGGCACAGCCACCACATGCTGTGACTTATGCAGGAAAGTAGGCAGATGTAATGGAAGCCTGAAAATTGTAATTATTTATGGCAGGTTTTAAAGCCGTTGACAATGTCAAACAATTGTTCTGGCAGAACTTTGTGCTGAAAGGGGGCTGGTTAATACCTTGAAGCACATAATATTGTTTGAAAAGTTTTCATGTTGTGAAGTTTTCAGAACTTGAGTGTATCTGAAGTAGTTTTAAGTTGAATGTCTGACACAGAGTGCATGCTTGTGGTCAAATCTATACTTGCATTTTCAATTCTCACAAGTGCTTGAAATACCCATGGCTAGCTTAAAATTGTATGGCATTTCATGACATTGTAACCCATGTAAGAGGTCATGAAGAAAATGAGAACTGGAGCAACTTAAAACAAATCTTACGCCCACTTCTATCTGCCATACGTTACAAAGTTCCTGGTGTCCACAGAGAGCCAGACATCGCTCTCCTCTGATCACTAACTAGCCAGCCAATCAAAGCCTTCTGGCCATGGAGCAATTATCTGCTCTTCGTAGCATAGGTGGTGAATGAACCAGCAACCCCTGCAGCTCTTTCTATCTCTGTGTCTCCTGAAATAACTACAAATGCCTTACATACTCACTTGTATGTAAAACAGAGGGGAAAAGGATTTGTTTTCCTTAGATTCAACTGAGATCACATTACACGCCATGCCAAGTGCAAAGCCTGAAATTGCAGGGGTGGATTTTCACCTCTTACTGTTGCAAGGCATGAATTCTTGTCATTACATCAATTTATTTCAATGTCATTTGTGTGGGCTAGAGTTTGTCTGATTTAATGAAAGACAACATGATTCAGATTGGACACGACTTTATTGGCCTTTCCAAGCCACCTACTGTACAGATGAAAAACAGCACAGTCTTGAGTTCAGCTACTTTTTCACATTTGATCTGAAGGCTGAAATTTGGAAGATTAAAGAAATAATTCAGTCAGTCAGTTATTTGTCATGTACAGTTGAGGGCAGCTCAGAGGTTAAACTTTCAAAGAAGTACCTTCACTTGTCATAAGCTGCATTTAACCTTTTTATACCTCACAAAAGTGACCTCAGCTGATATGTTGTGGTTTCAGATTTTTTTAAATGATTTGTTCTGTCATTATTATACAGAGAGATCAAGACAGAGTGAAAAAAGAAATGAAGGATTGTGTTTATTTACTTGCTGTCATTACAGTCACAAATGTACACTTGCTGCTGTTGAGCAGGTTATGCAGTCAGCAGTATGTTGTTTTAAGGAATATAAGGATTTAAAACCTGAAGCAAACACATTTATTAAGAATAATAAATGGTTATTTGAATTACAAGTAATCCAACTTTACATTTCAACTGTAAAACCAATTAAGATGAAAATTAAAGCAACAGTCTATTATTTCTGAAGGGCTAAGTTTACTTTTTATGATCCTGCTGTGAGGAAAGAGGTGTTTGCCTGTTTCCAAGGGAACGCTGTGTCCAGGGGCCCTTGGCTGCAACGGGCCTGATCGTGGGGCCTGTGTGAAATCCAAACTGACTGATCCAGGGCAGAGCCAGGATTACACCACTTCCCCCCTGAATTCTGTCCTTCCCAACAATGAGCTTCCTGTAACCACAGTCAAGTGAGCCGTTAGTTAGCCAGTGGAGCCGCAGAGTGGTGGTTCAGGGCCACTGTGGGAATAGGCAGGGGACTCCAGCATCGTGTTACTATTCCCTCAACATAAAGCCCATAAGCCCCCACCACCAGCATCACCACCCACCCACCACTTTGCTCCCAGTGCCTACGGGAGGTGTCAGGTTCTGGCACCTGCTGGAGGCCCTGGCAGGTTCATGCCCCTGGCAGGTTCAGATGTCATTCCAGCAAAGAGCCTGTCAGTGTCTCAGTGGTCAACGAGGGTGACTTGCAGTAGGCTATTTCTGCTGTTAGAGGCAGTAACCTCAACTGGAAAAACTCACAATGTGGATTTCATAGGATATAGTCACAAAAACCCATATTATATGACCCATATTTATATTGTTCCTGTAGTTACGACGGATGCTGAAATTAATATTCCAAATTAATAACATGCTCCTAAAACTAGTAAACGCTTTACCTTATGTTAAGACAATGGTTTATTCCTGATAAATTCTTTACCCAACTCTCACTCCATTGTGAGAAAGGAGATTTATTGATATTATAAATCACTGAGCAAAAGATCAATTCCATGTCACTGAATTGTCTCAATTTGCCTTTGATTTACTTCTATTGCCAAATTTCTTCATGGAGGAGCAAAAAGAGCAATGGATAGGTTGAAGATGGGAAGACTGAGAGAAGGAGAAAAAGGTGATGCGCTATTGAGTCGAAGGAGTAAAAAGAAATCTCCCAGCACAAAGGCCATCAACAACAGAGATCTTTTCTTTAGTGATGTCTGGGATTAGCCCATACCTGGTTTAATTATGCCACACAAAAAGGAATGTTCTCTGTTATGTCCTAAATCACAGTGCACTGACACTCAGCTCAATAAGTCCTTCTAGAACAATGCACCCTGCACCATCGACATCCTCTCACAGAATACAAAGGTGTATCATTTGGCCAGGAATAATAATTAGATGCGGAATTTACTGAAACTGTCAATGATAACATCAATAACGGAGCTCTTAGCATCTGTCATCCAAGCAATCAATGACAATTTTCAGCTATGAATTCAAGAAAATGACACGTTTCATATAAACTGCAGGGGAGGAAATTTGACATACTTAAAAGCCATCTTCTCTTACAATCTCAGTCCGTCAATTTCAAAATTTTATTAGTGGTTTATTATTGAACATTGGTAGGATGCTATTTCTTTAGTCATATTGCTGTTGGTTCACATTTGGTTAATAATTGGTATAAATGTAAGGGAAAAACAAGCACCACAATTTTTGTTAAATCAATTGTTAATCGCTGTGCTGATTCCTGAATAAATATTCAATTTGTTATTTATGAAGAGATAGTGTAATAACAGCTAGCAGCTAACAGTTGGCCCAGAAGTTAGCCGGTTGGACTGGAACTATACATTTGTTCAAATTGCAGGTAACAGTTACTTGTTTCCTCCTCTAAATGAATAAATTCTTATGTTAACAATAAACCTTCCTGTCAAACACTAACAACTAATTGCTGCAGTTTATTTTTACGCCATTATGGAGATTATTGACATATTGAAGCCAATAACACTAAGAGAGATAGTGGTAGAATTGTTTGAGGTTGAAATGATTAGTTTATCAATTGATTTGTCAATGAACAAAATAATTAACCAGCAAATATTTTAATAATCAAGTAATCTTTTCACTTATTTATTTATTTTTTTTTAACCACATTCACTGATTCTATCAATTCAGGTATGAGGGTTCGCTACTGCTGCTGTTTCTCATGTTAATTCACTGAATGTTTTTAAAATGCAAAATGTCACCTTAGGTTTGGGAAATTATAAAGAGAATTTCATTATCTTCTGACATTTAATGAACATAAACCTATGACCATCAGTGCATTAATTTAATTGCTGTTGCCATAAGAATGACTTGAAAAGCAAAGTCCATCGAATATTACAGGTAGAGTATATAAAATAAGATGCTCTGAAGCCTGGACTGGGCAATGAACAGGCTGCTATATGAGCCCATATTTATCTTCATCCCTGGTAAATTTAGGACTGGGGTCAGCAGGTGTTAGACTCAGCAGGAATTGTAGGTCAATGACACGAATGACATGGATTTGGACACAGAAAATGAATGTATAACTGCTGGTCACATCACAAAGAACAAATTAACACTGCAGCAATGCAATGCTGTAATCTTCAGAGAGGTATAAAGACCAGTTAGTCAGGCCTGGAATCTCACAGAGAAAATGAGAGCCACTTATCCAATAACGAGAGCTTAATGAGGGTCCCTTTAACTAGCTACAATGTCTCTCTTTCCCTTGGAGAAACATTTGTCTTACAGTACAAATGTGATTCATGCATCATTTCTATTGTGAGAGAGAGTGCTGTAATAATGGTATAAATCACAAAGGGCCTAGGTTGGGGTAATGAGACTTAAATCTCTTAAAACAACACCATGAACTCAGCTGAATGATAAAATGATGTGGTGGAGGAAAATACTACCTTCTTCGGGTAAAGCTACACCACTCTCCGCATAGGCGCGTATGGCTTTTGGCAGTGCAGAAGCCCTACTTCATTTAGCTCTGACAGGCAATTTAATACCACAAAATTACTAACCTTAGCTTTGCAATTACTTTTCCAGCTCTGAACATTTTCAACCCCTCTGTAGATGTAATCTTAAGGTTAAGGCCCCTGGATAGGGCAAACCCCAAGGTCTGAACTTACACTTTTACTAGGGGACTGATCAGATAAAACATGGTGAAATCAGGAAATGTACAGAGATATTAATTCACCCGTTTATGTGTCAATGCCATGTTAGATTTTTGCTGTCATAACCTAGACTGTTCTACAGCCAGCCAACATAATGTCAGATGAGAAGTACAGACATGATCATGTATCTGATGACAAACCAAGCTCTCAAGTCATTATAAAGAGGTTGGCAAGCGTGTCTGTGGAGTCAGTTTGATAAACTGTCATTATTCTGCTGTTCTTTTTTTCTTCGTTCTTTCAGTCAACAAAGAAGGATTCACTTTTTTCATTATATCCCCAAAGGTACATACAAAAAATAACAGGCTAAAGAGTCTAATTTAGAGAACAATTTATTAAATCCCCCTGCCACTGATAAAAACCCTAAAAACACTTTGCTGTAGCTCAATAAATTCATATTCTGAATATTTTGTAATGAACAATAGTATCTGTAGTTTATAAACACACAAATTAACCCTGGATCTATCTCCACCATCACCATCAGTACTACACCTGTACTCTGCTTATCAAACACAAATTTCAAATAGTTTTTTTTCTACTGTGCACCATAAAATGATCAGTGGTAATATAGGAGGAATTCAGACAAACATGTTCAAACTGGAATCAGAAAACAAAGAAGTGCAAACAGTGCACTCTAATCTACAAGCTGATGTATCATAATGATAATGTGTTTTATATATCTCTGTCTACAAAATTAGAAAGGGAACATGGGACATAACATGACCCTTCGACTTGGCGACATTATCAAACAGCTAATAATGTGTAGCTAATGTTAGATAAACCTTGGTCCCAAGTGCCTCCTCTGACTTTGCTATCTTGGCTATCTCAGCTTGCAGGATCTGGATTGCTAGCCACACTTGGCTTCTCCTGTGAACAAGTGGTATCAGAGGTATGTTATGGAGAAACAATATGGAAAGCCCCATCGAGCAAGTTCCTCAGGCATCTGACATATGAAACCCGGGCTGTCTGATTGGGTTTTTTGAGACTGTTATTCGTACGCTGCAGTTCTGAGGTGAAAATCATTAGTCATGGTGTTGACTTCCTATTTCATCATTACACGTCTTGTTTTACATACAAAACACCAGATGGACATGTTAACAAGTTTAAAAACATTCAGTTTACACACCCTTTGTTCTACATATACTCCTTAAATCTCCTATCAGCCTGAAAAAGACTTTATCATTTTAGCTTCCTAGGGATAACCTTAAAAAAGGTCAGATTTAATCCCCCTGGGGTCTTTTCACATTTAGACCTGTTTTGTTAGAGGGGCAAAGGGGGAAATGATTTGTACTGATCAGTCTCTGCTCTCCTTGGCTCCAAACTGCAGATTTACTGAGCTTCTGACAGATGTGTCCCCTGCTGTCTGATTAAAAATGGTCATTTCTCCAGCACACAATGTGGCACAGTAACCTTTCATTTGAAGGATGATTGCTGCACAGTGACAGCCACTCCTCCGTTTGTTCATTTTGTCTGTCCGCGGCGAGGATATTGACATTCAGATTTTGCCTATGCTTTCATCTTAGAACAGATGTCACAGTTGGCAAGTAGTCTAGACAGGAACAGCAGGTAGGACAGAGCTCAAGGGGCAACAGGAGACAAGAGGAGAACGTGACAACGTGCAAAACAAGTGTATGTTTTACATCAGTCTGTCCTCTTTCCCTTGCTGCAACTCACAATGACCCTCACAGAACATCTGCCTGCTGTGCTGGGCAGGTATTTGTACCCTCCCTTCTTCTTGGCCTGTTTCTCATTCTCACAGGCTGCTCTACTGTGAGGGGAAACACCAGCCAAATTATAGAAACCCTCACTCATCTACAACAGGCAGAAACACAAACCTCAAACCCCAGTGGTGGGCCAAATCCCCTTGCAAGCACAAATGAGGATATTCTAATGTCAGGCCTGTTTGCAGGGGTGTAAACTCGTGGAAGTGCTGGTATCAGATAGGATATCAAAGTCAACAAGCCTGTTGCTTTAAGCTGATCCTTCTGTCCCCTGGAAAACTGCTCCTCTGTGAAAGCCCAGAGGAGCCTTCAAATGTTTCCCCAAGTGCAACCTGATCCATAACAGACAGAGTCATGCAGCTCCCTGTGCTATCAACACTCCATGCACAGCAGGGTCACTCTAATACCCCATTCCAACCTGGCAGTCAGGAAGCACTTGAAAAATCACACAGCCAAGCAGTAGAAGCCTACGCCACACATCTGCTGAATATAGCAGACGCAATTTATTGCTTCGTCTTGAACTACAGTTAAAGCAAACCTGAACATTAAAAGTAAACTTCTAGGGCTGTGAAATTTGTTTATGGAAAAATAAATTTTGTAGGGATCCTATATTTTGCAAGTACTTTAAACGTTTCATAGCAGGTGAATTTTATAGGTCCAACTTGTTTATGTCTACATGTCAGAGATCACAAGTTGCTTACTTAGCACCCTATATATATATATATATATATATATATATATATATATATATATATATATATATATATATATATATATATATATATATATATATATATATGTATGTATGTATGTATGTATATATATATAAAACTTCAAAATTTCCAGTTACTGAATGTGAGATTTTTATCTTACATTTTCTAATCTTTTTGTCTTCTAGAAATAATTAGATAAGCCAACAATACAACTGAATGAATTCCTTGTTCATGTGCTTTTTTGACAACATTATCTATACTATAATCTAGTGTGTTAGGTATGTGAGCCGGCATGTAGTGGATATGATTCTGACACTGTTCTCTATAGTAAGTATATCCTATAAAAATGTCTTCCAGATCTATATAGTGGAAGTAGTAAGTCCTCAACTGTTGAAGTTTGTATCAAGTTTAAGGTATGTGGCCAGTATTGACTCTTCATGGATAATTATAGAAAAAATGTCAAAAGCAAAAAGGAGAAGCAGACAGGAGAAATACATAATAATGTCTGGAAGTTGAGAAAATACAGGTCTGCCTGTGAAACAGCTGTTATTTTATGGTTTCCTATAATATTTCGTGAAGTGGCCGGCAGTATTTTGTGGTGACAGGTGTGTCACTCTCTTAACTTTTTTGACAAGAAGACTTTGGACAGGATTTGGACAGCCTCTCCTTATCCTGATGCTCACTGTCAGTGTGGATATCGTCACTGAAACTGCTGACTGCTGCTGTTTATTTGTTTGCACCTTGCTGTGCATGTATTAAGAGTATGTTTCACTGTGTTAACATAGTGCAGTGAGGCATTTTTCACAGCTGGTTTACCTAAGGTGCAAATTATCATATGAGAGCATAACCTGAAGCTTAGAGGTTCAGACAAGAACATAAAGTCATTCTCACCCTTCAGATCAGATGATCATCTCTGATAATTCAACCGTACAACACTTAATCATATGACAGTGTGCTTTATTTAAACGTCTTAATCCATCACATTACTATACACTGGCCAGAAAGCACTGCTGCACCTTTTACCTCTAATTGTCATTTACCTGTACCATCCTCTCACCTCTTCTGCTTTTACCCTGCTGAGAGTACTGGACAGACAGAACTGCTTCGGTTGCCCCATCAAAGCCCATTTGTGCCAATTAAACACAGGAGGTGTGTCACAACAACTTATCACTGTCCATCAACACTGTGTCAACTCTGGCGCTCTTTGAACTGCAGTGTCCACACAGAGGAAGCCCTCAGTTCAGAAACAACTAGAGCATAGTGGGCCACATCATGTGGAAAAGCTCCTTGGGTGATAAAGGTACTTATAACCCTACATATATTTATGGATACCATTAAAAACAAAACTGCTATAAAGAAAATAGCTGACTGCAGAGCAAAAAGCCCGAAGGACCCAATTTCCTCCTGAAGCACCTGATGGACACACTGACAAGCAGATTGCTTTCCAGTACCAATTTTTGGAGCATGTGAAAAATGGTCTGTGCAGCTGGTATGTGGTCTGAGATGAGTCATAAATCTTGTTTTATCTCCTCCGTGGTGGTAGCAGAAAAGGATGAGTTGCTTTTTTTTCATCTCATTCACATGTCTATCTGTCTGTTATCGGTGCCCTTGAGCAAAGATTACTGATGCCCTGTCTTTGATATATGACACATCACACAGAGCAGCTTTTCATCCTGTGAATTAACCCAGGGAGGGAGAAAAAAATGCAAACCTGGCTGCCATCAGCCAGGGGGGCTCTCTCACTGTACCTTTGTGCTGCTGTGCACCCCCCCTCCTTTCCTCACATGATCCTTCCAACCTTCCTTCCCTTAGAACCACGGATCCCCTCCTCTTCCCTCCCATCTGATATTCAACAGACAGAGAGCAGAGAGCATCATGGGTAGCCAAGTTTGGTGGCAAATTGTTTATCTGACCTCTGCACATCTCTGCATTTTATAATCTAGTGTGTGTCACCCCTGTCTCATCCCCATAACAAATAGCCCCTGTCAGTTCCTGCTTCCTTTATCGGAGGCACAAGGTAAAGAGAGGACCACTGTAAGTAACTGCACAGGGAGAAATCTCCTACAGAAAAACAAAAATGGGATTTCAAGTGAGTGATGAGAACAGAGATTCCCATAATGATGCCTCAAGAGCAGAAAAAAGGATAAAAGGCAGAGATTAAAGAAACAAATGGTGGCATATTATGTGTTAACAGCTTATGGATGTCAAAGAGAAGGAAAAAGACTGTGATAGGCTTTCAGGAGAATATTACTGCTGTGTTACTCTCCCTGGTGAAGAATATTTTATTATTGAGTAACCAGGAAGGCAAGCAGCATTGAGTGCAGCCTAATGTATCATCTCCTAATACATCTGAATAATGGCAATTTAAATGAGTAAGACAAATAGCAGTGACCACTTTGTGCAATCTAAAACAGAATGTAAAATAACACATTAGGCCTGACTGCCACAGTGGAAATTAAAAGACTCTACATTACAAAGTAATAACCATTTCTCTCCTGACTCCAGACTTCATTAACCCAAAGCTAATCTCCCACTCAAACTCCCTGATCTTCACATGCCATGGGGAAAAATGTGTTCAGTAAATACAAGGCTTTTTTTGTGTTTGGAAAAGGGCCATAGAGCAGAACACTGTCTACATTTTATTTTTGCTTTTTTCGTCTAAGTAATCCAAAAAGGTCATAAATAAAATATTACACCACAAGGAAAGTGCTGTAATCCATTATCATAATGGCAATGTTCATGATCTATTTCATTAACATGCAGTCTTTAACCCAAACAAATGTGTTCCTCACCCTAGTGTTGCATACCCATTTACAAGATACAAATGTGCTCATGTGTCTTAACCTAGAGAGCGGCAGGTGTGATGCATCACCAGCAAACAACCACAATGAAGAACATTTGCAATATTGTGCACCGTCTTGCAGCACATTAAATAATACACTTTATTTCTGGGAAACAGTGTTGTACAACGAGTCTATCGATACAGAATGAGGTTTAAATGGTGTTATTTTTACACTACTATGGAAAAATGGTGTTGCAGACTGCCATCTGTGAATATTATGATCAAAGAATTCTTAAGACAAGGTCAGACAACATGTGAATAAAGGCGTGTCTGTTGACAGTTGGAATCTAGCCATGTGCTGACAATATGCCCCATGTCAGAGGCACTGAGTGCAGCACCAACCGTGTTTATTTCTCACACTGACATCCACACAGCACCATTTAAAAGATGATGTGGACAGCAGCGTCCATATGTGTGAATGACTGCAACATAAAGCTGGAGGGCACAGACGCCTACTTTCTGCCTCCTGTAAGTGCTAATATAACCTTTTCATCTGCTCACCCAGTGGCTCTCCTGAATCAATTCCCCCTCAGTGTCCCTCAGCGTCTGTACAACTGGCACCTCCACAACTTGTTCCATTTGTTATATTGAGCTCCATCTGGCCTCGGTCATTTGGCTTTTTAATTTAGTTGTCTCCTGCTCTCTAATTTGTCTCACATTTACAAATGGCATTGGCCGCCCGTTCCAAGCTGCCCCTCGTCAGTGGCAGAAATACATTTTCACCAGCCGTCGGGCCGGCCGTAAATCTGTAATGCCAGGTTATTAATAGATAGTAACAGATGTTTACTGATTGTTGATTACCAGTCTTGTTGACCAGTGAAATCTGTTCATAAATGGAATGGAATTTATAGCAGAGCAGAATATGCACCTCTCCCAGGGAAACTGGAGAAACAGTGCCAACCTTTTAACTAAGAGACAATAAACTGCTCTCTCAGTCCCTCCATGTAATTCTTTTTCTTTTATTTCTTCCAAGAACAAACTCAACTTAAATGCTTCTTCTCAAATTAAGACCTAATGAATTCACTGAGGTTTATTTTAAGGACTTTTGGTATTTGTATAAAGGGTTTAACACATTTTAAGACTTCAAGAACCTGCACACACAATCATCCACTAAATCTTAAGTCATCTCTCTATTTTACTGCTCATTATATCACAGGTAGAATGAAACAGTTTGGCCAAAAACATCCTCTTGACAAACACATCACTGCAAAGTGACATGACACATTTTACTTGTCACTCAACGGCAGTCACAGCTGGCAGGCTGGTAATCCCTCTTTCATTAAGTAGGTGACATGACTGACTTCTAACAGTTTGCACATCACTTTGGAAAAAGTTCTCGTAAAACTATGATTAAATGTCAGCAAAGGAAAGCGGTGCCAACAGGATAATGTTCAACTTGTTTCTTGTATACATTTCTACAAAGGTGACAAAGTTTTACAATATGTTTGTGTTGTGTTATGTTTCTTTCCTAAAAGATGATTTTTTTTCTTCTTGGGAAAAGACAGTAGTCCATGTTTTGAGTCAATCCGCCACTGGATTATTCCTCCATTAACCATAATTTTCTGTTACCGGTTTCAGATTTCTCAGCTTCTCCTCTCAAAAGAGTGATCATTTCTATGTACAATTTTCTATTTACAGACACCGTGTCGAGAAATTGGGGAGGTACAGACAACAAGTTACAAACTGTGACAAGTTATAAAACTTTAAAGCAGGCAGTAAATAGCTCTGTCACTCTATCCCCAGTGTTATATTACCTGGACACATTTATCTGACGGGTGGTAAATCTCAATTCCCCTTACACCCCAAAAATGGCAAGAGGAGACACAGGAAAATAAATCGCAGATAGGGGGACAAAAACATATGACTAGTTAATCAAATGAACATGATGTTTTGAAAGGGAACGTCATTAATAATGTCAGCTAGGAGTGACAACAGCTTTTAGGAATAGAGTCTAAAAAATTAATTCAATAATGCTTTCCTCCTGCTGTACAGTTTATAACAGTCCCTGGAAACAGTTTGTATTCCCTAATATATTTTTTTTACAGTTGCTTCACCTGCCTGATATCCTTCAGCCCTTTCCTTCAGAAGCTGTCAAAGCCGCCAAGTATAATATATGGCCTCTCCAATGAGAACAGCTGTAGCCACTCTCTCTGCTGCTGCTGCTACCCTGCCCTGCATGAAATAATACATCAAGATTAATTGATTTCCCGTCACACTCTTAGAGAAAAGAAAATTAATTTTCATGTATCTTTTCCCCCCAACCTCCAGCATATGAATTTTGTACATGGCAAGTAATTTAAGTTTTTAATTATTCATGAGGGCTAAAAACATGATAAAGTGTTCTACAAAAGGCCCCAAGGCTGTAGCCAAAAGCTCAATGTGTTCTCAGACAACAATAGCAGTCTCTGACGCCTAGGTTATATAAATAATAAATGTATTTACATATACAGTATCTTAGTGCATCTTAGGTCACCCCTCCCACCACTCCACCACCCTCTCTCTCCCTCGCTCTCTCTGTCACGGCTCAAGGAGAGTGAATGATGGCTTTTGGAACAATAAGTGTGATGAGTCATCAGACATAAATGCATCAATCACCAACACCACACATCAACATCAATGTTAATGTTGCAATGCACATTATCTTTTGGTAACATATTTGATTCTTCATGTGACACCCAGCAAAATATGCTAACTACTAATCTAACAGTGCTGTGGATTTAAAAAAAAAATCATTTGAATGTTTCAAAGTTAATACTTAAAAGACCAACATCAATATTTGCATTGCACCTTTTCTTACTAACAGATGCAACTGTGCTAAATTTTATGTGACGGCAGTAGATGACTCATTTATGCGCAACATTAAATACATACTGTTATGTAGCATGTCTTCTGCCCATATGTGGTCATTTCATTTCATATCTGTTTCGTTATCTGAAAGCTTGGACACAGTAGAGACAGAGCAGTGCCACTGGAAATTGTAGGGGGCAGTGTTGCCAATGGCTCAAGCTGGAGACAACCATAGGGCACAGGTATCAGGATGGTCAGTTATCTCACAGAGAGACAAGGCGGGGACAGACTGAAAAAAGACTCTGTACTGATCTGA
Source organism: Polydactylus sextarius (assembly GCA_016801845.1). Lineage (NCBI taxonomy): Eukaryota > Metazoa > Chordata > Actinopteri > Polynemidae > Polydactylus > Polydactylus sextarius. The sequence continues at coordinate 9,573,592 of CM028911.1, read as the reverse complement.
TATGAGCTCTGTTTGTGTTTGTTGAGGGTATTATCTATGGCTACGATGGCCATGAAGTCAACTGAACACTTATGTGCACTCTACTCTACTTTATTCGGTGTATCCCTCCCGGAAAGCTAACACTAGCTAGCAGCTGTCTGCAGATATCAGGCCGATGTCTTGTCAACACAAATACTGCAGATGAATTAGTGGGCTGACTTGCAGTTTCTGTCCTGTCTGTGCTCAAAGTGATCATTAAAGTGGATATCTGTACTTAGCTGAAGCATCTGCTACTGACAGTCCATGTGTAGCTGCATGGGATAGCATTTATTTTTACCAGCCGCAACAGTGTGGCTGCTATTGTTTTCACCTTGTGAATCTGGTGTGTGTGTGTGTGTCTCAACATGGTGGCAAAATGTGGTTTTGGAAGCACCACCTGTTGCCATTTTGAGCACTTTACAGGTAACTACACCAGTGGGAGGCAGCAGTGCGCAGACTGTGCCTAGTTTGCCAGAGGAAAGAAGAAGAGGAAGAAAAAGATTTGCTACAGATTGTATTGTCATCAGCCACCATGAACAAATCATTTGAAAAACATGAGATCCCATACTGCTCTGATTTGAAACTAAGGCAGCATAATAACGAATTCAGATAGCATGAAGGTGATGTAGAATCAGAAGCATTAGTAACATAACAGTGTCTGTGTTTGTTCTGCCATGGTGGTCCTCCTTGTTATTGAGATGTTGATTCTCAAGAAATTGCACAATAAGAACAGTACAATAACCGTCCTCCTGGTTGTGCTTATTTTAATTTACAACAACAAAAAAATGAGGCCTTGTCTGAATCTTGGTACCACCCGGCTCTTGGTACAGGCCATACTGATCTCCTATTGGTGCACCTGCTTTCATGCACTGTGAAAATCCTTCAGATGATCCAGAACCCATCCTTACACACAAGGTTCACTAAAGGTGTAATAAGCCCCTACATGGTGCCACAGCAGAAGAATCCCTCTACATCTTCAAGAATCTCTTAGTGACTCACTGCTTCCCAGAAAATCTTCTCTCCAAACTCCTGTAGCACGTCGAGTTTCGAGAACACCAATGCACCAACTGCCAACAGTAATTTAGCTACAGGATTTAAAAATGTATTATTCATGTGCTAACACTAATAATAAATCTGCAGAAGCAATTGTGTGCAAAACGGCAATGTTCATGTTTGCAGTAGTAGTTCTTGTACTACAGCTACAGGTGCTGGGGTGGAACAGAATTTACAAGTAGTACAAGTAGTAGAAGAATTTTGAGGTATTTGTCCTTAACCTGAATATTTTTTTTTTTTTATATTATCTTCTATTTTATGTTACCACGTTCATCTCATTACATTTAGATTTAAAGGGTAACATTGTACACTTCTAGTCCACTTGTTATCCATGGTTACTGGTTGCTTTGTTGATTCAAACATCACATGCAAAATAATAATAATATAATGAATAAAATACTTGTACTCCAAAAGCAGTATTTTTACTTTTATTTTAGCATCTTTATATTGTTGTATGTATTGTCTTGTATTTCTGTGTAATACAAGACATCCTTGGGTATCCTTTCTCAGTTTCAGTTTGTGGTCATTTGAGATATAATGTTATTGACACTTCTTCCACAAGAAAATAAAATCACTATCCTTCAATACTGACAAGTAAATCAAAGACAAGTAAGAAAGTCATCTTTGGGTTGAGCAGGCATAGTAAAAACCCACTGGAGCCTGTTTGCTCAGCTATGTGTTTAAACATTGTCCAACTGTGTGTCAGTGGATGATTGAGAAGTATGTCTGCTGTGAGAGGCAGGAACGCTGCCCATAGCCGCCGGTTTAATGTGCAAGCCAAAGGAGAATGCCATGCCACTGACGCCACGGCAACATGCAGGCCTGACTGGCAGGCAAGGCTGCAGACTGATGTGCATGCTGCACTTTGATCCTCCGTATCATGAGAGACAGCAGGGTTGATGAATACAAGGCAGTTACATTGACTGAAAATGTTTTTTCACAAGCTTCTGGATACACATTTGCACATTTGCATGTGAGTGCAAGAGTTTGTTGAGGGGGAAAAAACATTTACCGTATGACCCGCGCTGAAGGCTTTTTAAAAGTGTAGACCTGCCAATAGTAACTGAACAAAATGTTCCATGTCATAGCAATTCCTACCTGCATTTATCTCTATTTAAGACACTTTTTTAAACTCAGTGTACTCAATAAAAGACCCATTAAGACCACACACACTTTCGAAAATCTCACAAGAACAAAGGAATGATTAACATATTAGAGGAAAATAGCCTCTGCACCCCCCCCCCCCCCCCCCCCCCCCCCACCCCACCCCCCATCCCCACCCCACCCCTACACATTTGTCTTGGCTGAAAGTTAGCAAGAGTGTAATTATAAGGTGAGATGTTTGTGTATGCATGTGTGATATCACATGCATATGTGAGTGCATGATTGTGTGTGTGTGTGTTAATCCTCTTGATGCTCTTACTGGTACTAGTTAAATTGGTCTGTCTAGCGAAAGGTTCTAATTATGGTTGTAGAGCCTAATTAGCATTTAGTATAACACCACAACAAATGCCGCAAAATCACACTAATCCCGCAATAAACGGCCTCGGTGCTACACCACCAAGCTGCTTCTCTGTACAATAAGAACTAATCGCAGCACACTGCAATGGGCCAAGCCTGCACTCCTGCTGAGCGTGTTAAATCATTTTTCACTCCTTCCAGATTGTTCCTATCAACAGCTATTCCCAGGAACCCTAATAAGCACATATCCTCATTAATATCATAAAGCCTAAATTATGTGCAAACTCAAAAGATGCTTTAGCAAATTATTAGGCCGCTGACCTCAGGTGTACCGGTGTGGAGTTTTTTTTCCACAGAGGTCAGCATGTACAGGCAGGTGTTGATGTTGTCATTCTCTCCATCTTCACAATTCTAATGGAAATCTATGAGGATTTTACTTTAAAAGTTCATTCCAATCCTTAAGATCACACTTTAATTCTCATTTCAGTGGAACACACTGAACTGAGAGACTTGTTTTGTCCATGAAGAGATATTACCATTAGTCTCAGGAAAGCACTTGCTTATATTAAAGTAGAAGAATGCCAGTAAATGACTGAAGTTCTAAACACCATTACGCTTTCAAATTTAAAAAATATTGCGCTCACAAAAGCATTTCATGACTTTATTTGTCAAACTAATAGTCAAGATCACTATGATAGCAGTCGAGGCTGCTATCATATTGATTTAATGTTACTACCATGTATGTATTATACTGCACTGCACTACAACCAGGAGTAAATACATTGTGTAGTAGGGTTAAGCACATTGCTGCAAAAGCCTGACAATTACATTATTATAATATATACACAATTAATATACAATGAATTATTACATTGTGTTATTTATTTCCCTTCACTTTACAAAAGTCTGAATTATTCCCCAATGTCTGCTATTATTAACATAGGATGAATTGCATCTTAGCAGCTACACCAAAGGCACTGAGTGGATTTGGCACACCATTTGTATCTTCTGTCACAATGTTTAGCAAAGTGAAAGAATAAGTTAATTCTTGACCTTTTAAATAATCGTTCACTAGTAAGCAGTAGATTAGCCTTGTTTTTTCAACTGCATTATGTGAAGATGATTTCATCACAATGAAATGATCATTTCACTAACGCATGACAATTTTACATAAATTATTTATAACCCCCATTCCTATTTTTGACCTCTGGAGATAAAAGACATCTCAGAGAGAAACATGTATTACTTCTTCTCGGAAAATATTTTAACACAGCAGCACCAGAAATGTAACTCCCACATGATACATAAATACAGTAAAACACTCAATCCAATCATGAATATCCAGAATGTGCCACTGAAGGTTAACCTTCATCCCTTTAACCTAACCCTAACCCATCCCTTTAACACCCCATGTCAAATGGCAGTTATGTATAAAGAAATTACATGTTGCAAATCAAGAAGTTTACCCTAATAACCAGATGCACAGAGCCCATCTGTTCTGAAATAGTTTGACACAGATGTGATCTGAAAACCAAGGGGGGATACAAATAATATTTGATATGGATGGTTGGTTATGTGTGTGGATATGGACATTGAAGATTGGTGAAAGAATGCAGATATTGATAGATGACATTTACAAGGGATAAAAATCTCCATTTGGTTCTTCAGCACATGGCATTTATTGCAGCCGACTGATATATTATTTACTTTCTTTGACATCTGGAGTTAATGTTCCTTATCTTGGCAATAAAAACAATTTAGAAAGGCAACTTCCACAAGTCAAACTATGCCATTTCCCAGGCTTCTCTCTGCTATCTGTCTCCATTGAAATATTCTCTATTTATTTTGGAAAACTTAAACAACTGCTGTTATGTCCGCCTAGAGCTGGCATAAGCCAGAGTAGCAGATTCATCATTATAATACTTAGCACTAAGGGAGAAAAAATGCAGAGCTGCACTATATCGCAAGTATGATTTAGGCCCTACAGGGGCCACAGGAATTCAAGCTGTCAGAGTCTGAAGTAAATTCAGTTCCTGTAAATAAATTGGAATGTCCAATGCACGCACATGCTATCTAGTTCTATAAACCAAAGAGAGGATCCTTGGCTATAGTCGTGTTTTGGGTGTATTAGCGAGTGTGTGAAGTAGAAAACAACAGAGTGAGCATGTACAGCTGTGTTTTCCCTATGTACTAGTTTACAATCAAGAGAAAGATTTACAGCCGCACAAAACAAAACACCTGTCATGCTCCACATTTATTCCTCTTGAAACAAGCCTTCTTGTCACCACAATGACATTCAACTTATGTAGATAAATCCAAATTGACAAACACTGACAAGTACCGTGTTACTATGCAACAAAAGAAAGAATGTTGCTGCACTGGGTTACAGTGGAAAGCTTTCTTTGAATACAGCGTTTCTACAATTGAGGTGGCACAGCGGCTTAATACCAATGTTGACATTGTGAGGACACATCCATGAGAAAGTACTCATATAGACAGTATCCCCGTTTTGCTATAAACGCTTGGTTTTATGATTCATCATCTGCAGGATGTCCAAGGGCTAGTACATAAAACTGTTCAGCTCTGAGAGGTCCAGTAGAGACATACATAGAGGTTATACTGCAATCTACAAGCCTGACTGAAGCTCATTGAGCACAAGGTCACACGACTGATACTACAGTTAATAGCAATATTAAAACCAAACAAGGGTGTTATTCCAAAGTGATCCACTTTGATTTGAACAGACAAGAGTCTGCATGACCTACAAGCCGACACATCAAAGTCTTCTGATTACAGTTTTATTATCATTATTATTATTATTATTTGACTATTGCATTTATTGTAGAGTTTGAACATTTAACTTCATTTCACATTCAAACTTAAACTTTATCTAATCAAACAGAATCAAAAAAAAAAAAAAAAAAAAGGAAAACAAATGGAAAACAAATGGACCCAAGCTACTTCCCTGTGGGACACTAATCTACACGTAGACCAGGAAGTTGTCTCACAATTTAAGACAGTTTTGAGCTGCTTTAGTGCAACATTGCTAAGAACCATTGTGTCATTTATGGCATTAAACACCACAATATTTGCACATTAATACTGGCTACAGATATATTACACACAATTAACCCACATAAAACACTAAATTCAGGTCTACAGTACGTTACCACAAAGAAACTCTAATAACATATTTGTTTTGTATGTTTTGATGCAGAGAAAAATACATATTTTTATTCACCATAAGTATGTTAAAAAGTGTATAAACCACAATATTATTAGATTTCATTTTATTGCAATACAAATAACTACACACAGACTTAAAAAATCAAATATTGTTTGGGTATAAAAATACCTGTAAGACATTGTGGTAAGAGAATTGTAAAGTAAGTGCATCAGAACAACACACACACACACACACACACACAATGTGTAATACACTATGTAATGGACATTGAGTTTATATGAGGGAGCTGTACTCAATATATTAGAATAAAGTATAACATTTCAGGCTCAGGAAATAAGGAAATAATAAAGCTTCTCTTTCCACCATCTCATCATAATGATTTACAGTGTACTCAATGCAAACATGTTATCTTTTCATTTCTCATTGTGAAACAAACAGCCACTAAACCCTCCCTCTTCTTTGCTCAGGTCCCTTAAAAAAGCAGATTTGAAAAATGTACAGCTGCAAGCTAGCCTGCTTCTCACTACTGGCCGACACAAGCATTTATAACCTTAAAAATGACTTCTGGGTACCAGGTATCCAATTATTCCTTACCCAGGAAGCAGTGCTAAATGGAGCACTGCAATGATTTACTCGCAACCTCTCCTTTTATTAAAACACTTTGTCTTATTGTTTTATTGATTTACAATCCGTCCTACTTTTTTGGCATCTGAAAACAATCAAGGCACAGGGCAGCAGAATGTTTGGACATTAATCGTTAAAAGACAGTGTTTTATTCCTGGCCTGGGGTTTGCTGCACCAGCTGCTGTGCATTCTGGTAAGAGGCAGTGATTTATGACCCGGCAGCAATAACGATGAGGCGTGCTCATTAACATATCGACAGGCTCCAAGATGGATCATCAGCATTGATTATTTCATGGCCTGTTGATGCCCATTTGTTAAAAGAGGGAGAGAAAGGGGGAGTGGGAAAGAAGGGAAAGAAGGAGGAGGGAGGTGATGGGCTGGCTTAGAAGGTGTGAGGATTTCTCGCTTGAATCCTTGCAGCACAGGGGAGAAAGACAAAACCCTGACTCCTTCAATCACCACAGCCATCACTCTGCTGTCAGAGGGAAAAATCAATGATTGACAGCATTTAACCAGTCCTCAGCACTCGGCAGATCCATACAGAAGAAAGGTGCTCGGCAGGGAGGGCTATACAGATCTGTCTTTACGCATGCTGTAAAACATTACTTCACAGCAAGAATTACAATATCAATCAGTCAATGCCGCTTTCTATTCAAACAGGGAGAGAGCATACCGCAGGTGTCATTTGTGTTCAGTATGCTCGGCCGTAGAAATATCTCACTCTGTTTGTGAAACAACAAAAGATTTAAAACATTATACAAAATAAATAATAAAGCAGGCTTAATCACAGGTTATATTCAATTCAGTTACGTAATTTAATCAACCTCCCCGTTGCTATAAAAACACTTAAAGATGAGTATTTTTTTCCCCCCACAAATCAAATGGTGGCATAAATTTTGCAGTCAAATTGAAATTGAAATCTGAAATTAATGTTTTACCCATAATCATCAGACCAGTGTGAGCAAATCATATGCTGCTCTTAACAGGTCCACTTAGATTTGACAGCAGCTATCTTAAACCAATTAGTCAGGTACCATGGAAATGGAAAGAAATGGAGAAGTATCACAACTCTCACATTCCATCTTTGCGTCAGTTGGGAGACAGAGAGAGAGAGAGAGAGAGAGAGAGAAACTGTATATTTACAAAAATCTGGCTCACAGCATGTAATGAGTCAATTCACCACCGTTGCGTTAGCGGAAAACATTAAATAAGCTCATAATGGCACGACGTCTGCTTGCTCTCTTGTAGCATTATCTCCTCCTAAAGCACCTCCATTACTCTGAGGAGCTTTTAAATATTCTCACCAGTTTATGAGGGTTTCTAACTGAGCACACACACCTCATATTACTCACTTACATCTTAGTCAATATTAATTCAGGGATGGAGTGTTTACACTAAAAACTGACAATCGCAGCAATAATCATGAAACTATACATATATACATATACATATACATATATATATATATATATATATATATATATATATATATATATATATATATATATATATATATATATATATATATATATATATATATATCATGCTTATTAACCCTATAAAATATTTAGATGCTTTAGGTCAACATTAATTCAGGTTATTGAAGATTTGATTATATACTCAACCAAGGACACCAGTACATAATCATGTGACTTATTAAAGATGGCCTTTATGATATATTACACAATCAATGCCGTGCACGTTTCATTTTCTTCTATTTCATTTCTGTCTCATTGTGGTTTATCTGCGGAGGGAAGAAACCAGAAGAAGTTTTGAGGCTGTAACATCTAGAAAACAAATGTAAATAGTAGATCTATATGGATGAAGGGCTCTTAACTTACATTTTAACAAACATAAGTTAATGAGTAGAGTCTTTGACAACCACATTTTGATCGATCAGTTGGTCTCAGGAGAGACAAAAAAAATCTGACTCCACAGGAAGTGCTGATAATCAGACCTTCCTGATGCCTGCAGTTATTAGATAGTAATTACATATGTTAAGCAGGAAATATAGTGTGGGATCAATTTGAGACTGTAAAGGACTCTTTGCCCTATTCAAATGTGACATGCTCAGAAAAAACATTCAGCTATTGTTCATCGACCTCAGACAAAGCTTATGGAAACATGTGCACAGCCTTATGTTAGCCAAATAGCTCTAACATTAGCCACTTAGCTCTAACATTAGCCACTTAGGTCCAGAAAATATCTGCTATGAGATGGTTAAAAATACATCAATAAAGTGCTAGTTGTTCTAACACACTCAGAATAATTAACAGGTGCCTCACATAAATATATGCACTTGTAAAATGTATATTTTTAAAGTTCATTGTTACCGTTTTGTATTTCTCTCTCATGTAGCACAGTGTTAACAATGTTACTTATAATATTCTGATATTCTCTTAGACTTAGATCTAAACAAAACTTAGATCTCAGATCATTTCTCTCTTTTATTACCTTTTATCCTTTAATATTAAAATATAGATTTAAATAATTAAAGAATATAATAAACATGCAATGACTAACTGACTAATGACTGACTAAAAAAAAAAGACTAAATCTATGTAAATGGCAAAATAATAATAATTACCTCATGACTTCACAAGAACAAACGTAATATACATAATATGTCAACGTAATATACAGTAGATTTTCCACCTTCTTGGCAGGAACAAGGATGAAACACTCCCCTCTCTTCTGTCTGAGCAGGGGTGTCATTACTATGATAGAGTTGCCATGGTGGCAGGTGCTAATTGATGGGTCTATCATTCATTATTGAGTGACAGCCACCCTAGAGCTGGCCACGACTGGCATTCTTCTGGACAACTGTCACACAGGGACTGAAAGCAGCTGTAACCTTACTAGGGAGGTGAGTCACAAACACATAATCACACATGCACACGTGCAGGAACAAAGAGCAGCATGTACAGACTTGTGCAGGCACATCCACATGTTCTCAAAGCTCACACACATGTGGCCATGTATAGGCAACAAGACTTTTCACACAGAGTTGTAAACACACACTCACACATGCACAGAGAGCACACTTAATCAGTCTCAATGACATGCGACTGACACATATTGACCGTCTAATCTTTGTCAGGGTCTGTGGTAGTGTGAAAGCACCTCTCACATGCACACACTTCCCCTTAGTCAACATTATCGTACTCTCTCCTGTATGTCACATCTCCCAGACAGATCTACAAGCAAAGGGCTTCTGGATTTATTTTTTTTTTAGACACTGAAGCATCATACAAACTGAAGTATTATGCCCCACTCTCTTTTCTTCACAGATTAAATTAATTTAAAGCTATGAGGAAAGAGAGTCAGTCAATTAAGTCACTGAGGGCCTGGCCTTCAGGTGTCCTTGGAGGACAGAAGAGGGAACAGAGCAGTTCTATTACTGTGTGTTGATGCGTGTTCATACACGTGTGTGTGCAGAGGGTAGTGTCTCCCCTCCGTTGACAGTGGGGGCTTGCCCTGCCTCTTGTACTGTAAAGACGAGGGCTTTAGATTGCTTCCGTCACCGGGCGCTGAGTAATGAGTGTGATTCTAATCGCAGTTCCTGGGGCCATCGGCATTAGTCTTAATCTGAGCGCAGTGCTCCAACACCACTGACAAGTAATGCAGAGCAGGTAGGGGCGTAATGAGAGGACACATGCACACACGCACGGATGCACAGACACAGGTTACCCCCACCCAGGATGCAGAGGAAGGCTTTTGTAATAAGAACACAGTTACTAGAACCTCTCTCCCATCTATATCCTCCAGGGCTGGTTAGGTATGCAGGGGCTGTGAAAAATGGCTGAAACCTCCTGCACACCACTAGTACACACTACTTCTGTGAGATTTGGGTGAGTCTTGGGGCATGGAAAGCCAATTCAAATTTTAGCTAGTGTTACTCAATAATAAAAACTGAAGTACAAATATCTAAAATCTATATTCTAGCGCAATTAAATTATACATGTGGTATGTTTGGAATAAAAAGGGAAATTTATCAGTAGTGTTTTCAGAAACAATACATGAAGTAATCAAGTTAGTTATATATATATATATATATATACACACACACACATATATATATATATACATACATACACACATACACACACATACATATATATACACATACATACACACATACACACACACACACACACACACACATATATATACATACATACATGCACACACACACACACATAGATAGATATAGATATACATTGTGGTCACTAGATCCCTTTAGCCTCTGCATGTTGTCACAGTCACTCATATGCACTGTGAGTGAACTGGTAGCGAGACTGAGAGTCGAGTGGCACTGGGTTAGTGGAGGGCTAAATTGCTATGGGGCTGTGAGTGGCTGCATAGCCGAACAGGTCGTTCCTCTCTGTCTCTCTGTGTTTGCCTGTGTTAAACTCCCTCCACTGCCCTCATCCATCCTCTCATCCAGTCTCCAGCTCTGTCCATCTATCAATCCCAGCACTTTGTCAGAGCCCACTCCATCCTTACTGCTGCAATAACAAAGGAGAGCGTGCAAGGAGGGGAAAAGAGAGGGAGAAAGAGAGAGAGTTTGAAAGAAGGGTATACGCAATAAAGCAAGAAACTGATTTGGAGGGGACAGGGGAGGAAGGAGAGGAGGGCAGCACCTGCCTCCACCATCAGCCACTGCCTCCAAGTCTCGTCACCAGGGAGCTTTTCACCTCCCATCTGCATCGGTGCTGATCTGCTGACAGAGGCCCTGACGTGCGTCGTCTTCTATTGCACAGGCAAGCAGAAACACTAATGCTGTGCCCCACCCTACCTAGACCACTCACCTCCGCTCAGACAGCCAAGACAGGCAGCTGGCAAAGAGGAGCTGGATAGAGGCGAGAGCTGAATGAGTGACAGAGGGGGACGACAAGTAGCAGGAGACTTAAAAAAGGAGAACTTAAGAAGGGGGGTGGAGAGGATAAACAAGAAGAAAAGTATGAAAGCAGAAAACGCAAGAGGCAAAAGCCAAGAAAATATGAGAAAACTGGAAAATAAGTGATATTCTAACAGCAGAATCAGAGGTGGATATAGTCAGAGAGAGACTACTAACAGCTATACGAGGCTGAAAAGGTCTTGTATACTCAAATGTCCTATAGTCTGGTAGAAACATGGCTACATTTGTTTTCTTGTTTTTCTTTCTTTTCTGTGCATCAATAGAAATCACATGGAGAAAATGTCTCCTTAATTAAGGCTTGATCAGCTGCACGTCAGTGGTGGTTTGGAGTCCAAGCAGTGTTGTGTGGCCTCACTGACCCAACCACTCAGTCTTAGCTGAGACGCAAATGAGGTTGCTAACTCTCCATCAGCACCAACAGCAACAGAAAAGTTTAACAGAGAAGAAGAAGAACTCATTGCATTTTGATGAGAAACAGGAACATGGTGATGTTTTTTTTCTTTGCCCAAATCCAAGTCCTGTAATATTGAATGCATGTGAATACGGAGTTGAATTCCTCACTTACACAGTACAGTGGTTTCCTGACATGTGCATGAAGTGCAGGGTTTGTTTTCTTTTTTTAAATATAAAATTTCCACAGAGACATGATAAATGGCAGAAAATTTTGGACCTGAGCAGGCAAACATTACTAAAACACTGTCAGGTCCAAATGCATATTGAATTAAACTTTTAGGATACGCATAAGAAATCTTAAATTGAAAGACAATAACTTTTTTTTCATAATCATATGCTGATGTGTAATTGTAATTACTGACTGCTCTATGTTATGCACTTCTTTTTCCAAAATCAGCAAGTTTGGATCGGTCCACACTCTCATCCTAGAGTTTATCTTCAACCATGATAATATATTTAACTAATATTTAACTGTAGTGCTCTTGAATGGCAAATGAAATAATAAATAACATTTAACCACTGATTTTTTTTAAGTGTATGGAAATACACCAGACTCTGGACACAGTAAAGGTTGGCTGGATATATACTAGCTATATAGCAAAGTCAGTACGTGTGGTTGTAATTCATACAAACATCTAAGCCTAATGTTGTTGAACAAGTTGTTACTGTTAATGGAAACAGCAGCATCACAAACCAAGCACGGGCAGAAATGATCAACCTTGAGAGTGTGCATCTTCAAAGGCTGAACGTGGCGATGCTGATGATGCTATAATCGCTGATCAAAGGGAAATTACAAAACAAGTTCATGGTGAGATTACTAGTAACATTCACATAAGGAAATATATCAAATGTAGACATGACACTGGATGTGTCTGCAAAACAGAATAACATAATGGAAATAAAAAAGTCAGACAGAAGTAAATATTACTGATGGTTGGAAGATTCAGATTTGTGTTTCATGCATTAAACACATACACACCCTTTTTACTGCAGAGAAAATTACTTAGTTTCACAACCTACCAATTCTGCTGATTTTAGCCTTTGTGAATTTGCCTCCTAGCGCTGCATATGCTAAAACAAAGCAAGACACTCTCTCTCTCTCTCTCTTACACACACACACACACACACACACACACACACACACACACACTTCTGATGCAGTTTCCAATCAGCCGACACTAATTAGACAGCAATAAACTGTTATTAATCGGCTGGACAGCATACAACGAGCCAAATATAAATGGTGGCTGTCAAGGCTTTATTCAGAGACCAAATGAGTATTCTCAGTTCACTGCCTATGTGAGGCATCACCACCTATGTCCTCTAACAAATGTTCACTATTCACCGTTAACAGCGTTGGCCCACCACAGACACACACACAGACAGACAGACACACACACACACACACACAGACATATACACAGACACACACACAGACATATACACAGACACACAGACAGACACACACTCCCTCCCTTTGGCTGTAACATGCTGCATCTGAATGCAATGTCATTGTAAACACTTTGTCCAGAGTCTTTCAGAAAACATATAAAGCAAAGCCATCATACTCATAGCTTTACAGGCAATGAAAACAGGCCCTACTATTAATCAGGCCACCAAAATAAATGCTTCATAATTATCTTTCTTCCTCTGTCTGGGTGATGTGGGCTGAGCATCCTCTATGATGCCTCTCCCTGTCCAGCTTGCAGATAAAGGCCCTAATAAATGAGAGTCCTATTTACAAAGTCAGCTCTACTTTAGCCAATCTGTGCCTGGAGAGAGCAGTTAGGGCTGGAGAAATGAAAATGTGTATTGACAGAAAGGAGTGGGACAAGCTCCTCTAAGGCAGCCAAGACAATCTATTAAGGCCATGTTTTTCAACGTCTTGATTTCCACCAGTTTATCAGGTCTGCGAATAGCCTCACAAGAGGGGCATTTATGATAGAATGTGATTGGATTACACTGAGCACTAACCATGCGTGATTGGTTTAGCTGAAAAATATTAAATTCCTGTCTAAATGGACTGGGGGTCAATATCACGTCTTCTGCTCTATAGGACAGGGTAACAGGGGGGTTGAAGTTAGGGGATTTGATATTTCATCACTCATTTCATGCTTTAGTGTGGCATGGAGACTGACACTAATGCACTGGAAGGACGTGGTGCTGACAGCACACCAACATATTCATGTCCGATCACCCCTGGCTCAACAATCTTCCGGACTTAGAATAATCCATTCTAAAAAGTTGAAGTGGAAGTGGGTGTGTTCAGCTGTTCTTCTCATAAGCGGTTTTGAGAAGAAAAATGAAGTCATGGCCAAAAGGATCGGAAACGACAATGAAACCGGAGGAGGAGGGGAAAAACTGCATGGGCGTGGGATTTCTTAACTGTTAAAGACTATACATTCAGAAAAATCCCTGTATGTGGAAAAACAAAGACTAACACCTAATTTTTAACAGAGGGAGGGAGATAAAGAGAGAAAAAAAGGCAAAAATCTGTGAATAAATTCAAACTTTGTGTCCTGTGAAGAGCAAATATGAAAAAAGGCTTAGGAGTAATGAAAGATTGTTTATGTATTCTGGCATGAAATGGGGCGGTGTTGTGAGGGCGGCAGGCGCGAGGAGACGGATGGACGGGAGTGACAGGCCGGTATTCATCCTGCACGCCCCAGCGGCCGGACTGCTACTGGCGCTCGACAGAGCAATAAATCACCAGCTCTCCAGTCTGTACCTACAGCTTATTACATCCAAGATGACAAATAAATAATAATCCCTGTCACGCTGGGCCTTTGCTCAAGGATTGAGCCAGAAACCTTTTGCTCATCACTCCTGATCTTAAGTGAAAACACTAGAACAAGGGAACTGAAGGCCATGCTTTACTGAGCTTATGAAAGTTCGAGTGAAAGAGGTGGGGGGAGGTGAGGGGGGGGACAAAAGTGAAGGGAGAGAAAAAGCCAGGCTAGGAGAATGATGTTGCCACTACAAAGCCTTTCTGGGTGTGAAGGGAAATGATCCAGTAAAGAGGGGGAGAGAAAGTGGAAGTAGGAGGGGGGAAGAAAGAGAGAGAAAAAGCGAATCGCCCTTGTGCTCTGCAGGATGAGTGTCGCTCATTCAGCTGAATGGGGCTCTGGAGGATAAAGCAAATCAAAAGCCTTCATCACTAAACAGGACCAGCAAAGTGGCCGCAAACACTATTCGCCATTTAAGGCTGGAACAGCTTACCATACCATTCCAATCCTCTCTAGCTAGTGAGGCGCAATATTCATATTGTTATTATTCTGACTTACAATTTAGATGCAAGTTTAATTAAAAAAGCACATGCTGACATTGAAGAAAGCAATAAAGAACTTTAAAACATAGGTGCATACAAGTATGCAAATGACCTCTTTACAAAGTCTACAAGCCTGAGGGCCAACGAAGACTATATATATCTAGAAGCAAAAATATTCTTACATAACCAGCTTTAGGCTAGTTCACTGTGTCACTGTGCAAGATGTAATAGACATTTAACAATACACTGGTTAATGGTACACTAGAATAGAAAGGGACTGCATAGATGTGCCATATTTCATGGAAGATGGCACCATCTTAACAAGGGAATAGTCTGAGTAGAATAGTCTGATTGTTCAGTACCTCTCCCTACTCCCCTCTTAAAAACAAGCCTTCTCTTTTAAACAAGACACAATTTACTTAGCGCCGTCCTGCCATAAAAATTAAAAGCCTTCAACAACAACAAATGAAACAGCAGCAGGGTACTGTAAATCAGATACGTCACTTTCACCGCCTCACCCAGCCTGGGTATTTCATGGGCCTCTACACCCCTCTTGGTGTGTGTGCGAGTGTGTCTGCTGAGTGTATGTGAGTGTGTGTGTGTGTTACTCTACAAAGGAAATAGGGGCCTCTGATTAAAGAGTGCACTGTCATAAAGGTTACTGAATTGCAAATGGTCCTCTCCATCTTCCCTGTAATGGAGAATGGTTAAGAGGGAGAAGGAGCGCAAGTGAGTGTGAGAGAGAGGCAGAGAGAGGGGAGGGGGAGGTAGAGAGGAAAAGAGGGAAAGAGAGAGAGAGAGAAAGAGAGAGAGAGAGAGGGGTGCAACCATGATAGGAATATAAACATGGAGTCCCGGCCAGTCCCCCAGTCTCAGACTAAGTCTCAGTCCCTTCACAACCGCCACAAGAGACATTAATCACTGGATCACCAAGCCATGCTTAATTGCGAGTTGTATATCATGGTACATACAGTGGCTTAAGGGGGAAGGAAACTCATTATTTCGGTTTGCTGGATGCAGGGCTGGGTGCACCTCATCTGGACTCCAGAACCTCTCCCTCTCTGTCAGAGTACACCTGGGACCAAGCTTAATGTGACAAGGAAAAATGGAGTATGCAGTCACCTCCTAATTAATATAGCTCTGCCACTATTGTTGTACCACTAAGGACATTCACGACTGATCATAAATGTACTCAACAAATCACACATGGGCACATCAGCGTCAGCCGGGGCTGAAGCACCATGACCGACATAGTAGAAATCATTCTATTAGCCACCTGAATGTAATATTTTCTGCTCATCACCTGCAGTGACACCAGGATCTTTGGCTTTTAAGTGATGTCGTTTGCACTGTCAATAGTGGGAGGTCACAGTAAAGTCAAAGTCGCAAAGGTTTCCAAGAGAGGCTTTTTCAGCTAAAAGAAAAATGGAACCAACTCCCAATCGGCCACTTTTATTTAGATTTCAGCAAGTGCTTCTGTAGGCAATATGCTAATGAGAGGGACTTGATAAATGACTCGTAATATTTCCCAGACATTTTGCTTTCCCTCAGAAGTTTGCCAATCTGATGTAGCTTGAAGATAATAAGGAACCCTCCGTCATTATATCAATTTTTGTTACCCAGATATTTCAACCCATGTTAGTAATGATGAGCAAAAAGCAAACGAACCAAGGGCAGAGTCTGACACCATTGATCAAACACTGTCATTTAAGGACCACTAATCCCAGAAACACACAGTGGGACACACACATACACATACATATACACACACTTTTTATAACAAACCCGCACGCTGTAAGCACAAATCTGTGCGTGCGCATGTACACATGCATGAATGCACCAAAACACATGCGGAGATGCACATATTACACAGAAAGAAACACACGGCCAGTGAAACAAAACATAATGGAGTGTGATTATGGAAAATTATATTCACCGTGTATACTGGCTCGAATAAAGACATTAAATATTTCAAAGAAATACGTCATTGGTTTATATGTTTCCATAGCAAGCAAAATATACTGTATCTCATTTCTGTGACTTTCAATGACATTAAGTCTGTTCAGATCTAGCTAATAGTCCATAAATAGGCCATTATTCAAAACTGCCAGAACATGACATGTTCCTCTTGTTCGCTGTATACTGTATTCAGACACTGGGGAATATGCTGTAGGGTTTAATGAATGCACACCCAATTTTAATGAACACTGTACTGTTTCATGCAATGACTTTATTAGACTGAGTGAATATTTTCTTCATAGTTAACACTATGGTGTTTTTATGGGAGCTTTTAGTTAAGCAGCCTATAAAGTATAATGCTACAAAATATAAAACCAATTTATTTTTATCTTTTATAATTAGTAAAAAAAAAAAGATAATAGCACAAATGTGTTGTAATAAATATTTATTCAGTCCCTCATCATCAGTACCTTTGATGATCGATAGAAAATCTTAAACCGTGGCACTCAGCTGTGGTCACATGTGGTCAGAGCTTCCTGTCCTGAAGAACTCTGGCTGACCGCTCCCCAAGTTTAACTCATTTCTGTGAGTTGTAAAACTCTATGACCTGAGGGGGGTATGACACTAGGTGGATGAATAAAAGGTCAAACAACTGCTTCATGGTTGGGCAAGACGTGAGGGACAGGTTCCATATAAAAGTAAAGACCAAAATGCCTGAGCAGTAGTCACTGAGGGGTCAAAGTGCACACAGAGTTCACTGGGCCAGCAAAGGGCACAGAGGGGAGGAGAGACAACAGCACAAAGGAAAAACAACAAAGAACACTAAACTGACAGAGAAGGCTTCCTTCACCTTACTTTTCCTGCAATTAGGGATGCGGCCTGGTGATGGGAGGAGGTGAGGACAAGATTAAAAGGAATATGGTGGAAGTTTTTGCCCCCTACCACACTCTTTGATGTAGACAGACAGAGATCATCTTGTTGAGGTCATGCGGTTCCTCACTAACTATATGTGGACGGTCTAAACTCCAAGCCCAGGCATCTCTCTTGCAGTTTGAAAACAACAGTATGTTTTCTCCACAGCTCAGACATATTCATAATATCCTTTCAACACTTGTCAAACAAAACAGACCAAAGAAAACCTCAAACACCAAGTCAGAAATTAAACACAATGGATTTTAAGTGAAAAGATGTTGACAAAAGGGATTAAGAACAGGAAGAATGTCACAGAAACCCATGGAACGTTCAGTGCAAATTCCCAGTGACCAACTACAATGTTATTTCAACAAACAGAACCTTGAGCTCCCTAGGAAAACATGATCTAAATGCACAACCACAACTGACAAGGTGGTAAAAGTACCTTTTGCATAACTCTGACCATCTCCTTCTCCAAAAAGTAATGACCAAAAAAATCTACAACAACAATTGTCGGTTACAATTAGGGTAACACTGAGATCTGTGGTTGGAATTTAAACAGTGTGGAGCTTCCACTTTCAAAGCAACAAGGCAACAAATTGGCACTGATCCTGAAAACTTGTCTGGGACAGTGTGAACACAATAAATTTAAGAGTAAACATCAAAGAATTTTACAGTTTAAAGTCAGTTTAAATAGCACAAAAACAAATGAGTCCGTGTAAATTTATTTTAAAGATGACCATGTACACTGTATTGCCACTGCTGTTTAAAAATAAAGATATTTCAAAGGTTCACATGAGAAGAATGTCAAGTAAAACACTGCAGATTTTTAGTTCTAATTCGTATTAATGCAATTGATAATTCATCATCTCACTTTTAATTAAAGAAGCAACTTAACAAGCTAAGTATGTCCCCTGGAACAGGACACAGCAAAGGAAATATGTTCTCAGCATATTATTAAAAGAAATGCATCAACGGAGCAGGAGTACAATGAGCAATTAACAAAGCTTGAAGAAGCCATAAATCCTTCATTAACAAACAATCCTGTCACACGGTGCTGTGGTTGCAAGCAAGGCCCAAATTCCTCACCAGTCAACCAGGCTTATTTTCTTAACATGAGTGTATGTTAGGAGCCTAGAAGCGAATGTAAACACCATTCTGAGATCTCTGAGCTGTCATTTACAGGAGAGATCGCCCCTTCTGATTAGAACCGGAGCAATACTGGCTTAGCTGAACTAATATTTGTGCGGCCAAGATAAATCACTCAAGCTTTGTTTTACCACATGCTAGTCACTTAGTAGTAATAGACACAGCTATGCCTCTCAGGCTGCCAGGTCTAATGTCCTCTCTGACAAAGAATACCACATGTACAAAGTAATGAGCAGAGACACCAGAGTAGATTAACTAGATCTGTTGTGATAATAACCCCGGAATATAGTTTAGATAAATAAGAGACTGAACAGTTTTATTTAAGTGAGCATGCAGCAGTCTGGTATTTACAAAAATGTACGATTCCCAGAAAATCACAGCAATGAGCCCACTCACGTCTGCTGTGTTGCTGTAGAGCTGATTCTGTATTACAATACACTCACAAACTCTGGCAGGTAGTAAATCAGTCAACAGTAAATGCCATCTTTTATCAGATCATAAAATCTGCTTGTAGGCATTTAATTTTCCCCCCTCTTGTTTTAACAGGGAAACAGACAGCCTAGAGAAACCGTGTTTTGTTTTTATAGAGGTTACAGGAAAAGCAGAGTGTGTGTAAACAGGGCTAAGCCAAGCACTTCTTATGGATTTGTTTTTGCCTGCGAGCGACAACAACGTGGGGAACTGCCACTCTTGTGAAAACAGGTATGAGTGTTTCACAGATTTTACTTGACAGATGAATAAGAAGAGATTGCAAATGAATGTTTGTTTTCAGACAGTTACTATGCTAATGCTTCAAGGCAATATCTATATTGCGATCATGACGCCTCACTGGAAAACCTCAGACATAATATTAGACTTAATGCGTTGTCACAGAGCATGAAATTAACCCTCATATTTAACCCCTGTTAGGATACCACACTAATCTCTGAGTGAGCGATTTTGTCACTTTGTGACTTTGCAAACTGTTCAAAATCTTTTACTAAAACAACAATGTGCTGACAGATGAATCAGTCAAACACAGTACCTAAGTGCCATTCTCTCCTTTGGCCTTAAGGGGCAGTCTTTACTTACTGCACTTCTTTAACAAGCCTCTGTCTCTGGGGTAAGTTGGTCAAAGACTGGGCCTTGCCCCAGCCACCCTACCCTTTACTAAACCCCTCTGGCCTCTCAGAATGGCAGCCTTATAAACACTGTTCACTATGCTCCCTTTTACACTAGGTGAGGTCAGAAGTTCAGCCCCCAGGTTTTAACAGTTAAGGCCGAGCTGTGAACTTGTGACCTCCTGGAGTGAGTAGGAAGGGGGAGAGGACTAGAAGGAAGAAAAGAAGAGGGGGGTCATCTTTCTTCAATGCAGAATGGCTGGATTTACAGCTGCATGCTGACTGCATTGCAAGCACAGCAGAAAACACCTGATAGCATCTCCTTGGGGGAGGAACCGCTCGACCCCTTTGTTGTCTTACTAACAGTCACCCCAGCACCATAAATCATGTTAATTACTTGACTGATGGAATAAATCTTAAAAAAGTCAGTCTGTGGCAGAAAGGCTTGGAACAGGAGGTTCCCGCACCACGGTTCTGCTTGCTCTGCGTTATCCGTCATCCCATAGTCACTGTGTAATCTGTCCATTTGTTGCTGTCTGAGTGGGACTTTTGAAGATGTGGACAGGCTGAGGGAGGGCTGGGTGTCAGTGACTCAGACATCTCCCAGTAATCCATCTTCCTATGGGTGGTCTTTGAGGGTACATTTCATAGAGCAAAGCTAATGTTAAACTCTGGATCAGCAGGCTGATGTGTTGAAATGCAAATGATGCGAATGTCTGTGTTGGAAGTCATGAGCCACAGAGCCAGAGGAAGTATTAAGTCAGTGTTACAATTATGCTTCTGACAACAGTATTTCTATCTGTTTTGTGGAGAACAGTTTAAAAGCCAGATCACTCTACAGAACACTATTGTTGTATGAAAAAGACGACAAAGTTATTTTTGATAGCCGTCTGTTGTGAAAGCATTCATAAATGACATATTTGTTTCCTATTGCTACACGCCAACAGATTACATGGAACTGCAACAGCCTGACTCAGAGCCACAGAGCAGCATGCCAAAGATATGAAAGGTCATTCACACACAATAACAATCCCTCTAAGAGTGCACTCACAGGCTTGTGGGTAATTACAGTTCTTTTGCTGGAGTGTTTTGTGTTTCGCTTTGCTTGTTCTGTCTCAAAAGCTAACAACCACTCATTATTCACGGTTTGAGTTGAGCTTTTTTTTTTCCTTCAGCAGGGCAAATTACACACAAGAGTGACAGCTCTCAGAGAAAGAGAGGACCAACAGCCTTGCTGGATTCTGGTAAGTGCAGTCTTAAATCAAGGGGGCAGGGACGCTGACTACAGCCCTGCAGTCTGTTGACTTTGTGGCAAGGGCAGCAAAGGGCTGAAGACACGGATATACTGTACTCTTACAGTGCCCACTACAATAAACTGCCATCCACTGCAGCCATAAAGTCTGCATAATATACTATTATAAGATACTTGTCCGACACTTCATATCTTAAAAACTGCACAATCTTTTCGCTGCAGAAGCTTGAGGTCCAAACACAGAGAAGGCTGTCCTAATTCTAAGATAGAGAGTTTATTGAGGCGTGTATCTGTGTGTGTGTGTGTGTGTGTGTGTGCGTGTGCCAAGACTTGGAGCCTTTCAGGCCCTCACTGGCACCACACAGTGAGGCTAGCAGAGACAGACAACCAGACTTAATACACAGAAGTATATTTGCACACGTTAATACACACTACATCTACCTGCATGGCTAGTTTGGGGAATGTTTTCTCCTCTGGAACGATTTATGGTGGCAAACAGAGGGTAATGAAACCCAGAGAGATATTTACTGTCAGTGTCAGAGCTTATTATCCCGCGGAGGAAAATGGGGTCAACTGGAAATACTTGGTGAAAACTGGGTGTTGTCTCTTGTCTGAAAGCAAAAAAAAAAAAAGAAAGCAAAAAAAAAGAAAGAAACCCAGAGTGTCACCCGAGTTTTCAGATCTCAAACAGTGAGGTCAGTGTTGAGGCATCAAACATCAACAAGGCAGAAATAAATGAGCAATTCACTGAGAACGTCTAATGTTCTGATTATTTTACCACAGCTTTTTGCCCACGGTGCACTGTGTAATTACTTCTCTATGGTCCGTAACTTTCGCTGTGCAGCTGATGTGGCATCTCCCTCTATTTAAAGTGTACACAAGACCACCATGTGAACATCAAGATGATTTATACTCACCGCACTATAGAAGTAGGCGCTTTGTCTGATGCACATGCCACTGTCTGGTATCAAATTCAATGACAGGACATTTATTAGAGTGTAGTCATTTGTGCTTTAATTTGGCATCGTCCTATTCTGCCTGTGTTATACAGACTAGCATCACTCTTTATAGCAAATGGGATCACATTTAAAAAAAAAAAAAAAAATCACATTTGCTTAGTGTCAAACAGTCACTCATCAGCAGCTGCAACATTATCAAATAAAGCAGAATCTGCTGTCTTTATGTAAACAGTGAGCACAAGTACCACATGAAACCTGCCACTACTGTGCTATATTTTCTCAAAGGACAACAAAGCCATTTTTAGCATGCATTTATTCTTACCCATTACATCTTCAAACGGACATTTCAGTGTTACAAAGTGACTGCGATCCTGCTCCGCTTTAGTCTCGTTTGCCATTACCACATACGCGGATTATCGTGATAATGCAAGCCAATACCGCAGTATTGATCATGGCATTTACCTTGACTGCTTAAGAAAGGCCTGTCAATACAATCAAGCAAAAATGAATGAGCTGTCCAAACAAGCTTCTCTGCAGATAATTAATACATCCAGAAGATCATAAAAGCACGGAACTGGATTGGATGCCTTCGCAGTGCTGCAGCTAACACTCCTGTGATGCTCAGTTTGAAGAGGAATACAGTGGTATAATTTTTAAAACCAGACAAGTGTTGATGCATTCCCATTCACATGCAATTCCACTGAACCAGAGCCCATGAGTACATTCAATTATTCTTCTCCTAAGCCATTACAGGGAGAATGGCTAATATTATCCCTGCCTAATGGCAGATAATACACAATATTCGGGAGTTCAGTGTATTAAGCATTTGCACAAGCCTTCGTGAAGTCCCTTACTTAATCATCCATCCAGCACTCTAGGGAATAGGTTGGAAAAACCAGAGGTAACATTTCTGTTGGCTCTGAGGCCAAGCTGCACATGTTTGTGAGAGAAGAATGAGGAGGTGGAGGAAGAGCTGCAGTTTCTGTTGCTGCAAAAGTTTCAAAATTATAAATTGCGAAACTGTGTTTTTGCAATGATGGTTTGTCTATTCTGAATTAGAAAAAAGGACAATAAAAGCTGTAGGGCATAATGATGTTAGTATGATGTGACAAATATAAAACAATGTTAACACAAAAAAATTATAATAATAATAAAGAAATCTGTACGGAGTTAGGTGAAGCACTTCATGAATATCAAATAGCTTCTCTAGAACTTGTATCCTTAATTCTGCACCATCATTTCCTCTGGGGAACAAACTTAAATAGATCACATTGGTTGAGATCCATTATCCATCACAGCATCCCCATTCATCTCAAATGCATAATTTCTATGGGTGATGTGTTGCAGTTCCCAATGCATCAACATTATTTATGGTTTGACATTATAAAAGTAAGTGCATAATTTATGGGCCTAAATTAATGCACTACCTTCCGTGTGCTGTCTGTTTTTCAGAGATCCAAAGCCAGATTGCCGCATGCCAAAACTATGGAGCAATCCCATTTACAGCAGAGAGCCCACAGCAGCCTTGATTTATGGCAGTAAATTAAAAAGAATGAAAAATTTATGACAGCAATTTGTGGGCAGTCATAAAACTATTATAGAACTTTGAAGTGGTGTTTTGTCCTTTTGCATGTAAGTGATGCAAGATGATCCGGTGTTACAGAAATACCATAACTGCTCTTATTTGAAAAAAAAGATCACCGTTTACTAGGTGTGTTAACAATGTGTATCAAAGTTTTGAACTTAACTGACAGACGATTTTAATGAACTCTAATGAATTCTAATGAACAACAGTGTTTCAGAAATCAACACATCACCACAGCCTGTACACAGCTGCTAAGTGTGTGTTCAACTTCTCTTTTGCATGAAATCGAAACCCTAGCTGGCATTTGAGTGAATGCCAAGCCATGATTGAATGAAAGCACATCCTTGACTGACAAATGATATATTAAGCTTTCAGTCAGCAGGGGGGAGAAGCCAGGCATGTCAGTTACCTGCTACAGCAGAAACTCCACTTGTCAATCTGCCATTGGCAGGGCTAAACAAGATCTGAAATGTTAAAAGCCCTGCACACCGTAGTTTTTCACTTCCTTGTGCGTCCCAGGCACTTAGACATATCAGCCATGTGACGGCTATGAATCAGCGTCTGCCATGAATGTCAGAGTATCGCATTTATAAGTGAAATACCATTTGTTAGGCCCATGGGTATGCTCCTCCAGTGTCATGCAGGATATGAGAGAACATCAAAATGACAGACAATTGACTCCTGAATATTAATGGAAAAGTGACCTTCATGAGGAAGAATACGTCACTGGATATATTGCGGTGATACTTTTCCTATAGGCAAATTCGACATAGCCATTTAAACTGCCCTGTTTAAGTTGGTGTTTATGTCTGCAATTATGCTTGTGTCTGCGCAATGTGTGGGCCATTAATAAAGATCTGAGCATGCATGTGACGGAGGTCTGTGGGCAGTGTTGGGCAGCTCTGAGTGGCCCTCTCCTTGACTCTGACGGTGTTGATTATGGATGATTAATGGCGTAAAGGAACAGGGAAAGAAAGGTCATCTCCTGGGTTCTTGAGGGAGCAGCTACATTGGGAGTAATTAAGACACTTGTGTAAGCATGATTAATACGCACACACTGAAGCTGTGCACAGTAAACAAGGCAACCAGATGGTTGAGCTATGGACTTCAAATTCTATTTCTGTATGTTCACCATGATATAATTGTGACTGTTTGATGTGATTTTGCAAATTCATGCTAGACTTTAATTTGGGTAAAATAATAACAACTTACCTATTTTGAAGAAATGCATCCAGTCCAATCAGCACAGGAACAGCAAAACAGGCAGACATGAAACATAGAAAGTCATATTTAGTATGTATATCCATTCCAGTACATTGCACACACTCATTACAAAAGTTATTAGCATGTTTGTAATGTCATAACCCTGTGTATTTGATTGATGCAGCAGACAGGCTTAGCCTGCATTATATGGTTATAGCAGCAGCAGATGACCCATTGCTGCACAAAATCAATCAACATCAATATGTTCTCACCACAGTCTCCACCAAGATAGAACACATCAGCACATCCTGTAACCGGCTACTCCTCACATTACACCAGCCTTCAAGGATCATATAGCGTGTACTCACAGGCAACACATCAGGTTGCACTTATGCCTCAGTAAAGCAGTGATAATTATCATCCAGATATCTTGATGGATGATAACGCCGACCACAGACGCAACGACAGCTCAAACAAAAAAATTCAACACTACTTTTATCTTAAATTACAGTCCCGCATACTAATGGCAATTATATTGTTGCTTCAAAACTTACATAAGCTATTGGAAAGACTGAAGCCCAAACTGAGGCCTCTCTCACCCTGCAGTTTTCTCTGTCATATGACAGAGTTCTGCAAAAGGATTAACTTCACGACACATGGGAGTCAGGCCAGTGTGGGAGACAGGTGTCACTGCACTCCACCAAGCAAAGTTAACTCCCACTCATTCTCATTCTGCCGTCTCATGTCTCCATGTCTGATTTGCAAGTCGTCATCTTGCAGGACAGTGACTTACTGCAGGGGCTGTCAGACAGACAATGACATGACTGTGTGTAATCTTAGGTTTAGGTTCAAAGATAAAAAAAGGTGCACCAAACCAGACAAGGTGTCACTTTATGTGTGCGGCGGACAATTACACTACTCACAATGATTTTACGACAAAAATATACTGTGTTGGTGAGAGGTGCACTATCTATGTGCACCACACAATTAGTATTATAGTGACTGATGAAGGTGATGGTCACCAAGGACTTATACTAATAGCGCTATTAAAATAATAGCTGACAAAGGTCTTCAGCTTTAGCTCTTATCTAATAATCACTGACAGTAGAATAGTACAGCTATAATCACTCTGACTAAACTCATTATGAAGGCATGGGGGCTTGGGGGCTGCACTTGTTGAGAAGTTAGAACAGAGCATGGGGAAGCAGGGACGCTGAGGAGAAGCAGAGCCATGTGGAGGGGAGAGCTGATACATGCCCAGTGAGACAGTGAATGTGCAGCTGGGAGAGACGCTACAACTCTCAACGTGGTCCATACTAACTCAGTGTCCTTCACTTCCTGTTACTCATCTTTATTCTGTTCGGATGTACAAACAACAATATTTTGAAGTTCATGCATTCTTGTAAAGTTAGATTCACATCCATTTAATGTCCTCTTAAATAGATGCAGTAACAACTGATTTATGCTCCATGGGATAACACGCAGCTGTCTCCCCCTGATACTTGTCGAGACAGAAGGCCTTGTGTCAGTGTCTTCTCAAGTTAATTGTAAGTGAGTTCCAACATCAGGCCTACAGTATGCTGCCCGGCTTCACACGTCAACAAACAGAAGACTACCAGGACTGACAGTCACCAAGCAGTTCCACACGCTAACCCAGCCTCTACCAGAGGCCCCTGCGATGTGATAGCACCACTGAAGACAAAGGGATGGGCTCCATATGGCCAGGAATCACAGCCTTCAAAAAGAAAAAGAATGGAACCGTGAAGAGAATCTGCATGACAGCGCCAAGAAGCAAGCAGCATGGAAATGGGATCCCGGCCAATACAACACTGATTTGGTGCTAAAGCTGTTTGTAATATAAAGAGTGCATGGAAGATCAAACTGCTTGAATAATTCACTGTTTAAAATCAAGGCCCATAATTTTGGGTGTATTTTTGTTTGCAGTTGTTGTTATTTTACGTGTTGTTTTGTTGGGGTTTTTCTTCTATTTTTGGTCATCATACTTTCTGTGACAACAGTTTGCAGGTTTCCAGAATGACAGGGGATTTGAATTCATGTAGAAATAGTTTAAACCACTCCTTCATCAAAAGCAGTTATGTTTAGAGCATATTTGGACAATCTGGAAAACTCTTATTCCTGAGTAAGATAGAAAGCAGGACTTTTCACTTCCTTACACAAAGTGCACACAAATGTTGGCAGCACATTTCCTGTTGGAACCCTGCGTCTCCTTTGTCCTATCCAAGTTTGTTAAACCGCTGTCATTTCAATTGTTCTGCTATAGAAAAATTATAATCCACCTGTCAACAATGACAGGGTGTTGGAAAACTTGGATAATGGATAGTGTAGGACCCTGAAATTCCAACCAGGCCACTTACTGCCAACTAAAACCATTACAGAATGACAATTCTTTTTCAGTTTATTTGAAAATTGCACTCAATCATCACTGCCTCCCTGACCATCTAACCACAATCAATTTCCACAGCCAGACCCAGATATGAATGAGAGAGGGAAAATGAAATATTGACTTGTTTGGTATAAGGGGTTTTATCTCCTCCCATTGTTGACAACACCATAAAAACTCCATTCAGCACACTTAACTATTTCACCATAGTGCAGATAGTAGAGTGTGTGACACAGAGATAGTAGCCCTATGTTTTGGGTTACACTGACATTGATTTAATATTTTGACTCATGAGGCCATTCCAAGCTATTTCCATAGGTAACCAACCTTACCTGGGAAACAGTAGTGTCAATGATTAGAGATTAATGCCATCTTGATGATGACGCACAAAAAAAGTTAAAGTAAAACAATAAAAATGCAAAAAAAATGAAGTTATTTAATGTTAAAAATCTGGGCTGACCTCTGCACAGTTAGCATGCTGTTAGTTCACCGGTGCAGTGTAGGATTGGTTTTGTTCACACTCAAGGCCTATACACCAACCGCCCACTGACAAAAGCTGGGAGGGATCGCTTTGATCTCTGTGCCTCACTAAATCAACACCAGACAAGGTTCATGCAAAGGTCGGTAAAGTCATCTGATCGTCACATTCCAAAACCAAGTATTTCCTGACAGCTATGCACTGGTACAGGTTAAATGTCACCAAAAGTTCAGGCATGACAACTAAAGATGGACAAATTTAACACGTCCTCATAATAAAAACAGAAACAGATTGGCAGAAAGAGGGGGAAATATGATTATTCTTAACTGTAGTTTAAAACTAAAAGCTATGGAATTTATTCATTATTGTCATTCTTGTTCAGACGTGACAATACACAAGAGCAGAACAGAGAGAAGTCACATATTCCCTATTGAAATACCTTTGCTCCACATAAATGGTGAAAACAAAAAGCTAAGCTAAAATAAGTCTGGGTTTACATCACTTCACACCATTTACACATACTGTATACACATTTTCCAAGCTTTGATACTGAGCAGAGACAAGGAGAGTACCAGTAACACAGTCCATGTACAGATCACACAAACACAGCGGTACTGTGCTTTACAGTCATTTACACGGGGTCACTAGTCTTCACAGGAGACCAAACCTATCATAACACAGCTGTGAGCACAGACCTCCTTTGTATTCTGAGAAAAGAAAGGGGGGTAAAAAGATGATCCAATTAAAGTTGTATATCATTCTGCTCTCCTCTGTCAGTGCATATTCCTCTGGCTCTATTAGAAGCCAGCTCCTCCCAGGCAGGCCAGTGTAGCTCTGTAATTACACCTCTTCCTCTGACAACCTGCATGATTGTTTTCCTAACACTGTATTACTTCGTTAGTACTTTCCAGTGCGCGTTATTTTTAAACTGTCAGTCTGGCCCGACTCATCCCCCCGATCTGCACTCGTCTGTTTATCATAACAATCATTAATAACTGTCACTTGCCAGCATCCATAGAACAAACTCATTGCCTCATTACCATGTTGCAGCGTTTGTTCCGGCGCAGCGCCTGTGTATCGCTCACAACAGGGCCAAGCCAATTACTTTGCTGAAATGGAATCGCATTAATCAAAACTTAACAAGGTGGCAAATTTAAAGATATCACATTGCAAAAGACAGCATAACTAATATGTCACTGTCATGGTTGCTGTGGAGGTATGCAGCAGGCAGGGACTAAATATATCACCATCCAAGGTCCGTATGAATTTTGACATTTCATATGATCTGAGAAGTATCAGAGACAGGATAGGCCATACAGAGCTGAGCACTGACTGCTTCTGTAGATTTATTTGTCTCTTACAATTCAAATAAAAAAATATATAAATGCCAGCAATGGCCAAGGTGAAAGAGAGCAATGCAAATGTACAGACAGAGGAGTGACACAACAAAAGTGAAACGAATAAACCTGCATAAAAGAGGGAGGGAAGAAGTGGAAACTATGGGGACAGTAGAGAGACAGGAAGAGAGTGCAAGAGGACAAAACCCAGACAAAACAGAGAAGAAGAGGAAACGGCAAGGTGGACACTCAAAAAAATTGTAAAGAAGGAAAAGAAAAAGAATTATTTTTGAAAAGGAGAAAAGGATAGAAGGATGGACAGGAGAGCAGTGAAGTAGAATCGGAGAGAGGGAGAGGGAAGAGGGAGAGGGAGGAGGAAGTGCCGAGCGTGTCTCCGAGAGCGCCAGCAGGCGGCAGTTCATCATGTCTCCCTTCACAGAGACGTTTTCTTTTACACTTTAAATGATGATACTCATCAATCACGGACTGACAGCTGCATCAAGCCAGCTGCAAACATGCAAAGGCCAGCAGTGTGAAACCTGCTGACGCCACCCATCGCTGCATACAGGAGGAATCAGTCAGCCACTCGGCCTCCGCCCAGGATTTATCTCCTCTCACAACACACCAGCTTGCTTTTCTCTCCAGCAAACCTAGAGTAAATACAATCCATTTTAACAAATACACCTCGCGCACGCTTGAGAAGTGACATGTAAGCTTTCACTGAGCATGCAATTTACAAATGTTTTAATTTATATATACACGTGTGTTATGTATTTTTAACAATATATTTTATTATCTTAATTTTCTTCTGTATTTTTTTTAAATAATTTGTATCAGCAGCCACAAGTTGAAATACCATTTGTTCCATGTATCTTATTTCTGACAAATATTTTAGAGCAGAGACAGTTTGTGGTTTTTGCAAACAGGAAGTCCAGATATATTCGACCACTGACTGACTGGACATGACATGAATGTGGACTGAAGCTCACTTACTGGGTCTTTGCTTTCTCAGAAAACTACAGTGGCAGACTTTAACACCAGTGTCACAGCACATAGCTGCAGCTCTTGTGAGACTGCACTCTCACTATCAACCACAACATGTCAGAGATCCTCATTCTCTGTAGGATCTATTGATATATTTTTAGATCAAAGTACATGTTGACAGAGATGAACGAATTGATTAATACATTACGTGTTGTTCAAAGAATAAGCAGTGATGGGAGCAGAGGAAAAAAGAAAATATAAAAATGCGTTGTACGTCCAACTGATCTTCCCATGAGTCATTAGGGAATACAAACATGGTTACTGTATCTGCAATTCATCTACACTATGAATCTATCATTCACCAAGACAAAAGGCAGTCCTTGGTGCCAGAGGTTATCCATACACAACTCATGCACACTACTGGTCTTAGATTACTCCCTTCAGCCATCCTTCACTTTCTCCTCCGCCTCCCCTTTATTTAGTGTTCTTAGTGACTGCTCATTTCTAGCACTCAGACAGAGGGGGGGTTGAGCTGAACAGAGCCAAGTAGATGGATGCGAATTCAAAGTTTCCTGATCTTTAGCAGAAGTTATGGAGGGTTATCTTTGGCTGTATATCTGGGCCCTGGCAGCTCTCCCCTGGTGATGAAGGATTAAGCAGCACAGCTGTCTCTTCCCAGAATGATGCAGTGCAGTGCTCCCCGACACGACAGCATCACTTAATCTTAATGTCCGCTCCTCCAGCGCAGACGCACAGGACAAAGCCAATCAGCATCACATGCCACGGGGATGGACCCTGCTGCCTGGCCCGGGAGTCTCTCACCCTCACAGGCCGATTAATCAACTTCAGACAGCCCAGTTCAATCCCAGTCACAGCTCCCCCTGCTCTGATCTGCTCACTCTCCCCCTCTCTCACAGGCGCACACACACACACACACACACACACATATATATATATATACACACACACCCTCTAACTGTTGTGATGTATAGAGCAGGGGAGGGCTACCATGCAGGAACACTTATCAGATTGCAGTCCACATTATGCATGTCTTTGTGTTACACAGAGAAAAAGGTAGTGAGCAAAGAGGGAGGAAGTGGCGACCAGAGGGGTAGGGGAGGGGGGAGAGGGAGGGGGGAGGTGAATTGAATGCTTACACCTTATTTCTGTCACAGGCCACCTATTTGCTGAGAGATCCATGAGCTCCAATAAGGGGCTCAAAGAATAATGATTAATGCTCATTTGGACAAATGAGTCTGCAGGAGGTCCTAAGTAAGGATTTAAACCTGTTACAATACCAGAGCCTTTACAAGGAGACAACACTTTCCCCTTGCAGTGCAGTCTTAACTTCTCATTTTATATGATAGCATGACAACCTGGATTCAGATCACATGACCACATTAATGCATGTAGCACACAGACAAACCACAGAAAATGGCTTACACTGCCCGAAGAAAAGAAGCCCTCAGAGAACCTGCTCTGACATATCAAATGCAATTCATCAAGTCAGCCAACAATTACAACACCACGGTGAAGACAGACAGGGAAATAATATGCACGGCAGAGTGATGTTTGGGAAACACACCCAAGTGTATGTTTATGACGTTGTGTAGAGCTCTGGTTATGTGCAGATATAGAATATTAGCTCCATAAGTTATTCTCAATTGCAGTCGGTCTCATTACCCACAGGCATTTCCCTGTTTCACAGAATGATGAAGAGCATTTTTGCTTCAAGTAGAATAGTGGGGTGTATACAACATTAACACATGCAGGACTCTCAGGCGTCCTATCCGAAAGGCCGCTATGATTTAGGGGAGCTAATTTAGAGCAATAAGCACTGAACACCATGAAAGCATCACTGTGCTACTAGTATACAGTATGACCTTGAATAAGTAGTAAACCAACATAATGGGGCTCTTTATCTGAAGAATACTCTAATCTTTCTTTCACACAGTACCACTGTATCTAATATATGTATGCGTATATACAGCCTTAATAAAAGACATAAAATGGGAAATGTTTACATTACTGTATCTGTCTCACTGCTGAACTGCGATTCATAACAAAACCACTCTTAGTTTTAACAATAAAGACCTTTTTATCGCAATAGAGTTCATGGTTCTAAACAAAAGGAATTCATCTTATTATTCAAGTGAAGTTATGAAACTACTTTCTGGTCGGATATACGGTGCAATCTGGGCTTGATTTCTTCATCTGTCATTTTCAATCTCTTCACAGTGCAGCCTCTTAATCTAATAAGTTATTCAGGAAATATGATATTCACCAAGCAGCAGTGGTCATTTACACATAGTTAAGTTGTTTCTACCAAGGTAATTGCTATTGGCAACAACATTGCGTACCACTCGGGCAGTTTATGATGGCGTCAAAGAGTGATTTTGCAGCGTTATCGTCCAGGCTAGGGGGAGCATTTTGGCCAGAAACAGCAGAGCCCTTGGCAGATCCCAATCAAAACTTTCCACAAAGATCTCACTGAGTGAAACAGAGCAAAAACCAGAACAAGACTCGGAAAAATAAATCTCTTTAACTATGGGTCACTCCTCTGCCAAAATGGGCATAGCCAATTTTCTGTGCATTATTACCATTTCATGAGTGGAGATACTTATTTGCGGATTGGAAAAGAAGGGTAGACATAGCAACAATGTGATTGAGGATGTTGAGGTCGTTTCCATCACAAGGGCTGGATGATGATCCCAATAGGGACATGTTGATAGAGAGAGAATGGGAAGATAAGTAGTGAAAGTACAAATGCTAAGAACTAATCCTATGATAACTGAGGAGGAAGTAGTCATTTCTAAGAAAGTCAGTGCAACTAAAACAAAACTGAACATTTTTTATATTTGTATCAAAACTTCCCTGCCACATTTTCTCATCCAAAGCTTGTTTTCTCTAACCTCTGTCCAGCTGTGTAAAACATCTGTTATTCGTGATGTGAATTAGCAGTTGGTTCCAGCCGAGTTGCCTGAAACCCTGAGTCCCCAAAAGTCATCTAGTGTTTAGAAAATGTGTTCTGTTTCAGTCTGCATCTATGTCATAAACAGATGAAGATCGTTAGCAATTATTGCTGGATAATTTGGCAGAAAAATAAGCTAATACCGAAGAGACGCTAAACAGCATTTCTCATGCACAGGCTCAATTTGGGCAGCACGCTCAGGCAGATTAAGACCCACCCAGGTAGATAAATTCACTCTGTTTCAGCTTAGGTAAAGCTTACTTTAGAACATACTTACTTCAAACTAATTTTGGGACCTGTCTGAGTTGTGTGCACACACAGTAACTGTGTGGGGACGACAGGCTTCCCAGTTCAAAGCCACTTACCTAGCATCTATCAATAAGCCTGTAGGTGACATGTTTTGAGAATAACAGTATACTGTGGTGTCTACCAATAGTCTGAATGTTAGGCATTAAGGAACCATTGGTAAACTGCAGTATTTTTTAGTCTGACCCTATGTGACGTGTTCAGGGGAGCTGAATAGTGAATTGTAGCTGCAGAAAATAATCTAAATTATAATGCAAGAATACAAGAATCAACAAAACTGTAAGTAAAGTGAGTGTATATTAAATTTAAAAAAAAAAAAAAAAGCTGAAAAATGGGAACCAATACAAAAAAATGCATGATCAGAACTATGTATAATACACCTATAGGGGGGAATCATTTCACATTATATCTGAATGCAACACAAACAAACACGGAGAAAAGTAGATGTGGAGCAGAACAGGATAATTACAAAAATGCAGAGTTCATACCTGTCTTTGAGACTGTCTTCTGTCATATGGGTGTCGTGTACATACTTTTCCACACAATAGACTCAAACACCTCTTTTATGACATATCCAGCAATTATGTGTAATAGCACAGAGAAGACCAAGTGACAGGAGTCACAAAAGTATTGATGAATTCTCAAGGCAAACTTCACACACAGATATTAGCAAAGATTTTGGCCCATTCTGTATGGCAAGGAGGAGGTGATATCAGATGCTGTTGCAATTTACATGATCACTTTATATAAACTATCATTGAATTTGAAGCTGAAATTGATCTACATTTGTATGTGTCATCACCAAGATATGAAATAACTTAACATACCTTGATATTAACACAAATCTCTAATCAAAATATAAATAATTCCTGCTTAGTCCACAATTACAAATATGTAGGTTCAAGGTTCATGTGACTACTAATAGAAAATATGAACTACATGCTTCACCCAAGATATATTGCAGATAATATAGGCTGCTGTCTAAATATTACTGCACCATTACACTGTTATAGATTTCTACCTGTACTGTGAAACCATCAATGATCTTCTAATGATATGATGATAGAGCCAGGACATAGTTCCATTAATTCATCATTCTATATTCTCCTCCACAGCTTCCAGAGACCCTGCTAATACAGACATCATCTCCTGTCCCACGCACATAATAAAGGCCTGTCAGATCCACACTGTTATTAATTAGCACTTCTCTGAGGTGAAATTCAATCAATTGCAAGCCCTCTGATAGCTTTTTAGCAGGTTATGCAAATCGGATGTGACCAAGTCCTGTCACTGACATGGTGGCCGCCGAGAAGAAAAACCTAGCTGCACTGCATAGTCACTCCTCAGACTCCTCTCCTCCTCCTCTTAGTCCTGTCACAGTGCTAACACATTCATTACTTTAACATTTGAGCTCTCCTTGCTCTGATAGCATCAGGGGAGGTGAGAAAGAGAAAGGGATGGAAGGAGAAAGGGGGGTCTTAATGTTCATTTAATTAGAATTAGACATATGGCATATGGAGCAGAAAGGGTGACAGGCCTTGCAATGACTCACCTGAGGGGAATGGAGAGGCAGCACTCAGACACCATGAGATCATACAGTACAATAATAGATGGATGGAGGCATTTGATCTGAGTGGATTGACTGCAGCTACATGGTTTGAATTAGTATGGATTTCTGTATGAAAACAGGTTTACTGAAATACATTTAATATTAAAGCACCTACAGGGCCACCATATATTAGTGTTGCAGTGTGGCATACAGGTTTGTTGTAATGTAGTTGCATAAGAAAAATATTCCTCATTCTTCATCCCCTGCCCTTAAATTTTGACAACATTTACACTCAATTAAAATTCCTTGCAAGACAAATAGATTTAAAAGAAAAGAATGTCATGGATGTGCGATTATAAAGACAGAGTGGCTTTGGCCACAGTACAGTCATACATCACTGCAAAAGCACACTTACATGGAAACATGTGAGGATGAAGACAGCTAATGGCTCCAAAATCTCTCCTATGAGTCCATGCATTTTTCATGTTGCCGTAAAAGAACTGTCTGTGGCAAAGCTAACTGCACTGGACGCTAATTGATCTGCGCCTTTAACGTGTGTGAAACAAGGGAGTGTCGAGCAATGCTGCAAAACTGTCATCTCAGCTTTTTTCCCCTAATGCAGCCATAAATCCTGTAGCCGTCGCCCCCTCAGTCAGATGTTTTCATTACTACCATATCAGTTTTATTGAAATTACTGACATCTGCATGTTTCAATAATTGTAGGTCCTGCAAAGCTGTTGTAGCAATTTTAAAGGGGGAGGCCCCGCTCTGCATTCTGGATCAATTTTCTGCTCTCAAGGGACAAGAGAGGGGAATGTGGTATTGGAAAAGGCACAGAGGCCCTGATAGATTGTGTGGTTACTCCGTGACGGAGACAAACAGTTTAATCCGGTGTAAATCGGCAGGCGCAGTGTGAGATTGTTTTATACAGAGATGTAAATTGCATTGTCAAAATCAGTCATCTTCCAGGTACGGGGCTTAACAGGAGCCACTTTAGAATGGGAAAGACAAACGCTTATCTCGCTCCGCAAACCCTGGGGGGAGGCACAGAGCCACCTGGAGCTGGCTCTCTCTTTGTGAGGACAAAACACAGTCAAATGAGAGGAAGCACAAATACCTGCTGAATAAGGTGTTTGGGATTTATCAAAGCTGAAAACTATGACACAAATTTGTACATGTAGCTGGCTGCACTGTAGGTTCTTATTATTTCACTCTAATAGGATCCCAGTGCAGTGCAAAACAAACAACACCACAACCTAATATAATAGACAGTCTGAGACTGGGAGGTTACAGCACTGAGGTAACCCATGTGTTCCTCCTGTTTGAATTATCTATGGTCTATCTATGCATAATGCATACTGGGATGGGTCCCATTATTATGGCGTAGCCAGGCAAATGAAATATCCCTGGAGTTTTCTTGGCGACACAGTCCACTAAATCAATGCAGCAGTTTGATAAAGCTGTGTGTCTAGATAATAAGTCAGCAATAACTACTTGCAATCATTTCATTAGGTACAGTATGGATGATACAGTTAGGGAAATGAGAAAAAGAGGGTTGAGTGTCTAATGTGGAAAGTGCTGGCTTTGTGCCTGTGCGTGTGTGTGTATACATACACACACACACACACACACACATATATATATGTATATATATATGTGTGTGCGTGCACGCATGCACGTGTGTGTGTGTGTGTGTGGTGTGACTGGGACTAGACTGATGAGGCTTTAGTATATCTGTCAGGCACAGTTTGGGGATTGGAGGAGTAGGCATGCAGGAGCTGGTGGCCATACATCTCTATTACACTAGATGGTCACCACAGTGGCCAGCTGTTTATTCTCATTAGCGCACACGTTGGCCGCCCAAACAGACTCTCTACAACCTTGCACAAAGCCAAGTCCACTGCAGTCCAGTTTGAACCAGTCCAAAACAGATGTAGTCACATTTGAAGTGCACCGTTTTTTTTTTTTTTATTATTGTTTAGTCGATGCAGTATTTTAACAGTCAGTATGTTTAAGGGAAAAAAAAACTGCACTGCAAAGGCAGAGAAAACACCAACAACAGTACACAGAGCAGAAAGTGAGAAATTATATCGACAAAAATCAATATATACAATCAATTCTACCTTTCAGCCACTCAATAATTCCACCCATACTTTCTTCTACCCTGCTTGAAGAATCACAGGCTTTTGGATATAATATCCATTTTCTACATTACAATCGTTGTCTGCCATGTGCTGAAAAGGCAACGGTGTGACAGTGAGGCACAAGTATTAGCAGGCTCTCTTGGTGTGGGATATGAGAGAAAAAGGCTGCTTTTTCATAGCACTGCACAGACAAGGCTGCAGTGAGAAAAGCTAATGGCTATGATTAATGACAAAGGGCCAGAGGAGAGCCGGGACACAGACGCTACATATATCATCCTCTCCCATCAGTCTGTGCACCTCCCAGGACCCTCTCGGCAGAGCGGAGGGGGGGGGGGGGGGTTGGTGGGTGGAAGTGAGAGTGGGAGAGAGAGAAACAGAGAGAAAGAGGAGTGAGAGAGTTATCTACTCCCAATCCTGTACACACAGGAATTGCTTCTCTCTTTCTTCTTGGGGGAAAGTGAAAAAACAAGTGACAAAGAGGTGATAAGGTGAACAAGAAAATGGCGTGTAAAATAACTGGGAGATATTCTGTGAGAGAGGAAGAGAGAGAGACAGAGACAGAGAGAGAGAGAGAGAGGGGAAAAGGAGAGAGCAGTCTGTGATCGTTCCTGATTTCAAGCAACTTGACTCTTCGCATGCCGAAGCCACATTTCCAAGGTCTTATCTGCCATATGGTCTGCCCTGTTTAGATGATTTATTAGGTGAGGAAAAGAGCACTGATAAATTTTACTGTGTTTCCCTGCATAGGCAACCCATGGTGTCAATAACAAAACTCAGGCGTCTTTAATGAAAACTTTTAGTACTGAAAGGGTAACCATCTATTTATGAGTCACTATAATATTACACCGGCAAAAAGAAATTATCTGTGCTTCTCACGCACTCTACAAAATAAGGCCTGAATTGGAGCAGAGGGGGAGAGCACAGATCATATCCATATGTCAGCAGCTCCCAAGCACCCTGCATTTAACATGGCGCTGGTATATTTCTGCTTAATTGAAGCATTCAGCTGTTTACAGCTCACACAAAAACAGCAAGGGTTTATTTATGACCAATTATAGAGTAGTGTTTTGAGTGAAGGAGGCCCATTATGGATTCCAGCCCTTTTGATTCTAATTAGTCACTGTGTTCAGGTTTTTGGTTTACATGCCTGATTTACTGGAGGGTAGGCGGTGGGGGTGAGAATTAATTTCCTATTAAACAACATATGCCTGTTACTAAATCAGACAAAAGCTTGCTGAGAAACAAGACATGAAAACAATAAGTGCAGAACAAACTGCTCTGCTGCAGTGTTTACCTCTCAACCCTCTTTTTATGTGCAGAAATTAACAAATAAAAAAAAAACAGAGCTACAATGAAAAGAAACTTTATTTAGCACATAAATAAGTTACTTCACCTCTTAAACTAATGGAATTTTTTGGTTGCACTGCTCATAAAATATACTAGAATGATAAGACTATAACAGATATAATAGACTAATATAATAAGGTGGTTGAACCAACTTTAAACTTGTTGTTTAACAGCTATTGAGGAACAAACACTAAAGTATTAACTCCTGTTACTTAACTAACTACAGAATTAGCAAAGAGATATGTTTTGTTAGTAGCTTATAAAATGAACATTTACTAGTTTGTGATTGTAAATGTAAAGATTAAACTGTTTTCTTTCCACTGTCGTTTCTTTTGAAACTAATGACATGTGTAAGCTATTCATTACATGAAAACGGTTTGCCAAACATGTGCCAACAGCTTCCCAACAATGATCTGTTAATTTGCAACTAAATGGGAGTCCAGAGCACATTTAAGATTTCATTTGCAAACCAAAGCTGGTCATTTGAAAAACAAATATCCTGCATTTAACATCTTAGAGTCACAGAGGTCACGAAGGACAGAAGAACTGCTTCACAGAATCGGTGTCAATGTGTTACTACAATTCCAAGATGGGCACCAGATTTCATACTGAAACAATAATCTACATGAAAGGATGTGAAATAAAATCCCACAGTGCAAATATAAAACTGTATCTAAAACCTAATTACAAAGGAAAGAAATTAATAAAGATAATTGATGAATAAGATTTAATGTTGTTCTCTTGTTTTATAATCAGTGGATAAACAGCACTGTTCTACTTTGTTGCTCTCTTAAAGCTTTTTGACTTATTTATGGTGACTGTAGCAATTAATATTGCACAGGCTGCATTGTCATTTTTCAAGCCATTTCCCAGGAAATGTTCTACACCCCGTAATGGCCCCTCGAATGCTGTAGCTGTCATGTCCTGGACAGCTGCATTTTTACAAGACAAACTCAGACACGTCACACTCATCTCTCTGTGGACTAACTTGCTGCTCATTGCGACACAATAAACACACACACACACACACACACACACCGAGACCCACACAGAGGCCAAGGCCAGCAGCTGTTAATAACTGCATGGAAAACTTTGATTAATATTTCGCCCCCTTGTTGCAGGGCTGTTGAGCGAGTGTCACCTTCCAAACAGTGTCCCATGAAACCTTTTCTTTCAGGGACCCTGCTTTGCCAGGTGGAGATGATAAATCTGTTAGGATTATCCCCCAAAACCTCATCAGGCTAATTACAGTGTAGCCATGCGGCTCTGATGCATGTCTATGTCTGTGCCTGTGCGCAAACATATTTTGGTGGAGGTTTGGACTGACGCCAGGTCAGCAGCGCCGGATGCTATGTAAAGAAATTGAGTCCTCAGCTTTCAAATTAACCAGCTCTCAAGCAGAATTCAAATCACTCCTGTCATGTTCATTCTCAGGCTCTGAAACTGAAGCTGAGTCTTTGGTCAAACCTTTAAATAAGATTCGGTAGGCCATACTGGGTCCACCTCTGGGGAGAGAATTTGGCTGCGATACATAACAAACACAGGCACGAAGGGTGTGAAAACAAACTTGGCTGACACACCTGGATGTAAACAGTTCTGTTCCGCTGAGAGCATTTTTTTTAATGTTGTTGTCATTAAATTGCGAAAGCAAGGTGACAAAAACCTTGAATATCAACATCATGTACTGTTTCACAACTGCAAAATGCTGACAACAAATGTGACAACACCATTAAGTCGAAACACAGCCTGGGCATACAATGGCCTCAGTGTTTAGTGAGAAAGAAAAAAATATGTTTGCACAAAAAAAGAGATGTATGGCACATCTCGGGTGTGTTTCACAAGGAATAAGACAACTGAATAAAAACAGTGAAAAAGAACAACTTGCATTAAAATTTAAAATACCCACAAAAAACTATATATATATATATATATATATATATATATATATATATATATATATATATATATATATATATATATATGCCTCTGTGTGTTTGTTCAAGTGTGTGTGTGTGTATGTACATCATTTTTTTCTATTTTCATTGTGTTGAACCAACATTTTCTATTTCTATTATTACATTTTATACAGCTGATTAAAATCCAGAGCAATAATTATGGAGTTCAAATTACAGATTTGACACTGTGCTAATGAAGTGTTATCAATAATAACCTGTTCGCCTCCATCTGCTCCCACAGACTGAATGTGACAACAGCACCAATAATACCGCAAAGACGTGTATGAGAGAAATATGAGCATATTTGTGTCATCCCACACCTCGCCGTGTATACTGCCGCATGGCACAGCTTCTCTGTCAGCTGTTGTCTTTTGTTTCCACACACCTCACACTGGTTGCAGCACCTGTCTCTCCCGTTCCTCTGTGAAGACTGTGTAGAAGGATAGGGGATGGAGAAGGTGTGTGTCACCCGGGGTCCTCTGACTGAGAGAGGCTGTCATGCCCATATCACTGCCCCAGCAGGCCCGCCAATCACACACTGGCAGGCCCGTGCTGAGACAAGGCCAGAGAAAACAAGCAAACAAGACAACAATCGACAACAATCTTTTAACACGCTTGTCATTCTCCTCTGAGAGATTTCCATTTCAGCTACTTAAGCAGCAAATAAAAAACTAGACAGCCATTGCTGACAATCTCTATACACAACTCTTCCCTCCTCAGAGAGATTACCCATTTCCAGCCATTTAGTACAGAATGAGAACCGTCTGCAGATTGAGGGGACCGACGCAGCAACGCGTTGGCGTGTCGCAGCCTGACTGGGTTGAGCGCGGTGTGGCATGTCATTTTTGGGCACGCTGTTGCTCAACATCAAGAGAAATCGATGGCGTCTCCACAGGGGCAGGGAGGCCTGCGGAATAGAGGAGCTTCTCAGGTCTGTTTGAACTCATTTTCTTTTCTGGGCGGTTGCCCCCTCGCTCAGCCCCCTAAGGCATCTCCCTCACAGCAGGCCCTGACAGCTTGACACATTGACAGCTGCCGCTGAATGACAACTGATTTGTACAAATTTCAAGCCTTATAAATCTACCTGTCACAACAAGAGCATAAAAGAGCTCGGACCCAGCAGGTAATTCGGAAGTGGTGGGGGAAGAAGAAAAAAGACCTGCTTCCTCCTCCTCCTCTTCCTCATTCCTGACAGCCCAGTCTGAGAAGGAGAAAAAGATAGAGGTGGAGAGTAAAAAAAAAAAAAAGAAAAAAGACAATATGGCTCTTTTTTTCCTCTTTCCTCCCAGAACATCATCATCCTCTCCTCAGGTCCACTTTGAATTAGAACTGGTGATACCATTTTCTTGCCAACAGGCGATCAATCCTCTCACTTAGAGATTATAACAAGTGGATTGAAAATGGAAAAGTACAATTTTGTTTTACACCAACATTAAAGCAGCACCACCTGCTACTCACAGGATTATCACATCAGTCCACTTCTCAAGGTTCTCGCTGAGTAAATGAGTGAAGTCTTTTTACGGTATTTAAACAATATCCACCAGCACACTGCTGTAGTGTTCCTCCTCTTCCTCCCCGTCCACCACCACCCCCCTTCTCTCGCCTTTCATCTGTTGGT
Source organism: Polydactylus sextarius (assembly GCA_016801845.1). NCBI lineage: Eukaryota > Metazoa > Chordata > Actinopteri > Polynemidae > Polydactylus > Polydactylus sextarius. The sequence goes on along the minus strand of CM028911.1, from coordinate 9,531,398 downwards.
AATGGCAGACCTGGCGGCCAAGGCCTATAGCTGCAATAAATCCTCTTCAGGAGTATATCTTATAGCTAGATATAAACTATGAGAGACGGGGGCAGAAGAAAATCAATAGAAGTGACAAACAGAGAAAAGGGTTTATAATTCTAAATGAGTTGTCTCTTTCAATTTTTTCAGGGATGATGGCTTCTCTGTCATAACTGGTAAAAAGCGTGAACCATACATCATAGATATGACCATAACTGATGAATTTACCAGTGTCGCTGTTAAGTTTGAATTTAAAAATGGAACGTGACAGTCGCTAAAGCCTCCGGCTCCTGTGGTTTCTGTAAACAATTCATTAGATAAAACATAAACAATCTTAACACAAAAGACAAACACTCTTCTCTTTGTTACGGTGTTTGGCTTCACTTTAAAGGAACAATGAGAAGCAGATCAGGTGATAACAGCAAAGAGGTCATCCAGTCTCTCCATTACAACTCATCCATGCTGGGCTCGGCATGCTCCCACTGTTAAAGAGGAATCACATAACTGACCGATGACACTTCTTGCGCTTGTTTACCGCCGGGTTGTGATTGGTGTCAGATTGCTGTAGGCAACAGACAAGGAACCAAAGTGAATGTGCAGAGCAGGCTGTTAATGTGATGTGAAACTGCACTGTTTGCATGCAATCTGACAGTTGGTAATATGTGTTTTTTGCGGACGAGCACGGGTCATTAAACTAAGATTGACTGCCATAATTATCAGAAAGTCAGCGTACAACAGCGCTGAGTAGATACACGTTTTCGTTGGCAGTGAGGATCACGACAGGCTCACAAAGTGGTTTTACGAACTCAGATCCGTGGGGAAGGGAACAACTCCCTGCTTTCCTAACCTCACTGTCTTACTCTTTCAACACTAGAGAACTGAACTGCCTGCTAAACCTCTTCTATTTGCAACTAGGCAAAACACTCTAATCCTCCATTTGTGTGTATTCATCCCTGTCCTAAATGTGCCCTTCCGCACTCTAACCCTCAAAGACCCTTCCCTTCATGTAGCCACCAACCCTGCTGTTTGATTAAGACTTAGCCCACTGCTTTATCCCTGGACAGGACCCTGGCTGGGCCAAAAAGCACGAGTTAAGCAAAGGGATTATCAGTGCCACTCCCATCGAGGCAGTCAAACTGTCACATAGATCAAAGTGGTTCCCAGCTGACCCTCAGTCATTTAAGACAGGTGTCCTCTCATATTCTAATACCAGGACGAGGTGCATGAACTCAGCTATTGAAAAAGGTACGGAGAGATTGTTTGCCTGCCATAATTGGAGCCACTGCAGTACATCATCAGAGGATTTGTTTCTAGTAAGTCGTGTTGAATGAAGAGCGATGTGGAAAGCCGAGTAGGATTTTTATTCATCCCTCATTAATTTTTTGCAGATTTATCATCGAGTAAAGAGAACTATTGCTTTTCATTAAACAATTTAATTTTAATATTGACTAAATCACATCACAGAAATATTCATTATTTGCATTACAAAGTGCAAGTCTCGATACTGACACAAAAAGTTGACAAGCTAACGGCAGAGATTTTTCATACATATTAGTTTACAGCAGTCTTAGAGGAGAATTGTAATAAACAGCTGGCTATTTGAATGGTTTATTTCAATAATACACAGAATTTATTTTTTATTCATGTTGATAACTTTAAATGGACCACCTAACATGTATAATTCACTTCAGTTTACTATGAAAAACTTGTAAAATGAATCATGAAATATGTTTCTAACAGCTGTTATTTACCCAAAACAACAGTAACAGCAATAAAGCAATAGTCAGATGTTTTCATTGTGAGATCACAATTGATGACCAGAGTCGCAATATGTTTTGATAATTTGGGAACATTGGCATGACAAGTACTGGTGCTGTAAATAAGTGAACACAGACTTTGGTGTGACACAGCTCCAGCGGGAAGACAGCCTAGACTCGACATGTCCCCCAAGACCTCCCAAATATCGCTGGCGCAAAATTCACTTCCCTCAGCAGCATCAGAACACCAGAGAAATCAGAGGTGTGAGGAGGAAGGAGGTGAAAGCAACAGAGAAATTAACAACCAATGAGATAAAGACAGACTGATAGGGAAAGATAAGCACAGACATAGAAAAACCTGCGAAACAGACACACAGTCATTAAAGGCACTGAATAGTTCATATTATGGCATCTGAAGCCCAGCTGACCTTGGATCCAGCAGGTCGGCAGTAGTTCAGCTGAGGGTCTTGTGATCCCTGGGTGTGGGGTGGGGGAAGGTGGGGGAACTTGGCTGAAGAAGGAGGAGTTAGGACCAAGGGGCTTGGTAGAGCAAAGGGATGACAGATGAGCCTTGGGGTAAATGCCAAAACCATAAATCCAACCTCAGCCTGACCCCAAGTTCCTATAAAGTTTATTTACATTTTCACATTGCGTCCACCTCTAAAGCGTCTATGTTTAGACATTTCAAAGCTGTGTGACGTGCCCATCTATCTTACCACCGAGCTCTCACAACAGACAGGGAGCTAGGATCAGCTCATCCCACCCTGACCTAACTGACTTCTCACTCATATCCTCCCCTGTTCACAGATCACTCAAAGGATCTTTTATTAATTGCGGGTTTGTGAAGGGAGTTTCTATTTATATTATACGGCAGCCGCCTTTGCAGCTCGCCTGCTGAGCTGTGAGTATGCTTGAAGGCATTTAGGGACTTTTAACTTTCATCACTTTGTGTTTGATATCTTTCCCACATGTTATTCCCAGATTCATTTATGAATGTTTATTTGCATTGATTTAAGCCTTTATTTAAAGATTAAATTAGATTAACTGGCAGACATTGGCAGTAAAGTACTAACCACAGTATCACATTTCCTACTGCAGGGTGTCATGGGGATCGTGTCTATTTACACTTCAATTCCTTTAATGATTTTCATTCAGAAATCAGTTTAGTGTTTACACTCATCAGTCCTGCCTGGGATGATTTCTGGCAACTCTGAACACAAAACTGCTCAACTGTAATTAGCAGTAGCAGGAATTCACCGTTTTACTGCCAAAACATTAAAGAAAACACAAAAAAAAAAACCCTACCATGCCAAAAGAGCTCACATGCTTTTAACTCTTTTCTTCTGTTTGTGAAAAGCCATATAAATAAATAACTAAAGGCAACATCCTGCCGTTTCACTTTCCTCCAGCCCCCATACACTGCTCTTTTTGATGTGGGCGCCTGTTGAGAAACCTTGTTTGGACAGCCATGGGGTGGAGCTGCCAGGCTTATAAGTCTGCCACAGAACACAGGCGCACACAGGGCAGCCCGCAGGGGTCCTCTCATCAGCAGAGGGAGGGGATTCTACCACCTTAGCGGGTGAGAAAGGCACAGTATTATTACACCCCATCAAGGAAACTCCAGCTGACAATAAATCCCTGAGTGCTTTACAGTGCAGACAGTGAGCATGGAAGAGTGCCACTGAGAGCGAGAGGGGGAGGAGGGAGAGGAGACAAGGAGATGAGGGAAGGGAAGGGGGAAGAGGACTATCCCTCAAAAGGCCATAAAGCCTTCAGGCTGTCATTCAGGGCAAGAACCATGGCAACAGAAAATGTTCCAAAATTCCTCCCTTTTTTTTCTTTCTTTAACTAAAAGATTTTTGGAGCACAGTTGATTGGTCACAGTTATTACATTCCTTTTAAGGCTAATAAATGTCTGACTTCATGAGGCAATTAGAGATAAAAAAGAACTCTATTATATCTATTTTTTTCACAAGCTTCACTGAATGCTTTCTGTCTTGCAAATGTGCGATAACATGTGCACCATAAATAGGTTTATTACCAATACTTTCATTTTGTAAATAAATAAATAAAAAAGTGGAAAACAATGTACAGGGCAGTTGGCTGCAGGCAAAACCATTACTCGAAGAGAGTCCTGTCACAAAAATCTGCCAAGGGCTAAAAGACAAATACACATCTAAAATAATCACTGATGATTCTGGGCTAGTTCTGTGGTAGAGACAGTGCTGTATGGCCTTGTGTGAGAAAACAGGGAACATGCCTAAGTTATTACTGCAGGAAGGCAATCTGTCAAAGCCAGGCTGTTCTGGCATAGCCAATACCACTGGTGAGATCAGAGAGTCAGATTCTGCTTGCAATTACTGCTAAAGGACCTTGGATGCAGGCAGCCTGCTATCAATTATTTCCCTGGCCCTAGACACTTGGAGCTGTCAAAGCCCTACTGTCTTCTGTTTTGTAACAGTGGGCCGTCTGAGGCTCGGAGGAAGCCTAGCCTCTCTCCGACAGCAAGGGGAGATAGTTTGTGTCATTAAGTGGCGCTATTATGGATTCACACACACTTCAGAGTATGTTTTTCTCCTATTTCCTTGCTCTTTCCAATCTGTTCCTGCACTGTTACCTTGCTGTCTGTGCCTGTATCTGTTTCTCTCTCCCTCACTCACACCACGATGAGTGGATTAAAACTAAAAAGAGAAGACAGACTATGAGGAGAAGTGTTCTGGCTGACAGCTCTGACCTGGGTATTTATGGTGAGGTTCTCAGCTCTGATATTCACCCTGGGTTCTTTATGTGCACTGCACATGGCCCCTGAAAATGTGCAGAGATCCCCTGCGCCCCGGCTGAACACGTCTACACGAAACTGATGGCTCTGACCAAAATGTGTTGAAAAAACTCTCGCGCACACACAAAAACATGTGTTTATTTCACATTATTTTACCAAATTAAATAGATATAATGTTTATTTCCCTCGTCTCAATTTTCAATTACCCCTAAATCATAATGATGAGGCAATTTTGCAATAGCCTAATGTGATATAAATGAAATTTACACACGCACCATTGAGCCGCTTATTTGACTGCATTTTGCTGTGCATCCTTCCTTCCATGTGGAATAAAGGATAGACAGGGATAGATTAATCATTTTTCCACAGGATGACATTACTCTGGCCCACTCAGCCCTGAGCTGTCCCTCAGGGCAAGCCCCTGGATCATCCAGGACCAGAGCTTTGGCACAAAACGACAGACCCCCCCAACCCACCCCCCTTCACACAGCCCTTGCCAAGTTCCAGGACCTTATCACTGAAAATTACATTCTTATGGTAAGCAAATGTGCTCTAAAGCAATACTGCAGTTGCCAGTTGCATGAAACTGTCAGTGAAAGGAGGAGAGGTCATTTGCTGTGTGGCTTTCAGCGAGTAAAATATGGCATGTACAGTGTGTGATCGTGCATACGAGTGTGTGTGTGTGTGCATTTGTACATGTGCACGTAGCTGAGAGAACTGAGGTTCACGGGATGATAGCAAGGTTATTGTCAACTAAGCTCTTCAAGGTCAGCTGCCATCATCAGCACAGGTATTATCTCCTCACACAGACAGCTAATGTACTGCAGCTTTGTCCTTGAAATGAAAAGCGGTCGAGAGACAACCGAGTCATTTTTTTATGTGTGTTCCTTAGATGGTATTGGACTAATGACTTTTACATATGTACATTACACAGTTTGGATTACATACACCCATAAATTTGATATTGATATTTGGGGTGGTAAAACAGAGAGAACAAGAATTTTAATGTGTTGGATAAATGGCAAAATGTTATCGCCTTTAAAACAGAGACAATACAAATGGAAAACTATCTAACCCTGTAAGATGCTTTAGATGCTAAACGGCTGATCATCTTCATTGTCTCCTTTGTCTTTGTCAGTGGGAGACAATGAAAATGTACAGCACAGCAAAGCGTTGTGCCCCATTTCACTTACTAAAGTCTCCTTCAAGAACATCTCTTTATATTAGCTTTATATTAAAAAATGAGCTGAATCAAGTCTTTCTACTGTATTTTCAGACAAATCCTTATTTAATTTTATTATCCTCGTGGAAGAAGATGCCAAAACCTTCAACAATACCAGCAATTGATGTTGACAAACTATGAGAACGGAGTGTCAGTTAAACACAGGTCGCTATTTACATCATCCAGGGGAATTTTGACAAACATGTTCAGGTGAGAAGATTCAATTCCACCTCAATGATTGATACTAGGTATTTGTTTTCGTAGGAAATTAAACTTTTGCTTTTAAGCTGTTGCGTTTCCATATCTGTCTATTCTTCAGTAGGTTTAGTCATGCACGGAGAAGGTGCTCAGAAGTTTCCAAATACACTCAGAGAGATTGGGAGGAACTCACTCTGTCAGAACCTTTTGTAAAGGGTTTACAGCTTAAACCCGTTGCCCTATACACCAGTGACCCCTTTTCCCCTCCGACTCAAAGTTTCTCCTAACATCAAACTTGGGATTATCTTTTGATTTCCTTTTAGGTGAAAAGAGTTCTTAAGTCCACAGCTGTGAGGTCTGACAGACAAAGGAGGAGGAGGAAAGACTGTTAAGTCACCATATTTATCATGACTGGGTTACCACTCCTGTCAGAACCTTTTTTCTTCCACATGCTAATTGGCAATATCTTCCACACTCCCCAAAACCTCCTCCATCAACCCCCCGAGCCCCCCACCCACTCGCCAATATGCCCCCCTTTATTTAAACCTGCTTTCCCTTTTCTCTTCCCCCTCCCCTTTCCCCTGCTTACCCCAATTCAGACCCCTCTCCCTGGCTCGAGGCTGTCCCTCTCCAGGGGGAAGCAAGCTCTGTCAAATCAAGTCGAAAGCCTATTAGCATGCTAATCCACAATAAAAGCTCGAGCTCTCCTGGGCTATATTTGTAACATCCCTTAGGTCCAATCAGACATATAAGGAGGTGTTAATTACTTCTAACCAAATTTAAATTATTTGATTTGCTTTTACACAAAATTCTATGTATAAACTTGGTGTTATACACGGATACACAAGAAATCCAATCAGGAAGTGAACTATTTAAAAATGATGGCTTCTACATTGCTTAAAAAAATAAATGTACTGTGTGTCAGTAAAAAAGGATGGTTGCTGTAAATACAGTGACATTCATGGCTGGCCTACGGAAAGAGAGAAGTGTCAAATGAAGCCAAGAGGAGACATCATAATTCTTATGGAGACCCAAAACCCAAGGGAACTCTTTATTGACAGCACCACTCTTGTATCTACGCTGAAGGCCATAACTACATCCACATCTGTAGCTCTATAAATCCTAAAAAAGCCCAGCTTTGCTGGCATCAAAATCTGTGGAAAAAAAAAAAAAGCGGTTGGACTCAAAACTTTAAAAACAGTCAGTTGCTATTCTGTAAAAAACTGCATGAAGTGCGAAACGTGCAATTATGTGATCTGGACTATATCCTGTAAATCATTCAGCTTACATCTACAAACCTTGACGTGAAAATAAAACCCAGTACTTATTAATCCATGTATGCCAACTGAATTATGATTTCAATTATCATTTCAAGTCAAAAATAAACACTAGATATAAAGTTTATATCTTGTACCACAGTAACCGAGATTTTGATGATCCCATCAATATTGTTTTTATTTCTGTTTTTTTTCCAAGGCCACCTCATCATCCTCTCAAATGATAAACATTTCATGCACCTCAATTCATCATCTATTTTCTGAAACACTGACACAGATATGATGAGAAATTTAATGCAATATGTCTGGCAGCAGCATTAACTTTTAAAAAAACTTCTCCTGTTTCTCAGAGAGCGCCAGGCATGGCTTGCACACAGGGAGATCAGAGAACATGGCCGCTGTGGTTCGCTTGCTACCATCAATCAAACCCCAAATGGCTTCCCTGACACCACCACCACTCATTTTCCAGCGTGCCTTATGTGGCCACCATCTTGAAAAGAGCAGTAGAGAGAAAAAAAAACTGGTGAAGAGGACGGGTGCTTTTAGAAGGAGAGGGGCAGCGAAGGTTGGCTAAAATCACTGCCAGACATTCTCCTAACAATAGGTTTCCAAACACATTATCTGGAGAGGTGAGCTGTAGATGTAATCCAGGTGCACACCAGCAGAGAGTGAGTGAATTCTGTTGTCGATATTATATGTTTGAAATTTTTTGACATACGCTCATCCCTTCCTTACCCCTTCCTCGTTAATGCCATCCTCCCTCTTCACACTCCTCCATATCTTTACTTGCTCCCCCTCCCTCCCTCCCTCCACTATACCCTCCCTTCCGTGTGCAGAGGCCAGAGTCAAATTTACAACAACTGTCAAAGTCAGGGATGACAGATAAATTAATCTTCTCTTCATGAGTTTACATCCCAGGCATCTGGGCTGCTGATCTGGCCCCTAACAAGCGCGGGGTCTCAGCGAGCTGTCTTTTAAAGCTGATGTTTTCATGGCCAGAGATGAATTACCCTGTCACGAGAATCTATTTATACAGCAGTTAGAGGGTGGGGCTCTGGATGCAGGACAGCGTGATTTCATGGGTTAAGGTCCCCTTGAAGCATCTGTTAAATCTGGTACTGTCAGACACACGTCAGCACCAGGTCCATTTTGGAGTAGTTTTTGTTATAGATTTTCTTCACATATGCAGACTTGTTTTTTAAGCAGACTTGTCTGCTATCCATAGTCTCTGGCTGACTGCTCCTTTGAACACTCCTCACTACATCGGTCCAAAAGTAAACTTCACTTTGATAGCGGCTCCATTAGTGAAATTACATTACTGTAGAGTGTAAAAGCATATAGTGCAAATGTAAATTCACATTCATCATTTCAAAAGTCAGAAAGAAGACAGAGTACAGGGGATGGAGTTGCCCCTGTGGATCATGGACCCATTATCTAACTCAAACAAATCCAGAGTCTGTAAATGCTCTGAGTCCCTCAGGCACTAAATGAGTCTTAACTGACAGACAGGTATATTTTGACAAGGTATGAGAGCTTTTTCATTTAGTGCTTACATTCACAGGGAACATTTTTGAGGACTACTTTAGTTATCAACATAAAAGCATTAGTATTGTGAATGTAGAGCAAGAGAAATGCTGATTTATGCTTTAGTATGTACACATCCAAAAGTGATAATCTTCTCTAAGTTTCATTTTTTCTTAAAGGTCACTCACACACACTATATATATATATATATATATATATATATATATATATATATATATATGCATATATATATTTTTCATGAATAAGACAGCTAAGCAAAAAAGCAAAAGACCTGTACCACCTGTAAGGCTGTATTTTTGAAAAAGCAAGTTATTATTACTTTTATCTAAAGGGAGACATCAACGCTAAAAATAAGTTTCAGCACAGACAGAGGAGAAAAGTCTTCACATTAATTCATCTGCTCCTGCCTCTTGTGTTTCACAACATCTGCCTGATATGTGCAGATAGCTTTAGTCACATGACTCAATACAACTTATGTACCATTTTACACATCATGCAAAAGTAATACATGTGTCAAGTAGCAAGAGTTTAAAAAAATCAATTCCCTGTCTTGTAGTCAGTGCACACAATGCAATTCACAGTTTCATTACTGTGCCACTGTCGGCGACTGAGACAATTTCTTTTTTTTCCCATAACTTGCTCAATGGGCAGTACAGTCCAGGCTCAGTATCTCAGTTTCTTCTCTAATCAGTGGTAGGTCATCTTCTCTGTTCCACAGTCCAATTATTAGAAAACCAAAAAAAAAAGGAAAGAAAAGAGTCCTCAGGAGGCGACTGAGTGAATCAGTTTCAGGGAAATAACAATGCACATCGTGTTCTTATTGGCACAAGAAAAACAGCTGACTAAAGGTGCAACACCACTGTTGACATACAGCTCTATAGTGCACAGTATTGGTAAATGTTCACATGCCCCACACTGACTGAATAGGGATAACAGTGTGTGTGTGTGTGTGTGTGTGTGTGTATGAGTATGTGTGTACTCCACTTAAAAGCCTGTGATCATGGTACTAGAGTTACAAATACGTAACTCCTTCCTGAAAGTGCTGATGACTTTCCTGTTTCAGTCTTCCTCCCTCCCCCTTCGGTCCCTCCCTCTCTCACCCCCTCTCACTCTCTCTCATTCATCTTAAAATGGATTGCTCTGTCACCTGGACTAACACTTTACTGAGAGCAGCCATCAATACTTTTTGTCAAAAACTGCAGGCTGTGCCAGACATGTCATCAATCACCATTTACATAAAACAAAGAGCTTTCTATGACTGCCAGTCAGAGGCACGACTGCTCTGACTTTGCTGAAGATAAAAGGAGCAGTTTCATAAGTCCATAGAGACACTGACTGCACTACAGACCTACATGTGTTGTCAATCTCAAACCAATTGCTATTGGTTTGCAAATAGCAAGTAATAAATCAATGAACCATAGGTATTTGATCTCATCCATAGGAATCGAGGTGAGTCTAGAGCTGTAAAGGAATGGATGTAAAACAGAACCAACGGGGAAAAAATTAAATACATTCAAATGTATAAAAATCAAATCTAAGCTTTTTGTCTAAATGACAAAATACAACTGTAACATTTCATGGATACTGCAGCATCTGTTGCATGTCAATGTCCACCTGTGTTTGGACAAGTTCATAAGTCGAGAGATATGAACGGTATCCTCTCCCCCACCTCCCGTCCATCCCCGGTAGACGAAAATAAGCGAGCTTTGATATGAAACACACACACTGGCCTCAGAGGCCTGGTTCATACATTCACAGCTTGTGACACTCAGAGGAAAGCAAGATTTCATATCATTTATTTAACAGAAGAAATATGGTAATCTCCTTTATAATTGCTCCCACTCCAATCCATGTTTTCCAGACAAATACAGTAAACAGGCCAAAAATCCGGAGATAATTTATTCAGCCGATATGGTTTGTTATTTTAGTAATAATGTATTGCATAAGCACTAAAAATGGATTTACTACAAACTAACAAGATTTCTTCTGTTTTCTTCTCACCTAAGGTTTAACAAAACACACAAATGCACTCAATGTGAATGTGCATGCATACATACACACACATGCACACATAAAGAATTCAATTTGGAAACCATCATTGGAGCGCAGAGGAGAACTGGAAAGTCATATTGCTATAATGCTCAGATTATCAATCATCCTGACATTTTATTGGCTTTATCACTGTACATACCATTAAAATGATGTCTGGCCCAGATTGTCAGGGGGCAAACATTAAACAGGCCAGGATTAAAATGCAGATCCCAAACACCTTCCCCTCTGCTGCTGAAATTGCACAGGACTAGGAGGCTGACTTTGGATGTGCCGTCAGAGGAGACATCGCATCAACACGGAGCTGGGCTGACGAGCAGATAGATAGTGTCATACTCAGGAAATGCAGAGTCTTCCTTCTATTTATCACATGCTGTACTCAGTCAATGCACTAAAAGAGTGATAACAAATGAGGGAAGAAACATCTATTAATCTCCCCTTGCACTCCTAATCAGACATCATTGGCAAACTCCTTTGCAGTAGAATGACATGCGGCTAGCCTGCTGCTCGCGAAGGAACATATTAATACCAACACTTGTGCTATTAAAAGTAATTTTGGTGGCTCTGAAGCGGTGAGGAAAGCAAATATCCATATTTCAAAAGATCTTGACAGTTAAAAGGTTGTTAATGGGCATTTAAATGCTAGTGCTGCTGCCAAGCTGGCAAGAAAGCCATATAGCAAAAGAAATGTCTCCTCTCTCTCAAAAGCTTTAATCAAAGGCATGTAAAGCAAATACACCACTCTCCGGCAGTGTATGGTGGAAAAAAAAAAAGTTTTACAAAATTTCCTTTTTACTTTTGTCTAACTTCATTGTGTCATTGTGAAAAATGAAGGTTTATAAATGCAAGTATGTTTTTTTCCTCACAAAATTAAAGTTTTCCCATGGCAAGTTGGTGTCACCAAAAGTAAAAGAAAAAAAAAAGATATTAAATCTGTCTCAGTTTAGTTTTTCTAAGTGATGAGCAAAGGTCAACAACAATTAGTGAAATTCTAAAAAAAAAAAATATGATTAAGTGCCTGGAAAATGCAACTCATTGTTGTAAGCCTATTATGTGAATGGAAATGTGACATTTTAGTATTTTTACAAACAAAACAAGTTTGGTTCACATCCAGATCGGTCTTAATTGTCTTTGTGGAAAAGGTCTGTTAGGAGTCAGAATGTCCCTTACACCGAGTCTGACAACATACGTGATGAACTAAGAAAGAACAAATTAATTATGAGAATGAGTGACAGAATATACATTTGGATACTCGATTCTTCACAAATTAGCACAATGAGTGGCAGCCAGTGCCTTTATGTGCAGTTGAGCACTTCAGCTTTCAGAGTAATCAGATTTGAAAAAAAAAAAAAAAAAAACATGAAAAAAAAAAATTTCTTAATCAGAGTAATAGACTAGAGAACATGAAGCTAGTTTGTTTTTTTGCTAAGGTTTCATGTGTGCCTGAGCACAGTCAACCTTACAGTAAAGAAACCCTTTTAAGCAAAAACCTATGACACTTGTGTTGATTGTTTGATTATGTTTGCAATGTCAGTTATATGATAAGAAACTGGCACAGTTTATTCAGTCACAAGAGTTTTTATTGGTATTTCATAGACTGCACAGGATTAAAGCAGCAGGGCAACAACTACAACACCTCTGCAAAACAAAGGTGGTTAAAGTTATATCTAAAACATAAAATTATGTTTATGAGGCCTCATTATATATCACATAATACATGCAGAAAATCTGCTGAGGCTAAGTTGTTTACTTTTATTCCATTTATTAACATTTGCTTTCCTTTTTCCTTTTTTTTTCCTTTTTCCTTCAGAAGACAGCCTCACAATCCTTATAATTATGGAGGATTGATGTGTGTGAACATGAGTTTGACCATGTGACACCACACATAATAATATATCTGGTCTGTACATGATTAAGATCCATCAAACTATATTTGATAAATAGTTTGCAAAAGAGTTGGATGGACTGAAAGTTTATTCAGAGGTTGAATGACACACAGGAGACAGAATATTAAACTCTGTTAACGATGAATGTCCCTGTGTTCTGGTGAAAGGGGAGACGATCAAACCCACGGGTCTCATGACTAGACACAAGATTTTTCTATCAACGTCATTTCCTCATTAGTGCCCCTCCACCCCACCCCAGCCACAGACAGTTGACAAAATTTCACTTCATGAGGTCAAACTCACACTGTAAACACTTAAATTCACTCAGAATGACTCAACTTTCACAAAGTAAGTAAATGACCTCTTATCCACAGTATCATATCTAATTATTTTATCAGTGTTAAACAACATGAGCAATAAATGTGTGGATAATTGTAGCATATAGTTTGCATCATGCACTAGCCTCTTTAATTAAGCACCACGACGTAAACACAAATGAATCTCAGCTTGTGCGTGTGAATCCACAGACAAACAGACAAGATTCCTCGTGTACAGGGACTTTGACGTGTGTCACAAAAAGGCTTGAGACAGCAGTGTTCCTCTCATTAATCTCCCTACGGAGGAAATGAATAGACTGACTGGGCTTGACATTTTTTGTTCTCTCATAAAGAGAAACACAGAAGACCTTGGAATGAAACTGCACACATTATGAAAGCTATTATCTTCAGCTGCCAGTCTCAGTGAGAGAGAGGGAAAGCTGGTAATCCAAAACTAATAGGCAGAATGAGAGGTGCAAAAAAGTAGGTGACTGGGTCAGATCCACTCTCTCTTACCCTCTCTCTCTCTCTCTCTCTGTCTCCCCCCTCACCCCTTCACTCTCTCTCCCTCCTCCAATTACTGACAGACAGTTGAGAATATGAAATGAGACTGAGGAATGAGAAATATTCATATATTTCTCTGAATGGTATTAAACTCTGACAAAGAAAATGGATGGTGGTTTCAATTTTGACAGTGTATCAAATCTGACAAGATATTAAACTGATCTCAAAACACAGACTGTCTATATCATTACAGACACAAAATAGGATGTTCTCATCTTGGATCAGGGAAAGAAAAAAAAAGAGATTTATTGCTAAAATGACACAAATTGACATTTTCAAAATGACTGTTCCAATCCTTTCCTTTCATCAAATTATCAAGCAAACAGCATACCCTGATGTTTACAGCAAGACTCAACTGGCCCTGATCCCAAGCCACCAAACCAGTGAAAATAGCAAGCATGACATAACTCGGACTACTTGATCTGCAGCCCGTCACTGCAAACAAAATCCCTTCAAATCCTTGATGACTGCAGGACACCATCCATCACACAAATACATCATCACAGAGGTTTCCAGAAGGTCATTGATGGTTCTAATATAACAGTCAGTGTCTGTCCAACATACACAAGATCATATCAGCAAAATAAACCCAGCAAGATAGAGACATGCAGGATCCTGTGGTGGAGTTAAGATCTAAAAAACATACTATACTCAGTTACAGGATCTTTTTTATAGGCCTAATACTATAACCACTTTCACAAATATTATAATTATAAACTTTTACTATGGTTTCTTTCACTAAAAATATATAAAACTCACATTTTCTGACAACACAACTTCCCTCCACTATCTCATCTATCTCCAGTTAAAATAATGCACGAAAACTACACACTTGCATCACCAACCCCCCATGAGAAATTTGGTCATACAAGCTTTTTCTCGCTTCCGGATATTCTTTTCAATTCTGGGTTCCTCGAGCATCCTCCACCGGCTCTACTACTTCAAAAACACACCTCATGAAAAAATCAGGAGGCCTGTCTGACATGTGTCCCCGTGCCCTGATGGCATGCCAACACCAAAGACCAGCATTGATTTTGTGTAACGCAGGGTCGGATTAGCCGTCTGCAGGGATTAGCTGCCTGTGCAAGGCCTCAGGGTTCGCTATAAAACTAATAATTAATTCAAACAGCCAAGCCCATGGAAGGATACACTCACTACATGTTCCCAGTGTGAAGGGGTGAGTATGAGTGACGGACTGTCTGGCTCTGTGTGAAAGGAATAGCTGTGTGTATATATAGAACTACTGCATGTACAACTTGGTTCTGATGATTCACAGTTGTACCCCTGCTGTGCTGTAGCCGAAAATGGCCACAACTATAAATTCACAAAGCTTCAAACAATAGATTAACATGCAGTATTCGTTAGAAGTAGGAAGTATTACAAGTAAACAACTTAAAATGTCATATCACTGGATTGACGGGGAAATATTTAGCTGATAAGTTCTAGCTGACAAGGACAAATGCTTCCCAGGCTCAAACCAATCTGAAATCATAACAAAAGATCATAAAGAAACACTGCTTACTCAAGAACAGCAATAAATGTCTGCAGAAGATAACAACCAGACTATTCCTGGTCAGGCTGATGGACGATCTAATTGCAAGTCAAGCTAGCAGTTGTCACCAAGCCTTTAACAAATCTGTCTGACTCTAAGATGATTGTGTATCAACACTGTTATCTACTAATTAACTGATTTTTTTACATATTGTAATATGAGGTCACAATATACAGAGAAGAAAACCACATATGCAGCTACAGATGACAGCTGGGAGCAACTATCACCACCACACCTGAGAAAGAAATACAATGAAAACTTCACGCACTGCACTGCTTCTAATTTGGGGGTTTTATTTATTCAAAAATACGAAAGAAAAAGATTGAATGTATAATTAGGGTCATTTGTGTTTTCTCTGTTTTTATAGACATGTTTTTTAATGCATTTCCTAATCACATCTTTAGAATCTGATCACACCTTGTTTACTGTGTGAGTGTCTTCTAGCAGGATGAGACCAAAACAAAATTCTGATGTGTGAAAACACAAAACTCAGGTAATTGCAGTTTAAAATATTCTCCTATTCTCTCCAGCCTAGCAAAATTCCTTAAAGCAGCGGAGCAAAGGTTTTGTTTGTTTAGAATTGGTATTTGTTTGAATCTAAATGTAAAGTAAATGTAAAGCATTAAAATGAATGTGGTAATATTTGTTGACAATAACATTCTACATGTTTACATTTAATACAATCTAAGACAACAAGTCTGAAGCTGTATGAATAAAAATGTCTTAGGACCAATGTATGTTTGATTTGAAGTGTAACAAAAACAATGAAAACCATCTCAAGTTGAAGCGTTTCATTGTAGCCCACTGTTATCATCCCCCTCCTTTTACTGAGCTGCCAATAAGGGTTGCTATAGTCAGAGAAGGTAAAGGGATTTCTCCTTCTCTTCCAAACACTTTGATCTGACTGACATACAAACGGACCTCAGATCACAAGTCTACAGACCCTGTTGGGCCTCTCCGCCTGGTCTGCGTGTACATGTACACTTCAGCCCTGTGAGGATTCCTTACCCTCCTCCTGTTTCCCTTCGTCTCTCCTTTATCCCTTCTTCTTCCTCCTCCTCCTTCTCCTTCTCTTCCTCTGCTGTTTGGTGTTTTTTGAAACATCTGAGTACAGACATGTTCTGAGCTTTGGAGCACCCAGGGGCCCGAGATCCAGACAGAGGGAGAAAATAAAGAAACTCTACAGTGCCCCCGGTACAAAAGCTATCTCACCATTACCACTAGGGAGAAACTCTTAAACATCACCAAATGTCTGGACAGACAGAAGATCAGAAGACTGTTTGGTCCGTTGTTCACATAATCATGCTGTCAGCTAATGGTGCAGTCAGCAGCTCACAGTGGAACCACTATGATGGAAGTCAATGCATTTATCCTAATGGATAGACAGTGTTTTATGAGGGAAAACAGAGAATAAGAATACTGTACTACACAGACTGCTGGCCCCAAAATGGAAGGGTTGTTCCTTGTAGTTTTCCAGCACAGACGTGTCAGCAGCATGAACATGAAACATGCCGTCACTGTTTCTTATCTCAATATGTCCCTGGGTGGAAAAGTGAGGCAACAGCTTACTGATGTCTTGCAGCCTGCCTGACCATTAAAACACATTTCCATGCTGATGGATGTCAGATGTAGCCTCAAAAAAGTCATAGCTTGCCCTTGATTTCTGAGCACATTCCCAGCTATAGTTTTCTAAAGTTATTCTCCTTGCACTGCAAATGGAATAAGTAAATACGAAGAATAAACAAGTTCAAGTCATAGAGGATAGGAGAGAACCTAAGTGTAGCCGGGTGAGAGCACAGAGGCCGTTATCTCCCACAAATCTTCCTGTTTGACCAATATCAAGTTCTTGGGATGGCGGCTTGGAAGGACAGTCAGTGGTTTTTATAAGTGAAAGCTGTGAAAGATGTGAGTAAGTTTATCCGAAATGGAAACAGGAAATGAGTTACAGCTGTGCTGAGAATGTGGCACAGCTGTCCCAGGCCAGAGATGGTTTAAACATCCTACAGGAGCACAGAAAAAATTGAGGATTCACCCACGAAAGCTGTTAGGGGCCTGAAATTGCAGAGCAAGCAAATAAGATGGACTGCATGTACTGTAGTTTATCACTTCAACAGTGGCAAATTATGATTAAACCTGACTCAAATCACAGAGGTTAAAAGATTATTATATTACACCCTCATCCTCACCAAAATGTAACAGCAAATTCTTTTAGCAATCATGAGGCCTTCAAGAGCTGCTACCTCTAATAACGGCTTCCAAGTGCATTTTATGATCATAGGATTTATTCATCTACTGACAACATTTATCACGCAGCCCTCTTTAAAAAATCATCCCCTTAAATTCAAAACATGGCAAAAAACTGCAATCATCCTCTAAAATCTTGGCATGAATACACCCATGTATCTGTCTTCACTTTTCACCCCTGGGCCCTCTAGGAAAGACTGTGGGAGATTGAAAGCCATGAAGCGACCAAAACTGCCTAGACCATACCAAAGGAAGCTCCTTTGTTCCTCTTCCAAAACAGGCTCCAAACCTTTTCCCCCCTTTTTTTTCCATTTGGGACTCAGCCAGGGGAAGTAGAAGTATGGCTGCCCTTCTCCATGCTCTGTCCTAATATGTTCCATGCCTTCCAGTTGCTTACATCATCAATCTGGGAGATGGGTAAGTGTGATGGGGTGAACATAAACAGGGTTTGAGTTATGGGCTAAAAGAGACATGGGCTGTGTTTCAAACACAAGTTTGCGCCTTCTTCCGTTATTTTTTTTTTTCTTTCAAATGAGAAAACACTCAAATGGAAAAATCCGTATCGTTGGCGGGTCTCCTAAATAACTTTGTGTCGTGTACTTTAAAACCAGTAGACCAGTGGGAGAAGATTGAAGACAAGGAAGCAGCTTTACAATATCAAAATTCAACCGCATCAACTTCAAGCAGAGAGCTTGTTATTGACAGCCGAGTGCCAGTCCTAATCATCTCCTTTTTAATGCTCGCTTAAAGATACACACCCTCATGTCAAAATCTGAGTACACATTAACTCTCCCCAAATCGACTACTTACTAAACATGTCACTAATGAATTATACATCAGACTCTTTCCCTCTCTCTCATATTTACATGGTGTTTTGGCAAAATTTGTGTGGTAGTCGTAAAGTATTTAATAAGTGTTTAAATATGAACGAGAGTCAAGATCTTAGCCAGTGCATGCACAGTGCTGTAGATGTTTACGCAATATCAAAAGAATCTGCTCTGCCTATCAAAATGAGTAAGACATATGGACAGTTTGTTTTTCACTTGCCAAAATAGAAAAGGGAGTATGTCCACTTGGGCCCCATCAGGTCAAATCATAAAGATCCATCACTGGCTTTGCACTCTGCTAAAACGCTAAGGAAACATATTGTAGATTTTAAGACCCTTTTTATTCAGCCAGACTGTGTACTAAAACTAATTGGATTTCTGTCAATGGAAAAAATATATCCCTGGGACAGCTTTGAACTCAATAGCTCTGACTATCCAACTGCGCATGAGGGAGTGAGACCTTGCCACATGCCAAGCACCGGGGAGGAAAATTAAATCGGTGGTCAACATAAAATATTAAAATAGCATGGTATCGAATTTTTGAAAAATGATGTCAGGGTGGCTCATTATGGCCAGCAAGCCAGTGAATTAAGCTATATTTAGTGGGTGATAATTGAAATCATAGCTGTAGTCATTACCACTGACAAGTTTCTAAATAATACCCAATAAATCCCCTCTTTTTAGCAAGGTCCCTGTGACAGCTGGCAGTGCTGAAAAATATAAAGTGGAGAAACAGAATCTCTTTTCCTTTCTTTCCTCTTTCCCTTCCTCTCTAGACACCCCACCCCCCACCCCCCAAACTCTTCTCTCTCCCTCTCTCTTAAAGCCAATAAAATGTCAGCTTTTATTCTCCTCCTCCAAAGTGTTGGCTAGATGTCAGCAGGCCCTTCTAAAGCTCTGCCACTGCAAGTTGAAGGCCTGTAAATCTCCGTGTCAGTGGCACGCCATCCATCTTGGGATATACAATAAAAAATGTGACGCAGTCATAAAAGGAATGGCATCACTGCCCAGTATATATAATGTGAACAAAAGGAACATAAAGATGTTCCATTCCATTCACAATCCTAAACCACAAGATGGCTTTAGATTGAAGAAGAGAGGAGAATGTGAGATGCTCTAGGAGGATGATGGCAGCTCCTGACAGTGATTAAGTGACGGTTCAGTTGGCTTTTGTTGTGTTTTAACAGAGAGATAAAGATTTATACTATATATGTTATACTCCGGGTAAATGAACTGATGGACTAGGTGCTCAGCTGTCTTTATGGATAAGGCTTACAATGGTCTATTTTTGTTCTTATTGTCAAAAAATACCAAAGAAATATATTGATCCTACAACTGCAACTAAAGCCTGATATATTTTATACTTTCTACCATAGACCTACATTTGTTGTCAAAAATGGTTAATTCAAACACAGTGAGCCATGTTATGGGACATGTGGTTTATCTGTGGTTTATTTTCATTGTTCTGCTGTGAATACTCACTAGTAAACCATATATATATATATATATATATATATATATATATATATATATATATATATATATATATATATATATATATATGTATGTATGTATGTACGACTGCTATATGTACGACTACTATAGTCAAACAAAAGCAATATTTACCTCTTTGTTAGCAGCATTTGTTTGCAACTAAACCAACTAATCTGATGAATTCAGGTCAACTTGAAGAAACACAACTTTATTCTTTGTTGCCCAACAATCTCGACACCCGATGTATAACTCACTGTTGCACACACAGACTTCAGCAGCACTGCTGCCAGCATCAACGACTGTTGTGCAGTGTCTGGATAGTTTGCTTCCATGGTAACACTCACAACTTCCTTAAAACAAAGCTGGCAGAAGAGGTAGGAAAATATTTTCACTTACATGACACATCCATAAGTAAATTCACAGCAACCTTGCAAAAAACATTGAGGTGTGATACTTTGATTGTGTGATTATGATGACTTAGTTAAACTATCTACAGGACATTCTGACTGTCACTAAAATATAAGATGCTAGATGTGGTGAGCTGTCGTATCCTTCGTGAACATTCAAATGTTAAGGATATGAGGGACTTTCTGGTGTGGTTTTAAATTAGCAACTAGATCTATGGGCTCATTCATTGTTCTTGACAATATTACATCCAAATTAGTTTCATGTGAACCTAAGACCTTCAGTATTAAATCATGTTGTTCTATATTGTACTATCCCCAGTTACACAGAACAGTATGATATATTGTTCTACATGAGTGGGATTCCTTTGTGAAAATGAGACACTTTAATTTGCATTGTGAAGAAAGACACAGATTCAGTCTCTCCAGTTTATGCATATAGTTTAAAGAACAGCATGTGTTCAAAATGTGTTTTTTTTTTATTTGTTGTCCAAATGCTGTTTGAGTTAAACACAATGCCAGATGTATAGAAACAAATGAAACTGATTTGAACAAACACTCACCCTTAAAGCACATGTACCACAGAGATGATGAGATCCATTGGTGAAGATGTGAGGAGAAAACATACAGTTCATCTGAAAACATCATCTGCCCTTCAGGCTTCAGGCAAATTTACATTAAAGGTATTAAAGTAAATTTAGCTTGAAGTGAAGATATACTGTTGGAAACAGATAACAGAAAACAATAGATCATTTACAGATTCGAGATATAATGAAGGCCATATTACTGTGGTTTGGTTGTAATTTTTGGGAGGGCTTTCAATCATATACTCATGCATACGTTAGTCATCTTTCCAAAAAGAAAAAATGGAGTAAACTGATGAAGCAGATAGATTTTGGCTGGCTTTTAGCTGCACTGGTAGATGGTTGTCTTAATTAACGTAATGCAGAAAGATGCAGAAGTGATAGGCATCTTAGTCAGATGCCTATCACTAAAGTTTCTGAAGACCTATTCAAAGACAGTACAACTCCTATATAAGTCCATCTGAATGACTAGAGACATCACATAGCGCACATATGATTATGATAAATAGAACAAATTATTCTTTCCTACTTCACTGTGGGACTCTGTGACTCTCTGTCCTCAGCAGTTAGAAAAGTATTTGCAGCAATCACATAAAAGAAAATTCTGATATAACCCCAAATTGGAGAGACGGAGGAACAGGACAACCCATCCATTAAGCATAACATCCTTAGCTCTGTGCCATCCCATCACTTTCCCAGGAGAAGTACATCATTTAAAAAAACAACCTAGTGAAAATTAAAAAAGGTTGTTTTTTTTCCCCCAATACCACAGAACGATACAAAATATCAATATCCTTGATATGAATAAGTTATTTCTTGCCAGACCTTGTCCCTCTCATCTTCGGGTTTAAATCTCTCAGGACTAGGAGAGTTCTGCATCCGCCTTAATTTATGAGACACAGATCAGGTTATCTGAGTATATCGGCCTAAACAGGCCTGATAGATCGGATATGGAATATATTTCCTCAGCGGAGCAGAGTACGCCACCGCTATTACCAGACACACACGTACACACACATACGCATGCACTACGCTACCAGTTAAGTGATTTGAGGACTTCATACTGCCAATGTTTCATATCCTCTTCTCCTAACTGACACTTTATCTGCATACCAGCATCTCTGCAGATTGAACACTTAGGCAAGACAATGACAGGCTCTCTTCCCGTTGTCACTTCTTATTCTAGGACCAGTCTAATGCCTCTAACTGGGCGTCTGCCAATAACGCAGGCACTCCCTCCTCCTCCTCTTCTCCTTACCATCAAACAACCAGAGTCTACCTATCTGGGATAAAAAAAGGAGCACTTGATGTCTGTGACACTCATTTGTCAATTAACAGGCCCCTTCCCGTGTTGACATACAGCAACTTGAAAGACAGAGCGGTGCCTGTGACGAATTAGGAGAGACAGATGAGTGAGGCATGAGCGGCGGAGTAATACTATAATGTTCTTTAGATATGAATATAAAACGACACAGCTGACAGGCCATACAAGGTTTTATTTCATTTCTCAGTGTACCAGGCCTCCCTACTTTGTCTTCTTTGTTCTCTTTTCATCAGACTACTTACATCTCATTTTGACAGCCAGGCGACATTTAGAGCACTTTCGTTTTAAAACGCGAGTTAGCATACTTGATTTGTCATTAAAATGCAAAACGCCTGCCATCACCAACATAGCCTGGGTGAGCACATACACCCTCAGATACACAGACACATGTGCACACATACTGTACACACACACACACACACACACACACACACACACACACACACACACACACACACACACAGGTAGCTGAGGTTCAGCTGTGATGCTAAAGTCCACCTCTTTCTTAGCTGCAGGCTAAATTTGAGCTTCAGCCTAATGTCAGGAATTCATCTGTCACATGAAATACTGATGTTCTGAATATATCAAAGACTAATGTGAAAGTTCCACTGTTCTTCAGATCAAACAGTGAGTAGTACTGACTGACTAATATGACTGAGTTAGACTTCCAGGGTTAAACCAACTTTACTAAAACTTGACCATGTCTGTGACAATAAAATGTGTTTAAATGCATCATTTCTCACTGTAACTGCACAAGTGGATCCACTCCAGTTTGACACTGGAGGAAATGACAACATAACAAGATAATAATACGGAAGCTAATTAAGGTTTGTCATTAAAAGCATTAATCGTTGTTATATTGCTCAGGTCTGACAGTAGACAGAGGAGGAAGCTATCCATGATCCAGGACAGAGTCAAGTACCGGTGCTCCACTTTACCTGCTTCCTGTTTTAACTTGTGACTTTCCATTGAGCGCAGTAAAAATTTAGAACTCACTGACCTGGAGTCTAAAACTTAAGAGCTAAATTGTGACATCAACAATAACTATTCACTGATACCGTTGTTTAAAAAACAACATCACTATTTCTTCTCCTACTCAGTGTGCATGTGAGTTTGCAGCAAATCTTGTTTACACCTTGTCTCATTTGAACACATGCACAACCTTTCATGTTTTTTTTCTCCAACATTTTGCTACATTAGATGCACAGAATATTAAAGACACTTAAACATCTATAATAGTTTCTATACTGTCATATATTTTAAATTCTTTGCTGAGGTGCCATATTTTCTAAGGTATTTATATAGCATCACGTTGACAGACGAATACCAATCAACTTGAATGACACAAGGTAGCGTATTTACATGTGCAGTAAACAGTATCATGTGTGTTTAGAGGACATGGGTGTAAAATTTCTTAAATACTGGCATTGCATGGATGTAATTTGTTTATCAAGAGGCCAGGTTAGATGTAAGAAAAGAGGTACCACAGTTCTAACACCGTAACACTGAGATTCTTCCTGTGACTCATAGACGTGTGTCGTCCTCAAACCTCATGTGTCCATGGTGACGACGCTGCATGTAACAGATGCAGGCACCTACGGTGAATCCCAGTCACAGGGGGAAATTCATGTCAACACAGCACATGGCCACTCACTGCATTGTGCACACACCTGACCTGGAACAAAGTGGACAACACGACACTATCCAAATCCGTCCTGAGAGAGAAATCTCAGTGTGAGCCACATGTATCAACACATTGATGAGACAGGCTGACACTGCAGCACACAGAGGGAGAAGTGTGGGTGTGACAGCCCGCTACCATAATTTCATCCTGCCATTACCTGCCCAGCCACTCACAGTTATGTTCACAGAGACAGATGCACAAACACTGCATGGAAGCAAACAGTCACACACAAACACAAACTCATGCACAACACACACACAAAAACACACAAGTTACTCAGTTAAAGGTGATGTCAGAACCTTGCTTTTCATTGTGACTCATTGTCAGGTTGCTGGATGAGAGTTGTCAATTGAACTGACAGAAATAAGCAATATTAGCAACAACAAACCCTGGCAATGTCTTCCTCTCCATTCGAGTCAAGCAGCATGAAGAAGTGCATGATGCTGAAGGCAGTCCACTGAGTTTCACTAACATGTGCATCTGTTTACACCTGGTTCGCTTGAGCTGACACTGAAATGGGGTCATGGTGTCAATACACAAATGTCTCCAGTACCTGACATGAAATGTGAAATGATGGCTAACAAAACTTCTATATTTCTGAGTGGTAGTGCTCAAAAAACTGTAATTATAATACTACAATATAAAACTAAACAGAATTCTGGATCCTGGATACAATAAAAAAATTAAAAACTTTAAAAGCACATCTGTTGAAATGTCTTTTTTTTCTTATATTAAAAGCTGCATTATAGAAATCAACATGAAACATCTTTCAGTTTATACATTTTTGGAATTTTAAAAAAGTTATCAATATTTATGCTGAAAATGTTTGTTTTTTTCATGTCAAATTATAGCATCAAAAGACTATTTGATTTTGTCCTCATCACCAAACTCTACAAACAAAGAGCTGTATCAAGAGATTGGGGTCAGAAAAGCAGTTCCTTCAAAGAAAACCGCTATTAAATCAGGAGCCAAAAGCCTCTGTCTACAAGGTGCATTCTTACAGGGATCAAAACTAGTCAGAGGGGGTTTGCTATGCCTTAGTTAGCATATAACATTATCACATGTTGAGCTGCTTATTGAGTTTCACAGCTCCACCCACCCATGACCTTCTAGCGTTGCCATGTGAGCGCCTACAGAAACCAATCGTAGTGGTAGGAGTTTAAGAGAGACTTGTGGACATAATGGTCCTTCATGAGAGCATGTGAATGGTGGAAAGAATTGCATAACCACACTACCAGATCGGCAATGTACACTTTATAGCCGTGGACAGATTACAGTGGGAGTTCACGTTACCAGGAAAACTCATTCTTGGGAATTAGTTTCAACACATTATACAAGGGTCGGTATACGTAGCTTCACAGCGTCCACATAGTTTTAAAAGCCAGTGGGAGATTTACGTTTGAAACATTTACAATAAAAAAGAACACTTCCTCAAGACAGGCTTGATGTTAACTCAACATATATGTGTTCAATGTGAACCATTTAAACACATGGTCTATAGAGGAGAAAAAGATGAAGCGCTATGTAACAGATCACTCTGCCCACTAGCAAACCATCAATCAATAGTCCACTGATATGAGCCCCAAATGGTTCGAGTACCACCTCATTACTTCTGCACCGCTTCCCTGCCCATTCCACCCTTTGAAGTTTGGTAATGATATCTGACATCTGAGATTAGCCGAACTAAAAATTAATAATGAATTAGTAATATCTGAGTCATAAATATTTGATTCTAAACATCAAGTCCTTAATGTGACAGGTTCAAGGGCGAGAAACATAATGCTAGCCTTGATCTCTCCCTGAAACCAACACACGCAAGAGTTGTTTCAGTCATATTTCATAAAGCTGTTTGCTAAACATAACAAGCTTCCTATTCCTCTGAGGTAACACCAAGACATCCACTGTTCAGCTGTCCGAGTATGTTTTACCATCATGGTAATCATCCTGTTTAAAGAGTAACATTTTATTGAAGCCCCCCCTCTGTTTTTTAATAACAGTATCATGGATATCATGGTTTGGTTTAGCTGTTTTATAACCCTAATCTGGGAAACGTTTATGTAGTTACTTGTGTTAGTCACTGAAGCGGCTGGTTTTTAAACATGCAGAGTTTATAGCAAAAAAATTCCTTGCACGCCTTAATATGTGACAGGTGTGTCCAAGGGCTCCATGACTTTGATAAATATTAAAAATGTACACATCACATCTCCCTTACTGATGCTAAACATTGTCAGTCTTTGTGAGATTGATCTGGTAAATAAAACAGCTTTAGAGAGTTTATATATATATATATATATATATATATATATATATATATATATACACACACACAGATGTGGGGTGAGTTATCAACTGACTGATTTATTTTATTATTATTATACTGGAAATACATAAAACATGTCAGTGTGATAAAATTTTCTCACTTTTAGAAATACAGCAAGCATCTCTACAATAAAGACAATCAATATACCTGTCTGTCATCTGGCCATCGTGTTTATATTTCAGTTTGTGAACAAAGTGATAATACGAGACACAGCACGCAAAAAACGGAGGAAATTATAGGATACAAGAAAGGTCAAGTCAAATTTGACCCAATTATGTAAACAACACAAAATAAGACAGATTAAAAACTGTTACCCTAAAATCATAATGCAATTGTTCCTCTGTAATTTCATTTAACTGTGTACATTCGGGTTCAATCAACCAAGTGCAGCCCTCAAACTCAGCCATGCTTGAAATAATCTGAATAATCACCTACTGTAGTAGCACATTTACAATGATTGGGACTCCACAACAACACCTTACGTACAGCTGAGCCCCAGACTAAGTAAAATTGTGTGTACACAGGAAAACAGTAAATATCAGGTTTAGTGGGTCACAGGTTTGCTGAGAATTAATGTTGTGTTCCGGCAACATCTGTTCCACACTCACACCACTGTACACATTTTCTGTGCCTTGCTCACAGGCACTTATTTATTTTTCCCATTAACCCAAAATATATTTTTCCAGCTACAGTCTGAACATAGTTTTCAAATAAGGGATTTTTTTTCAGTATGACGCAATGCAAATCAGTTAAATTGAGGACTTCAAAACCCAGGTGCAGACAACTCCCTCAAGACGACAATTACCTTGACTGAGAGGACTTCATGGCCTGACAGCCATGAATAGAGTTCAGAAACAAAAGCACCTTATAACCATCATCTCCTTCCTTTTACTTGCCAGATCAACTATACCAGACCTGCTGCTAAAATGGCAGCCCCCTCTGAAGCAGCTGCCATGAGGTGTTCCTTCATGTCCTGACAGAGGAATCTTTTCTTCTATTTGCCCCCAAATTAGCATGTCACATTTATCGATTACCCTTTTATCCTGTCCCGGTGTGACTCTATCCTGGTGCTAACACTCATTCAGCTCTTTGATGCTTTGATGACACTCTGACCACTAATAGACGGAGAGCAGGCATTCAACTGTACCTGATGTGAAGAGACACGTCTCCCAGTAACAGATTGAGTGTGAGACAGAGCATAATATGCGTCCAGGTGATTACATATATAGATATATATCACCTACCTGAAGTGATTGAAGCTCAGATCCAGTCTTTTTGCAAACTGGCCATACATGTCTCCGAGGAAGTCTGGGATCACCTTACAGTCATGTCCAATGTAGGATAGCTTTAAGGATTAAAATTTAAAAAATTATAACAACAACAATAATTAAATAACAGTTAACTGTGAGACATTACAACATTACATCAAACCTTTAAAACCTTATTGATTTAGTACCATCATTTAAATATACTGTAAGTGATATAGATTGCAAGACGATGCACCAGATAAGACTAAAGTGAGCACATTTCTCTGTTGATACATGGAACCATGCTGTTAATCTGAAGTGACACCATTTTTATTTTATTTTATTTTATTTCTTTTTTTTTTTTTACCCATATTCTTTCCAGGCGCCATTATACACGCTGCATTATACTTGTACTGTTTGCCTTGCAGTAATAAAAAGTTGTGACATGATATTACTCCACTGTTTTTGTTCTTACTGAACTTGTACGAGGAACTGAAAGTCACTGCTATAGACGTAGCCGTAGTGATCACATGACACGGTGAAGTCGAACTAATAAACACATTTAGATACTTTACATCAACCGGGGATAACAGAGGCGCGTAAACACGCGTCTGGCAGCGTTCAGCCTGAAACAGTTTGCAAAACAAACTCACCTGAGTCCCGTTCCAAGCGACGTCGTTGTGAGTCATAACTTTCTCCTGAGGGTGACAGCTCAGTGATAAGATATCAGCGTTGTTGGATAAGTACGGCTAACGTGAGAAAGCACCGCTGTTGTCAACATTAATTAAAAAATGCTTAGGTTTGGAGGTTGTAGCCTTTAGACCGGCTACTTTTGGAGCTCTCGCTGGCGCTTTTCAATTGACTTTACAGTTTCCGCGTGCCGTTTCAATCAGCTGACCTGCTGCTGTGCGGAAGCACGCGGACACTGTGTGTTACAGATAAAATCTCAGTGCTGCTGACTGCCTCCTGATTAATGCACAGCTTCCTAGGTTCTCTCTGTTCAACAGGAAAATGCTCTACATTTTTAGGAAAAAAAACCACACACACACAAATGAATTTGTTTCTTGTCAGATAAGACCATCAAAGCAACAAAAACAACAGTTGTGTTTACAGAAGGAAACAAGCAAGAGTCATGAGAAAGATCTGCAGTACCTCTCAAGGATTATAGGATTAATTAAGAGTCGGGCCTGTTTTAATTATTGTTAATTATGTTGGTTAAAGTATGTAGTTTGGCCCAGTAGAGAGTTAAACTGCTGCTTTTTATTAGGGGGATTTACTAATCTCATCTGTTTCCCACTCATTTTTAAGGAATTTGTCATGTAAATCAAAAACATACCAATTGCAAATACTTACGATTTTTAATGGTGTGGCTTGTTTAACCAAGGCTAGTGCAGCATCACAGTAAGCTTCATCTTAATCCATTTGTTCAGCTCAGTCACATGATTGCCTCAGTGCTGCCCCCTGTGTCTTTAAAACATAAGTGTGTAAACATAAATACATTTCTCACCATGTTGCATAGCTAGCAGTGAAGACAGTGTTGTTTTTATCTGTGAACACATTGTTACTGGAACTAATTTAAAGACCACCTGTTGTGCTGGTTTATCATCGCCTCTGGAAGTTCTGTTCAGACGTGTGGTTCAAACATGGCAACACTATAATGAACATTTGTTGGTTCCACTTCACTGTGCCACCTCTGATGTGCAGTATACAGTATATGTCTTATTAGTTCCAATGCCAAACATAATACCACAGACCACATCACTGAAAACAATAAATACAATAGTTTCTGTGTTTAAACTGAAACACAAAAGATTTGAAACCAAACAATATGTAGCCTATATATGTTAACTCTGGGATTAACAGTCTTATTGTCTACAAATTATATTTCCATACTGAGACCTGGAGATACTGACAGATCACTGTCTGGTTTGTAAGAAAAATGGTCTAGAGACACAAACAGACTTTTCCATTTTGGCAGAAATTGAGGTTGTGCTGAGAGTGATGTAGTTTTTAATCTTACCTTGGCTTCTCCTCGGCATAACAATGATGGCTCTTTATCACTAATATACAATCAATAGACAACAGGTAGGTTTGAAGTGTGGCAATCAAAAATCTGATGAATACACTGGTTCTGATTGCTTGATGTTATTTGTAAAATGTGAGTGTGATTTGTATTTTTTATAATAAACCAACTCTGATATCAACATTGGACTAAGGATCTCTGAATTCCTGGCATTTCGGATAAGAGATAAAGATACAATGGTACCAGGTGATTATCAAATTACTTATTTTGACCTTAATGCAATGGTTAAGTTACCTGAAGTTTAACTACCTTAAACATTATCACATCTATTTGAGTTCAGCTTAGCTTTCTATTCAGATTTTGATCCTGAGGCAAAACAAATCTTCATTCTGTGTATGAATGTAAAAGTTCTTTAACTTGACCCACAGTTCAGACAGAAAAACATAGGAGATGGTGACGTCATTGACATTGTAGTTTTAATAAACCTTTGAAATAATAAATAAATAAAAAAAATGTTTTGCACTACATTTCTTTTATGCAGTAAGTTAGCATCAAAGGTGGGACTTTTCTTAAACACATTTTTTTTTCTCCAGCTTTTACACACAATTCAAATGTAAACAAACACAGTTCCATATTAACCATATGGCTCGTGTTTATTTCACTCACTATTCTACTCTGAGTCATAACTCTGTGTAGTTTTCAGGATTTGTTCTTAACTACAGACTCATTCTTTTGAATAAACTGTTCCACAGCAACAGTGAGGTGGTGAAGTCTTTGGTTATGTCTGTTTCACATGTGTTTCTCTTCTTAGGTTTCAATCATTACCATCATCGGCTTTAATTTTACTTTTACTTTTAAAAGTAGATACATTGAGGATCACCGACCACTTAATTATCACATATATTATATAAGTTGTATTTATTTTTGCCTGACCTACTATGATGTGATTATATTGACAAGATTAATACAGTATATAGTATATAATACATGACCATTTTAAGTGACGTGTACAGATATAGACTTCACCAGACGTGCGTGTTTGTTTGTGTGTGTGTGTGTGTGTGTGTGTGTGTGACTGCCTGCATGCAGACATTGCAGCTTCAGTGCTGACGCAGTTCACCTCTCTGTTAAGTCTATTATTCATCTGAAGTTATGTTAATGACTACAAAGAGCTGGACGCCTGGAGCAAACCTGTGCACTTTGGAATGGGGGGTGACAGTGTTTCTCAATTAGGAGGATGTGAAAGTTTGGGAGCTCGGTATAACACTGTAGTGTTACGTGACGTCACGTGGGACCTCCCATACGCGGAAAAGCTCGCGCTGTGGCTTCTGCCCGCCCGGAGAGAGACCGAGAGAGTCTGCATGGCTCCGGTTTGACGCTGCAGCTGCTTGCGGTGCTTCGCACTTGACAGAATCCAACGAGTGTTGCTCTTTAGTGTGAAAACAGGTTTCTTCTAGACAGAGGGACTACGCCTTAATGTTGTTACATTGTTATTATTATTATTTTTAATCCTGTTACTTCTCTGACGTTTTACATCGGAGCTTAATGCTTCCAGGTAATGTCGTGTCACGGACTTTTCCTGTAAACCTGTCCTTCCTGCTTGGAATTATAAAGAAAACAAATCAAATCTCGCTCTACCTTTTTTTTGCATGCGTTTAAATGTTTTAAATACTATTTTCTCTGCAGCGTGTATCTTTTCTCTCTTGGTAAAAAAAAAAAAATCTATTTATGTGACTTAAAGATAATGTGCGTCTATTTTTTTTAACGCACTTGATTTAGGCAAATAAAGTGGGAAATAGACTAAAATAAAATTAGTGACTTCATGTTAACATTGAAAATAGATTCAAAACCAGATTGGATATGAGAGATATGTAGTTTCTTGATTTTTTTAAAAATACAGTTTAAAATTGAGGAGCCGGAATTCGATAAAGTTGTTTAATTGTAGTCCATATTTTCTGTCTGATGTGGCTACAAAATTTTAACCATAAAATTGAAATGTATTCTTCTTCCTTGTGGTTAAGCAAGGAATCGGCCCAACATCTGACTTAAAAACTAATCCTGCAAGTCTCTAACACATTTCCTCACGAGATGTAAATAGTTGTATTTGCATGCGGGTGAGTTATTCATAAACATGTCCGTGTTATGAAATATATGAGGATATTAAAACTTTCTATTTAAATATCATGAATTATGGTCGCAGAAATGTGTTCCCATTTAAGGGGAATGCCGAGTATTTTGGTGTCTGGTGCTGAAGCCCATTCGTCATACGGACAATAAAGAGGGTTTTCGTCTGACAGTGAAAATTTATGGTTGCCCTTCTTTGCCCTAATAACTCACATATTGTGTCACGGACTGACAGCCCTTGCAGAAAACAGCAAGCCTGTTATCAATCACACATCTTTGCATATTGTGAAACGTCCCCTCCCCACCACCACCACCAACACCACCTCCTCCTTTTTCTGCAACAGAAAAACATTGAAAACATTTTTTTTTTTTGAAGGAATACAGCTCATGTGGACTTCTACAAACTCTCCCATTAAATTAAAAAAAAACTGGTTGCTTGTTTTTTATTTGATCTGATTTGATTATTTATTTATTTTTATTTTATTTTACTTGCTTGTTTATATATATATTTGCACCATTATCTCAAAATTATGACTCTTGTCTCCATAAAGAAGACGACTGTGGCTTGTTTGTATTTATTCATGCACAGTTTACAAAGTAGTGCAGACCAGTGTTAGGCCTATAAACTGAATCTTTTATTCAAATTCCAAGCTGAAAGTGTGTTTTTACTCTCGTGTATTAGATTTATTTAAATTGTTTCCGCATATGCCGCTTTTTCTTTTTTTTACCATGTGTATAAAAACTTTATTTTATTTTATTCACCGTAGCTTTCTTCCAAAATTGTATTTGCGGCAGATTACGGACTCCGACAGTGTATGTGTGTGTGTATGTGTGTGTGTGTGTGTGTGTGTGGTTTTGACTCAGTTCTCATATATATATTTTATTTTTTCTGTCAGTGAAACATATTTTGCTCCCCCCACACACCCTCACACCCCCCTTTTCTGACTGTCCACTCCAGGTTTTCTTGCTCTCCAAGTTGACCTGCCAAGCAGATTACCACAGAAAGAGATTAATGGCAGAGGCGGGTTGCAATAATAATCGTTTTGTTTGATGTGACAACTTTGATAGGCGTTGATTTACTTACAAACTGATAGGCTTTTAATTGAGCGCCTCCATCCCGATTGAGATGAAAGGAAAACCGCATTGAAAAGCTGCCCGATTGCCCTGGAGCCTCAATACTGATTAGCCATCTCAGTGGTGAATAGTTCAAGGCATTTTAAACTTCTTTTCTCAACGGCCTGACAGACCATTTCTCTTCTTTTCTTTCACCCCACTCCGCTTTTCTACCTCTTCATGAAAATAAATCATTTTCATTGTATGTAAATAAAATCGAGCTGACATCAATATAAATGTCTGGATTTTCTTTTTTTGTTCCCTGTCTTTGTTATTCTTGTTGCAGATGACAGTGTGCCCGAGGCAGATGACAGGTTTTAACAGCACAATAGCAGATGCGTTCAGCCAAAATGGACAAGGCTCTGGTTTGAAAGAGCGGCTTGTTACACATTAGAATTTTTTTTCCTTTTTTTTTTTTTTCTTTTTTTGAATGAGTGTTTACTTTTGCAGATTGTTTAAACTAACTTCTTTGTGAAGGATAAACTACATTAAATAAAGTAGATTATGAAAAATATTAATGATTAATTTCTCCTTTTTATTTTATATCATTTTTTTTCTTCATTATTTTTTTACGACAGGTTTTTTTTTTTTCCGTAGCACCGGTGTTTTTCCGAAGGTTTCTTGTTAACACCATAATCGGCCGATTATAGCAGGAGCACTTTAGCACCTTTAAGCACTAACAGCTACTCCGTGGAACATGTGAGCTGGACTGTCTGCAAGTTATTAAAGTCTCATCGCGTTTGCCACCTCCTAGGTGTGTGTGATGAAAAACTCCAAAAGTTACAAGATATTGTTTAATAACCAACACAGTAGATATTTGGTTTAATTCCAGCACCTTCCCTGCATTCACACACTCCTCACACACTCTCACATTGTCTAGACTAGAGATGTCGGCTATCGTCGACGCATCTTTACAAAAAAAAAAAAATAAAATTAAATCTTAACTCGAGAATCGATTTATTTCCTCTCAAAACTTGGTGTCTCTTGTACTTTGCAAACGCCCCCCCCTCCACCCCATTTGTTCTTTTCCCGCAGTCACACTGGCATGTAATCAGCCACAATAGCTGACATAAATCAAGCGTTGGATTGACAGCGTCTGACAAATAACTGATTGATTGCGGTGGAGCAGAATTGACACTTGACGGAGGGGTGGAGATAGAAATAGAAGGGCGGTGTATATTATACTGAAAACATGTGACATTCACATCCCTCCATCACTACATTGGTCTATTCCTGTCAACGCTTGTCTGTTAAGGGAATTCAAGCTGAAGTGGTTGGTTTTATGTTTGCCAGTGGAGCGGGAGGGGGAGGAAAAAGTCCCACTGGTAGGTGTGCTAAAATGCGCACACGTTAAGCATCTCCCGGATTAGATATATATTGGAGAGAAACAACTAAAAAGCTTGTTAAACAACTATAGAATTCTGATAATCACATCTACACCCAAACACCTTAGAAATGAGTGTCATCGTAGCCATTTTAATGAGAGTGAAGCCAATGTTGTGACATAAAGCACACAGTGCCACTATAACTTGTAGGCTAATGTTTAATACAAGACTCAAATACAAGTTAAGGCGCTTTAACTTGAAAAATTAACTAACAATAAACAATATAATATAACAATATAAATAACAATAAAAAATATAATTTTAACTCCCTTCACGAGGATGAGAGTCGTTTCCTTTAGTGTTCATACACACAGCTCAATTAGGCTATGTCTTTCATATTAAATAAATTGGAAGCGTTAAATTCATAAGTTTTATTTAAAGAGGGGGAATATATGGTTTATGTACTACATTATATTGCTATTGTTAAATTATATATTTGTAGTTAGTGTTTATTAGAGCCCGTAACCCCACGTCTAAAATAGTGGAAGCGTTCACAGTAACCAACATATTAAAGTCTATCTCCTCCCCCGAGCTGTCAAAATAGAGGCGCTTACAAAGAGGAGAACGTCACATCCCCTTGACCCTCCAATCACCTCAGGGTCCCATTTGATTGGAAGGCGGCAAAGGCTTTAATCTCGGACTAATTCAGCTGCTTTTGAAGTGAAAATTTCTACCAGTTCGTACTTCGGGAGTACAGAGCGAGGACCTGCACACAGACGCACACAGGGCGCAGCGCTGATGGTGCAAGACGCAGCCACGGATCTGCGATAACCTCGCACCGTCTCCCTCCAGCTGCCGCGCCTTGCTCCTCTTTTAACTGCCAGGATTACCTACTATTGAACCGTTTTACGATTCTTTTCTCTCTTGTTTTCTTCTCTCCCCCCCGAATGAGTTGAGGCTCAGTGCTTTTCTGATTTTCTTAATGAATCTGACGAAAGCATCGCCGTTTCATTTCCTGACAATTGGGACATGATCACGTCGCCCTCGGCGTCTGCCCTGAAAAATAGTGATATTCGTGTAGCCTGGGAAAGCAGCAGCAACAACAGCAGCAGCAGCATCGGCGGCGGCGGCGGTAACAGCCACAGCAGCAGTTCTCGGAATAACAGCTCAGCGAGCATCAACAAGCCTTTTCTCCACTCCGCACCTCCGTCCGATCCACTACGGCAAGCGAACCGACTTCCCATCAAGGTTTTGAAAATGCTTACCGCACGGTCGGGACACATTTTGCACCCGGAGTATCTGCAACCTTTACCTTCTACACCGGTTAGTCCCATAGAGGTAAGAGGAACATTTTCGGTCACTTTGTGTCTGTAGAAGAACAATATTCCGCGTTTTTGTTGGTTATTTATTTTTCGTGTGACACCGTTTTTGGCAGCGTATTGTTGTTATTCCACAGTATATCAAATACAACTGTGATTCGGGTATTTCAAACACTTTAGTGCGTGTGTGAATCATCGCAGTTTTGTTTTTATAACAATCACGATTGTAGTTTTGTTCACAGAAGAGTCGTGCGTAATTACTGCCCAGAAATTTCCACTCGGAAATGTTTCTTAATATTCTTGTCATCAAACTTAATTGCAATTATTGTAAAATAAAGCTGCCTAGGTTCGTTTTAAAAAACATTTATCAACATCTATTTTATCTTTTCTTTTTGCAGCTAGATGCCAAGAAAAGTCCGTTGGCTCTGCTGGCGCAGACCTGCTCTCAAATCGGCAAACCGGACCCGCCACCCTCTTCCAAATTATCCTCCGTAACACCAAATGGATCTAGTGAGAAGGAATCTAAATCCGGTCCTTTGAAATTGAGTGACATCGGTGTGGATGACAAATCTAGCTTCAAACCTTATTCTAAACCTTCCGATAAGAAGGACTCGTCTTCGGGCGTCTCAGGCGGAGAGAAGTCTGGTTTCCGAGTGCCGAGCGCCACCTGCCAGCCGTTTACGCCGCGGACAGGCAGTCCCAACTCCAGTACTTCAGCCTCCCCTATGCCATCAGAGGGAAAATGTGGGGACAGGGATGAAAAGAAAGAGTCTGACTGTAATAAAAATGGCACTACGGACGGGTCTGGCACCACTAGCCACAGCAGGATAAGCGTGAGTTGTGGTGGAATTAACGTGGAGGTCAACCAACACCAGGAGACGACGCCTGGCACTAAAACCACCTCCTCCTCGGAGTCCTCATCTGTAACTTCTGTATCCTCCGCATCCGTTCTCGGGTCAGGACTTGTGGCGCCGGTTTCTCCTTACAAACCAGGGCAGACAGTTTTCCCTTTGCCTCCTGCTGGTATGACCTACCCGGGTAGTTTGGCTGGGGCCTATGCTGGTTACCCTCAACACTTCCTGCCCCACGGAGGGAGCTTGGTAAACGCACAGCTGGCTAGTTCACTGGGCTGCAGTAAGGCTGGATCCAGTCCTCTGGCCGGTGCTTCTCCACCGTCCATCATGTCAGCCAGCCTGTGCAGAGACCCTTACTGCCTCAGTTACCATTGTGCCAGTCACTTAGCGGGCGCAGCCAGTGCGTCCTGCACGCACGACTCCGCAGCTGCGGCCGCCGCTAACGCGCTCAAATCCAGCTACCCACTAATGTACCCGACACACCCCATACATGGCGTTCATTCTTCGGCGCCATCATTTAGCGGACACCCTCTGTACCCATATGGTTTCATGCTCCCCAACGACCCTCTCCCTCATGTTTGTAATTGGGTGTCGGCAAATGGACCGTGCGACAAGCGTTTCTCCACCTCGGAAGAACTCCTGAATCACCTGAGGACACACACTGCTTTTACCGGGGCTGAGAAGTTGATATCTGGTTATCCCGGGTCTTCCTCACTGGCCAGCGCCGCTGCAGCGGCCATGGCCTGCCATATGCACATGCCACCGTCAGGAGCCCCCGGTAGCCCCGGGACTTTGGCTCTAAGGAGCCCGCATCACGCGTTAGGACTCAGCAGCCGCTACCATCCGTACTCCAAAAGTCCCCTGCCAACCCCCGGTGCTCCTGTTCCAGTCCCCGCAGCCACCGGCCCTTACTACTCCCCTTATGCACTGTATGGCCAGAGACTCACCACAGCATCAGCGCTTGGATACCAGTGAGGAAAAAAAGTGACTTTAAAAAGTTTATAGTACTATGAATGCAAATATAAAGACTTTTATATTAACATCGCTAAAACTTATGGGCGGGATCCGTGGACTTCAACTGTATTTATTTATATGTCGGCTTAAAAGCAGGCGATAATAGCTGCAAATGGAAAATATTTGAGCAACTCAAAAAGTGCATTATGTTGAAACTGAACTCTATAGGTAAAGTGAAAACACACACATGTTAGAGTACTAATTAAAAGTAGGGGTCTTCATTTCGATGTTAATTTCAAATTGCTATGATTGTATTTGTTCTTATTTAATGTCTCATTGAGAAGAAAAAAAAATAATTTACATGCATGTTTGTTTCTTAAATTTCAAAACAAAAAAACAAAAAAAACAATGTCCACATTTTAAATTGCCGTTATTTTTCAGGTGTACACCTTGGAGAGAGAATTGGTATTTTTTTGTATGTATTCTGGAAAAAAATAAGAAACAATTCTGTTCCATATCTCCGTGTGCCTCATTTTCTCGAGTATTGTCATTACTCACTAAGAAACAATCCTCAAATTTATTTTCTACTGACATTTTCTTTCTTTCTTTCTTTTTCTCATTTTTAAATGCCATGTTAAATTAATGGGGATAAGAAATTCTCATTTGATAATTTCCGCGACATGGGCCCATAGCTTTTCCAGACTGTCCTACTTTTTTAAAGCAGTTAATTGCTGTCACGAGGAAGAATTTTGACTACTTGTTCATATGATCTACTTTATGCGCCAAATGATCGAGGAGCTTTAAGAGTTGACTTTAATCAGAGCACACGATAAAGTTTAATTTAAATGCAGTTTGAGTGAGGGAGGTAATGGTGTGTGTGTGTGTGTGTGTGTGTGTGTGTGTGTGTACAGAGTTAAACGGGCTTTATAAAGTGAATTTGTTTGAGAGGGTTTAGTTTGCTGGCGACTACATTTTGTCAGCAAGTAGCTTGAGGTGGATCATTCTTCTTTTTTTGACAAGCGCCTCAGACTTCTATACTTCACCTGCGTAAACAGGAAATGTATGAAATATGTCAGAAAATAATGTTCGACGTGGACATGTACATTTTTCTGTGGTCGTTTTTTTATATATATAAAAATCGTGGGAGCGCTCATGTATAATAAATTGCTATATTAAAAAAAAATATTAAGAAAAAAAAAAAAAAAATCAAATCTGAAGACAAAGCCGGACGGTGAAAAACTTCATGGCTTTCAGGTCAAATGCACTAGAATTTAACAAGCGTTTTTCGACTTCAGCGTGTTTTTTTGTTTTGTTTTTTTCTTATTTATGACAGCGCTTTAGTTTTCAAGCAAAAACTCTGCTGCTTCACCAGAGTAATTTTTTTTAACATGGAGGCCATAAAGTGGTTTATTATTTTTTCCTTCTATATTTCTTTCTTTTTTTTTTTTTCTTTTTTTTTTTTTTTTTTTTTTTTTTGGATTGGAAGATTGTTACCAGGATGCCATTATTTAATTTGCAATTGATAATCTCATCCACCTGTAAATCTAATGTACAAAGCATTCAGTTTGTTTTATTATTAAAAAACAAAGAAACAAAAAACAAAATAGATCTGAGTTGTGGGATTTTCATGCTGGTGTACAATAACACTCACAACTCGTGTTTAGAATTTGCGCAGATGGCGCATATTGAAATATACATTTAAATAGAATACAAAATACACCCCATATGAATAATTTAAATATTTATATTATGCATTTTAAAAAATAGATCTATTTTACCAGTCATAGAAAACGGCAGTGAACGTGTGTTATTACAGCTGATTCTGTTCGTGACACTGTCTTTTAATATAAAGGAAACTACGTGTGCAGGTGATTGAGTTCTCACAGCCAGAATTAATTATCCACGCTGAATGACTTTGTGTCAACGTCACAATAAATAGGGTCGATATATTTTTTGCATGTATCGTCGCTGTCATCGACTCCAAACAGCATTAACGTTGTCTTTCAGTTTCCCAGCGCGTACTGTTGACCCAGCTGCTTTTACAGTTATTATTATTTACTCAGGCTACATCCTCAGCTATGATGTCCCTTGTCTTTGGCGCAGCGGTTAGTCAGACGAAAGAAACTCCTCTCATAGTGTGTATAAGGCCTACACGCGTCCTAAACTGATGTAATGACGGTGAAAGGGAGCAATTTCCATTTTTACCCACATCATGGTGGCTGTACTCGGAGGTCCCCGGTGGAAGGCAATTTATCATGTGCCCCTCCCCCTGGCCCTGTCACTGGAGGAACAGGCAGGCACATGTGTGCATGAATTACCAACCCTCCCACCTACCCAGCCCTCCCTCTCACTGAGGAGAGTTGACACAGAGGAGAGAGAACATGGGGATTAGAGTATGCAAGAGTATTAAAGTGCACATTCACTTTGTCCATCAAGGACTTAAAAGTCCTCAGGTGTGCATGGAGCTCTGCTAAACACAAGTATCCAATACATCAAACCGCATCATAATATTTTAAATGTAGTGATTTGATCATTTAGATACAATTTTTTACTTAACATATAAACTTGCCTTTTATGGATTTAACGGGAGTCTTATTAACCACATTAGCCTAAGTAATGGACTTGAGAGGGTCTCGAGGGGCAAACAGGTCAGTGAGCTGAAGTTTAAAGGAGGTGTAGTGTCGAGTCTGGCAAAGTAAACATTAACAGTGTTAGGTCAAGGGCTTTTACAGGATTTCCACATAAAAACTGGTGAGAATTTGAAGTGGCAACCATTGCATGGTGGAAGCAAAAATTTGACAACTCAAACTCAAAACTTGAGTTGACAATTTTAAGAGGTTCGCATGTGATGGACTTCTTGAGGAAGATGTTAAGTTACATTTATTCTTGAGGTTAAAAAAGACAATTTTTCCCAAGTTTTCTCTAATGTGCATTCAAGCAGCACAAAACACAGTCAATAAGGAATATTTTAAAGATGTAAATAAAAAAATGGTTTAAAAATTTATTTCTGGCTAAAACCTAAAGCAGCCATTTTAGATTCTTGGGACAAATCCTCAGAGAGAGTGAGAGCGAGACACTGCAAGAAACCTGGCGGGACATCTGGCAAAGGGGGGAGCCCAGGATGTGACTCACTCACCTAACCCCATATTCAACCCTACTGAATTACCACCACTAAAGCTGTCATTAGTGGGTGTGTGGCACAATATAAAGATGCAGTCGTCTGCAGTGGCAAGTCTATAGTTTGGGTAACAGCTGTGTCAATAAGGGGAAGCTGCTATAATGTTCAACCCCATGCCAGACATAAGTCAAAGAGCAATTATTATCTTTTATGTATGTGTGGTTGTTTAATCAGGATGTGATTTCAATATAAAAGCTCTCTGTGATAGGAAAAAGAGACCTATTGATAATGGCTTTGTTTGCACTGTTTACTTTATAGGCACTTGATATTTCTTACTTGTAATTATGTTTTACAAGATCAGTACTTTTCACATACATTTCACTTTACACGTCAAACACAACAGCGTGTGACATTACATGTATCCGTGGCTGTATATCACTTACACCTTTATCTGAAATATTTCGCCTTTCGCACACCAGTTGTAGTAAAAGGTGTCATCTAAGCTGGAACGCCCGACTGTCATTATCTCAGTGTGTGATTTATGGTGATACGAGCTGTTGTAGTAATGAAGCCATAAAGTGAGCAGCATGAAACAAAGCAGGGACTCAGTGGTCGTAAACAGATCCACTGCTTCAGGCAAATCTGCACTAAATCTGCCTATTATCCAGGAGATTAAAAAAATCAACATCGTCATTGGTCACGTGTTGTATCCATCAAAGCTAAAGCACCCTTTTCTGACAAATTGATCCTAGAATGCAGTCCCCAGCTGAGAGCTGTAATAGAGGTAATTTGGTTCTCAAAATCTGTGCCAAGGCAGACAGGAATCCCTCCCAGCCCTTCTACATGTGGTTACCCTCCTCATTGATTTACAAATGTAAAGTGCTCATCCAGGTGATGTGAGAGAAGTGGCAGTGTTGATCTATCTGTGCCACTCAGATCTCTAACCAGTGAGACACTTTCTTGTGCTTAGACAGCCTAATTGAGGTCATTTCTGTCTGCTTGGGGATCTACGGTGCGCTGGGGTGTTTTAGTGTTCAGATAATTTGCCCATTTTCTGATCCTGACAAAGAATATTTTATGGAAATGCACCCTTATTCCATGGCACCTTAATGGAGTATGTTGGAGTAGTATGCGAGTTGATGAGGTTGTTGTCTGTCACTGATAAATGTAAAAAGCAGAGAAAATGTCAGAGATGGGCTCAGCTCCAAAGGGCTCTTTTTTGGCTTCATTTGAAATCAGCAAAGCTTTAATGCTGCATCTTCAGGGTGTTACAACACACAGTCGCACGGGTATTTTAATTGTTTTAAGCTGTGTGAATATAGTATGAGACATCATGTGTCTTTGTGTGTAGCCACCCGGTGGACTATCAAAGACGGAGTCATCCAACTTAATGTGAGATAAAGGCATTTGCTCTCCAAGTTCTTTTCTGACAGGTTGAGGTTTCAGTCTACCACATAATTGCTGTCTTCTGCTGTTCTCTCCCTTCTATGAGTAAATCCTGATGGTGTGTCACCAGCCCTACATGACAGTATGAGTACATGATGTCATTTCCATGGGTGTGGGCCACCAATTACAGTGACTCACATGCTTACTAACGGCATAAACCCAGGTCTGGATGCAGATATCAGTATAGTCTTGCATTTGATGTCTCTTCTATGGGAGTGTCCACTGCTTAAACTCCTGCATGAAAAGAAAAAAGAAAAGACAAGTGATCGATCACTTTATGTGAAACAAAGTTAAAATTGTTTGTGTTATTGGATGACTGCCTAGTTAGACAGGTCCAGTCAGTCAGTCATGTCCATGACATTTCTGACGGGATGATCATTCAGTCAGAGATATATAAAGATGTGCACTCACAAATTCAGGGAAACCTTCCCTATTCTCTTTAAAAGCTCAGATTTTTTACATGATGAAGTGATTACTAAAAGAAAAAACAAATGCAAAAGTATAATATCATATTTACAAATTTGAAAATATTTTCTTTGTGTTGGTTTTAGTTGACTGTCAGCCAATAAGACATAGTAAACATACGTT
The DNA here is from genome assembly GCA_016801845.1 of Polydactylus sextarius. Lineage (NCBI taxonomy): Eukaryota > Metazoa > Chordata > Actinopteri > Polynemidae > Polydactylus > Polydactylus sextarius. The sequence goes on along the minus strand of CM028911.1, from coordinate 9,489,239 downwards.
ATCCCAGCTGACTATATGAAATATTTAAGTCACCCAGTAAAAAAAAAGAAAAAAAAAAAAAGAATAAATAATGTAATGCTGTTAACGGAATACATTAATTTTGACATTAAAAACTGCACCTGCACATATAAAAACAAGAGAATTAAATAATATAAATGATAATGACTTAACAGTAAAATACAGATGCTGTATAGAACAATTATGCCTTATAAATAAAATGCCCTGGGGGTTATAAATTTGAGGTTACAACCAAGATTTGAAACAAGAATAATTTCCATTTTTGAAGGGAAACTGATTTTAATGTTGCATCATTGAACAAGACTTCACACGTGAAGCATACGCCACAAATGCATTAAAAATACCTGTAGCAGCCCTGCTAAAATCTTAAAAACGCATTCACTTGTTGGCTTGAGGACAAAACAAAGCAACCTGTAGGAGCTGAGTTCTGCTTGAGAGTTGCTTGAAGTTACTCTGTGGAGTTTTTAAAGTAAATACTTGTTACACTTGAGGTTGCGATTTTTCTGCAAACACAAAAAAATAGTTCACACCACCCTCAAGGCTAGGAGTAATATTTTTAACACATCACCCAACAGCTAATGGTCTATACGCTATCATATCAACATTAAAGGAAAAAATCTACACTTACATGGATCATTTCCAGAATTTGTTTCAAAGTAGATTTTTTTTTCTGTGAGAAAGACATTGTTGATACCATTTGTGCCACCAGCACTGAATAAATACTATATAGCTGCAACATGTGTTGGCTTTGAGGAAGGGTGTGACTATTTGGCTTTTTGACCTGTTCTTTAGTGGAAAATCTTGCTCCAAAAGGTGTTGTTGTTGCTTGATCCACCTACGCGTAAAAACTAATAGCTGGATGCAGTGAGCTCAGGCATTCTCAGAGGGATTTAAAAGAAAATCACAAACGAAAGTGGGCGTAAGATTGAGACAAGCAGAAGGAAAGTGGATACAACTAAAAGTTACATTACTAAACTTCACATTTCTGGCGGTGGTGCCCATTGGGTTTGGTAGATGGGGGTGATTGGTTGGAAGCCAAAAAAACATAACAGTGAAAACTTGTTACAGACACTGTTTTTGAGAGTTTTGCTGCTCAACTTGACCCCGATGGATCCTGACAAAACACTGTGTTTTCTTTATGCATTAAGATAGAAAATTAACTTGAAGTGTTTTTCATTGAAGCCAAATAATCAGTCAGTAACTCTGACTTGCCATTGGCAGGAAAAGCTCAGCCAGCATGAATGACTCCTGGATCCTGGAACTAGCTCACCTGAATGTAATCCATTTTCTTCTTCTTTTTATATTATCAATGGCACATGATTTTCTTGTTTTGACATGCCCAAATGTGATGAAAAAGGGTGATTATCACCATTAAATGATGACTAAATTAGGTAAGGTTAGAATGTTTGCTAGCTAGCTGGCTAACAAGCACCCATATCTCAAATATTTGATTAGATTAGAGGACCTCACTTACATTCCTCCCTCTAGATACAAAAGGCATAACATTTGGAACAAAGAAACATGATATATGCTATATTATAATACAAACAAGTGTGTTCTGTACTAACAGAACACATGGCTCCATTTTGTCGCCATTGCACCGGTGAGCACAAATTCCCACCTCAGAAGCTGTTCAGAGAGGCTGAATCAGTCGCAGACCTGTAAAGTACCATATGGAGCATTAATAGTTCTTTGTGCACTGCTGGTATTCTATAGGACTATTATCTAATTGAAAGAACCACTGAAGACCCAGAACTTTGTGTATACAGAAAAAAGGAAGTGCACACTCCAGTGTGATATTCTCCAGAGTTTCCTGGTCGGAGCCAAATGTGAAAAACAGCAATATATAACACTTATGTGATTTATGAGAGCTAAATTTATCACGTTGATATAAACTATTCAACTATTACCAGCCTCCGCATTACTCCAGCAATTCATTCATGTCAGTGGACCAAACAATTCCCTCCCCTCTACGCCGGCAACCCCAAACCAAACTACTTCTCCCTGCTTGTGCCCATATGACTTTCAATAGAGACTTCTCCAAGGAAATAATAGGAGAAGGGGGACATTTCTCAGCTCATCCACATGCAGTAAGTGATGATGCTGCGATGTATCACACATTGATCTGAGGCATTTGGGGGAGCCGAGCGTATTAAGAAGGGAGCGCAGTAGACTAATGGGCCTGACTGGGAGACAAATTGGGCCAGACATACGGCAACACAGCCCCAGGAAATATGGTGGCTCACATCACTTTATTGCTTTAATGCATTTTAGTGTTAACTGTGAAATTGAACCTCAAATTACCTACAATCCATTTGTTTTTTCCCCTTTTTTGTTGTCCTCCAGCCTGCAGAAGGTAAAGTGAAAACATTATAGGTGGCCCTATGCTGAACAAGCAACGTTCTCTGTTTATCTTTTGGAGGAATATAAAAAAGATATATTTCTAAATTGTTGTCAAACTGAGGTATAAGAAAAATAAAGAAAGGTTTCCTTGTCTTCATCCACATGTCAGGATTAAAAGGAAAATTCTAAAAGCTACCACATGTTTTATGTGATTGCATTTGCAAGAAACTAAACAAGAAAATGAGAGCAATCATTCAAAAAAAGGCTCTTAATGATGTTTTGGTGTTTATATTAGACATTGGTGTGTATTTCCACACACTAAATGATCTTGTCATTAAAATATGTTCTTGCACAACTTTTATAGACTTTGACTGTTCAAGTTAAAGCATGTTTCAGGGTCTCAAGCTGGTAAACAGAACTGCATGTGGAAAATATCTGCTTTCAAGGCCACAATGCATCATGTCCTGTGACAGATAAAGAAGGCCTGTGATGTCTGTCTCCATTCCCTGTGGCATAAGTCAAACAGATATTGAAAGGGTGAGAAAGAGTAAGTATCAGCTGCAGATCATATTGTACAGAGTTGTCATCTAGTGTCATCTAGTAATATGTTGTGTGGTAAATCAGATTATTTATTTTTTGGTTTGCTCTTTATTTTCTTTGGTTGCTCATAAAATACATACTATTTAAACAGCATAATTTTATGTCTGATGCCTACAATTCCCAAGACTATGGATTAATTACAACTGTCGAAACCCACTCAAGTATGTGACTTGAAGTTACCGAGGTTTTTTTAAAGCTGAAAAGAGCTGCGACAGTCATATGCTAAACTGCTCCCTCTATAGACAGATAGTGTATGAGTAAGAAAGTCACATGACATCCAGGAGCCTGCAGACTGTTTCTGATGTGGAAGTCTGTAATAGTTAATTTTCTTTAAGACGGAGGCTGGCAAATGCAAGCCATCAACCTTTAGGGGTTTAAATATTATGAGAGAAGAAGCACACATTATGTACACATACACACAAGCCACACACCCAGGGAGTCAATCAAAAAATAAACAGATGAAATCTACTGAAAATTTGAAGATAGAAAAACTGTCACAAGGATGATTCTCACCACAAAGTAAGTGGGAACGACAAGTGAAGGGATCTTTTGAAACCTTAGGTAAATAAGAGGAGTCAGGCGTTGAACATCCAGGTAATAACTGATGTTATGACTTGGCATTTGCTCTGACATGCATTTGAGACAGGAACATTAAAAGATATCCACCATTTGACAGGTATCACAGTTCCCCCTGGCAAGAAGGATTCTCATTTTGATGAGTGTGTCAGTCACAGTGAAGCCTGTCGACAAGTCAGATCTCAAACACTGACGTTCAGGAATAACTCTTGCCTCAAAAATTACAAATGGAATATTTGAATAGTTGTGTGAAGGAAGAGTGATTATGGGTAAACTACAAAATGTTTAGTTTGGGGTGTTGAGGCTTTTCTGAAAAATACAAATTTCAGCAAGACTTTCCCCACACAACCATTAATGCCACAAAATGCATCAAGTCAATTCTCTGTTCATCATATGTTTCAGACTGAACACAGTTTTCCATTTTATGATGCACTGGAGATTGTTTCTGCTTGCCTTGTTCTTTGAAGTAACAATGTGGAAAAGCATTGATTTGAAACACAATGTAATCCACTGCTTCCAGTGGTACATAAGCTCAATAGTCAGCAGAGTGCAATTGTATAATCTCCCAAAATGGATCATTCATAATCAACGTCAATGAATTAGTTGTGACTGAAGTTGACAGGGCTGTGGAGAGATGTCGGACGACACGGGGTTTTAAATGCCACGCTCAGCACCATGTGTGAATAGTCGCTCTGTATGCATTTTTCACTCCAGCATGTGCCATGTTCAGTATATGACACTCACACTGATTTACTACTCTCTCCCAGCTAAATAATTTACAAGATATAGCTCTCTGTGCTTTTAATGGTTGTTGTATAGACCTGCTTGCCTTTAAAATGTTCCACAGGCAAGCAGCCATATGACTGGATGGATGGGAGACCTCTCAGTCCTGATTAATAAGATGCTCAGTACTTCACCATGAAACACATGCATAATCAGAAGCGGCCGACGTGCAGCTCGATGTGTTACGTGCGTAGTGTGCGTTTGTGAAAAGGCCTCAGTCAAGGGCTCCACAGGTAATACGAGTGATTCCGATGTGGCGTGTATAAAAAAATACAGATCTGTTTTAAATTTTGACTTGTGATTTACCCTCAGCTCTCACATGGAAGCTCTATTATGAAATATGAATGGCTCTGTTTTTGGCAAATGTTTGTGTTTGTTGGTCTAAATGCCAGTTCAAACAAACACGCCATCAGTTCTTTAGAGTATTATTCATCGACATGTCACTGAAACTTGAAGCCAATCAAAAAGCTTTTTTCTTTTTAAATGTTATTCTCTTTTAATGTTTAATGTCTCTGACAGTAGTGAGACTTTGGGGGATATTATGATTAAATGTGCACTTATTTCACTCACAAATATGAGTGTCATTAATTTAATTTACCTTAAAGTCAGGGATTTTTGCGCATCTGGGAAAGTTTAAACCTTTTAAATGATCTGAATTTATCTCATGAAGAGGAGGCATCAGGGTGATCATAGTACACAGACTGCAGATAATTATAGAATTCAATAGTAAATAAAAGGCAAATATTTTACCTTATGGTAGTCAAAGGGAAGGAATTTCAATGGTTGCAGAGTCTGTGGCTTAATGTGTGTCTATCTGGGGTTTTGTGACATGAAAATGTTTGAGAACCACTGCTTTAGACAGTCCAAAACTGCAGGGAGGCAGCCGGCATTTTCCAGTTCAGAGCTCAACACAGCCCAGCATGGTTTCGACAGGTTGAGTGCCTGCGTGCTTTCACTCTGAAACGATAGAACAATATACCCTTGTTCCTGGCAAAAAGAAAGAGAATCAATGTGACAGCTGTGAACAACTATGAAGATGATGGGGCAGTCAACCATGTGAGATGCAAAATGCTTTTTTTTCCCTAAATCTTGTGAACTTCAAAGCTGTAATTGCTAATTTGATCCACGAGCTGTGTGATACACTGTCTCATGGTAAAGTGCTCTACTGTTCTGTCAGTGTGTTGGTTAGAAATTCAACATAATCACATTTGAGGACATAGACGACGACATCACGCAAGATACTAGCTGAAGACAACCAGAAAACCACTTTTCATTAATAACAATTATCATTACAACACTGATCATTCATTTAATCATAAATGGATCTCTTCCTGTGGGCACAATCGTTAATGCAGAAACATGTGTTGAATTTCTATCTACAACATTAAAGTAAACAAACAGTATTTTTGCATGTTATGTTTCAAAATCACAGAGTTATATTCTAATTATGCAGAAGAAAAAGACATGGTTGTGTTTCTGTAACAGTTAATTTTACATGACGTACATTTACACACTCTCCACATAAACACAAACACACACGCACGATCCCTGTGTGCCAAGTTTTAATAAGCACTCACAGAAATAGATCTTTCTTGTCCTATTCTTCCTTATTACTTCCTTTCTAGAGTCTTCTACAGACATTTCTTTGACTCTATTTGGCTGAAATATGCATTAAAATCCAGGAGAGAGCTGCAGGCTCTTTACACATCGCAGAACCAACACACAGTTGTCCCCTGTATTTTTTCCATGCACTATTTAATGGTTCATCCATCTCATCTGTTCAGCTAAATGTGCTTGTTGAAAAGTATCTGAGCCCAGGCTCTGCTACAGATTTAATTTCCGTACACACTGTATACTGTGAGCTTTTAGCTGTTCTGGTAGCTGAGTCTCTTTGGAGTGAGACCTGGCTCTCGGCCACAAAAAGTCTATCGTTTGAGTATCACATGGTTAGTGGTGCTTCCTACAGCTATATTTATGTACTCTAACTGTATCCCCTTTCATTGAAACCCTAACCAGTGGGTGATTTGTCTCCATAAGAGAGTGCCATTTACAAGCAGCCATGCTGGGGTGGGACCCCAACCAGAGGACTTGTTAACAGCACACATCCACTTCTCAGCAGATGCTGCCCAGAACAAACCAACATGTACTGAGAGTGATGTCAAAATCAATTTTCTATGAATTCTGGACCATGGTGTTAAACTTTAATGTAACTTGCATGTTTTCTTTTCCTTTTTTTCCCATCTGGTATCATCGTAGTGTAAACTAGAAATAAACTGAGATATGCTATATTATATTGGTGACTAATGATTATGTTGTGATTAAAGGACAAACAAGATAATTACACTATATTATTACCCTACTGACGCAAGCGATATGGCAGACAGATTATTAGATTACATTATGTGAAGATATAAAATAGGCCACCAGAGATCTTTGTAGACTCTCCAAGCAAAAATAATATTAAATAAATTTGATTTGCTCAACATTAACAATACAAAAACTGTCCAAAACAATCAAACGCTGTAGCTTTTGAATATTTTCTTCTTCGTCTATATCGTCTTCTAACCAATGAACTCTCCTGCCTCTGAGTTTCATTCTGCCTCGCCAAAAACATAAAATTTTATGTCCAGGAAATCTGACTTTGTGCTGCAGCCAAACACCCTCGGGTCTTAAAGACACTGGCCCAGGAGAGTGTACCTCACTGCTAACTCACAGTCAAACGACCAAGTATTTTTCCTGTCCAGCGTTAGATGAATAAAGTCACGAATGACCTTTTGACTATGATTTTCAACCGCAGTTATACTGTGTCAGTTGTTTACGGAGAATTTCACACTTCTATATTTATATTTATTGGCTTATTTAGGTTTCAGAACTCGCCGCATTTACCTCTCACAGAGTTGATATTCATATCATAAATCGTAATGTCTTCATTTTATTGATGACGTTCTCTCTCATTAAATTTGATATTGTACATTTTAAATTTTTATGCTGTTATTTTTACTTCTCTTCATGACTCTGATTGGAGTTTCAACTGCATCATCATTGTTGGACGGTGGTAAAGCTCACTTGAATCTATCACTAGGTCAAGAGAAAAATAAACTACCTGACAGATCATGTCATTACATTTGTCCTTATGATGACAGTGTTGTAACTGAGCTCTAATGTATGTTTATTGGTATGAGAAAAAAATCAGTAGCAGGAGTTTACATATCTGATGCCAATTTTGAATTTTCTGTTGTTTCTTTTTTGCCGATCTCTGCGCAGCACAGATTACTGACGTCTTCACTCGACACTTTCTCTTATGTCACTATTCAGTGTGAACATGTTTTGTTACCTTCACCCTAACTAGATGAGTTCCTGACCCATTAAGAGATAACACTACATTTTCTCAAATATGTGGGACACACTATAAATTGAAAGCTTTTTAGATTCACCAAGGCCACTGAGGGCAATCTTAGATGGACACTATACATGCCAATCTTCACTACTTGAATCAATTTTGAAAGTCTCCCTCTCTTGATGTAATTGCGCTCCATTTCATAAAAAAAAAAAAAAAAAAAAAAAGATTTATTGAAAATCAGATCTCTGGTTATGGGCCCTGATGACAGCGAAAGAAAAATGCAGAATTTACTGTCTGCTTTTACAGCCAGATTTCAGGAATAATTGTTGCGGGACATGACGGTGAGTTAGCAGTTATAAACCTGTCCCCCATATAAATTACCTAATCAGGAGATCCCAGTGGTTATATAAATTGAGCCACTCATTCCTCTTCAATGGGCTGTGTGTGCATATAAAACCACAACGACCATCATATACTTCACAGGAAAGGGGGTAGCCATTGCTGTTTACAGAGTTAGGGGGAAATGGATGACTTTTTGCATGCTCAATCAACTGTGAAATGTCCATTTAATCATCCCCAGAAAACCCCCCTGGTTTATTTGTGCTGCAGCACAGATTTACATTTCCAAACATCCCCCATATTAATCATTACTTCATCACGCCCTCCAACTGACAAGAAGCATAAACCACCTCAGTGTACTGCCCTGTCGACTAATGTGTGTATGTTTCTGTCTAGAAGCATGTGTGTATGCGTGTTTGAGTGTATGCGAGCACTTTGAATGTGTGTGTGTGTGTGGGTGGATGAGTGCGTTGGTGTGAGGGAAAAACCTGTCCTTTGATTCACTCACCACTCACTGTGTCCAGCAGAAATATTGAGTTTTAGTGGCATGATTGCATTTTTTTGTCCTCTGAGGTTTTTGAAATACAACTTTACAGGCCAGGGAAGCCAAATGGGAGTCACTCACATGTGCTTTTTCTTCTCGGGAGGAAATCAGGATGATTGATGTTATTTTTCAGGAAACAACATCAAAGAAAAACACACAAAGTAAAAATGTCATATACTATCTTGTTTTTTTTTTTTTTTTTTTTTAAAGGGCGAACTGGCTTTTATTAGCGACTTTTGACTTTTGGATAAAATGCTGTAAGCATTAACAAAATTGCAAGAGAAAATGTTGAGGTCAGTCCGATTTTAGTTTTTTTTAAAAAAAAAAGACCTGCAAAACTGCATCCTGGTCTGCCCTCAGCAGCTTGAGTGATTTACACACACTGCACTGCAACAGGAGTAACTTGACAGAGCCCCTCTACCTGCTGCTGTAATGAAATTCAGGACGTTTCACCATCAACAATGAATCCTTCATAAAAGAGTGAAGTATGAGTTTATCACTCAGGATGAGAAGCATGTTACATTTGCCACTTTAAACAAGATGAATGGGTCACTCAGCCATTTACATTCTCATACATTTTTATGACTCTGCCATGAAGTGAATTTGATCTATTGGTAACAAGATAAATGATGGGCATAAAGCTTTGGCAGTTCTGACTTTAAACAATCTTTCATTTGATGCCAGTCTTTTGCTTTTACATGACGCACCATCTGTCTTCACAACCTTGTGCTCAAATAGCTGACGAGTAAGGTAGAAATCTCAACCTTTCTTGGTTCCTGCCAAGAGTCTGTGCATTCAATGCACAAAAAAAAGTCACTTACCACCATATATTTTTTCATGTAGCATATGTGTGTTATTCCTGATGGGAAACAGGTTGGCCTTTAAGGGTGCACAAAGGGATGTTTTGTTCCACCTGGTTGTTGGACACATTCAGCCAACCATGGGAGTTTGTCATGCCATTGCATGAAAAGCAGCTGAAAGCTTCACTTTGCAGTTGCCACCTTCTTTCAGACATTTTTCTTTTGAAATGATGCTCATATGTGTATATTTGAGCGAGGAATTTCAGTAGCACAGAAAAAAAGGGTCGGGTCGCAGGAAATATCCCCTGTCACAGAGTGATGGAGGATGGTGAATGGAACTGTCCGAGGGATCAGAGTGATGGAAGAAGACATCCTCTCTGCTCTCTCTCACTCTCTTTCTGTGTCAATGTCCTTCTTCTCCCTCTGGTTCTTGTTGTCCTGTTATTTTACACATAGTGTTGGCCGGTTAGATGTAATCATTGGAAACATTTCAACAGAGCAATCTGTCTCTGACTGTCACATAGATGAACCTTTCAGTTGTATAGACGGCAGATTAAAAATGTTGCCGTCAGAGCACCATGGATGGATCCTTGTAGAGAACCTCAGCACCTCTGTGCTGTAATTTGAAAACAGCCCTGGCCCATTTAGTCACTGGTGAGCGAGGGTGTTGCAGCGCAGACAGAATGATGTATCACCTGGTCTGGCTAAATGACAATTTTATTTCTCACCTCCACTTTAACAGCGAAATATTACCGCTGCACTTTTCTCCATGGCAACTTTTGATTGAACCCAACGTCAGTCAAGCTAACTTGCAAGTGTGTCTGCCACTAAAACACTGACATCATCCCACAGAGTTGATTTGTAGGTTGACAAGACATGCCAACAAGCACGGAGTAATAAAGCACACTTGGCATGCACATATGCATTTCACTGTGAGTTTTGTTTAAGAAATGCTGAAGTCATCTTTTGTAAGAGAAGCATAGAGAAGGCCACTGGGAAGGGAAACAGGAAGTACAACAGATGGCCTTTGTTTGGGTATCTATGATGAGGCCTGTAATTTACACCCTAATGGGCGACGCCATTGCTGCTAGAGGCATCGCCGTTCTGAAGGAGACAGGGATGGAAGGAGAGAGAGGGAAAGAGCTCCATCATGGAAAAGGGAGCTCCTGTCTGCTGCAGTGGTCCGGGACAAAGCTGAGAGCTCCCAGACGCCCTGTATGATTAATGACTTATGGCCACGCTGTGTGGAAGCCTGGTAATTAGCTACAGGCTGATTAAAGACAAGTAAACTTCTGCTGATAACCCGATTCTGTTTCTCCCCAGCGCCGACACTGGCATGTGGAAGCTCTTACTGCCAGGTTTGCAAGAAACAGACCAATGTTGAGTATGATGAATGTAGTCTCCAACAGGCGTATACAGGCTCTAATTTAAAACTATTTAGCGTGTGACATATTGGCATTGTGCTCTCTCTGTCTCCCTCCGTTCATGTTCGTGGTTTAGCGACGCAGTCCAAGTTCCAGGGGGCTGTTTTGAGTGCGCGCCTGGCATATTCATGAATAAAGTTTTGTACTGGCTCCCTCTCCTCGCTCCCCCTGGTCTTTTCCCTGTTGATAGATTTTCCTCCAAACATTTGCATTTTCTATATTAGCGAACAAAGAGAGTGGCAGGCTGCCACGAGAGTTCGTCAACTACCAGATTTTTACAGTTCTGGCCATCCACAAAAAGACAGGAAAGCTCTTGTGGGACCAGAAAGTGGACGGCATTACACTGGATTTACCCATATGAGACAAAATGTAAGCAGAGTTAGCTTAGGCATGAAAAGGATGAAAAGGCCTCCAAGTACTACACCAGCAGCCAAAACGATCCACACAACCGTCCAAAGTCTTGTTTCTGTATTTTCATGAGGTGGGACTATTCCCCTAAGGTAAACAGATGGAGCAAAAAGAATAATGGATAGCAACATTAAATAAAGCTGATGTCAGTTGTTTTGCTGTTGAGCTTAGAGAGTCCCACAGATACTGAAATTAGTATCAGTGTTACCTAATAAATACTGTGCACTGTCATCATCTTGCTCTGATGGGAATATAATGTCATAGCAAGATGTTATGCAACAGATGTATCCATTTCTTCTCTAAAAATGTAACATTGTAGACAGAAGCCAGTTTTTACAGTGGTTAGTTTGCTACAACTAATTGTGCAACCCAGTTTGTCTGCGGCGAGTGAGAAATGGCCTTTTCCTGAAATGAAATACAGGACTCTTTCTCTCCGTGTGTGTGTGTGCAAATGCTATATGAGTGTGAGGTTCTGTGGTAAGAAAAGGACAGTGCCACAGGGCAACCGTATATGTGTGCTCAGATGAAATGCCCGCCCACCCACTCTTCTCCTTTTATCACCCCTCTCATAATTAGGTTGGTTAACATACTGCCGTGTGTGCAGTCATATTGACTGGAAGCTTAATCACATTACTATTGAGTTCCCGTCCGTGCTTGCCCCAGGTGACGCTTGTAAGTCCAGAGTTATGGCCCTAACCTATGGGAGGAAATTAGCTGTGGACACAAGTTTGTTCTTGTTCTCCACCCTCTGTGTGAAAATATTTAGCAGGCAGGGCGGGCGACAACACTGTGAGAAATGGAAGAGAAAGCACAATGTTCTACATAGAGCACCAGTCTACAGCATGAAAAATGCAGGACGAGCAGAAAGAGGTGCAGCGTGTGTTAGTTTGGCTGGCAGTCCATTAGGGCTGATAGACATTTCACTTACCAAAGTCAAATATAACAGTCTAGTATTCATTAATATGAGGAAGGGTCCGGGGAATCAAACCCACCATCTGGTTAAGACGACAGTATAATGTACAACTCATGATTAGGTCTAAGGAGTGGAATTTCACTTTAATCTTTTTCAGGGCTTGAAATTTCCATCTGCACAGCGCGGCACATCATTTTTCTTCAAGACAAATGTGCTGTTTTTCATGTTCCAAAATTAGATCAGAAGAAAACGATTAATCATGTCATGGCCTGGGAAAGGAAACAAAGATCTGATTTTCTTCTCTTCCCTCTCTCTCTCTCTCTCGCCGCACCCTTGCCCCTCCCCTTTCCTGACCTCTTCCTTTTCTTCCCCTCTAGCCTCCTCTCGTTGCCTCTGTAAGACACCCACCAACCCCCACCTCTCCTTCCTCTATCTCTTATCCTCTGCCTCCTTGCCTCCTCCCTATTTTCACCCATGTTCTGGACAGCGTTCCTGAGCCATATCTTCCTCACTGTCTTCGAGCGAGACAGAGTTATTTTTCTCTTCATTGCTCGGCCCTGACTTCAAAAGAAAGGGATGGGTTAGGCTCAATGATTAATATGAAATGACGAGGTGTCTTCAATTAGCATAGCCTTAACTCTTCTCCGCCTCCCTACGGCTGTGAACAACAGATGGCAGCCTGTTTGTATGTGACACCACAACCAAATCTAAACTGGGAAGAGTGCAAGTCACCGGGACTGCAAATTAGTGAGGCCACACAACTGTCTGGTGCTGGCCTCCACTGACAGTTGTAGCCCATTACGGGAACATTGATGTTTTCACAGTGTGACAAAAAGGATTCCTTTTTTCCCCCTCCGTACAGAGGACCTGTCTGTCAGCCAGCTCTCAAGTCATAACAAATCACTGGCACTCAGCTGAGGCTGAGCATTGGGAGCGTCAGGGGAAGATAAATGACCTGCAGGCCTTTGAAGTGCTTTGGCAGTTCAGATGGCTCGGCGGCGCTGACAGAGAAATATACACAACAGCGTAACCAATAATGAGAACATTAAACATTCCTGCCTCCTGACAGGCTGACAGGAAAGCCCAGCCTGGCATCAATCATCTTCCGAGGCATAACCTTGACAATTAGTCTCCTCTCTGCCTCTAGCTCTCACCCTGCGCTCTCCAGACTCCAATACCCAGACTGCACTAGCTGCCAGGCTCAAGGTGGATAGGATGGCGGGGTGAAGATGACAGCAGGAAGGCAGAAAGGAATGAAGGCCACAATCAGTGGACCAAGACAGATTCCCTATCTGTATATGTAGGTGACAGTGGATGTGGGCCCAAACATCCAAACATGTCAGGGCATCACATTGGTTTTTGTAGTGTCATCTTAGCTGGGAAGGCAGTGAATACTGCTGCCTTTTCATTCACCTTGTATTCACTGTCTCCTGTCTGTCTGTCTCAGTCACACTATTTCTAATTTGCACAAATAATGCTACATTGTGAGACTGGACAATGGACATGTATGATCTTTTTTTCTGTGGATACCCTTTGTATTGTAAGGTTTGAGTGACTAAAAATATTTCTGTGTGTCTATGTATGTCCAACTACCTTTTCAGCCATTTTGGAGCTAATCATATAATGAGAATGATGAATTGGAGAAAAGAAAAACAGTATTTTCCACAGATGTGTGAGAAATGTATTCATACCTCTGAGTTATTCAAACTTAATTACCCTGCTTTAGGATTTAATATATTGTGTAGTATTTTGTCTTCATTAGTATGAAATCAAGATTACCTACAAATATTTGGTTTTGTTATCCAAATAAGTAAATTCAGCACGACAAGGAAAATGTAATGCACTTCAAGGCCGAACAGCACAATCCAAACATGCGTCTCTCAATAATAGGGTTTGAAAAAGCAGGAGTGGGCAGGGTCTCAGAGTCATACCATTACACAGTACAGTATTTCACTTATGCTTCCTCCATTAGCCATCCACATGTAAATCAACACAGACAAGCTGACCCCCAAAATGTTTATGTTCTCCGGTTTCCAGCACTTGCGCACTGCTCTGGCCGAACATTTTGTTGCCACACCAGAAGAGATGATTTATGTGGAATGAAGACATTTCCCCTTTGACTAGCACATTTGCGAAAAGGTATGTCAAGGATGTGAGGTGCCTGGTACAGGCAACCTTTCAAGAGAGTATTTTTTACCCGCTTATTGGAAGAGCAATAAATATCTGGGCGACAGGGCCTTCTCATGGTTACAAAGCTTACCTGCAACTGAGCTGGATAATTAGCAGGCCCTGAAGATGATATATGACTTTCATTACCCTTTGGGAGGGGGCAAACTAAATGAGGACACAGCTAATTGCCGTGCAAAGCAGTCTGGCATGATGGGGAAAAATGCTAGGCCCTGCCTCTCCTTCTCCCTCTCTCTCTTTGCTCTGCTGAAAAAAGGAGGCCCTGTTGCGGTTGTGGGGCTGTGATCTCCCTCTCCTCCCTACCTCGTTGCCCGCAGGAGTTCACTGACTGTCCATAAATCAGGAGCTGCTTACAGCTGAAACTACCCTGAGTCATCAACATGCAATAAGCTGAGTGACAGATTCCATCCTGACTACATTACACTCTTCAGTTCAAACAGTCTTGTTCTCTACTCTCTGCTTTCTTTTCCCTCTCACCTTAACTCCGTCTCTCTCTCTGTCTCCCTGTCTGCCTGCCACATCTTGAACTTCTTAGAAATTCAAACCCATCCAAGCACGGTGAGGATGAAAACAAAAGCTGCTATAATCATAAGATCTTCCTCTCTGCCAAGTGTTCGAGGGGGGAGAGAGAGGGAGAGGCTATAAGTGGACTGGGTACGAAAAGTGTTTCCAGAAGCAGCTCTCTCTGGAGTTCCAGTGGTGGAAGCTAATGTCTAAAATGGTGAGGTTAAGTATGTTGGCATCCATTACAATGACAAAGCCCTGTTCTCCCACTGACATGCCACTTCAATTCAAGCAAGCCTCTCATTTATTATGGGATTGTAGAAGGGTTGGGTAGTGATGGTTGTATTTGTGTATGGCAGATGGCACATAGTGTAACTAATTGCAATCCCTCCTGAAGACACCAAAGCCATAACTTGATTCTTAGCAGGATGTCACTTATAACACAAGTTTGTGAAAATCAGGTGTCAAGCTATTGTCAAGAATTACAGAAGAGTGAGGAGATGGAGGGTTCACAAAGTCGTCTGTAGTTGCCAAATAACATTAAAATTAAAATCCTTAAATCTGCATTAAATTATTTTTTCGCCACTTGGGGGCGACACAACAAGCCATAGAGACAACACTGATATAGTTTATGCCATTGTGTTTGCAAATAGTTGACTGTTTATATGTCCAGTTGACATGAAGCCATGTTAGCATTCATTTTAAGTCGTGTTTCTGGCTATCTAGAATGAAAATCGAATATTTACTCTCTTTTTCGTTCTGTTTTAGTCTTCACCAACTCCTCGGGGAAATATCTGGTTGTTTAGCTGCTAAATGCTCCACTCTGTCCACCAGCTAGTTTAAAATGACATGTGCATCGACTGCTGGAGGTAGTAAAAATTCCTCGAACAGCTGCCCTGTCAGGCACGCAACAGAAGAAGAGCAGCTTATACACTGAATGTGTTCACTGCATGTGAGCACGTATTGACCTTGTTGTCTTCAACTCCACTACATGCGAGCTTCTTTTCCTGTAAATCCCTCTTGTGTTGAACCCTGGCAATAAATGCCAACAGATTGTATAGCATTAGCTTAGAAATCATCAAAAATTATGTTTGTAATAAAAAAAAAGTATAT
Source organism: Polydactylus sextarius (assembly GCA_016801845.1). Classification (NCBI taxonomy): domain Eukaryota; kingdom Metazoa; phylum Chordata; class Actinopteri; family Polynemidae; genus Polydactylus; species Polydactylus sextarius. The sequence goes on along the minus strand of CM028911.1, from coordinate 9,473,347 downwards.
TACTATGAAAATTTGAGGATTTCTTGGCATTAATAACAAATTTTTCGTGAATCCAGCATCATTATAATTGTTTCACGGGAAGTGTCGCTGTGTTAACATGTGGTCTATCTGATCAGATTTATACTTTTTGATTTGACACCTCCCCAGCGCTTTACCCTCAATTAAACTAATTTCCATCATTTTACATTCTAATGGGGGTCAGTCTGCACATAACAGTCGCTGCCCTTTTGGTCAGTGATGCCAAAGACCTATAAAGTAAAGAAAAGAAGCTCTATCGCCAAATGATTTTGTCAGCCATGAACTTAATTTACTTCAGTTGAAGAAGCAATCTGGAGCCTATTAATTCCCTCTCAGTGCAACGAACAAGGTCTTTTTGAAACTATTTCACCTCTCGCTAATCAAGCGATTGTTTCCTCCGCCGTGTGTCAACTTGTGGGACGTCACTAACCTAAGATGGACACAGAAAGGCTTTTGAGCTGTCAGGAGCGGTTTTGTTTGTTTCACTCAGTCGTGCCGATCTGAGACTTGAAAGGTACAGCTCGGTTAAGATTCAAATGAAACAGGCACAGTCTGCTTTACGTGTGGGAGTGTCTGTTTACTGCACATAGTGAGCATAATCACACAAGTACATAACCGTCAAACCACCAGGCTGTACATGCCCTGACGTTTACCCAATTTAATTTGGGTCTGATAAGTGAAACGCTAATTGCTCCTAAGAGCATAACTATTTCAGGCTGCGTGACATTTAGGACCTCAATAAACAAAACGACGCTCAGATGATTTTGCTGTTTTTGTTGAGAACAAAGCTTTTTCTCAACTATGCAAACACGTTTACGAGTTCTTTCTGTCTTTGATTTTTGCTTCGAATATCTGTTTTATTTGTTTTATTGATTCCAACTATGTCTTCTCATCTACACCCTCAGACCTCAAATCCTATTACAAACTGCTTTTTCAGAACTCATTGGATTTAGTTTTTTTATAGAGCCAGTGGGTGCACCCCACTGTTGGTTTAATTCCTGGTTGTCCTGGATGGAACTGTTTGCCGAGCACAGCAGGAAGGGTGCAGGCCTCGGTGATGCCTCTTGTTTATCTCAAGGTGAGAATTGTTTTTGTTCTCACAATTCTCACAACATATCTCCCTGTTTGGCCTGCAGCTCCAAGGGGCACATATAAAGAGGAGGTGAATGATTCAGACTGAGACATCTCTGCCTGTCTCTTTTTTTATGTGTGCTTTTTTTTCTGTGAGCAAATGAAGTCTTTTAAGGTCCCATACTGCCAATAGTACATCTGGTCCTACTGAGAGTGTACGGTTTGTTTTTGGTTCATCGCTTTCATAATCTCTATCTTAGAATATGCTTTGGTTATCTAACAATACAGGGTAGCACAACACAACTAGATCATAACTGGGAGTACAATATAAAACAGTTGTAGTTTGTGACTCACTCATGTTCAGCAGGTGCGTGTTCTTCTGAATGGGAGTGGTTTGGTCACATGCCTTATTCATGGAAGACATTCTAACACGTCACTGTAGGAACAACACGGGTGTAAATAATAAAATTTATGGCAGCTGAATACCACACAGCTGCTTCAGTTTCACCTTCAGTTCAGATTCACACAGTCCTGCATGCGAAAACTTATAAAACCAACTAAAAAGGAAGCTGTTGATGATAATCTGTTAAACCACTTTTTGCCTGTAGGTGGTGTATCCTGTATACAGCATATATTATTTTTTCTTGCCCATAGATGGCAGAATTTAGATCATCTACAGATATGGTTTTTTCCTCATCAGTAGCTAGCAAAGGTTGAATTTGAGCCACAAGTGTGAAAAGCACTGGCTCTGTAAACTGATGATATCTGGTTTCAGCTACTTTTTCATCAGTGTTTGTTCTTCTTAATCTTCTAGAGGAACAAAGCAGAACTGAGGTGACAGTGTTGAGAAAATTAAAGGTTGAGGCATAAGTAGGACTAAATTTACAGCAGAGTGTATACTATTGTAACAGAGTGAGGTTGAGGCTTTGAATGCTGAGATATTTCTGTCAAATTTGAACCATATGTTGTGTTACTATCAGTGCTAACCTTTAAGTTCCCAGACGTTCAGAGCCAGTAGATTTAATGATACTTGCTGTAGGAACCAAAAGGCTTCTTAACTAATCCTCTTGGGGTAGGTTCATAATACATGACTGCTGTTCCTGATCAATTGTTAATATTATGTTCCTACCTGACCACACTGAACTCTAAACAGTGTCTGAACTTGGAGGAATTTTGACGTTTTCCCTTCAACATTTCCATTACAAAGTGTTTCTTGATTGATATTGTAATTTAGAACATTTCATTTTATTGTTGTTGGCAAAAAGGAAATAACAGGAACAAATGAATTACATTGAGGCGCCGCTTGAATCTAGCCAAGGCTGTTATGTAATAAGGTTCAAATGGAACTGTATCCGCATATCACCCAACTTTGTGTATATTTTTCATAAACTCTGGGTCTGCTGCTGAAATAAAACTGGTGAAGTTTTGAATGAAACCTGACAAGCACCAATAAATCACACTAAATCATGAATCGATAACAAATGCCTCCTAAATTATGAATAATGACCAGCCAGTCATAAACTAACACAAGCACAACTCAGCAGGCCATTCATTTCATGGCAGCACAAAATAAACAGACACGTTTCTTTCACAGCACTAATAAATTTCCCTAAAAAACTCAAAGAACAGTCCATCTGCTTCAAATAATTTTTAATTTCCTTTTCTGTCCTGTCCCCATTAGGTATTCCACAGAGATATTCTAGAAATTCTTTCATTTACCTCCTCCCATATGCATCCAATTACCTCTCTCCCAGTACCGGGCTGGTGCCTGGTCTCTCATGAGTCTGGTGCAAAATACCCCCACCTGTACCTTAAGCAAACTTTATGCTTGTTTTATTATCTGTGAGAGGCTGTGAGTCATTCAGGTTGTGCTCTGGTGGATTTGACCTGGGCTTTTGGTTTGATGTCTTCTGGCTCTGGCCAGAAACACCTGCACCTTCTGCTCTCTCTCTCTCTCTTTTTCCAAGCTGATCTATTAGCTGGCTAAATGGCACAGCAGATGTTCACAGGCCAGCGAGGGAATCCGTTCCTATCCTTGTGACCGCTTCAGCGGTGATGCCTAGAGAATTTATGCACAGAGTGGAGGACAACGACACATTTGAGTTCATTTGTCACTAAATCATATTTAGGTAAAGAATTCCTGAGGGTGTCATCAGTATTAACTGCATTTCAAATTACCTCTAATTTCCCGCAGACCAGATCATGCATTGCTCTTTTAAAACAGCTGGGAGCGAGAGGATATCTAACAGGATATAGATATTAACCTTCTTGGTCTCTCTGTACTGGACAAAGTAATGATTTTCATTTAAAGATTTCATATAAACTGTTACATGACTATAATTGGGAAAGGACTACGCTGACATTTTGCACAAATTCAGAAAAATGTGTTTTATGGCTAATTTCAGACATAGTTCTAGTTTTGGAAAATAATGCTATAATGCAACCAGTGGCAGTTTAGTTAATTATGTCTCCGGCTTTACAATAAAAACTAACATTAAAGAAAAAACATTTAAATGAATTTGTTTTTACTTGTTTGCTTTTGCATTACTGATTTTTTGCCAGCAGAAAGGAATTAAAAAAAAAACATGTCATCCTCAATCGTTCATCTGAAATTATGTTTAGTTTGACACTGAAGTTGTGCTTTAAAAGGTTAGTTTCACTTATTTTCTACAAAAGTAAAACTACAACTATAGGTGGAGAGAAAATATAATTATTTTTATAATTTGGGGAAAACACCCTTTTGAACATATCTATAAATTAGCCATTTGCGTGGAACAACTGCCTGGTTCATCTGATTAGAGTTTGGCTTCACAGAAGCATGCAAATCAGCAAATTTTCATCAGATATCTCCAACTGCAATCTCTTTTTTGTATCAGGATGTAATCACTGAAGTGCAAAGTGTGTGAAGTGCAGCTGAGGCCATGCTAGTCGCATGGTGATCTCATGTTCACACAATGCCAGTCCTTTCCTTCACACTTTGCCCTCATCCTCAACTGCCCCCCAGGTCATCTTAGCTCAAAATAGGCCCCAGGTTTCTCTTTTTAACAACAGTGTTGTGACAGGCTGGACAACAGTACGTGGCAGCTAATAAATGCCTTGGAGACACAAAGTGTCTTTATTAAATAGTTGGAGAAAGTGGATTCCAGTTAAAGAGCAGAGGACAGTGCAGAGGACACAGTTCCCTTTGGAGAAGCAATTACTCCTCCATTCAAACTGATATGCACAAGCTTTGATTGATAAGTTGATTTGGCAAATGCTGAGCCTGTGGATTGGGAATATTTCTTGGTGTAGAACATATGGTTTGATTTACTGAACAGTTCAAGAGGACAAGCCTGACAAGCAGAGGTAGGGATTGAATGACATTTTTGGTAAGGGAGCAATAATTTACGTTTCCCATGCCAACTATTAATACCCAGCTGGCCTCAGCACTGCACCACTTGTGTAGGTCTTAAAGGCCAAGTAGGACGTGTTGTCACTGGCTGTTTTTATAAATCTTGCCCGCAGGAACGCAGCTCTAAACAGGAGACGGGAAACAGAGCTGTGAGCGATGCATATGTGTGCGTAATGTGCACGTGTGTGTATGCTGTCAATGTAATCTACAGCACCCAGCTTTATGAGTGTGATTTCTTGTGGCACCCTCAACTCTCATTATATGGGGATCACAAATTTCAGTGTAACTTTTGCAGAGAAACTGGGCTCTGGAGATAATATCAAGCCAAGGGTGCATTCAAACGCTGTGAGTTGCAGAGAATTCATGCTGAAATAAAGGTGCAGGAACAAGAACTGTGCACAGGAATATCTCCTGCTATATGCCCAAGCTCTTTTACCATAATTACAGTGCTGCAAATAAGTGTCACATTATCCCTAACTGTTTAATTAATATGTCTCTTAAAGATTTACAAGAACAGCCAGTATGTATGTAAGTTGAGAAAAAGAGGAGGGTTGTGATAGCTGTCAGTGTAAGACTAAAGGATTGCAGTAAAGAAGTCTTTGCTCTTCAGAGAATTTACTGGCACAGCAAGGGATGAGGAGACACTAAAGGGTAGATGTCTGTTCCTGGACCTGACAGTTTGATGTCCGTGTGAAACTCAAGAAAGGCCAAGCTGGTTTGTTTTCAAGCCGTTTATAAACTCTACCAACCTGCTCCCAGCAGCACAACAGAGCTGCTAATTCATCACTGGTTTTAATCACTCATCCTGTGATCCCTCACGACACAGCGCAACACAACAGTTTTCATATGTGTGAAACATTAGTGCCTGTGCACCAACTGTACGCACTGAAGGCAGACACATAAACGATACTGAGTATTTAAAGGAAAAGTCTGGTATTTTGGAAATACTTAGCTGTTTTGTCAAGCGTTAGGTGAGAAAAAGAAAATATAACGATACAGCCAAGAGGCATTTAGCCGAGAATTTCAAAAGTCGGCCTGTGTTCAAATTCCAAAATGATGTTTTAACTTCTTTGTTTCATTTGTACAAATACAAGATGTAAAAATGAAAAATAGTCTCCACTACCTTCCTGGTAACCTCAAAATCACAAGATTCCATGAGTCCCTGTATCCAACCAATAGTTTATTAAAGCCATCATTGAAAGTCAACGTTTTTATTTTTACACTTTACTGTACGTATATGAATTAAACAAACAAGACTTAGAGCATCCACCTTCTACTCTCTGGATTAATGATATAGACCCTTAAATGACTGAATGAACAGACAGTGTGCAACTAAAAACTACAGGACTAGACACACAAACAGTTAGCAGCAGTCAATCATTGTCTATTTCAGTCTGACACATATTTAACTTCTTACTTGCAACATACTCTAACTAGTTTTAACCCACAATGCCCCAAACTGTCCACAACCCCACAGCCTGAGGAACAACCTTATCATGGGCCACAGCGCTAATCCCAGGTCCCAGCATTCCTCCCTGGTTCATAGGACACTTGTCAGCTCCTGGGGGCACAGATGCTTTCCTGTCAGAGCCACTTCAAGGCGATAGATGGAAGAACAGGTTGCATGGCGCTTTCCCTCACTTCAGTGTTAACTTACAGTGGAAATGCTAAACAGCCCTGACCCTCTGTCCATCAATGAGCTAAGTTAAATGTCAGGGTGGTTTGAGAACAGGACCTTTACATGAGGAATGTGTGGGATCTTCAGCTGGAGGAAGACATGGCTGTGGCTTTGCATTCTTCCATTAGCTGAGACTATGACGAGGATGTAGGTAAAAGGCCCGATGGGGCGTAACGTCTGTATCTCATGATAACACTAGCTTGATTTGCAGAACTGCACATTGTAACTTAACAGGGAAATTTCAGCTCTTGATCATGGTTTCCATTACCAGTGATCATAGTAACATTTTACTCAACTCATCTGTTTTGGGAAGTGCTGACACTGGCTAGAATAATTCTGATGAGGTAGCCTAAGCAGCTTTCTAAAAGACTTCATTTTATTGGGAAAAAAGTCAGACACTAATTTTAGGTCAGACTGTGAGTAAAAACAAACAGATAGTCTCCCTGATATCCCTGAGGAATTACCCACAGCTTTGCTGTTGAGTGGCAGCCAGTGAACATTGTACAGTGTGTTCATTTCATTTTTGCAATTTGGAAACTTGTACACAAACCATTGTCCTGTCCTTTGTTTGAGACAGTTCCTGTTGACTTTAAAATCTCGGAAAGCTGCAGGAGCCTGTAACGTCTCGTGAACATTTTTCCAGTCTGTGTTTTTAAAATCTCTACAATGTGTGAGCAGAAGTTAGACAAAAATATGACAAGAAAAAAAACACTGGAAATTTCTCTTTAAAGTATGAGGTTTTGCCAAAAATATTTTCAGTAAAGGGGGGAAAGATCCAATTACGAAACTAGAGACAAAATAAAAACATCATGTCTTCCTTTTCAATTTTATGTGTCTGTTTATTGGGATTTAATTACTGCTCTTGGGCAAGTTCAACACACTGGACTGTTATCTAAAGTATCAGTCAAAATAGCACTTGGTAAGCACCAGTTGATGTGGGACTTGAGAGACACCAGGGGCACGGTCGTCCCTGAGGGGTCCGGTTTCAGTGCTGCATGATTGAGGCTGCCAACCTGACAGCCCCACCTGCCCTGTGGCTGCAGCCAGCTGGCCCAGACAATGATTAACGGCGAGCGTAAACTTACTCAGCAGGGTCTCAGACACATTTGTGCATTCACTCACACGTAGAAGTGTTACATGACGCTAAAAGCTATTACAGTGCAGGGGCCCAGACCAAGGCAGGAATGACATCCATAAATGTTTAGTGGGACTGCCCTGCGCACTTATCACTTTTCAAAAAAGAAAGACTCGCTCTTGTCAATAGCAGCATGATTCCAGAGATCAATGGAGCAGATTTATGGACTGTGGTATATGGGAGATTACCCCCAAACCTAGATCCTGGGTTCTGCCTTGAGCTTTCACCCCCTGCTTCCTCCATAAAAAGAAAATGACATCATAAAGCGTAAACTGGCTTGATATCAGACTCCCTGGCCCTAATCCCTAGGAGCTTTTTGATACCTTTGATTTTCATTTTTCCAAGGGCGGTGCACTATTAATCTTTTGGTGGGGTGTAAAAACTAGCTCTGGGAAAGCTCTCAAAAACCTGCAAGCTCTCCATCTTTCTTTATTTTTACAAGAGCAAGGTTTTTGACGACAACATTATCAGTGTTATGTAAAATGCATACCACTCCTCATACTGAGTCTCCTTGGAAGATCCTGTTTGCTTTGAACCATGTCAGTGAATGAACAAATAATTTCAGCAATGCAGTTCTATGAACCTACAAGATGCAAGATGATGATTACTTATACTAAGTAATGACCTGCAACATTTTCTTTAATGCCAATAACAATTCACAGCGATGATATGGATAACATAAAGGGAATTCAACCTTTTTGTTTACACTAGGACATAAAAGCCTGTAAGACGCTGCAGCTACAGTTCACTTGATTCTGGGATGCGGCTTTAATGTTTTTTTCAATGGCAGTGTAATAGTACTGCATGATGGTCCTTGGGCTGACTGCCTTGTTATTACTTTAGCAATAAGTCAAAGCAGGTTACAGTAGAGAAGAACATACACCAGCCAAGAAGATGAATCATAACGTTGACTTTTACAGGCTTATTGCTGATCTGCAAAACACTGATTAATAATTTAGTACCATCAATAAATATACCTTATTATAAAGTGAGACCAAGAACTTTGTACATTAGCATTGCTAAGTGACGGCACCTACCACTTCTAGCTGAAGTTGGCACAACTGCCTTAAAACAATTAGGTAGCTGTTGTATTAATCTCTGGCAGTGACTGTTAATGCTTTTTTATTTACACCTTAGCTACTTTGCAAATAATGCTGACAACAGTGTGCAGCTGGCAAACAGAGAGAAAACCCTGATGAATAGTCTCATAAGCAAACCTTTGAATATGATGCATTTTTTTAACAAATGATATTGTATTATTTTAAAGACAACAATTTAATTTAATATGATTTAAAGCTTCACTTAACAAGTTAAACCCTTTCCTTTTAATTTTGACACTGACTTACATTTTTTAAGCACCTTCATTATGATGAGTTGAAACTGAAATATAATAAGAGGCTCTGAAGAGTGATCACAGTCCAGCTGATACATAGTGTATGAGACAGATGAATCTTAGGGTCCGTATGTGCAGCACCGACAGTTATCCCATTATTCCCCAGCTAATGATATACTAAAACTACTGTGTATAATGTATAGAGCCATGAGTCCAAACAGCAATAAAATGAAACGCTTCACAAGAATTCCAAATGCACATTATCACCGTCTTTTAATTTCATAGAGCAAATTTGCATTTGGAAAAGAGAAGCAGGGGCCCATTCTTTTAAGGGCAGCCATTTGTTAGTTATGCGGATATCGATAAGGAAACTCAGCATGCAGAGGACAGTTAGTATTCTGGATAGAGCTCTTGGAAAAATAGGCTGTTTTTTATCCCTCCTGTGCAACACCGCAGGCCACACCATTGCTCCAACTCCAATTAATTTCTACACCCCATTCATATTACTCTTCTATGTAAGTGCAACGTTTTCTAATTGCATTCATCACCAAAACCCTCACTTAAGTATCCCCAGTATATTTATTATCACACTAACTGGGTCTAAATTATTAAACCTTAATGATGTGGGCCCTGAAAATATGTTGTCCTTTATTTTCCCCACAGAGAATCAATGTTATACATTAGCAGTATAAATTAAGTAATACTTTACCTAGGCATGTTGCCGCCTTCAATATCCCTTCTCAGTGAAATGTATTCTCACAGTCTGGTGGCTTGCGGGTGCCTCTGGGGAGGGGATGATATAGTTCATTCTAATGAAAGAGCTAGGTGCTGCTAATGGTTTAAATGATACATTTGTGCAAGAACAGCAGAGAAAATACATATGAGAGATCTGGTAAAAACAAGATAATTCACGCTCCCGTGGGGATATGATGTCATCGGACACATAGTGTACGCTGAGGCTCCTGGGAGGCCGCAAATGCAAGGAGTGGCTGCATATTCTGCTGTGATATATGTGGGTCAGTAATAGAAATGGGCAATATATGGTGAAGTCCATCACACTTAAAGGTTAATTACAATAGCTACAGTAGTCCTACCTCTTTATGACGAAATTGCTTGTTATTAATCAACTTTAGAGTGCTTTGTAACATTACAAGATGTGGAAAGGCATAACGGTCTGTAATCTCTGTCTTTTCAGGATACTTAAATAAGCCCTTTATTTGAAAATTATTGCAGAGAAAGTGGCAATTAACAAAGGCAATCAAAGATTAAAATAAGCTGCAATAATTGACATTTTTGTCTGCTTTTGCATACTCATGCAGTTAAAAATAAATGGCTGTAAGTTGAACCATTAACATGCTGAACTTGAAATAACTGATGTCTTTCATTTAAAACCATCTATACTCTCATCTTATCATCACATCTAAATGGATTTCTGTGCTGCCTCTTATTTTCTGGTGGGAAGTAGCCTCTAGAAAAACTGAGACTGGAGAGCATTGTCTCATTGCAAGAGCATCATCTATAACACATTCGCTCAGTCTGACTGCAATTACATTAACAAGCTAAATGCTGGTGTGAAAGGAGGAAAAAACACACAGGTGGTGCCGCTACAAAGGCAAAAAAAATGTGAATGATGACAGAATAGAGAAGAAAGAGCACATCTGAGTGAGGTAGCCTTGATATTTGCCAGACAGAAAAAAGGACTAGGCTCCTCCTGCCTTCTGTCTCCTGCTACCAGGATAAATCCCCACTGATCGCTAATTGTGTGATTCTTCTTGTCTACATCAACTTCAGCTCGACAGGTTATTTCAGCTTGTTATCGGGAAAACATTTATCCACTTGGAATTATTACTGTGCTAGGGCCTCTGGTGAAACACAAACAGTAGTGAATCTTGTAGAGTTATGGTAAGGCCTCTCCTCATTAGATGGCCAATCGACTGGCAGAGCGGAGGGCCCAATCCCAGTCCTTTATTGAGTGTTAAGGAGACACAGACTGACATTTACATCTCTTGCTTCTTCATGACTGGCTAGAGAGAAAATGGCTGCCATAGATCCTGACTCTGAGGAGCAGCATGTAAGGTCAGACAGTGAGACGCATCTTCATCTCTGAGCAATGCTTCATGGACGAGATAGCACATTTGCTACACAGAGGAAAATAGGATGAAGGCAGAAAATAGAATACAGCGGTTGCTCGGTAAGTAATATGTCATTCTGATGAGTGCACAACTCGGTTGCATAGAACAAACACCATTCTCTCAGGGCAACACAACTCCCCCAAAAACAAACCTAAAAGATGTAAACAAGACAAGTCACCCAATCTCATCTTGTCTGTATTGACTTATTGAGCAGAAACAGAGAAAAGCACTGTTGTGGATAAAGCACCCTCATACCCTCGACAAACCACAACGGCCCTCAACTTCTGAGGTGCTCTTTTTATTCAGTGGCAATTACAGTCCACACCTGGCAACACAGAAGACATCCCGATGCCTAACAATGTCGCAGAGGAACTCTTTTCCAAACTACCATCCCAAATTGGCTCTGTAGCTTCAACCCAATTAGGGCTGAAATATGGTAACTGCATTGGCCATTACGGAGCCGTGGAGAACTCTTGAAGGTTAGGAGGGGGTACGCTTCAGGAGTGATATGCTGTGTGGACTTGTGCTTACACAGCAGAAAAAAGCACCATGACGAGGGGACAGCAGAAAGAAGCAAGAAGGAAAGGGAGGGATGATAAATAAACACTTGTAGGCAAATATCCTGTGGACATACATTACAGTAGCAGGGAACACAAGAAAGATTAGAGTTTGAGCTAAGGACTAGACTTATTCATATCAACCTTTCTTCTGTATCTTACAGTAATAGATAGTCTTTTGTTAAATGCTAATACAGTCTGTTCAGTGCCTAATGTAATGAGCCATAGTCTTCGCATAATCTTGCTGAATTTGCATTATAGCATGCAGTATTTTACCAATTTATTATGAAAGATATTTTTTTTAGTTTTCTTTTTTTAATTTGCAAGCCTAGTATAGCTACAACATACAGTCTATAAGAAATAAAACCCCATCTTTGTTATTAAAGAATAAAATAAGACACAAACTGAAAAAGTCAAGGCATTAAATATGCCTTTATTATGCAAGAGGAGAATGATGTCTTATAGTAGCTCATCAATATCACAGGACATTTTAGCAGACCCGCATAAAATAACAAACCGCCTTCTCCTCTTTCTTCCTGGATGGCTGGCTGTGGCCTACATGTGTTTCTGACACCACAGTAACTAATGTTCCCCGTGCCAGCAAAGGATTCTGATATGATATAAGCATTCAAACCTGTCTGCCTTGAGATATGGTGACTGTCAGCCTCCGCTACGATTGATTCCCCCTTGCCCTTAAATGCAGTGCTTGCAATGCAAGCCAAGGACACTCGCCTGCCTGGTCAAGTAATGACAATCGTCTTTAAGGAATAATGGTTCCGACGCTGCTTTTGAAAAGTTACCAGGCCGCATCCAATAATGAATTCTCGGTCGATGACACATTGATAGATTCCTATTCTTCAGATGGGACAGTGTAGCTGCAGTTTAATTGACAAGAAATGAATTCAGGAGGTTGGGAAGGAAAGGCAGGGATGAGATGACGGGAGGGAGGAAGCAAGAGGGGGACTAAATTCTGTGTGATCAGCAAGGTTTCAAACAATCATTGGCGAAGTGAAGTCTCTGCCATATCTATAAGTCATCATGTTTTATAGGCCATTAGGATCTCCAGAGAAGCGCCGTGTAGAGACCGTGGCTTTTTGTCGTCGAAATTAAAATGTCACATAGGAAGAAATAGAACAAAACAGGGAATCTGCAATTAATTACCTGGCCATAAAAATTCAATAATCGGGAAGCAATGCTGTTTTCCACACAGCAGTACTCCTGATCACAGCACACTGGAATAGAATGCATTCATCTCTCCAAATTACATTTCTAATTTAAAAAACTAGAGAGGGAAAGGACCTTCAGTGTGAGTGGAGTGTTATACACAGCCTGTAGTGTACTGTCCTGCTTAAGCTTTAGTGTAGACAAATCCAAATATCTAAAACACCATTGTTCTGAAAAATCCAAAGCACCAATGAAGCAATACACTGTGTAATATAACTACAACTTAAATACAAAAATTATATGAAAATGTCAACACTTACATGGAAATTTCTGTATTATAGTGATACAGTAGACCTCCATAGTACATGAGACATTGTTGCCTATAAGGTGATTACTGCTAATGATTTTTATAATGATATAGACCAATGGATATTCAATAGCATAAGTGTTGTTAATGGGAGAGAATATACAGTGTAATGTATAGTAAAATGGATAGAAAATTACTGCTAACATGGTAAAACATGTATAGAGAGAAACTCCTAATTGGATTTAATGTGCTCAAAAATTGAGATATTCAATGTGTCTTAGTGGTCAATGTTAGAACTATAATCATTAACATTATAACATTATAAGACTTTATATTGACAGAGAACTAACACTTGAATAACTGAACAATGATCACTTGTAAGAGGGTTAAGAGGACAGGACAAAAAAAATCATCTGCAAGCAGCAATAATATATTATTATTATTATTTCCCTGTGCTTTATGCAAATGTGTTGTTACAGGTTACAGAAACACTTAGGGCATTTGTATGCTTCAGTGATGGTGCCTCATGAGAATCCGACAAGCACTTCACACAGCAATTAGCCACAGGAAAAAAAAATAGCAGAAAATGTGACTCTAAGACAACATATCCAGCTCTTCTAATGCATCCATAATTGTGACACACCTAATAGCAAGCTAGAGGCTACACTTGAAGTTAGTGAACACTGACAGACTTTATTTTATGTAACAATGATGTGACAGTGAGTTAAAGTTTGGTGAAACTGCAGCTTCAAGTTATTTAATAATGGAGAAAAAAATTATCATTGAAGGCCAATATAGAAAATGGAAAAAAGGAAAGATGAATGAATTATAGACGTCTGGTAACAAAGGTCCATTGAAACGTTAATGACTAACTGCAAGTGCGGTGCAGGGATATTGAATTGGGATGTCCTCTGATCCACTCAATCTTTCTGTCACTGATCAGCTTTGGATTTATGAAACCTGATTTATTTCTGATCCTTGGTTTATTGTAACCCATTGTGCTCTGGCATGGGGCATTCAAGGACAAAACTAATATTTCAAAAGTTATGTTTGATTTGTTATCATCTCATGTTTATGTTCAGGATATGCCAGGAGTTAAATACTTACTATCCAGTTAGTAAAGTGTCAAGGTGAAAGAAGGGTAAAGACGCTTGGTCATAGTCTTCAGGATGTGAGACATAAGACTCAGCCTCTCTCAGCAGAGGGTGGTCTGAAGGGGAGGAGGAGTGGTTTTAATTTAAGGAATGCAGTGGTGCTATATTTCACCCTCTGCTGTTGTCTCACATTATCTTGGTAAACATCCCAGGTACTAATATGATATATTTTCCAGCAGGCGGGGGTTTCATCCTGCTCCCCGTGTGATTGATGAATGACGGAGGGATGAAACAGGGACAGAGATTTATGGTGCTCTGGTGCATAGAATATGTATGATTATCAGCTCTGTGGTGAAAGAAGCTCAGTTTGAGTGATAGGCGCACGGTGAAAAATCTACTAAATGAGTCCATTCCCCCTGAAGTCACAGGAGAAGGGTTTTTATCTCTGTCTATCTCATTTTGGCCTTCGCTCAGACATTTGTAGGTCTGTACTTGAAGATGAGTGGAAACGTTGCGACTAAAAACCTTCAAAGCTTCACAAATGTGAACTTAAATCAAGATATGGATACTATGCAACACAGATTTGAATTACACACTTGACTTGCAGGTTTGATGTTTAACATCATTTTTTTTTTTTTTTTTTTTTTTGATGGTTTAAATCTATCATTAGATTCAGCTTTGAATCACGTTTTGTAACAAATTTACTTTGACTTCTGGAGACAAAAGAAACATTCCCCTTCAGCAGACAGAGCCAGTTTGTCTTTGTCCACACTCATCAGCCTCTTTACAGGTGCAACAGTAATTGTCAGAGTAAAATGCTGTAGTTTATCTTCTGTTACACAGTAATTCCTTCTAACCTCTGATTTAGTTATAATACCCATTGGCATCTCTGAGTGCCTCCAACAGTCAACTCCTAATTGATCGATAGGACGTCATCATAAATCCCAAATCCTATGCACTTTATTGATCCTTCCGGAGCACTTGCTGCTTCTCTGCATATATGATTGCCTCAGCCCACACACATGCCAAGTATCAGGTATATTTTATCCGCCAGAGACATTATCATGTGCAGACGGTATTGTTTTCTGCATCTGAGAATTACTGCTTGCCAGAACGACTTGAATGACACCCAAGAGAGGACTTCATTTCCTATTCCCTTCAATTTATATTTACATGAGGGTCATAAATTACACTAAATGCACCAAGGTGGTTTGGACAGAGTAATTGTTTATTTGCTTCCTAGTGGACGTGCTTGACAATATTGCTAATGAACACTTCAACGTCTACCTTGAAATTTCATCAGGCTGACATACAAGCAGAACACATGTGAGAACTTCTCTTTTGTGTACTTACCCTATTCATAGATATATGTGTTTCACTGCATATCCAGGTGCTCCACTTCTGTCAAGCTGTGTTTTAAAGCTCCAGGATTTCTGTATACTCACTAAAATAAAAAAGGGTACGCAACAATATAGTTTTATGACGTGAAATAAGTGAAATAAAATAAGTTTTGCAGGGGAAAGGCATCTTTACCATTCACAAAAGAAGTGGACAATGTGCAGGCTCCCAATGGGATAAAAGTGTGGATGGATCTGAATGTGTTGGTGTTGATTTGCTCCGGCAGGGGTGTGTACATGGCTGGAGGGGAATCATTACAGATATAGTGAAAGGTTACTGCACTAGTGTGCTGGTGGACCATCTAAAATATTGTGGGATTAAAATGAGTTTGGTCATAGATATTTACTTGTGGTATTTTCATTCATATTCAATAATAAAATCAGCAGGAGATGCTGAAGGCCACACATCTACATTTAACTGGTTCTCAACACAAAACTAATCCACATATTGTTTCCCTTTATTTGTGCCACACACACATTTTACTCCTTACAGAGACAGAGCATGGAAGAATGCCAGTAGTCTTGTGAAATAAACATATCAGACATTTTGACTTGTCAACGGGAAAAACACAAGTGTTACTAATAACATTCTGCTAAGTGTCCCAGGAAGCCACTTCAGTACGCTTCTACCATCTTAAAACCAGGACCCTGGAACTACTCAAAATATCAGATATGGGAAACATTTATCACACACTGTCTCATAGCTGAAAGTAAAACTATCACTGATGATAATAAGTAGCGTACAAATCGATGGTATCACAGAAATACGCTTTAGTCTGAGAAAATGAATTTTCTTCTCTTATAAATCTAATTATCTTCGACGTAGCATGTGCTCACTTCACATTTTTCTTAGCAGGTTTGTTGCTATGGAGGACGAGACGCCAAAAGGGTGAAGACCCATTCCTGAGAAATGACTCACCCTGTGTTCATATGACAGTGGCACGTGTCCAAGCACGGTCCACAAGGTGGAACAATGAGAGGATTTGTCGTCTCATAATTGTAATTTAATAAAGATCTCACATGGTATCAGCGGAGCCTGACAGGCAGGGCCTTCCGGCGCTTGTTAATGCAATTGTTCTGGTCAGACGGTGTTGTCACAAATCATGCTGAAAGTTGGGTGACAGGTAGCAGAGCTCATGGATACTTCCTGAGACGCTCAGACAAGTTCTGGATAGAAGCCAGGGAATGGCTACACATGCTATTGCTGTTGTCTGGTGGAAAATGAATAGCTGCAGAGAGGATGAGGAAGAGATGTGGATTTATGAAGACAAGGAAATGTTGCTTTTGTGAAGGTTAGAAGATAATCTGGGATGTTTTAAAAGATATATTTCAGAAATGTCTGATTTTACTAAATTCATGTTAAAATAATAAAAAAAAAATACAATATGTAAAACTTAACACAAAGAACAGTGAAGGTGATCAATAATGATCAACCTTCATGTAGAGTTTGCCCACAAAAAATATGAGCCGCTGACAGTTTGAGGAAAACCATTTCCAAAATGGAGGCTCTTGAGGATTAAACAATGCCGTCCCTCGACACAGACACCACCACCCTCCTCCTGCTGCTCTTGTTTCACCTCTCTCTTTCAGTGCTGATGTATGGCTGATGTGTGACAGGGGGAGCTCCAGTAAAACCCCGCATACATGCCAAAATACATTTTACAAGCACTGCTCTAATCAGCCTGCAGCCAGAGGCTCATAAATTGCCTCAGTGTGTCTGGAGCTGGTGAACAAACGCAGCTTATGGTCACCGCTGAGAGTGGATATACAGCAGGCCACGCTCCCCGGGCAGATCCAACTCTGAGTGCTGCTGGTGATGTTTGTGAGTTGATTCAATAGAGGGAGGAACAACCCAGTGCCTTTATATCAAAAAATGACAAGAAACAATAATTTATGTGTCTGTTTAATCAGCTGAGTGCATGTAGGCAAATGTTTGCATATTGCTGCATGTTTTATGTCAGATATAAGTGTGTGCATGCATGTTCCACCCGTGCTTGAATGCTCTCACTCATGTGGAAAGTCTCAGATATGTTAAGAGCTGTCATTACGTCCATATTTAGGGACCACTAGAGGATTCATCAAGGGTTCATACACTCCTGCTCATCTGAATTATCAGAATGATTTGGAGCACTGCAGAAGGTAGAATGTGTCACCACTACAGCTGGGAGGTTGTTTTGTTCCTTTTAATCTCAGCTGTAACCTTCAGTGTCCTCCACTGACAGGAAATGCAGTTTATCAACTGGGGATGACACCAGCGGAGGTGATATATGCAGGACTGTACTTCCCCAGATAACTCTAATAGCATGAAGCCCTGTTCCTGCTCTGTTCCTCGTTCTCAACCAACACAGAAATTCCTACAGTGGGAGAGGATGATCAAATAAAATAATACTTTGAAGTATATACTTGAGTCCCACAATGACTTCGCCGAGTCCTCAAATGACATCTCGGAATTAAATAAAGGCACCTTGTCATCTCCATGAAAAAAAAGGGTGAGGTAAGTGTCCTCTGAAGTGTACCACACACAAACACACACGCATACACCCAGCAGGGAGGTGTGGACTAACATTATCTAAGAGTGTTGCTTAATGAAAGAACAGTCATGGTGTGTGTTATAGCCAAGGCTAACATGTGTCTGTTGGCCTCAGGCCACAGAGAAAGGATGAGCACATGGCAGAAGTATGTGTGTCCTCTTTAGTGCAGCACAGAGGCAGATGCAGCTCCTAATGTATGTACACGATGCACATGGTTGAAATATAATACAGTCATTTTCCACTAATATCACAAGGGATTCATAAAGAGTCCCATTATAATTAAATGTACGTCTGTTTGAGTGTTTTTTTTTCTTAATTTTCCTCATCTACTGATTCATATTTAGTCCCACTGAGATCCATTGGGTGGCAGCACAGAGCATGACCTAAATTGGAGATGTTTCTAAAAAATATTGATGAAAAGAGGTGTATTGTTTTCAGAAAATTAAGTGTGAACAGAAGGAAATTTAAATTTTAAGTAGCCACTAGCTATTTGTGACAAGGAAGGAGAAAACATGTCTTACAGCTGTTTTCTGTTTTAATGTGATACAAAATAAATACCATCCTATGGACGCACACTAAAGCAAAGCAGATTTTGTGTTGAACAATGTGCAGAACCCACAGTCTTTTAATGACACATTTATAATGGCTTTCACCTTCAACATTTCCTCGCTTTTACATAGCTGTCGAATAAAACCCCTGCAGAGGGAAAGCTCATAACCGCTCAGAGAGTATAGCCCGTGTCTATGAAATCCAAGATTTGTTGCTTTTTATTCTGAGAGAGGATAAGGTTGGGTTTATACATTCACACACACACACACACACACACACAGACACCACCTTCTGCTCGGGCAGTCAATAAGCAGACTGTGGCTTTGGCAGCGCTCTATCTTATTTACAGGACGTTTGTTGCACTTGACATTTATCGTGGCTCCGGGGCCGTGAACTTCATGCAAACGCCATCGAAGCATTCAATGCCAAGGGCCTGGGGCCCCCCTGTCTCGGCGTCATCACAAGTCTTTTCACGCTAAGATAAATCACTTCCACTGGATCTCGAGCACAGGGAAGGAGAAGCACGGAGGTGGGGGAGAGAGGGGGAGGAGGGGTGAGAGGATGGAGAGAGTTAAATGAGGGAAGCAGAGAGAAGGGCAAGTAGAGGGAGGGATGAGTTTGAGGGAGAGGAGCGTTAACATCGAAGGAATACCCGGAGGTTAACGCCAGTCCCATTTCTCCCATGTTAATTGTTGGGTGCGTTCACACAAATATCACTAACCATTAAGAAAGCAGCATATGGTTTGGGTAAATGCTCTTCAGATCTCAGAGGGACGTAAATACTGTCACCACGTGACTGTCCTTGGTCTGTTCACAGCCACAGGACATGAAAGCTTTCGGTCTTCTAAACATCTGATACATGCAATATCTTGACCCGGAGGCTTGGGTGGATGAATGTGTGCTTTTCTAAGAGACACATGCTTGTGGCTATTACAGTTCAACCATCATCAAATAAAGAAAATGAAGTAGTCCACATGGTCCATGCCATGCTACTTTATATACTTTAAGCTACAAATGAATGATATTTTATTACAAGATTAGCAGCATACAGTTAAAATGATCACAAACTAACATAAATTATAGGAGAGTCCAAAAAATAAAATCTGATTCATGAACCAATTTTTTTCCTTTCTGCCCTGCCTCATTAATCAGCTCAAAACCCCTTCAATTTATCTTGTGACCCACAAGGAACCCGACTTTTATGTTGGGAACTCTTGACTAAAACGTCTGCAGTCAGAGGCCCCATGAGAAGATACCACATTGGACCAGACCAGTGGAGGCCTTGCGAACCCTAAAAACATAACACTATGCAGACATGCATGCAACACAGATGGAATTTTACTGTGTAATGCAAGAATAACGTTCTTGATGATACTCTCAAAGCTTAAAACATGCTTAAAGCTACCTTATATCGCCTGATTGAGACTTATATGTTAAAATTCTTGAATAAAAAAGTCCCTTCAATTTAAAAAAAAACGGTATCATCTTTAAAATCATATATTATAATACTAACTATAAAATAATATGGGATTGAATGGCGCTGGATGAGAGGTCAAGTGGTCTACAAATCGATAGGTTTCTTCAATTTGGAGTCTTGATTGTACACAACGCATTTTATGGCAATGCAGCCATTACTTTGAGATAGATATTGTTCTCAGCCTGTGGGCATCATGTGTGTAGTGATCCAATATCCACAGTGATGCCATTTAACAGGCTGCTTTTGTTTCACATAATGATCATTAAGTGAAAAAATAATTACAGTGTTTGAATCTTTATCACCAAAAAGGATTTAATCAGTTTTCTTTTTTCCCATAATAATAGAAAAAAGGGATTCCCACAGACACCCTGCAATCAAGCCTTCTGACATGTTGTTCAATATGGCGCAGCTCACCTCCTGCTTCAGCTGGGAGTGGGGCTGGTTTGTTGTTTAGGGGGAGGTGATGCAGGTGGTGGGGAGGCAGGACTGCTGAGCCCGGAGCTGCACCTGTAGAAACTGGCACCTGGCAGCTTGATAAATGTTTCCCTGCATGTATTAAATGTTGGCTAAAAGAGTGAATTTCTGTATTAAATAACTAACATCAGGGGAGTAAAAGTCGTATATTTTAATATGGGCAAACAAGTTTATTTTCACCTTATTACCGGCAACACTTTTTATTTTAAAAGGTATTGGGTTAAATGCCCTTAAATGGTCAAATATGGTAAACATTAACTTAGTATGCTGCTGGTTGTGATTGAAATAAATTCTGTTTTTAACAAATTTAATGACATAAGATGGAAGATCTGTCATAGATCTTTTAATTCTTAATCTTGGACATGAATTAATAGATGAACTAATAGATTTTGCTGATAAAAGACTAGTGACAAGACCATGAGTTAATCATCAAGCTGTTGCAACAGTAACAGATTGGACAGATGTGTGTTTGCCACATGTGTATAAATGCATCTTAAAATGAAATTCACGTATTCAATTCACAGATTACAAACTGACTGAGACTCTGACAGTCAGGAGACAGTATATACTTCTATTATGAGGAGAATAGTACAAGGCCTAATAGTGGTACACATTAAAAAATTGCTCCAGTATAGTGTGATGAATGTGCCTATGGATCCCACCAAATCCTTCCACCAGCTCACAGAGCAATATATCCTCACACAGTCAGCCTCAAATTATAAATCAAACTTCATGCAGGTCCATATGAATCATTGCAATTTATCGACAATAATTTACAAAAGTGGTTTTCAGATGCTTTTAACTTTGCCGTGGCAGTAATTTACAAAAGGAGAGAAAATGGGAGAGAAAAAAAAAACATATATGAGAACAACACTGCTGTATTTTTTCTGCTTGACTGGCAGAGCGGTAGCTAAGCGATACAGAGGGGTAAAAAATTAGATAGCTGATGAAGGCTCATTGATTCAAATGCTTGATGTTCTTGGAAAGGCAAAAGGATGACACTGAAGAATTTGCTCGGGGCTGCCTTCTAAATGTCTTACAGACTGCTACACAGAGGTACTCTGACTCATATCCAGCGCAAAAATGTGATAATAATTTTAGAAAAAAAAACACCCAAGGCAAACAAATGACAGACAGCACAAAGTACACTACTGTACAAAAACACTACATTTCATGTCTTCATACCACCAAAGCTGTACTTGCGCAACCTACCTGCAGAAACAAATTAATGATATTAATTATAATTTAATAATAGAGATGTTTCCCTGACTGCAGCGCCATACAGAGATAAGCATCAGTAGCGTCTGAGGCTCACTGTCATTCAGTCTTTCTGACATTTGACATGATATATGGATTTTACATCCTAACTGGATCCGTGCAAGTGTAAATTATGCCCTTGTTCTTCCAAAAGGTACTGCTGATTTCTACAGAGGCTGTTCCTAGTGCTGTGTGACACTGATGATGTTGACAGCAATCACCTTCCCACATCACAGTCACCGCAAAGGTCAGACCAAATGAGAGGGATGTGTAAGCAAGGCCTGTCCTCCTGCCACAGCCTGGTCTGGCCTCAGGCACTTTGGATGATGAGGCCTAAACATCAGTGCAGGGTCATTATTTCAACTAGAGAAGCACTTAACTTCTTCACTTCGCGTCTCTGAGGACACGGCTGCAGAAAGGTAAACGCAGGAGGAGGGAAAGGGAGGGCACAGCTTTGGGTTTTGTCTCCAAAGTATGCAGGAACATAGGAGACTTTTTTTTCCCTTCCTCCATCGCCTCTCGGTGAATGTAATTCCTGCACACCCTGGGTGAATTAATTAATTACAAAGCTGGCTGGGTATCAAAGGTAAATGATTTAATTATATTCCCTGCGTCTTTGTTAAGAAGCCAACTGTCAGGCAGTGGTAAGCGGGGCTGTGGCCCTCTGTGACGCCTGAGGGGTGTATGTGTGTATGTGTGTATTTCTGTGTGTCCTTTTATGTAAAAAAAAAAAAAAAAAAAAAAAAAAAAAGTAAGAAAGAAAGACGATGAAAAAAGAGTGGGTGAGAGGTATCTGTGTTTACTTAAAAGATTCTACTTGTGGCAGTGTTTTTTCTGGTTTGAGACTTTCCTCACCATGAAAAAAAAAAAACTACTGAATTTGTCACTTCTTCAAACGCTAAAGAAAACGGCCTGTGTTTATGTTTTCTTGACAAGTGACCTCTTTTAGTCAGACAGACTGTTCTCTGTCAGAATGAAAAGGCAGAAGTAGCATGACGTTGCTCTCATTCTAAACCTCTCGGGTGCACAAAGGGTCTGAGTATAACACCGAAAGCTGCACAGCTTATCTCCTACTAACAATCATTGCTCTTCGCATTCATCACAAACACAATCTTTCCCCCTTAACTTTAACCAGGTAGTTTTAATTTCATCCTTCAACCTCAAATTCACCTTAAACCTTAACTAACTTGATTCTTTAGCACCTAGAAAACACAGGGATAAGTTGTAAACTATTATATTATCATTTTACAAAGATAACACAGTAAACATGTTTACACATCCACCAAATACAGAGCAATGGTAGCATCCATGTCTCGGTCCATGCTATTCATTTGACTGGTGCTGAGCAAAATCAAAGAAAAAACTTAAAGAAGAAAATCAATGCTCTCTTTAGTTTTATTATTTATATTTTCTTTTTATTATTAATCATTTTATTATTATTCTATTCAATAGTTTAATTTATAGTTTAATTCATATTTATTATTAACTCATAATTATTTACTGTTTTTACTATTTATTTATTTAACAGACCAGCTGGGTCTTCATAAGCATGTGTAATTTATTTATTTACAATAACCATGTGCAGTAACTGTTCAGTACAGTCCACAAATATCATGTACACACACACACACACACACACCAACATATTTTTCATGTTGGTGTTGGGTACTTAGGGTGTTTTTACTTCTTGGTGTGTCTTTAAGTTTTAACAGTGCTGTGTGTGATGAAGGTTCAATTTCTCTAAGGGAATCCTTAATATTTGACCTTAATATTAACCTTAACCTTTAACCTTAATATTTGAAATGCTTTAATATTTGCTATGTAGCCAATGTTAGCATTAAACTAAAATACTTTTATATAGCACCTTTAAGGTGACAAACAATAGTACTGTATATATTATCAGCTGTAAGTGGTGTTGTCATTTTAAGTGTAGTAGTATTTTTTTTTATGAAAACTTTAATCTTAACCTTCCACATGCATTTTTACAGGTGTTTACCTTTACAAGGACTCCTCTCCAACGCCTCTCTTGTTCTTACTGAAGAATTTCTCAGTAATCCATCACAGTGAACATAAAACCTCCTCCGTTTCGGCACCTTGTTGTCTTGACCAAAGTTGACAAGGCTTCTTAATTGGGAAGTCTTTGTTATTTTACACAGCAAGTTGTTTTTTTTAACTCACAAAACTGAGTAAATGCCAGAATATCAGTAAAATATCAGTTTATAGTGGGCAGAAACAGTATCCCTAAATGACATAAATGCCATCTAAATGCCATGTATGTTCAAACAGACATATATTCACATAGTGCACAGAAAAACACTATGAATAGACTCACACCTGTTCTGAAACGGAGAAGTAGCACAAGTCTAAGTGTTTTGTTTATTTATGACAACTGGAGAAATATTTTAGCAGCTGAATTCTCCTCTTCCAGATCGATCTCAAAGAGCTGCATGTGATACATAGTGATGATCACCTGTTTCAGATGCTTTCTTCATGCTGGGTGAGAGTTCTTCTACTGAGAGAACAAATAACACTCACCTTTACAATCACAGTCAACATCTCAGGAGGATAAGGCTGTGTTTGTTGGTGACAAAGTATCTGAAAACACACACAGAGGCAGGACTAAGATTATGTTCTGTCTTCACACCAGCTGCTCATAGTGAAGATGAAAATTTTGTAATGCGACACATATCAGTTGATCTTGATTTTTTTTCTTTATCTGACAGAAATAAAAATGACTAACAATGGGAGATCTGTTCTTAATAATAATAATAATAAACAATCCTCTGTCCACACGTCTGAATAATAGCTAAAGAAGGAGGCCTATAGAGCTGTTGCTGAGGTTTTGTCATCGCACAAAGAAGCTGTTCAGTACAGAGGCCTCTGATAAACCATTTTCTGGCCAAGTAAGGTAAATGAAGCATAATTGGAAGCCCATTACCAAATTGAAAAACAGGTGCCTTTTGTTTTAACTGTGTTAGAATCGAACTGAGGGCGCCTCTCCTACTCCGTAAACCTGCATCAAACTGCAGGGCTCAATAATTATAATGTTCGGGATCCTTCTGAGGGGTGAAGAAAATCAATAGACTAAGGACAAAGAACCTATAGCCATCACTTAATTCTCTTATCACTGTGATTTAGGGGGAGAGGAGGATGTTAAATAACTGTAAATCTTTAGCTATGACTTTGAGGGTGCTTTATGGCAGTTCTTACAGTGTCTCCAAGACAGAATGTCCATACCTTCCGCAGACCACACAATTTATGGCTTTATTACCCTTTGTCTTAAAGAGCAGGGAGACATAGCGGGAAGGAAGGAGATAACAGCCCAGCACAGGGGTGGTTGGGGAAGAAAAAAGTCAGATGCCATCATCGACAGAGACACATCCATGTGACAGGTTTACAGCTCAGGAGCAGGGCTTCTATTTGGGGGTGGAAGACCATCCCTCCTCCCTGCCTCCTCCCCCCTTCACTAGCCCACCTCTTCTTTAGCTCCCACCTGTGCGTCCCACACATATCCCCAAACGGAAGCACAAGGAAACCCTGCTCCCCTGCAGAGGAAGCAGAATTCAATTTGTGACTTATCCCCTGATGATCAAATTTACTCTGCTGTTCAGTTGCCTGAACATGAGCACTGCCACCGCGCCACCACGCCTTCCTAGAGGTCATAAGGAGGGCTCACAAGGGGGGGGAGGGTTGAGGCGATGGAGGGCAGACAGCAGGAGGGAGGCAGAATGCTTTTTTACCACAGAGTCATGAGTTCCTCTGGACCGGGCAGATGCTTCCTCATATTTTCTTGCTTTGCTGACAAGTGGCTTATTGTTTCCCTTGATAAGGGTTCAGTGTTCCCGGTAATGGGAATTAGAGAGAGGCGTAAGTCACCGAGACGCAGGGTGAGACTGAATCAATAGATAATGGGAGATCTCTCATGGACGCAAAAGGCACGGTTATTATCAGTGCTGTTTAAAAGAGCAAGGCCTCGTATTTGTCTTCAAGTTACACTCACGGGTAGTATAGAGGGCTAGAAATAAAAGCTACACTTTGCTTGAACCCTGTGAAAGCGGTTTCACTGTGTGTCCAGACAAATGTCTCAGACACCATGTTCAAACTGACTGTTATGTAACTTAATGAACAAAACCTTATTATTACCATCTGATTCCAGAAAAGGGTGAATCTTGATCTACATTTCGTTTCTCAGTGACTTGGTTGTGTCTCAGTTTTCTGATTGTTGATCATTTAGCAAATTGAATTTAAATGATATTTGGGTTAAAAGATTCACTTTTGTTGCAGATGGAGGATTTAAAAAATTAATAATAATAATACTATTTTCATGAAAAAATTATTCAAACTTAAAAAAAAAAAAACCTGGATGATTCCTTTCAGTTAATTTAAACTTGATTTCTGTTGCACTAAATCCTTAAAAAAAATTATCTTAAGGCACTTTATAATGTAAAAGGAAAAAAAAGACGAAAACACTGGTGATACATTTATCATATTTATGCCATTTAATCCAGTGATGATATAAAATACTGTGAGAACCCTTGGTTGTTGTAAATTATTAGTTTTCTGCTGCCAAACAAACATCACACAAGCAACAAAGAGTCACAGCTGTAACTCCATACTGAGAATCAAACTCCACCCGTTTGGCAAAAGAAGTGGGTTACAAGAGAAACAGACCTATTTGTAAACACAGTGTGACCCAGTTAACTGACCGTCTCCTCAAACAAAGGCGAGATCAAAGTGAAGCTTCTATTCTCCTGCTCCATAAGTTATTGTCAACAGCTGCTCAAGACAAGAAATGACCAGTTGCCAGAAACTCACAACTCAACAGCAGACAGGAACAACAAAACAATGGTTTTCTCAAGCAATAAACACAAAATGTTTGATGGCTCAGAAGTTCAAAACTGACGTCAAATCCATAGTAGCTTCCCTCTCTTTTAAGAAAACCTGATAAAACTTATCTAAGTGTCTCTTCACTTACTGGGGCTCAGAAAAAAAAGAAAAGAAAAAAAGAAAAAGAAAAAAAAAACAATCAAGCAAATTGTTTGGTCTCTCAGTCAGGTTCAAGCAGCAAACAAACAAACAAAAGACATAAAATCTTGTTAATTTAGTTGTGATGCAGACACAAAGACACTGGGAACCAGGGATGAAAGAGATAAAGGGTGGAAAATGGACAATTACATACCCTCAGTGAGTGATTTGTGGTTGTGTATTGAGAATCCTGTGCTGAATCCTCCAACATGGTCAGTGAGCAGAGCAGCAGAGAGGGTGTCCTCCTCCTGACAGCTCCCCCTAGGGCCCTGGAATACATTAACCACTGTGGTCCACAGGGTGTTGGGAATAATTACTCACTGCTGCCATGTGACACCCTCGATAAATTAAACTCACCCTTTAAATTTTAAAGGCAAATGCATATTGTGGCCATCACTTAGAGGCCAGCCTGTCCGTGCTTGTGCATAATTTGCTGTAACAATGTGTTACCACAACTTGGGTAACTCGACCCAGCAGCTGACTACAAATGAGTGAGCAATGTGCCGACGAAGTCGGAGGGAGAAGAGGAAGTGTGGAGAAATATTGCATTAAAGGCTGTGTGCGTGTGTGTGTGTGTGTGTGTGCGTGAGTCTTCATCGTTAATAAATTCTAGTCCATCAAGCTGTAATCTAATTACGAAGTATGGCTTCATCTGCCATGAATCATCTCTGCACTTTGTTAGCTAAATTGGGGGAAAGAATCCAGACACATCACCAAGATGTGAATTATAATTTTTTTTTTTTTTTTTACATTGTGAAAATCAAAAAAAAAGTTAGCGCCCTTGCACAAAATTATTGTTAAAGCCCTGTAGCTAATGGCTTTTAAAGAAAATGTAATTATGATTTAATAATTGACAAATTAAGTCCAGGGAGCTTACATTTTTTGGCAATGGCCATGATCCATAAAATCAGTTTTTCTAACAGCTGCATGTCTAGAAGGGGTAATTACATTCTCTGTAAACACATATAAAACCTAAGCAAACACAGCAAGCAGACGGCTACGGATTAGGGGTGAGATGGAGATGTCATCCCGTCCTCACAATGGCACATCTGGAAGATAACTCTGAAAAATACAGCCGGTGATAGGTTTTTTTCAATAAAAAAAAGAAAAGAAGAAAAAAAAACTCTCTAAATAAATTTCAACTGTGCAGAAGTTACTACAGCAGTGACAACCCAAAGACAAACTCACAGTCGCACTGAGAAGTGTCAACACCTCTACTCAACAAAAGCATGATGACCTCGAAAACTAATTATGTGTCACGCCGAGTTTATATTGAGATTATTTTACTTGTTTCAGTAAAATATCATCTTATCCTTGGAATGTTCCAGAAACAAAGAAATAACCTCAAAGTTAATATTTTGTAAATGGCAGGAAATAGGCCAGTCACATCACTTTCTCAACTGCTGTTGTTTTTGTTTTCACAGCGTTGATATGGAGCACTGCAGTTACATTTGAGAACATCCATGCCAAGGTTTCCTGAGTAGAAAGACATTTACCACAAGTCCTCCTCCTCCTCTTCCTGTGTCCAATGAGGAATTTGACAATTCTCGTCTTATTAGACTCCTTGGAGCCAATGTTCTGTCATTACATGAAGAGACCACTGACTTCAAGTTGAGTGAAACTTTATATTTTCCTTCTGTCTGTGCTCTTTTCAACATGGACTAATGATCTCGATGAGCAACAGAAATGCTAGAAACGCTGGTGAGTCTCAGAACAGGTGAGACAGGGAGACACAGAGCAGATATGGAAGCGAATGTAATGTATAAGATGTGTAATGTGATTAGTCGAGTCCCCAACCAAGGCCTTCAGTCACAAGCAGCAACGGTAAAGATCATAAGACACATTAAGACACACTCTGTCAAGATGTGAAAGAACATCTGAGTTCTCAGCTGCCGCCATTCATTTCCATAATGACAGTGAATGCAGTTGAAAGCAGTGGGATTTCTGAATGGCATTAAGCTTTCAACTTTGATTAGGTGACTTGCAAGAGATGAAGAGAAATCATTTAGAGGAGGATAAGTGTGTCAGGAGATAATAGCTCCACAGGTTTAACATGGTGAAGAAACACTGGATGTGACTGAAGCTGATGAAACACAGCAACGAACCTGAGAAATCCAGGTGCAGGCATCCATTTAAATGTGTGTTTGTGCTCGCACTTGCGTGAAAACGATTCCCGTCTGAGTGTGTGTGTGTGTGTGTGTGTGTGTGTGTGTGTGTGTGTGTGTACATATCTAACTGCCAAAGATCTCACTTTCTTTGTGCTTCACATCAGGCATGGCATTTCAGTCTCAGTTCTCAGTGACAGCATTTCACATAGATGTGGCATGTTTTGCAAAGCAAAACTAAAAGGGTAATATATTTCTTCTAAATACTTTGTTTTAGTATATTTATCCAAATTAATTTCAAACATTTTTTTTTCATTTGATGGTTTTGCATGGAAAATTGTCATCCTTTGAACTTGAATAAATTCTTGCACACATTTATTTGTATTTAACCATCATCTTGTGTTTTGGCTTATGCACACACACACACACACACACACACACACAAAAAACATCATAAACCAGTGTGAGGGACTGTGTAGACCACCTGAGATTCAAATTGTAGCTGTGAAAGTACTAAATCCTTCAAAATGTCTTTTAAAACTTTACGAATGTTCTCTGTGCCCTGACCAAAACAAAACATGATGACAGGTGCCAGTTTAAGACATCCCTCTCTTTATCTCTGAGTCTCCTCAATTTCCCCCAACAGAGAGAGAAAAGACAGAGAGAGAGAGTGGGAGAGAGGAGGGGGGAGCACAGGGGACCTGAAGTGTGTTTAGGAGGAAGATGGCTGTCAGTAGCTGTCAATCGTCTGGCTTTTTGATGCCATCATCTTGGCACAGGCCTGTCTGTCTCACAGTGTAACATCTATCAAAGACTCACTCACAGCAGAGACAGGCGCTAGGGCGGAAACACGAGGAAATCCACACATTCTCTCATTTACACCTTATAAACTTTGTGAAATCTGGGTCTGTGAATCGTGATGGAGCCAAACATCCTCACCTGGCCTTGAAGCAATAAACATGTAGATATGATACGACTGTCTCCGACTGTGCGCTGCGTATTAAGTATTAATGAATGTCTAGAAAAAGATTCAGACTGTATTTTCTATTGTCCATTTTAGTTTGTTTACTTCAGTGCTTTTGGACAATGGATACATGATGAAATGTTTATTAGTGATAAGTAGTTGCTCACGTTTTAAAACCAGGTTATTAATAACTAAAATAGATCAATAAATAGCTACAAAACATTTATATTGTTTTATTTTATCCAATGGATCACTTTATAATCAGCTGTCACATGTGTAGTTAAATGCTGCATATTGTGTTTCTACTACAAAAAAAAAAAAAAAAAACTGATTAGAAAGCCGTGCCAGTTTCACTCAAATAGTCATTAAAAGCGTGCGTGCAAGGGTTAATGTGAAATTAGAACAGATATACATGCTGTAATATAACCACAGGTTCAAACATAACTGTTCTCAGTGTACACAATGGTTCTAATGATCTGCTTTGTTTGTTTTCCTTTGGTCAATTTCACCAGCTCCTAGTGACAAATCATTCTGCAGTGCAACTTAAACCAGTTAGTCATGCACCCAAGACATTTCAACAGGGACAAATATTTCAATAGAAAGCAGTGCAGCTGTATATTTCCAATGGTCGATATTGTGTTCGATCGGACAGTGATCTATTAAGAGAAAATCCCACACTGGTTGCCTTTATTTTCTTATTATAGCTTGTTACAGAGCATTGTGAAGCATGTGTGTCACTGTACACTGCTTTGGTGATAACATCAATATGTCCTGTTGTCCTTGGTGGACTGTCTGCTTTTCATCTTACCGGAGACACTTACATGGCCACACCACACCTCTTTATTGGTCTGAGACAGCTTCACGATGACTGTATCCAGATGACCAGATCACCAGAGGATGCAGGAGGAGATGCTAGCCTCTCCAGCATTTTTTTTTTTAAATGTGAAGGCTATGATCTGTTTGGCTCATGAGTTGCTTCATTCCATCCCTTTTGGCAGAAATACATAAAGACAGATACATAAAAATATGACAAGATCTCTACTTGAGTACGTAACTCATTCTCCATCCTGTGCCTGCAGTGTGCAGCTGCCTCTGTGAAGTCCTGTCACTGCTTATACCATTTGGCCTTGAACCTGTGGTAACTATTGAGTTCATCATGCATAAAACGTTGAAGATGTACATCCAAAAGGCTGTGGCTGCCTGTTTATTGGCACTCACAGCTCCATAAACCATTTTCATCCCTTGTAGGATGAGACATACATGCTCTGCAGTCCTATTGATGGCGTTTAACACAGAATATAAACCATAAAACACAATAATAAACATAAGCGAAGCAAATAAATCAGATTCATAATAACCCGGAGGTGGGATTTATGTAAGCAAAGATAGAGTCTTTGTGCAAATTGATGGTACAAGCTCTATCAAAGCACCAGTGAGACACTAATATAGTCTTATAAACACACCAGCAACACTCTAAAGTAGCTTCATCTCTCCTCCTTGGCTGGCCTAAGTGCTTAAGTAATGTATTGCTTTCATAAGTGTGCAACTTCGTAGCACTTTCTTTTGGTGGAAATATGTCTCCATCCTCTGGGTAGTGTGATTAAGAATAAAATACAAAGAGCATTACAATGGAATAAATTCAAAGTGTGACATAAAGCAGGAAAGCGCTGGCTGTGCTGAGCTGAGCAGCAGCAGTTCTCTCTCTGAGAGGCCCCTGTGACAACGGCAGGGAGCTCTAGAGGTATCCATCACCAGCGCACACTGTCCCCCTGGCACCCAAGCTAATGTATCACCTCTGGATTACAGTAATATCTGTCTGATGGATGTTTTCTGAGTGGAGCGGGCCACGTGTATTCCAGACAGGAGCCTTGGTTGCTGGGGGTAGATGGGGCCTCTGCTCCTGGAGGTCCATTAGACTTCTGTCTCCTCTCCTGAGCCTAAAGCCTGAATCCTATACCCCCTCCCAGTTCATTCATTCTTCCTTCTTTCCCACTTCTGTGGCTATTTGTATGTGTATGTACGTACATGCATGTCTGCTCGCATGTGTTAGTCACAGGTCTCCACTGAGAGGCCGACTGCCATCCTGGGGCGATGCCTGGGTTCTTCCAGTCAACTTTACTGCCTTCATTTGGCCTGATGAATGGCTAGCTGCCCTATCAGTCCCTCTGCCTGCAATCTCAAGTGGTTCCCTGGAGCCTCACACTGCCTGCAGCTTTGGTCGCTCTTTTCAGCATGCGTTCTTTTCTTTTCACATACACGCCATAAACTCAAGACACGCTGCAAACAGAGGCGCACAATTACACACAGATAATACAGTTCTAGATGTACAGTTCAGAAAATGACATGCACATGAACAAAAACAACGCGCCAACAGTAGCAGCCAAAAACTCTGCAGAGCCCGAGCACGCACGCACGCACACACACACACACACACACACACACACACACACACACACACATACAAACACAGTCTTCCACAAGGTACACAAGCATACGCACACGTCAGCTAGCAAATCCATCATCTTTATTTCTTCCCCAATGTGCTCATATATTTCTTGTGGCTGCACCATGCTCTCAAAAATATTTATTTTTGCTGATTTTTTTTTCTTGAGGAAACACAAAAGAAATCACACCTTTCTTTCTCCTTGGCTCATGCCAAAATAATCAATGCTTTCCAGAGAGGGACTTGTGGTGCGACATGCGTGGAGGGAAGGCAGAAGGATGCAGACATAGCTCCAGGGCTCTGGTTGTAGATAATAAGTGAGGAGCAGTCCTTGGGTATGTTTTACAGCTATCAAGACTCATCATATTTGACATGCATTCTGGTGTTTACACAGTCTTCTCCGTAAAATCCTCTCCAGCTATAGAAGGGAACAGGGTGCAGGGAGCACACACAACGCAGCACGTACACATTCTGCACACAGAAGTGCTTAGAAAAGAGGAGCCAGTTGTTGCCTTTGCTTTCTCTCTCTCTCTCTCTCTCTCTCTCTCTCCCCTCTTTTCTCCATGTCCCATCTCTTATCCACAGCACAATTGGCGGCGTTAGCACCTGTCAGCTGACTGACTTCTTGTTCCCGGTGGCTTATGAAAAAATCATGGCTGCTGGGCTTCAGAGGCTGCTTTTCCATCAATATGAATTCACCATGGTCTTCATGCAACATTAGGCCAGGCCCTGTTTTCATACAGCAAGCCACACGCTCCTTCGTCTGTAATACACAAGAGGAAATGAAAAGAGTAAATAGTCCTTTTAGAATGTTGCATTCGATCATGAGTGGAACCAAGTCGCCTATGAAAGGGACCAGTATACTTGGCTCTCAAAAGCACATTTGCTTTCCATCCTCAGATATTACAGCACTGTGCTCTGTGTCCCTTATTAGTGTGTGTCGTGTTTTACTGTAAATAAAACAATTCTCAACGCAGCCTTGCCATCATGGTTGTCCTCCATTATTATATTCCAAACAAGCATTTGCACATTCAGATATACTGCGTATTCATGTACTTTTGGTGTTAGTGCTAAAGCAGTGCTGTTTACACAGTGGCAGAGTTAGATGTTGGCATTTGTTTGACTATTTTGCATATATACTACAGAAATAAATGAGCCAAAGCATCTTCAGAGCAATGATATTGGACAGATAACTGCAGCTCTCAGTCATATGTTGAATTATTTATAAATATGCACCTGTTAAGGGTAGAACTTTGGTAAGAATATGTCAAATATATATATATATATATATATATATATATATATATATCAGTATTTTACTTTGAGTTATACAACCATGTATTTTTCATCTTAAAACCTTTATTTAACAATGTGAGGGCAAGTTTGTATATATTAATCTGTTAATATTAATATTGCCTTAGCAAAAGCAAAGGAAGTTCAGAATAAAAACTGGTAACATTTGAATTTACCAAGAACCAAGAATTATACGATCAATGAATAAGTATGATTTCAGTTTGTTTGTCCTTTGTGGTGAGGATAAACCTGCAAAGGCCCAATAGTAAAACAGGCAAAGTTGGTCTATAATGTTGGTTTTGACCTGCTATTAAACACTGACTGATTTGGCTTTTATTTTATATATGCTTGGCTGAACGAGCTACAAAACCTCTGCTTTCCTTCATCTCTCTTTTTCTCTCAGCCTTTTAAAACACGTTGAAAGTCAATTATCTACACCACTTCTCTCTGACATCACTGCGCTAATACAAGCTGCTCTTGACCTTATGTTTGTGTGTCTTGAGCGGATGGGAGCGGCGTGCTTCTCCCTGATTGGATTAACTTCAGATGTGGTGTGTGTCCGGGTCTATTACACAGGCTGTGTTGTGATTTCGAACCCCGAGCCCGACTCCCCCTCACCCACAGCCACTGTCCCACCCCTCTGCTCCTTTACACCTCCCTGAAGGCTCGCTCTGCCCTACACGCCATCTCCCAACACCCCACACAAAGACTCATCACAGACACACACACACTCATGGACATATGCCTCTTCTCATGCCTCCAAACAGTCATATCCCATGTATCTCCTGCAAAGTGATGGAGTGCCTGAAGAAACCCTCTGTCCCTCCATCCACACCCTCCTCTCTCTCTCTCTCTCTCTCTCTCTCTCTCTCTCTTTTTCTCTCTCTCTGTCTCTCTGCGTTCCATTTTTCTGAGTCCAGAGGGGTCATCTAAGACCGAGAGCTTATAATCAACTCAATTAAGTGAGTCTGATTGCCATGGCAAATTGGTCTGGGTTATAACATTATCATTAGTGCCTCAAGTGTGGTCACAATGGGACACGGCACTCAGATGAGAATGACACTAATAGGAAGGGAGGATACAGTGATTCTGTACAGGAACTAAGGCAAATATTGAGTTTGTGGAGGTGAGTAGATAAAAAAGAGATTAACTTTTAACAAAACACCACAGGAAGTAGATTGTAAAGCGGGAAATGGGCAATTAAAATATTAGTATTCAATACAGATACAAAGAAAGAGCATCTTTCCTCTGACACTGACTGACAACCACTGCGAGATGTTGCAGGAGCAGCTCTACTATATACAGAATGAAATAGCTCAGAGACCTACTGGCTTAAAAACCAGCGGTTCTCCCAGTAATTGTTCCTGAGGATATGACATTTGTCTCTTTTTGTGGCTTGCTCAAGGTGTCAACACCTTTCATATACCTGACATTTTTTCACAGTAGCTCACGTGCCACACAGAACAGTCTTTTTGATCTTTTGGAGACTGTCAACTTATTGCGTTGCTCCATGGAAATTGAATTCTGTATTTATTTACACGGCAGGTTAATAGAATAGATGCCTAAGTGATTTGAAAGTCAAAACCACCACACCTGCCATTCATTTCGTTTTTTTTTTTTTTTTTCCTTTCTTTCTTTTTTTTGCAAGGAGTAGATCCTCTGTTTTGTTCCGCACGGCTTGAAAACACAAAGAGGAGGATGATAATGAAATGAATGGCTTATCCTCAACATTCACGCACCAAAATACACTACGGTTCAGTAAAGCAGTGATAAATCCAGACTTCGCTGATTGAAAAAACAGTTTCTGGGAATATTTTGTTATATCCTCATCTACATTCTACAGCCCTACGGGTGGCCTACATAAACTGATACTCTTTGTGTGCACATGTGCATGTTGAGAAACACACGGTTTCGTCTTGCACAGCAGCACAGTGGCCCAGTTTGAGTAAAAATCAGTGTCAGTGCATCTGTAATCGCGTGTGCCACGGTGCACGTGCACGTGTGCCGTGCCTCCTCCGGAAGCTTTAAACAGACTTGTCATGTCAGGAGACGCTGCTGTCAAATTGAGGACGAATCTGAAGATGTCAATTGAATGCTGAGAAATGTCTGTCAGTCGTCTTGACGTTGGTCTCTCCATTGTGATTAGCATCACTTAATATTCATGCGTGCTTATCCGATTGCTGAGACGGTGCCAAACTGCCTGCTGTTATTAGAGGGCCTCACTCACACACACACAAACACACACACACACAAACACACACATACACACACACACTCACCCTGTGATAAACACGTGGATGATGTAACAGCCAAAAGACATTATAAGCATGTCAATACGTGCTGCACCAGTGTATTCTGAGATGGTGTCACAGGTCAATTCAACAACAGGAAAGTGATATTACTTCCCAGACAGGGGAGTGAAAGCCTGACTCTCTTTGTGCCATGAGCTTCTGTTTGTGTAGAAAAGACAGTGGATTAGCTAAACAACACTGCCACTTACTGGTCACATTGAGACACTGAAAAACGAAATAAAGGGGGAAAATGGAGCCACAATGACCTTGCGTGCTTCAAGGCCTTTAAGTGTACATATAGACAGTAGGGGTCCAAAAGTCTGAGACTATTTTGTGGATTTATTTCAGGAGCTTTATCTTTTCCCTTACTGCTGAATACTCAAATACAGACCAGCACATAACAAGCTTGGTTTTTAAATCTATTGTGTACCTACATTTCTTCTCTGCATGGTTTGCAAAATTTAAAAGCCTTTTTTCAGATGTGCAGTGTTTTCCCTCCCACACGCTAAATGCATCAAAACAGGAACCTCTTGAATTATTTTGTTTCATATTAGCAGTTGTATGTGTCAGTTTTGTTTTCTTGTTTCTCTACCACATTGGCGTTCTTTTTTTTTTTTCTACCTCTGAGAGAGAGAGAGTGTGTGAATGTGTATCATTGTGGCACTCTGACAGTCACGGCCGGGAGGGGGAACAGTGGTGTGCTCGCTGCAGATGGCAGCACACATTTTTTCATTCCTTAAACAGACACAAAAAGCAGCTGAGGGACCAGGGCCTGTCTGTAGAATGTGCTGGGGAAGAGTAGGTACTTGGCACAAGTAGCAGAAACAATTAGCGTCACATAAGCAGAGGCCCGAAGCAGCAAGAAGAGGGAGAGAGAGGGAGACGATGGTGGAAAAACATGGTATCTCATTTTCACTGCGAGGACCTTAGCAGAGCTGTGTGCACACTCTGAAACATCCCCCTCCTTTCCTCATCACATCTCAAACACTCAAACACTTTTTTTAGAGACAGTTCTTGTCATGGCTCATTTAATTGATGGGCTCTTGTCTGTGGCATGTTTTTGTTTGTATCTGTGCATTCTTAATTAGGGAATAGACAGAGGAAGCTCTTGTCCTTGGAGAGACCTCGCATCCCACTCACATCGCCAAAATTCCTTTTTGAACATTCCTGGCTACCGTCTCCTCTGTTCCCTGTTTTGAAGATGCAAGACAGAGATGATCTAAAGTGCGGCTCATGAAAAAACACTCTGGCAGTCTTGCTAAACAAACCCTGCTCATTAAACTTTACTTGCTTTACAGATAAGCTCAAAGAAAGTGTTAAATGTTAAACAAGAATCACTGCTGAAGGAAGAAACCTAGTTTAAAGTAGTTTAAAGGATGCACTTGTGTTTTATTCTGTCTTAATACATGGATCACATGACCATGCGGACATGCTTGAGTTGTGTAATCATTAATCTTCTCTATATTAATACCAATACACTGTACGACAATTCTGTGTTTATGTTGTTGTCCCTTTACAGCTCAGCAAGGAAACATTGTTTGGGGAAACACAAAAACCATGAGCTTGGAGCCAGTGTTGCATTTACAGGCCAAGAGGCTACAACACGGCCTCTGAGCAGCACTATTTCTTAGGGCAGACTAGAAATGACAGGATGGTTTGGCCCAGCTGGAACAGGGCAAAGAAGTAAGAGTAACTGAAATACTTTTAGACAGAGAGAGAGACAGACAGACAGACAGACTACACAAAGTACTACACAGCTCAAAGAAGCTGTCGTAGAAAAAGAAAAAGAAGAAGGCCATTACAAGACACATCACAACCACAAACTGTGTATGTGTGAAACACCCCCAACCTCTGATCACATGCCACAGGATAAACATGTTCCTCAGTCCTCATTTCTCTTGCTGTCAAAGTAAAATATTCATCTAAGTATCGTCATCGTCTAAGTAATCTGACACTATTGTTACTGATTTCATACTCATATACATCACTGACATGTATTTGAGTATCTTTACTGACAATTTTCTCTTTGAATCTCAAGCTGTGAGTTCACTTTCAGGTTAAAACATAAGCAGCATGATAGCACAGCTGCTACCACGAACGAAACTAGGAAGTAAATGTATAAATAGCACAATGATTGTGTTTAACAGTCACACAGGCAGAGAAAACCTAACACCAAAGACCTGCTGTATATATACAGTTTGCTATCATTAAATAACATTAGTCACTTTAAACTATTGGTCATACCAGGCCCAGACCCCTGAATGTACTAAAGTGGACAAGTGCACATGAGGTCAACGTTTAATCTTTAAGACTATAAATGAGTTCCATCACCTTTTGAAAGTTATATTGTCTCTCTGTAAGAGTTTTCTTTGTGTTGCTTTGCATGTACTGCCTTGAGTTATTTGACCACCTGCACGTCCTGCAGGTCCAAATTCCATCAGAGATACTGACCCAGATCATCACTAGTGACTTTTTTATTTCTCCCTTTGAGATATAATAAGGATAATTGTTGGAATTTCCTGTAACCCAAGATGATTCAGTCAGTGCATGTAAACACGTAGCATTGTGCAATCCTGGATTTTTACATCCGAGCCAAATGAAAGTTCCCCAGTGGTTTTCTCTCTGGGTTATTGCACCTTCACAAACAATAACTTTAAAGTCTGTGAACACGGGAATAACCTGCAAAGCAAGCATATTTAATAACAAATGGATTGCAGAAACACTGCAATCACAAAGCACTGATTCACCAGACTAGACTACACTGAGGTACAACATCTTCGCCACTAGGTGGCATCATTTCAAGTTGTTAGTACTGATAAAAGTACTGAAGATAAATAAATATATTTACTATTACTTATTTACCATTACTGCTGCACCATAAACTATACATGTTCATTTCAAGCTAATTTTTGATGCTTCCTACAATTTTTATGAGCATGAACTTCATGTAAGGTCTTGGTCTTGTTTCCTTCATTTGAAAACAATTAAACATATTCACATCACCGTATCTCCTCTGGTTCTACTCAAACCTCTTCCACATCTGCAGTTTCTTTGAAAGAAGTGCAGCTGCCGGGTTCACGGTGAGAACAAACACAGATAGAACAGTTCAAAGGGTGCTCCTTGGCATTGCAAAATATCCGAGTGACTATTTGCTGTGTTATGACATTTAGATTTTCAGCAACTAACGAGAACTTCAGTTTTTAAGTTTTATAGTTATAATGAAGGTGTTGGTGCTTGACATTCCCTGTTTGCTATTAAAATAATCAAAACTGAAGAAACTATGGAAATAAACCCCTATTTTAGCTCAAAAATCAATGGGTCGAACTTTTCTCTCAAAGGTTAACTAAAACAAATATTGATGGAACTAAACAAAAAGGACCGACCCTGAGAGATTCAGCTTTTCTTGAACAAACCCGGACCACAGAACGGCTGCATAATGGCTGCAGACATTAAAATGCTTTTTTGTGTCGGACTTGCTGTTGTATTATCAGGTATGAGATGACAAAGGAAGGTTATGGTGGCAGTGATCTCTTGGAGAGGTGGTGACAGTTTCTTGTTGTTCAGGTGTGGGACAATCTGCTTTTACTGGGAAGAGCCACAGCCAGGGAAAGGCTGATGTGGTGCTGCAGTATGTGGTTAACAACTCACTGAGGGAGCATCCAGTCCTCACTAAACTCAAACTGGTAAGTACGTATTGTTTATGTGTTACTTGTCGACATCCCAGCATTGTTTAGTGTTTAGTGCTGTGTCAGTGTTACCCTCTTTGGCCTCTAACCAACATATCTTGCTAAATCCAATATGATTGCTTCAAATCTATAGTCTATTTAATTTAATTCTGGATTTTTTTGATTTCGCTTTCCTTAGCATGGATGAACATGTTCCAACATTAATCTACATGCTGGAGCCACCAGCAGGTTATTTAGGTCAGACGAGGTCTGGTTGGTCATCAGATGCTCCAGGCTAGAAACTAAAGATGTCTGTGCCTTTGAAGTTGTTGTCATAAAAACTTGGATATTACTGCAACAGGACCCAACATCTGTAGCACACCATGGTCCTGTGTCTTTTTTCCTAAGTCCAATTTTAACCGTATTTTCTTTACTCCATATTATGAACTTGCAGTGCATTGATAATTAACTGTAATTCAAATTCAAGAGATGAACAGTACATGGTTTGACCACTGGAGGGCTGCACAGTGTAAGGGAACACTGAAGACACTGTACACAGTACACGTTACACAGTACAAAGAAATATGTTGTGATAATGATTTTATATTATTTCAGCGAACCTTGGAAGACATGTGGAGCATCATGATGGTTGCACCTGAACAAGCTCAGTTGATGGCAAATCTCATTAAACTGATCAATGCAACTAAAGCCATCGAAATTGGTGAGACTTTATGAAGCCTACAAGCACATTAACCTCCTAAGACTTAAGCACTTGATTGGTATGCATTTTTAATTTCTTGTAGATTTTACTTGTGCTGTGTTGTGTTGTATAGGGACCCATTAAGAAGTATTATGGTAGAGATAAAAAATGTGATCTTCAGGTCTTCCAGGTCTTAACCCACAGATAATTATTAGAAATTAAATAACAAAACTTTTGCA
Organism: Polydactylus sextarius; assembly: GCA_016801845.1. Taxonomy (NCBI): domain Eukaryota; kingdom Metazoa; phylum Chordata; class Actinopteri; family Polynemidae; genus Polydactylus; species Polydactylus sextarius. Next base: position 9,433,057 of record CM028911.1, on the reverse strand, counting down.
TGACGTGAATTTCAAAGGCTAAAGTGTTCTACACACGAGTATGATTAAAAGCTACTGACTATATTATATCATACATTGTGATACTACTTTTCTTTTATAATATATATATATTTCTTTTATAACACTAATGTGTGTGAAAGCAGTTTTTTCTGACTATATTTGACAAAACATAACCTTAAAAAAACAGACTGGCCTAACCAGTTTAATTTATGTTGATATTTAAATTATAATTTTTCATCTTGAATTTTGGCGTCTGAGTTTGACCAACTAATTTTGAGCAACTTTATCTGAATTTTTGAGAACTGAACAGCCTAAATATGCTGGTAGAAATTATAACAGAGGAAATTCAAACCACTATGATTTTGTGAGATTATGTTTCACTGTTATACATGTAACTGTATTCATTCATTAATTTATTCAAATTATAACATTAAATAAGAAGTTCAGAATTAGGTATTTATGATATTGGTTGATTGTGAGATAAGGCCTGTATTTGTTCCCACACAAGATTCTCAAAGAACTCAACACATTTCTAAGGTCATTAACACTGTCTTTATTCTGCAGGGATGTACACCGGGTATAATGCACTGAGCATGGCTTTGGTCATGCCAGAGAATGGACGAGTGGTAGCTTGTGAAATAGATGACAACTATGTGGCCATTGCCAAACCGTTTTTCAAAGAGGTGAGATATTGCATGGCACAATGTCTTAACAGTATCAATCAGACTGAATGATCTAATAAAGAAATGTTCAAATTAAGATTCATTGAGATTTAAGATTCATTAAACCTTTAATCTTCACTCAGTGCTGATACATGTTATATTATAAAAGTGACATGTGCATGATGTCCAGTTTGGGGCGCTGGTGGAACCTTAAGATTTGGCATTTAGCAAGTTTGTTGAGACTGATTGTTGCCTCTGTCAGAGCAAAATTGTGCAACAGCCAGCATCCTGTATATCTACCTTCTGTCAGTGTGTCTTCACAAAATGCTGTAGGCTGGAGAGTTAAAAGGTGTCCACTCAGGAAACTGTACTAAGCAAAGCAGTAAAATCAATTCCAGTTTAAACCTTACTTAACAAAACAATTAAAGAAGAAAAAAAACACTGTTCAACTAATTAATTCATACTATTTCATCTTTTCTATAGGCTGGAGTTGAAAATAAAATAGACATACAACATCAAACAGCCCTGAAGACACTGAGTAAGGGCTTTTATGAACTTTAGTCATGGTTCCGGCTACATAAATTAAATCATCATTGGATTTTAATTTTGATTTGTTTCACCAGATGAGCTAATAGCAGCTGGAGAATCTGGAACATATGACTTTGTGTTCATCGATGCTGATAAATCTAACTACAACAATTACTATGAGAAATCTCTGGAGCTCATACGAAAGGGGGGCATCATTGCAATCGACAACGTAAGTACATGTTACACAAGCATGCTGAGATTCTGTTAGAGAATACATGCTGTGGTATTGAGAGCTGCCAAGAGGAATACATCATTTTTTCACCGTGTTGTTGCTGTATTTTAAAGGTGTTGTGGAGTGGACGTGTGGTGAATCCTGACCCCAGTGACCTCACCTCCCAGGCTCTGGACGCTCTCAATAAGAAGCTGCACAAGGATGAGAGGATCGATCTGAGCATGCTCACTGTGGGAGATGGACTGACCATTGCCATTAAACGCTAAAATACTTTGGATATGTTTTTAATGTTAAATATGTTTGATTTTAGGTAGTAAACATAACATGTGAAGAACATTCTCTTCTGTACTTTGCTGTCCAATGATTAAACATTACAATGTCATCCATATTGTTCACAGATATACTAAAGACAAACTGTTTCAATCAGTTTCATTTCAGTTTTCATTCAGTAACAGAACAGCTTAAAATGTGGAATAAAAGGAAACTAAAGACTAAATTGTTTAAAGAAGCTGGAGTTGAGCTCTGTATAATTGAAGCTGCTATTTGTGTTTCACAGTTTTTCATGGTGTCTCAAATGCACATTTGTATACACATTACATCTCATTATATCTGGTAATAATGGTAAATGATTCCACTTTAACTACACCACAGCTTAAATACAGGTGAAGCAGGACTTCACAAGAGCCTGATAACAAGTGCTAATTTAAATTTGGTGTTTTAAATGATTTATTAGCAAAACCGAAACATATGAGGATGTACAGAGATTTCATCAGCCAAATGTACTTCATGTAGATGTAGTTTTGATATAGATTTATGTAGATTTTATGTAGATTGATGTACTTTACTGGAAAAGTTCTTTTCTTTCCACTTTGTACTCCATTATATATCATTATATCCTCCGTCCATTATATATTAGAAGGCAAATATTGTACTTGTTACTGCATCAATATTTGTTTGACAACTTAATAGTGCACACTTCACTTCCCCTGCAGATTCAGATAATCAATGTGGATGCAGCATATACTGTAGAAAGGTAATGTGGATGTAAATAAATATATTTCATTGCCTGTTGATAGCAAATATATATATATATATATATATATATATATATATATATATATATATAAGCATTTACAATATTCATCATTATATTATCAGCTGCAATGTTAAAGCCAAGTGATTTACCTCATTTCAGTCCATAGAAATAATATACAACATTGTGAGATGGGTTCTTTGTTGTTCATAACCTTTACTTTTTGATACTGAAAGTATATTTTCATGTGAATACTTTCTACCTATACTTATATGTTTAAAGATTTTTTTCTTTTCTAGCACAGTATGACTACACAGCAGTATCATTATACTTCCAAAAGGAAATACTCCATCGTACAGAATTGGAGCACATGTATTTATTTATATTGCACCATTCACACAGCGAGTCGTGCACTTTTGGACGCTGCTCAGTTGCCTGTTCTTACGTTTTTCCTCTGAATAATAATAATAACGATAATAATAATACACGGATAATTTTGGGATTGACATCTACACTCAGTTGTACCACGTCACTGCTATCTGCGACAAACTGTTTTGTAAGACCTCATTACACCATCAGCTGATGCTACACCTTTTCAGCACCGCGGACAGCTCCGTTCTGCATAGCGAGCAGATGGCGACGCTTATAAAAGCGCGTCTGAAGCGTCTCTGCAGCGGAGATCCACAGCCACAGCCAGAACCACAGCATGGAGAGCAGAGTAGGTTTACCGCACAGAAACGCTCAACGTGACTTTTTACACTACAAACCGAGACGTTCGGAATTAGATAACGGGGTCGTGGTCAGAGGATCGTCCAAGGACATGAATTTGGAAAACCCTTTATCTGGAAAGTTTAATGAGAAAGAATTGATGCACGGTTTAAACGATCGTCTGGCAGGATTCATAGAGAAGGTGCATCAGCTGGAGCACCACAATCATCTGCTAGAGAGAGAAATCGAGGAGATCAGAGGGAAAGCGAAACCCGCATCTTGTTTGGAGGATGAGTACGGACCAGAACTGAGGAAGCTGCGGGAGATGGTTCAGGATATCACTCGTCAGAAGCATCAGATTGAAATTGAGCATGAGAATTTGGAGGAAGAACTATGCAAGTTGAGAAGACAGCACGAGCAGGAGGCTCGTAGCAGATCAGACGCAGAGAGGAATATTATGGTCCTGAAGAAGGACATCAATGACGCCTATCAGGCCAAACTGCAGCTGGACAAGAAAGCGCAGTCTTTGGTGGATGAAATACACTTCCTGAAGAGAAACCACGAAGCCGAGGTGTCAGAGATGTTTGACCAAATCCAGGATGTGCAGGTGACCGCCAAGGTGCAGGAATTTGGCAACCCCGGCGTCACTGCGGCACTCCGGGACATCAGAGCACAGCTGGAAGGTCACGCTGTGACGGACGTCCAGCAAGTAGAGGAAACTTTCCGCTCTCAGTTTGCAAGATTAACTGAAGCAGCTGAGTCCAAGAGAGAAGCTTTAAAAGCGACGCAGCAAGAGATACAGGAGTACAGGAGGCGCATGCAGGCCAAAAACATCGAACTGGACTGCGCTAAAGGCACCAGGGAAGCGCTGGAGAAGCAGCTGCATGACGTCGAAGATCGCCATAAGGAGGAACTCATCCACTACCAGGTAAGAATTGAATAGAATGGTAAATATTATCAAAGTATCTATCTATATATTATTAAAATATTAAAGCCTTGTTCAATGTTAAAATGAACACTATTTTTAATAATAAACGTCATCTCCTCTCTTGCAACAGAACACGATCAAAGAACTTGAAAATGAACTCATCAATTGCAAATTTGACATGTCTGGTTACCTGCGGGAGTATCAGGACCTGTTAAATGTGAAGATGGCTCTGGATGTAGAGATACTGTCTTACAGGTAAATTGCTCATTCAAAGGTTACAACCATCTGTTATCAGAATAGATTCAAACCAAGACACATCTTTTGGGGTGGAAAGATTATAGATTAAAGTGATCATAATGTGTCTTTTTGGAGTTTATAGTATTCCAACTGTTAGTAAAACTGTAGCTCTTCAGTTCCTACAAGCTGACGACAAGAAATACATTTAATTCATGTCCAAACCATGATTTAAATGCATTAGAGTAGTTTTTTTTTTTTGCATCTGTCTCAAGTCCTCCTCATTTACAGGTATCTATCTATCTATATCTTGCAGGAAACTCCTGTGTGGTGAAGAAGCTCGTCTGTCTTCTATGTCAGACAGCCAGATCTCTTTGCCGTACATCTACCACCAGTCCCCTGTTTACACCCTCCCCTGCCTCAGCCGTCCAGGCGGCCCGCACAGACGAGCAGAGCCCCAATACAAGTTTGTAGAAGAGATCATAACAGAGACCACCAGGGAAATCGAGATGTCAGAGTTTGAGGAGACAGGTTCAGAGGAGACAGAAGCAGGAAAAGATGAGCAGGAATGTGCAAAAAGGGACAGCGGGGTCAGCGAGGAAGAGGAGAATGATAATAAAGACAGTGGAGACGCAGAGAGTGAGCCGATGTCTGACAGTCAGCAGATTCAAGCAGCATCAGTGGGAGACTCAGTGAATGGAGGTGGTGATGAGGACGGAGAGAGTCCCACTGAAGTGGATGATAGTGAAAAAGGTGGAAAAGGAAAAGAGGAGTCAGTGGAAAGTGAGGTAGTTGATATTGAAGTGGATGGTGCTGTAGATAAAAACCCACAAAATGAAGTTATGAGTGAGAATATTGAGGAGCAAAGAAATGAGCAACAGGACAAAGTAGCTGAAAACACAGAAGAGGAAAAAGAAATCATAAAAGAAAAAGTAGAAAAAGATCTGTCTTCAAAACCAGATGATTTACAGCTAGAGGTCACTGTGGAGGATGAGCCTGTGAAGGATAGAAAAGAAAATGCCAAGAAAGATAATTTTACCTCAGTTCAGGTGAAGAAGCCAGCTGATGATACCTTGATCAGAGAAGTGGCAAAAGAAGTAGATAAAACCCAAGAGCTGAGTAGTGCTGTTCAAGTGGAAGATGAGAAAACCACAGATCGTACACCAGAGACAAAGAGCAGTCTTTCCAAAGATACAGGGGAGATTTCAGAAAAGCATCCAGTAACCTCAAGTGCAGCACTTAAGAGCGAGGAAAAGGAAAATGGTCATATGGAGCAAAAGGAAATTAATAAACCTGAGGCTGTAAAGGGTGAGGATAAAGAAGCAAAAACCATTGAAGATGATAAATATGATAACAACAAAATCCAAAATAAAGAGTTGAAACCTGAAGTGGATGACCAGAAACCAGACAGTGGAGATAAAACTGATAAAAAAGACCGAACTGTTTTGCTAAATGAAAAGACAACAGCCAGTTCAGAAACCAAAGAGTTGAAACAAAAGGAACCAGAAATCATCCAGGCTCAGAAACCAGAGCTGACTGAAGGTTCAGAGAAAATGAAGGATCATCCAGGTATAAGTGAGGTAGAGAGCAGCAAGATGGAGAAATAAGGTCAAAGTCAACTAAAAAATTAAACACAGGCCGTCTGATGGTTCAGACAGCAGTTGAGATGCAAATATCAGGGATAGTGATGGCTGAGAACAGAGAATGGCTTATCTAATGCAGACGCAAATACAAGGCACAAGCTGCTTCAAGCTCCTGTTGCAGTAATTTCTCTACAAAACGACAATATAAAACAGAGAGCATGATTCTTCTCTTTGCAACAGATTTGCCTCTGAATGTTAAGCCAGCTTGGGATGCATTTGAGTCACAACACAAATAAAATTAGGTATGTAACTGATGCAAAGTGAAATCTGAATGTTTATCTGCTTTGGTATGTGCTGATAAATAAATCATATATATATAGAAATCCTGTGGTTCTGGGATATTTATTGAATATATTTGTATGTTTATGCAAAGGACAAGTCTTTGCAGCAATGAGAAGATCCTAGTTGCACCACATTCAGAAATGATTAAACTGCTGCAGCAGGACTCAGGATGCAGTTTGTGAATCAGCTCCTGGTGTTGCTTTAATACATCACACATATTGCAGCCTTTATTTCCTGTTACTCTAATGTTCAGTGCGTGAGCCAAACAATAAAGTCTGTTAATGGATGAATGATCACCTCAGCAACTTCAGACGACCAGAAAATATTGTTGGGGATTACATAATATCACTACACCTCAGCTAATACTTTGACTACAAAACAGTTCTCCTTTTATTTATTTACCAACTCTTTGCATCAGCTCTTCTGAGGGTCCTTCGACAAAACATTATTTGCTCCCAGCAGCTACTTTCTCATTAATCTTAACTTATTTATTGTCCTGCATTGCTTTTGAATCCATATCAATTATTTCTGTTCCTGAAAAATCAACTTTAAACCAATTTTAAATACAAACCAACAGCAGCCTTAGTGATTTCCCATCAATATTTGACAGGTCGAGATGACATTCAAAAGACTGGATTTCAATATCACATATTGAAAATGCATCTGTGGAGTTCAAAGACTTTATTGAAAATTTATACATACACAGAAGGATCTCCCAAGACTTCCTGTGGGCTCTGTCTCTGCCCAGTACAGGAAAGCACTATCCAAGAGTGCATGTGTGCAACCAGGTTACACTTCTTCCGGACAATGATAATTTGGCATTGTGGTGAACATTAATTGGGTGCCTCACCAAGTTGTAGGTTAGTACAGAATGAACATGAACTAATTCTGCACGGCCACGAGTACAGGTTTCTCTCATCAAAACTTACAGGCCCAACTTCAAGCAACCCAGAAACTGCATAGTTTAAGGGAAGGCCATGTGAGCAGCTAGAGCAGATCATAACAAAACCCTGATGGCCGACACGATGCAAAACATAACATTACAGAGCTTAAGTTTGTCCTTGTGTGCATGAAGAAGGGTGCGTCAGTATTTAAATAGCAGAAAAAAACTAGTGTATTTTAACAGAGATTGCAAATGATGACAAAGGAATATCAGATGGTTGTGATTGTAAAACCAGAGTGAAAGTATGACATCTCTCACCACATAAAACTCAACGGATTCTCACAAGAGAACAGAGTGTCTGGGATTATCACAATAAAGTCACACAGACTTGATGACAGGCAAAGGGATTGTATTGGATTTCATTATTATGGCAGTGCTGGACATGAACAATGACATGATTTATAAATAGTACCACCAACTGTCTCATCAATAGATGTAGCTACAAAGTAAAAAGCAACAAAAGGTAAAATGACAGAAGCACCAACATGATGTGGTACTCAACAAGTTAGAGTTTGTTGTCGTAGCCTTTGAATCAATCTCTCCAAGTTATCCCCTTGCTGGTTTGAGTTGGACATACATTTAAGGCCAGATTCTTCTGATATTCCCTAGTCCCTTGCAGTAAGAGGAAAGTTTAGGCTTCCAGTTCCAAGCCCAGACCCAGCTTGTGGCCTCCTGCATTGATGTTCTTTCCATCGACCAGGCCAGACAGGGTGAGTTTCACACCTGCACAGGCGAAAAGAACCAGCGTTAGCCATTACACGTACAGACACAGAATTTCTTCCAACCAGTGGTTGGAATTCAGAGAAAGACGATTGACCAGAAGCTGAAGTTATGTTTTTCTAACAGTTAGAATGTTTTAGGTCAACACATTTATAAAACATTGCCTCAGGAGTGTAGAAGTGTGATGTGGTATGTTCTGCTGTTCATGAGCCTGCAGGAAACCACCTTACCTGGTCTAAGAGTCTGGGTGTAGCCAACACCAACAAGGCTATTGTTGTTCACTTTAGCCTATGTGGAGAGAAACACCAGTTTATTACAATTAATTGTGACATTTTTTTGGGGGTCATCTACACCATTCAGAGAACCACTGCTGCACTACTTACACTGATGGAGGCATCCTTGTCCAGCTGGTATTTGGCTGCAATACCGAAGCGTGTGCTGTTGCTGCCGGCGGTCCAGGCCAGGTTAACGGCCGTCTCCAGCTTGTCGCTCACCTTCTGATAGATGGAGCCGCCAAACTCAGCTCCATCATTACTTTAGAGATCATAAGAACAACAGAACATTAAATGTTAAAATGTTGTGTTACAGCAACATTCATCCGCCATCTTTCCTTCCAGTGTAAGACAAGCCTATGTCACGCTTTGTCTGAAAAGTAAAGTTTAACATATGAAAACAGTTTTAATCAGTCCACTTTTTCCACTTCATTCACCTCATCCACTTGGAGCACAACAAAGATGACACCAGTTGGCTTTAGTGTGGTCAAGGTAAGAAAAGTTTTTTTTTTTTTTTTTTAAAACTTGGACCACACTCAAACCCAAACATTTAGAACACAAAGTTCATATTAGTTTACTTTCTGGCTTACAACAATGCTGCTCTGCTGCATTTTTCCTTCAGGCTATTAAACTTACTTAGGTTGCGTACTGTTTGGCTTTTTTGTGTCACCATAGCAACCTACAAACAACTATGTGTCTTTGTTTTGTATCAGTCCCAACTGTAAAAAGGTAAAAGAGTTCTCTTACACATTGGTGTGCAGCTGGAAGTCTCCTGTCTTGTAACCGATAGCAAAGTTGTTCTGGGTCATCTTGGATTTGGCGGTGTCAAAGCTCATCTGGTAACCAGCGAGCCATCCCTCGTAGCCAACGACAGCAGCTCCGTGAATGGTGGGGCCGGCAAAGTCGAAGTCGACATCGCAGCCCAAGTTGACGTATTCGCGCTTGTAGGCGGTCTTGACTTTGCCACTCTTCTTGCTGTTGATGAGAAACATGGACATTCCAAATAATAATTAAAAATTTGTAAGAGGGCCACGCTACAATCCTGCAGTGTACCATGGTCTGACCTTCATCTAAGTCAATGTGCTTGAGCTTATAATACAGAGAAGACTCTTTTTATGGCTTTGTAGTAAACCATAAAATATTCAAAGGTTTGATGGAAAAAAAAAAAAAAAAGTAGTGAACCCTTAGAATCAGCGACTGGGTAAATTTCATTTGACAGCAGTAACCTCAAAGTTAAGTTGTACCAGTTACAGTGGAGAAGATCTACACAACATTCAGGAGGAATTTTCTCATTTCACTAACAAAGCCGCTTCAGCTCAGCCATATTCTGTCTGGTGTCAACACCTCTCAAGGTCATTCATGTGAGACAGACAACTTTTCCATGGATCCTAAACTTTATTTTAAATAACAGTGCACTGTAGGAAATATTTGGCAGGCATAGTTGTTTAAACACTATTAAAAATATGAATGAACAAATCCTGGGGTAATAATGGCCAATCCTTGTGGCACCTACATTGAGAACAACTGCCATAGATTTATGACCCCTGGCAGTGGGCCTGGGTGTAGTTTATCCTACACCCAGACCCACTGACAACTGCCAGCTCAAGTGACAAGCAAGATAAGAACATTATCTTTTCTTTAAACCCCCAATGTTGAAATGTTACAAAACTGAGCAAATTCACCAAATCAACAGGTGTGAATTGTGTCCGATTCAAGACTAATTTGCCAAATTCTCTCTTCTTTTCAAACCAACACTGGCCTCTCACTGGCCTCCATTTCCCAGTTTGATCATGACACTGTAGCCTTGAACATACCGTCTCAGTGTTGCCACATTAACTCCACCCTCATCAACCTTCCTACCCTCAATATGAAAGAGGACACGTATCCTCTGGGCCATGTGCCATTTTCCTCATGCGACTCAACATGGCTACACTAGTAAAACTCAACTTTCTTGAAGTCCTTCCTGAGAGCAACAAAGTACAACACATTATTTAGATGACACACACACACACACACACACACACACACACACAAGTGTTCACCATTATGTGGACTGCAAACTAATTGCATACAGGGCCTGTAGTCACATGGCCGGCAACTACACTTGTCAGGGTCATGTGCAACACAGATCAGGTTGCCAAAATTACTCATGTAGGGAGGCAGGAGCAGATACATTTCTTGAGAGTAAAAATGAAGTTAAGTTAACATGAACCTAACCTTTTCAATAAATATTATAACCATGGTCTTACCCAGTGTTTGGTGAGAAGGTTGTGTCAAAGGTCAACTTCAGTCCCTTGGCAATCTGACAGACACAGACCAATCAAAGAAATTAATGTTGTGTCACGTGTTGAGCAGAGACTTCCTGTTAAATAGGTAGTGGAAATCTTTTCCTCACCTGATCTTCAATAGTGATTTCTGTTCCCAGGGTGTTGTCGGTGTTCCACTTCTCAGTGAAGGTCAGACCGTACTCTGCCCTCTTGTATTTAGTTTCCAGGCTACCTGCAACTTTGCTGGTGTCAGTGTTGGAGTTACCAGATGTTTTGAATTCCTGAGAGACAATTTTAGAGAAATGACAGTCACTACAAAAAAAGACGAGTGAACAAGTAGTGAAGGACATTTTTTCATTTCTTTATAATAAAAAATGACTGATGCTTGATTTCTTACGCACGTACACAGTTGTTGCAATCTACATGGCTAAGTATTGTTAAAGATTAAAACTTTTATTGTGAATGGACTTAAGGGTGGTGGCTTGCTATATTTATGACTGACAACGCCAATAAAGTTTTCTCAAAGCAGAGCCAGGAAATGTCAAACATAATTCACTGTGAACTTTGAAGTAAGTTCAATTCTGCAGGTGCAAAGAAATGACCTTACCACTCCACTAGCAGATTTTGTCTTGACATCGAGCTTCACCAAGCCAAAACCTGAAGACGAGAATCGTAAAGTTCAAACATTTGAGGGTTGCAATACAATACCAATTAGATTTGGCAACAGAAAACCTTTAGCATCACAGAATCACTCTGTCAGACTTCAGGAAACCGTACCATAGCCTTTGTTGAAGATGTCTTTGGCAGATTTGCCCAGGTCAGCATAGCAGGGAGGCACAGCCATTGTATCTGTAAAATGTAAGAAAAAAAATAATAATGCACAAATTATTCTTTTCACTATAAATACATTTCCAATTGTTCAGTCATAAAACCTAAAAAGAGCAACAATGTAAGCTGCTATTATATATACACTATTTTCAAAGACTCTACACATAAATTACTTTAACTGACTAATTATATGGATGACATTGATTTAACAGCAGTAAATGCCAGTGAACCCATAAAACTGTAAGTGTCATTATAATGTAACTGGTATGTTAATGTACCAGTAATGCTGACCTGTATTGAATGTGAGGTACAAAAGCCATTAACCATAAATATTGTAAATATTTGCATACTATATAATATTGATTGTTGTAAGCTAACCAGCACTTAGCTTTGTACCTGTACAGAACATGAATATATTCTTAAAGTAAAAGGAAAAAACAAGCCTGATTCACATCGATGACAACTGTATTTATTCTTTCTCCAGTTGCCTCTACCTGCCTCTGAATGTAAAGCTACATGGGCTTTTGCACTACTGGGTTAGATATTCACAACTAGTATATCAGCACTGCAGTACTGTATTGCTTATGTGCCGATTGTCTCCTACTTGCACACACTGATACACATCCCCTATGCTGTTCAGCACATAATGTACAAAACGATGGGAAATGATGCACACTGTCAAAAACCTATGAAATATGAGTCAGTTCAATGCTGCCAAGTTGTGGGCAAAACGCACGTGCATCAATTTTGCTTTCACTTTTTGTTCATTTTAAAACCTTAGTCACAGCCATAATATCAGTGATGCAAGTAGTCGCAGGCAGAACATGCGTCCGACAGTCGATGAGCAAGGTTACTACCAAAGACAGGAGCCATTTTGCCGCACTGGTGAGTGTACCCAGTTCAGGCCTGGCTCTTATTTATACTAGTTTTCCAAGTGAACTGGCAGGCACAGTAAGGCGTGGCGAGGTACGTCAATTAGCAAGATGTGTTAATCAAGCGTTTAACTCGCATTTCCAGCTTCCTAATGCTAACTAGGCCACAGGCAGGTTAATGAAAAGCTCACAAATATCGAAATAAGTTAGGAATATGTTGTCAGAGTGGGTTTATGAAACGCTAGCCGCTTCTTTTTCCCCAGCAGGTTATGAAACATGTAATGCAAAACTACCCTGCGTTTACTTGACATGTGTCACACAGCATGCCGACTGCAGCTAGCTTAGCTAGCTTAGCTAACTCAGCTAGTCTGCAGCCTACCGGCGTGCCTACGGGACGCTCAACCGCCGATTCTTGCTCGTTATTGACAACATTAACGGAATCATAATAGATAAACTGCTCTCTTACCAGAAGAAGACGGGTGTTGCGGTAAACTAAAGTGACTTTAAGAGAGATGTTCCTCACACCGCACGGCCGATGCAGGCGTCACCAGTTGGAGGGCGAGCTGAAGGAGACTGCACTGCAACGAAAGCCAGACCTATCACAGCCCCGGCTCAGGACCCCGGGTGGCCGGATATGTGCCTGAGTAGAAATGGTTTTACGTCATAGCGTGATTGTGCACGTCACAGTTGTATTACTTCAACTGACATTTATTTTGGTATTTTTCTATTTGGGGAAAAAAAAAGTCTGGCAAGATTTATGTATCTGATAATATTTATGGAAATCTTAATACTGTAGAAATTTATATTGTGTGGTCTCATAATAATAGACTAAATACAATGTCTAGAAATAATTATACATACTTAATTAATTATTCTGATTATAATAATGGTTACATTTCTTATGTATTAATGTAAATTAATAGTAGGACACCACGTTTTTTCTGTTTTCACTTTCAATTCAATACTAGTCTTTTCACAAAAAAATCATGTATGACATCATGTACTGCATTAAATATATACGCAATTCAAGCATATATGTATAAATGTATGTCTGTACTTTGAGTTTGTGCATTTATTTGAAAATTCCCTAAAAAAAAAAAAAAAACAAACAAACAACACAACATGAAATAATCCCACATTCTCACTAATCTCCTAAGTAGACATCATCAGGTTAACATCAGGGGCCTAAATAACAAACAACTTGTATCTAAGTTCAGACCCAACAAAAAATAAAATAAAAACAAACAATAGTCACTTAATCTTCTTAACTATTACACAGAGGAGATACACATAACAAAACACAGCAGTAACTAGATTTTACAAGTTACAAACTGATGCTGTCAAGAGTCTGAGATGTGTGGTGCTTGACTGAGAATGAAAAGATCGTTTCCATTTTCTCATCATCATCACCATGGACACGTAGATGGCAATACTCCTTTCTTCAGTAGCCAATTGCATCATGTAGGAATACCACCTTCTCATACCTCTCATACCTGTGCAGGAATTAGCATACACAAAACACACACATGCACACACACATACTTGCACAACATGCCAAGTATATGACAACATGACAAGTTATATATATGAGAATATTTTATATATATATATATATATATATATATATATAAATATATGAGCTGTGTGTGTCTGTATTACTTTGACCAATGTAAAATAGCTCTTGATTACTACACACCATCACTTTTATGTTACAAAAGCATGTTGGTGGAAAAAAACAAAACAAGTAAAAGGAAACAACGCCTTAAACTGTGTAACATGCTGATGAACCAATAATAAGAAAGAACATTTAAGAACAGAAAACAGAAATTAAGTAACTAAGGAAGACAAAAAATATTCAGAATGTGCCTCAACAGTTCCACCTGGTGACTGAATGTGAAAAGTGTCTGTGTGGGCTCAGGTATCTTAACATTTACCAGTTGAGTATTACTTAAACTGGGACAGAACTTCATGTTCCTCTTGCATCATTCATGTGACTTCTGTGTTAGAAAGAGACACATACAGGTTGATGTTAATTTTATGTAAATCTTGTAAATTTAAAAAATGTTTCCTTCATTTACATCATTCACATTAATATTGTAACAGTGGCAATGAGTCAAGTAGTTTTTGTGCCTGAACGTAAATACCTAAAATAAATAAACTATAATGGAAATGAATTTACATATCTTACCTCTTCACCTTTTGTGACTGATTCTGCTTCTTTGTTTTGCTCTAAATGGAAAATAAAAAAAAAAAAAAATGAGCATGACAAAATATTTGACAACAACTAGAATGTTTGACATGAATTGAATTTATAAAAGTTCCAGCATTGACTTACTGTGTCTTCTAAATATAAACCAGCTGAACAAGCCCACCAAAGCAATGAAGATCAACACACTCAGACGGATGAGAAAACTCTTGATGTGAATGGACAGGCTGAAACACACGTTTAAAGCACACAGTTATTCAGTGTCATTAAAAATATTTTCTTAAATACATTTTCTAAATGTTGTGTTTCTAAATCTTAAAAAAGGAGTGTCTGACCTTTGTGAGTGAACTGTTTGTGACTCCTTCATTTGAGTGGCTGTCGTTTGAGTGTCTGTCGTTTGAGTGGCTGTAATTCAAAGAAACACTGATCAATACAGGAGTTTCACATCCAAGAACTCAAACATCACATTCATGTTACATTAACTTAACTGAAGGTATGTTGATGATGGTTTGTTTTAATTCACAAGTGACTGTGAATTCCTCTCAGTGATAACAGAAACAAATCAAAATGTGTACAATCAACTGTAACAAATCATTTGATTTTTGAATTTGTACTTACTGGTGGTAACTCCCCCAGAAACAGTGAGGTGCACTGGCATCTGTAAGTCTCCTTTAACACAGTAATACCAGCCACTGTTCACTGTCGTCAGTCCACTCATGGTCACAGTGAAAACATTGAGGACATTCTCATTGATGGTCACTCTTGCTCCGTCTATTATTCCTACTGACCCCTTCACACAGTTTCTGCCCAGTCTGCACCACTCAGTTTCTCCCAAGTTGTTATAGTAACAATTGATGGTGATGATACTGTCTCCTGTAATCTCCTGATTATCCACGTAGAGACTGGGTGTACCTTAGAGGGTAAACAAAGTCATTATAAAATGGAGGGTTTTACAATAATGATCAGTGCCCATAGCAAATAATGAAACCAAGGATATTTAGCTCATAATATATTTATATATATTTAAGGGCTCTTACCTTGAGTAATTACCAGCTCAAAGTAATATCCAGTATCTCTCCGTTTATCAATCTCCACACCACACCAGTAACCAGCATAATTACTAGTCAGATCTTTTATTGTCACACTAAAGGTTCTTTGTTTTTTGTCATCAGAGATTGAATATATCTCCAATGTTTGATTTTCATTTGTTTTGACAGCATATGTGCAGTAGACCCAAGAAAATCCTTTACACAAGTATTTTACATTGTCCAGGTACTTTGAGTCATAGAGACATGGGATGGTGATTGGCTGTGATTGGATCACTGACACTTTATTGACTGAAGTCAGGCTGTGAATTCCTGCAATAAGAACAAAAACAACATGTTAAGCTATTTAAAACCTTGCTACCAATATGCCTCATGTTTCATATAAACTATGCACTGAAAATGACTGCATTTACTATAAGTTTTAGACTTAATTGTTTCCACATCTTCTTCAATTAAAAAAAATGGTGTGTTAGTCATTAAACCAATAATGAAACCAATAAACCAATAATGATTCATGGTCAATTCAGGTTACCATTTAACATCAAATAGTAATCATAAAATGACCTGGGACTGACCTGTGAGTCCTGTGAGGAGAAGCAGAAAGCTGAGATGACCGGCCATGTTGCTGCACAGAGTCAGATAAAATAGCACAGCTGGGACACTGATGAACTTCTTCCTGACATTACTAAATATGCGGTTGCGGCATATTTGAGGTTTAAGGCAGTTACTCGCAGTGTTTGATAGTAGTGAAGAAATAATTCTTCACTATTGTATATAAGTATGTTTTGGGAGCATCTGTACTTTACGTACTTTTGTACTTTTTTATGATGAAAAAAAAAAAATCAGTTTTTGTAATATGATGCAGAAATTTAGTGAATAAAGAACAGCTCTTATACTTAGATATTGTATATAAAGATGGTTGTAGGCTCCATGTTTTAAAGTGTTATTTTACGTTCCAGAAACCCCACGATAGGTAAAAACTATATAGCAACCACATATTTATATTATTTTTTTAAGCTTTTATAACCCAACCCCACACACACACACACACACACACACACACACACACACACACACACACACACTGGTTAAATACCTGTAGGCCGCAGATTTCTGCAATATAATGAAGACTCCAACAATATAAATGTTCATATACTAGCCACAAAAAATGTATCAAAGCTGCGAGAGGTGAAACACAATATGGCAAGGGATCACTGTTAAAGTTCTAACTGCCTTCTGTTTATATTGCATGTACTTTTACTTTTCATTACTTAAGTACATTTAATTTTACCTGTTGTACTATAGCAAGTAATACTAGATACTTTAAGACTTTTACTTAAGTATTATTCTATTTGTTGTCTTGAACTTCTAAAAAGTAATTTTTTGGTTGAGTATCTGTACTTCTACTGTACTCTATTGTGACTTTCTGGTACTTTATACAACACTGGTTACTTGGCACCCAGTTACTATGGTTTATTTTGTGCTCTCAACATGTAAGCATCAAACACATTATTCATTACAACTTTTCTGTTTATGTTATTAAAGAGGCTGTATATCAAGTGCGAATAATTCCAGTCTCTCGCTACCATCAAAGGACTTAATCTTCTACTGTGGAGTATTCTGTACAGTATATAAACATCAATGCAGTAATATAGTGTTTTCAAAATAACTTCTGCAGTCGACTTGGATGCAATGTACAATGGATACAAAACTGTGTTCATTTATTCAGAAAACAGCAGTAGTTTTTATTCCATATATGTCCTGGACTAATAGAAGTAACAAACCATCTATTTTGCTGCTCAGAGTATAGTTTACAGTGAACACCAAGTCAATCATTAACTTACCATTATGTTCACTGAGGTGATATACAAAATATAACCCTGAGACATACTTGTCCACAAAATTTAAAATATATGCTTACTGTCATATTGTTGATTTTCAACTAGTGCACTATTCTACGACTCTACTACTATTCTATTCTACTATTTTATATTATATGTACAATGATAGATGTTGTAGGGCTGCAACATCCCTAGAGAAGAACAAATACAATGATTTCTGAAACACCGCTTCATTTCAGTTTCATTACCAATAGAAACACACGTCACTTTGAGGAAAAGACATTCTTTACAACACCATGACTCAATTGTTCCTAAACAACACTTTTTACAACACAATATATTGCAAATGGGGTCTTTAAGCAGTTTTCAATTACATGAATACATTATTCTGAATCACAATTAATGTAGGCTATGAACAGTCATCACATACTGTAAAATAAAAAAAAAATAAAATATGAGTCACTATATGTATAAGGTCTACCACATAATAAGTTACACAGGAGTGACAGTGCTCCCTTTTTCTAAATTTCAGTTACTTGAAGGAGGAGCCAAAAATAGGAAGAAAGTGTAAAGCGTCAGTATGAAAAAGGAAGAAGTTTAACATGCAAAGGGCTGTCAATAAAAAGAGTAAAGCACTATAATCTTAAAAATAATAACATCTGATCATTGATTTCATAACAGGTTTTCACAGTGCTGACCCAACATGCTGTAGATTATATCTTTAGTTTATGCTGCATCCTGTTAGAGAGTCGAATGAAAAATACAATCATGGAGAAAGAAGAAACAGACTTGAGTGTGTAATTATACCATCAGCTCATGTACTTATGCACAGTGGTGCTTTCAGCTAAATGCCAACTTTAGCATGCTAACATACTGATGTACAACAAGTCACAAACTTAATTTGACACTGAAGCATTCAAAAATCTGCCAATTGTTTGTTTCTAATTTGCAGGTATTAATAAAATTAAAAAGTAATAAAAAGCTATATTTGACATAATGGTAGCACTAGATCATATGTTGGGGCAGAGTCAAAATGTGTAGAAAGGTTGGTCTGTGGTGAGGTTGGTCTTAGAATTTACCCTTTGTTACGTTTTCTTCTTTCCAGTAGCCACAGAACTGTATAACACCCACATATCACTATTAGGTGCTGAACTCTGGGTGAGAAAGAACAGATTGATGTGAAAAAGAGATTAATTTAACACTTTGACCTATTTTGGTTTATTTAACTAAAAACATCTGATGAAAAAAGCATCTGAAAGAAGTTGAGGCCTACCTCATATGAAGTGTTGCTTATTTGATGAACATTACCATATGTTACATCCTCTTTAACCTGTTGTGTAGAAGAAGAAGTTATTTACAGAAATCCATGTAACTGGAACAAACTACATAATGTCCTGTTTTAAAATATCAACCATTCACACTTGAGCAGAGGTACTAACAGGATTTAGAAAACTGTCATGTTGTTTTCTGGTACATTTTATTATAGTTTCTTTAAAACAACAGATAAACAAACAAACAAAAACCCTAAACTACTTACTATTACCTTAAGTTACCTAACCCTGAACTTAGGTAACATAAGATAATTTTTACCATCAGCAAATTTCCACCAGCGACATATTTTAATATTAGATAATTGGGAGAGCTTTTTCTACATCAAGAGGAGGATGTAAAGAAAATATATATTAATAGGTCCTGCTCAGTAAAACAGAATAATTGCCATTCTCTTCCTGACCTGTTGTGGTTTCATCACACAGTTAACAGTAGTGTATGTCACTCCCTCCTCAGCCTGTGTTGGGGAAGGGAGAAGGAAGGAAGAAATCAAATAAGACATTATTAAATCTAATACTGCATTTTCAATCATGATGAGCTCAATGAAATTACTATGTGGCGAGTGGAAGCAAGTTGAAGCAAGTTAGCATGAATGCGTGTCTTCTTTTTATGGACAGCTATTTACAAAAAGAGAAACACAAAGGGAAGTGATTCTGTATTACTTACTGCTGCTGGAGCTGATGATGCTGCTGTTTGCTCTAAGGAAAATGATGAAAAAAACACAGTTAAGTGACTTGCACTGTAGTACAGTGTTCAGTGATAGTATTTATTGTAGAATTGTTGAGTTCAGCACAGACTTACTGTTTCTTTTTAATATAAACCAGGCAAACAAGGCCACTGCTACAATGAAAATTAAAACACCAGCTGGAATGATGAAGGTCTTTAGGTCAACTGAAGCACTGCAGCACAAATATGATGGTGATGGTGATGATCAATACAGGAGTTTCACATCCAAGAACTCAAACATCACATTCATGTTACATTAACTTAACTGAAGGTATGTTGATGATGGTTTGTTTTAATTCACAAGTGACTGTGAATTCCTCTCAGTGATAACAGAAACAAATCAAAATGTGTACAATCAACTGTAACAAATCATTTGATTTTTGAATTTGTACTTACTGGTGGTAACTCCCCCAGAAACAGTGAGGTGCACTGGCATCTGTAAGTCTCCTTTAACACAGTAATACCAGCCACTGTTCACTGTCGTCAGTCCACTCATGGTCACAGTGAAAACATTGAGGACATTCTCATTGATGGTCACTCTTGCTCCGTCTATTATTCCTACTGACCCCTTCACACAGTTTCTGCCCAGTCTGCACCACTCAGTTTCTCCCAAGTTGTTATAGTAACAATTGATGGTGATGATACTGTCTCCTGTAATCTCCTGATTATCCACGTAGAGACTGGGTGTACCTTAGAGGGTAAACAAAGTCATTATAAAATGGAGGGTTTTACAATAATGATCAGTGCCCATAGCAAATAATGAAACCACCTCAAAACCATTTAAATTTCATGAAGGATCTGAAACGTACTTAAAGGTGCTTTAAGGGCTCTTACCTTGAGTAATTACCAGCTCAAAGTAATATCCAGTATCTCTCCGTTTATCAATCTCCACACCACACCAGTAACCAGCATAATTACTAGTCAGATCTTTTATTGTCACACTAAAGGTTCTTTGTTTTTTGTCATCAGAGATTGAATATATCTCCAATGTTTGATTTTCATTTGTTTTGACTGCATATGTGCAGTAGACCCAAGAAAATCCTTTACACAAGTATTTTACATTGTCCAGGTACTTTGAGTCATAGAGACATGGGATGGTGATTGGCTGTGATTGGATCACTGACACTTTATTGACTGAAGTCAGGCTGTGAATTCCTGCAATAAGAACAAAAACAACATGTTAAGCTATTTAAAACCTTGCTACCAATATGCCTCATGTTTCATATAAACTATGCACTGAAAATGACTGCATTTACTATAAGTTTTAGACTTAATTGTTTCCACATCTTCTTCAATTAAAAAAAAAATGGTGTGTTAGTCATTAAACCAATAATGAAACCAATAAACCAATAATGATTCATGGTCAATTCAGGTTACCATTTAACATCAAATAGTAATCATAAAATGACCTGGGACTGACCTGTGAGTCCTGTGAGGAGAAGCAGAAAGCTGAGATGACCGGCCATGTTGCTGCACAGAGTCAGATAAAATAGCACAGCTGGGACACTGATGAACTTCTTCCTGACATTACTAAATATGCAGTTGCGGCATATTTGAGGTTTAAGGCAGTTACTCGCAGTGTTTGATAGTAGTGAAGAAATAATTCTTCACTATTGTATATAAGTATGTTTTGGGAGCATCTGTACTTTACGTACTTTTGTACTTTTTTATGATGAAAAAAAAAAAAATCAGTTTTTGTAATATGATGCAGAAATTTAGTGAATAAAGAACAGCTCTTATACTTAGATATTGTATATAAAGATGGTTGTAGGCTCCATGTTTTAAAGTGTTATTTTACGTTCCAGAAACCCCACGATAGGTAAAAACTATATAGCAACCACATATTTATATTATTTTTTTAAGCTTTTATAACCCGACCCCACACACACACACACACACACACACACACACACTCACACACACACACACACTGGTTAAATACCTGTAGGCCGCAGATTTCTGCAATATAATGAAGACTCCAACAATATAAATGTTCATATACTAGCCACAAAAAATGACGTAGTCGCGTTCCTTTCCTCCTACCTTACCTCATATGATAATGGGTGAAATGATTGGCAACGCCAGTCGCCATAGCATCATAGTGTGACATCATCATAGCATCGTAGCATGTTAGCGCAGACTGCTGCGGCCACTGCATCACTCTCGCGATTTCCCGCAGGGGAATTGTCTAGTTTTACCTGTTGTACTATAGCAAGTAATACTAGATACTTTAAGACTTTTACTTAAGTATTATTCTATTTGTTGACTTGAACTTCTAAAAAGTAATTTTTTGGTTGAGTATCTGTACTTCTACTGTACTCTATTGTGACTTTCTGGTACTTTATACAACACTGGTTACTTGGCACCCAGTTACTATGGTTTATTTTGTGCTCTCAACATGTAAGCATCAAACACATTATTCATTACAACTTTTCTGTTTATGTCATTAAAGAGGCTGTATATCAAGTGCGAATAATTCCAGTCTCTCGCTACCATCAAAGGACTTAATCTTCTACTGTGGAGTATTCTGTACAGTATATAAACATCAATGCAGTAATATAGTGTTTTCAAAATAACTTCTGCAGTCGACTTGGATGCAATGTACAATGGATACAAAACTGTGTTCATTTATTCAGAAAACAGCAGTAGTTTTTATTCCATATATGTCCTGGACTAATAGAAGTAACAAACCATCTATTTTGCTGCTCAGAGTATAGTTTACAGTGAACACCAAGTCAATCATTAACTTACCATTATGTTCACTGAGGTGATATACAAAATATAACCCTGAGACATACTTGTCCACAAAATTTAAAATATATGCTTACTGTCATATTGTTGATTTTCAACTAGTGCACTATTCTACGACTCTACTACTATTCTATTCTACTATTTTATATTATATGTACAATGATAGATGTTGTAGGGCTGTAACATCCCTAGAGAAGAACAAATACAATGATTTCTGAAACACCGCTTCATTTCAGTTTCATTACGAATAGAAACACACGTCACTTTGAGGAAAAGACATTCTTTACAACACCATGACTCAATTGTTCCTAAACAACACTTTTTACTACACAATATATTGCAAATGGGGTTTTTAAGCAGTTTTCAATTACATGAATACATTATTCTGAATCACAATTAATGTAGGCTATGAACAGTCATCACATACTGTAAAATAAAAAAAAAAATAAAATATGAGTCACTATATGTATAAGGTCTACCACATAATAAGTTACACAGGAGTGACAGTGCTCCTTTTTTCTAAATTTCAGTTACTTGAAGGAGGAACCAAAAATAGGAAGAAAGTGTAAAGCGTCAGTATGAAAAAGGAAGAAGTTTAACATGCAAAGGGCTGTCAATAAAAAGAGTAAAGCACTATAATCTTAAAAATAATAACATCTGATCATTGATTTCATAACAGGTTTTCACAGTGCTGACCCAACATGCTGTAGATTATATCTTTAGTTTATGCTGCATCCTGTTAGAGAGTCGAATGAAAAATACAATCATGGAGAAAGAAGAAACAGACTTGAGTGTGTAATTATACCATCAGCTCATGTACTTATGCACAGTGGTGCTTTCAGCTAAATGCCAACTTTAGCATGCTAACATACTGATGTACAACAAGTCACAAACTTAATTTGACACTGAAGCATTCAAAAATCTGCCAATTGTTTGTTTCTAATTTGCAGGTATTAATAAAATTAAAAAGTAATAAAAAGCTATATTTGACATAATGGTAGCACTAGATCATATGTTGGGGCAGAGTCAAAATGTGTAGAAAGGTTGGTCTGTGGTGAGGTTGGTCTTAGAATTTACCCTTTGTTACGTTTTCTTCTTTCCAGTAGCCACAGAACTGTATAACACCCACATATCACTATTAGGTGCTGAACTCTGGGTGAGAAAGAACAGATTGATGTGAAAAAGAGATTAATTTAACACTTTGACCTATTTTGGTTTATTTAACTAAAAACATCTGATGAAAAAAGCATCTGAAAGAAGTTGAGGCCTACCTCATATGAAGTGTTGCTTATTTGATGAACATTACCATATGTTACATCCTCTTTAACCTGTTGTGTAGAAGAAGAAGTTATTTACAGAAATCCATGTAACTGGAACAAACTACATAATGTCCTGTTTTAAAATATCAACCATTCACACTTGAGCAGAGGTACTAACAGGATTTAGAAAACTGTCATGTTGTTTTCTGGTACATTTTATTATAGTTTCTTTAAAACAACAGATAAACAAACAAACAAAAACCCTAAACTACTTACTATTACCTTAAGTTACCTAACCCTGAACTTAGGTAACATAAGATAATTTTTACCATCAGCAAATTTCCACCAGCGACATATTTTAATATTAGATAATTGGGAGAGCTTTTTCTACATCAAGAGGAGGATGTAAAGAAAATATATATTAATAGGTCCTGCTCAGTAAAACAGAATAATTGCCATTCTCTTCCTGACCTGTTGTGGTTTCATCACACAGTTAACAGTAGTGTATGTCACTCCCTCCTCAGCCTGTGTTGGGGAAGGGAGAAGGAAGGAAGAAATCAAATAAGACATTATTAAATCTAATACTGCATTTTCAATCATGATGAGCTCAATGAAATTACTATGTGGCGAGTGGGAAGCAAGTTGAAGCAAGTTAGCATGAATGCGTGTCTTCTTTTTATGGACAGCTATTTACAAAAAGAGAAACACAAAGGGAAGTGATTCTGTATTACTTACTGCTGCTGGAGCTGATGATGCTGCTGTTTGCTCTAAGGAAAATGATGAAAAAAACACAGTTAAGTGACTTGCACTGTAGTACAGTGTTCAGTGATAGTATTTATTGTAGAATTGTTGAGTTCAGCACAGACTTACTGTTTCTTTTTAATATAAACCAGGCAAACAAGGCCACTGCTACAATGAAAATTAAAACACCAGCTGGAATGATGAAGGTCTTTAGGTCAACTGAAGCACTGCAGCACAAATATGATTATTAAACCAGGTGCGCAATGTATTCTATGGTCTTTTTTATCACACTGATCATATGCAGTAGATATATTTTATACTAAAGCCTTATTTTAATGTTATTAATCATAAGTTATCATATATCTAGAAAAAAACCTGGATAGATTCTGTTATAAGAGTTTTTCATTTGACTATGAAGGGTCACAGTTATATGAACAAATTCTGACCTGGGTTTGACAGCAGAAGTGAGTGTCACTGGCTTGACTGTGGGTGCGACTGTAAACAGTTAAGAAAAAAATGTGAATTTCTCTACAATACATAGCTATCCTTGGAAAACATTTGTAAACACACAAAAAATTTAAAGTACTTACTGGTGGTAATTTTCTCAGAAACAGTGAGGTGCACTGGCATCTGTAAGTTTCCTTTAACACAGTAATACCAGCCACTGTTCACTGTTGTCAGTCCACTCATGGTCACAGTGAAAACATTGAGGACATTCTCATTGATGGTCACTCTTGCTCCGTCTATTATTCCTACTGACCCCTTCACACAGTTTCTGCCCAGTCTGCACCACTCAGTTTCTCCAGAGTTGTTATAGTAACAATTGATGGTTATATTTTCTCCAATCAATCCTGTAATCTTCTGTTGATCCACATAGAGGCTGGGTGTACCTTAAGGAAAAACAAATGCACTATAAAATTGCACGTCCTTACAGTGACCAATCTCTATAGAAAACAATAAGATTATCTTGTGTGTTATTCCTTCAAATTCTTAAAATTTCACCAAGGTTCTGACATGAGCTGAGTTTTGAGAGCTCTTACCTGTGGTCACTGACAGGTGAAAGTAATGTCCAGGATCTTTGCCGTTGTCAATCTCCACAATACACCAGTAATCAGCATCATCATCCTTCAGATCTTTTATAGTTACGGTGAAGGTTCTTTGTGTTTTGTTATCAGAGATTGAAAATTTTTCTAAATGTTGTTCCTTATTGGTTTTAATTACAGTTGAACAACTTAACCATTGAAATCCTTTACACAAGTATTTCACATTGTTCACATACTTTGATTCATAGTGACATGGGATAGTGATTGACTGTCCAACTTTTACTGACACGTCATTGACTAATTTTAGGCAGTAGATTCCTGCAAGAACGGATACAACATTTTTAATGGATATTTTCATCATCAGTATTCTACTTTCCTGTTTTATTAGTGTCACCTGCAGACACAGAGCACAAAAAATAATAGAAAACAATCCTGTGACTGACCTGTAAGTCCAGTGAGGATGAGAGAAAAGCTTAGGTGAACAGCCATGTCAGTAAGTGACCAAAAGAGACAACATGAAACAGTGCACTGCCGATTGTCTTCTTCCTGTTTCTCCAAATGTTTTAGATAGAATGGTTCAGTCCTCCCCCTGCTGTAAAGATGCTGAATGACTTTAAACTTCAGTGTTTAGGTCAAGTGAATACAAAATTTCAGAAGAATAAAAAAATAATAGATCCAGACTCCAGATGGACTAAGTTGAATTTCAAACACACACACACACACACACACACACACACACACACACACTGCATATAAGTAATTTGAAAAGAGCTTAAAGTGGACACATGAAGTCATAAAGTCAAATAATGTTGATATAAGTCCACTTTCACACTTACATCTGCATTCAGCCTATCAGTGGTTATTTTATGTGGTTGTCGTGTTATAATGAAACTGTTGCGCAATCCCTCTATCCTTAAAGGTGCACTATGTAAGATAAAGTTAATGTGGTAGCTTCATAGTCACTGCGATAGTTAAATGATTCCTTACAGGGTGAATGTGGATGTGAGTGCGAACATTTGTTTGTCTGTATATGCAGCCCTGTGACGAACTGGAGACTGTCCAGGGTGTACCCTGCCTTTGCCTGTGAGTAGCTGGGATAGGCTCCAGACCCCTCCCAACCCTGAGTGTGGGATAAAGTGGTAGAAGATGGATAGATACACTACGGGTTCCTAAAAGTAGTCAGGATTATTCATGAATGTCAGTCAGAGTCATTCAGGTTTTTCTTTTTGACATTTTAAAGGTCAGCAGAGTGTGCAAAACAAAACAAAACAGTGTAAATAAAAAAGAGGGAAATTACAGCTAAACCACATGATAAAAGAGAACACAATGAAAAATAATATAAATCAACATTCAGAATTTTCAGTGCAACTCTGCCAACGTGCTGTATGTGACATCATTAGCTTCTGTTTCCACCTGGAAGAGGACAGAAGCAAATTTGACAATTAAGTGAGGGAAGAGCACAAAGAGAAATAAATGAAATGTATCGATTATTTAATTACTCCAAATAAACAACACTTACACTTTTTACTTTGCGTGGTTTTATGGTAACAGAGCTGTACACCACATCTGCGTCACTTTCAGAAAGTGTACTCTGAGTAGGAGAGCAGACAGATATTAAAAAAAGAATGATAAACTTTCACCTTCATTGACTTGTACTTGGTAAATGAAGAAGTTTACCAACTATCTGTCACTTAAAGAACTTGTATTGTTTCATACACGTTTTTGTTTTCAGTGTCTTAAAGCTACATGGCATTAAGTTTCTCTCATGTGGTCAACATTACAGTATGTGGAAAGAGCCCAGCAATTCTCATTTACACAAAGACTGCTACACTAATTGGAATAGAGTTACCAAGAATGCTATAATGGCACAAACACACAAACAAGTCCCCTGTGTTGAAGGAGTGGTCCAAATTATTACCAATGCTCTGTGATGCTATATTTTGGCACAGATGAGTTAAACAATTTACCACAACAAATTTATGTAGTCTGTGTTTTGTCAACAATGACAGATATGTACCAATAAAACAGAATCAGGCACAAAAGTATATATTGTTTTTTTTATATCTAATATCAGTTTTTTTTAGGCTAAAACTAGTTGAACTGTAAATCCAGAAGCAAGTTGCAATGTTAAGACTGTTGCATCAACTATAACCAGACCAAATATAATAAAGATAGGGTTAGAATATTTGGAAGTAACCAAAACTCACATTGACTCACACTGAGCTCATAATGAATAATAGCAAACAAAATTAACGCTAACTGGTCATAAACCATTTTACTAGAAAATTACATAATTAGGTTTACTGAAGAGAGATGGGATCGCTGAAGTTATTACAATTCAGCCTGAAGGGAATAAAAATGGGTGAAACAAACGTTATGGCAGTCTATTCAATAGTTGCTTAGTCACTTCACTCTGAATAAACAATGGCTCCTCTAGTGGTGCTGGAGACAAAGTGAAAAGGGGGAACTACACATTTCTATATGAATTTCAACTGCCAATTCATAGTAGATATTATACATAACATATGAATATACACATATATATGAATATCCACTGGTTGCTGGTCGATCACTTAAGTCATTAGAATTCTTTTGCATAGGCTACGTAAATATCTTTTCTTTGTCTGTCTCATCCAGAAAATGAAATAAAGTATATCTTACCTTCACAGCGGCCGATGGTTCTTTATTGTTTTTCCCTAAAAGTTAAAATAGTGTTTTGTTTTGTTTTTTAATTTTATTACAAACATATGAACAGGAAATGTTACAAATAGGATTTATCAAAATTCAGAGTTGACTTACGGCGCCTTTTCAACATAAAGCAGATGAACAAGGTCACAGTTAGAATGAAGAGCAACAAACTCAGGGGGATGATGAGGGTCATTATTTTAAATGGAAAACTGCAAAGTGAGAGAAAGAAAGTAAAACTATAGTGATCATTGAGCACACAGCTCAGAACAACATGCACACAACAAAATCAACCCTCTGCATTTAACCCATCACCTAAGTGAGCAGGGGCAGCCTAGATGGCACCCAGGGAGTGTGTATCTCAGTGGGACCTGGTGGCTTATGGATTCGAATCGTGGACTTTTCAGACACAAGTCCATTTCCTTAGCCACCAGGCCACCACTGCCCTCCACAGCACACAAGGTCAGCATACAATACAGCAACTTACAATAAACAATGTGTATTTAATTGATTTTGATATGTAGTGTAAAATCTTATACATACCCCTGCTGCAGGTTTTCAGAAGCATCAGGGGGAGCAGAAGTGAATGGAATTGTTGTGGCTAAAATTCAAAGCGGTACAATGATTCGCAGAGTAATATGATAATAATGAATTCTCATATGTTTTATAGCCAAAATCGTAGAAATAGTTGTAATGAAGGTATATGTACAATTTATTATCACTTTGTATACTTACTGGTGATAGGATTGTCAGTTACAGTGATGTGAACTGGCACCTGTAAGTCTCCTTTAACACAGTAATACCAGCTGCTGCTCACTGTGGTCAGTCCACTCATAGTCACAGTGAAAACATTAGGAACACTCGCATTGATGGTCACTGCTGTTTCATCTGTTAATCGCCCTGACCCCGTCACACACTGTCCTCCCAGTCTGCACCACTTTATTTCTCCAGGGTTCCTATAGTAACAACGGATGTTTACATCATGTCCTTTAAATCCTGTAATTTGCTGACGATCCACGTAAAGTGCGGGGGTACCTTAAGGGAAAATAGTATGAGATAGATAGATATTAGCGATATTCCTAATTGCTTATTTTTCTATATTCACTGAAACACACTTCAAGGTGCTTTAAGAACTCTTACCCTTGGTGACTGACAGTTGAAAGTACCTTCCGTCATCTTTCCCTCCATCAATCTCCACAAAACACCAATAATGTTTGTCACTGTCCGTCAGTTGATTTATAGTCACATTGAAAATGCCTTGGCTTTTGTTATCTGATATTGAAAATTTTCCTGAATTGTTTGGTTGGCCCGTTTTAATGGCATAAGAGCAAGAGGACTGATAATATCCTTTACACAGGTATTTAATGTGATTTCTGTACCTTGAGTCATAGTGACATGGGATCGTGATTAAACCTCCAGCTTTAACTGACACTTGACTGACTGTAGTTAGGCTGTAAATTCCTGTAACAAAAACAAAACAACATTTAAACAAATGTATTCAGCAACTGCACCTTCCTCTGTATTGATATTCATATTGAATTGCAGTTGTTTCCATGATTCATAAAATTATGAAAATGATTGTTGTTACCATCTCACATCACAAAGCACAAATTTAAAAAAAAAAAAAACTACATAAACAATTTTAACAGGATTCGTGTGACTGACCTGTGAGTCCAGTAAGGAAAAGAAGAAATCTGAAACGAGCAGCCATGAGTGCGAGAGAGCAGTTGAACAAATAACACCAAGACTGTTTCTCCACTTCCTAATTTTCACCAATATACTGTCACATCTTTTTTAATCTGTCTATTGTCTGAGTTACGAAAGTTGGCTGAAGAAATACCATAAGTGACTACACAGTATATGATGATAATTACAAGTGAACCTAATACATAAAAAGTAATTTATTTACCTATTGTCTAATGAGCTGCTGGTTTTCTTATTGAACCTACAGATATGACAGATTCTCATATTAGGAAGCACTAAAGAAACACCAAAGTACACCATGTACATGTTACTTTCTTTTCTTTTCTTTTTTGTTTTTGTTTTTTTTTTTTTTTTACAGTTTATGAAATTTTGCTAGTGTATTTTTGAATAATGATGGGGATTGGCATAACATAAGATACAGGAAACTCAGAATATATTCTTTAAACTGGTGTGTGTAATTAAATAAGATATTTTAAAAATACTTCAGTATTGGTTCCAATAAGAAATCAAACTGGTGTTTGGGTAAAAGTTTTTTCTGAAGTTAAGTCACGTCCTGTGAAATTTTGTTAAACCTGTTCTTGGCCCATATTTCTTGCTCTTGCGTGATATGCTATGTTAACAGACAGACATAGTTCCCCATCTTAATATTACAGTCTGTTTTTTTCCCCCAAGTGGTTTATCATTTTCTTTAGTGTCATGTGTTGATTATGAGCAATGGCAATGTAGACTATTTTTTTTCACTGCAGACACTTTCACTTGTGTTATTAATAAAGACCAGCGTCCTAGTGAGTCATGACAATATGATAGTAAGACAACATAAAAATACTATGACTCTGGAAATGAAGCAATAAAACATTTTTTTTTTACTTCAAAAAAGTCCTGTTGCATAAATGTAAGTAACGCAGCAGAAATATGACCTTTCTGGCACCACTTGTTTCAGCAGAGGCTCTGACATTTAATGGAGTTAAATGGAATTACTTTGTTGTGAATGGACCATTCTCAATTTATATTAGTAAATCAGCTGGTGGATGGAATATAGCTTCCAGTAAAAAACAGAAAAGCAGAGGCAGAAGAAAGAGGAAGGCTGCCTTATCACCAGCTACCTCATGTACAGGAAGGATACAGTATTAATAAACCGTGTTATAACCTCAAGTTTTGAATATGAACTGATGTGTATATTTGGAGGCATTCAAATACACTGAAGTACAACTTGTGGTGTTTCTCCAACCACATAAGATATAACAAATAAACCAAACGTGTAACCAAACCAATAAAGCAGAATAAAACTTTGGGTTTGTGTATGCATGTAGCGTATGTACACATCTGTGAATATGTTGCTCAAAATGAGACTGAACGATAACAATTTAAAAAAGGGTTTTATTTATTTCAGTAAATTTAGAAATTAGCAGACACCTCTCAATGAATACATTTAATTATACATATGAACTCTAAAATGATAAGCTCATGATTTCTACATAAGTGATCTGTGGTGTTCTGATGTGTGGACACAAAAAAAAGGACGGGGGTGGGGAGAGGTTAAGATTTGAGAAATCTAAATTTGAAACATGATAATGAAAATTTGATTTTGATACATACATTTGTTTTAGATGTTAATACTGAAATTAGACACATTTAGTAAAATGTTTTATTCATCTGCTAATGTTTGAAAACTACAGTGCTGTATGTAACACTCTCATCAGTTACTTCAACCTGTTAAAAAAGAAAATAAAAGTAAAGATCACAATGAATAAGGAGCAATACATTTGTTAAATGAAACCACCAAAAACATTATGAGAAAATGGTCAACAACACTACTTGTATGAAAATCAGTGTGAGTTTCTGTTCTCATTCTTACCCTCTGAGCATTTCTTTTCTTTTTGGTAACCACAGAACTATACATCACGTCCACATCACCCACATCCTGTGACAACTGTTTAAGGAAGGACAGATAAATAAAATAAATAGTAAAACTTCACCATTATGAGAAGGGGCAGTAGATTCTTAACTTCCTTTGATATTTCTTCAGTTTTGGTTTACCTCAATTGAATTCCCTTTTGTGTGCTCAGTATTGCAGTATGTTGGTTCATCCTTAACCTGTGTTAAACAAAATACTGGAAATTCAGAAAACCAACACTCCTACGGGGAGGTGGACGGGATGAGCAATGTTATTGCTATTTTGAAAGGAACTCAATCTTTACAGACACCCAGAAGTGCACAAGTTGTGCAACTTCACTCATCTTTTGTTTCAAGTCCTTATGATATGGATATTACAGAGAGAAGTTTTCTGATTGCAACACCTCACTCTATTTAGAAATTAGAAATGTTTCCACTTCTCTATTCACACATAGTTATGACCAGATTTACCTTCCCTGAATTTCTCTAGTAGGCCCCAGAGGAGGCACACCTCACCTTTTGAAAACTGCTGGATTATACAATTTAGTAGTATAAAAATATCACCTATTTCCATGCTTAAAATAGCAAAATTAGCCACATTTGAATACATAACTACTACTCTAATATTCTACCTTTACACTGTGAATCATTACAGCATTATATAGGGTTTTCTCCTGTCTAAAAAACGGAGGGAAAAATAATATCTTACCTCTTTAATAGTTTGTGATGTTGCTTTGGTCTTTTTCAATGTGAACCAGATGAAGATCACCATTAAAATGAAGATCACCAAGGTCACACAAATGATAACACTCACCAGGACAGCGGAAACACTGGAGCATAAGTTCACACATAAAAATCACACAATACAAAAGAATCTGATTTTAGAGAATTTAAAGAAAGCTCCAATACTATGTGAAAATACAGACCTCTTGTGTTTATTTTGCAGATTGTTTCCACCAGTTACAGTGGTGAAGTTGGTGGGATGTGTTGTGTGCAGCTCAGTATTCGTGACCGTAGATGAATACTGAAGAGTAGTTGATTGGTTCCCTTAATGTGAAAAGTCATGTTAATAACTTTGTATATGATGATGAGGTATTACTTATAGTATATGCAGTGGATTTTTATATTATAACTTCTAGACTGTCACAGAAAATGACAGAAGTGTAAGAAGTCCCCTTAATGGTTTCACTTTTACGATTAATAATTCATTGAAAAATGTGATGGTTAGGATCTTACTTGTTGTACTGGGGCTCAATGTGGTTGTAGTAGTTGTAGTTGTGGAGGTTGATTGATGAACTGTGATATGCACTGGCATCTGTAAGTCTCCTACACTGCACCAATACCAGCCACTGCTCTCTGTCTTCAGTTCACTCATAGTGACATTCAGAACACCAGGGGCATTTATGATGTTTACTGGTGTTCCATTTATGGTGTTGTCCAGTTCAGTCACACATTTACCATCTAATTTACACCACTTTGTTGCTCCTACAATTGTATAGCGGCACTGAACATTAACACATCCTCCTACAAAAGCTTCAACTTCCTGTTGGTTCACATACAGATTTGAAAGACCTTGAAAAACGAGGAAGTACGAAATTAAGACATAAAAGAAACAGTAGGTCTTCTCTTAATAGTTTACAGAAAGGATTTCAAATTCAAATTTTAAGGGATTTTACCTGTGTTGACAGACAGATAAAAATATTGTTTGACATCTTGGCTATTCTTTATCTCCACAGCACACCAGTAGTATGAGATGTCTTTATACACCAGATTATGAATTGATACAGTGAAGATTCTTTGTTTTTTGTCATCATCGATTGAAAACTTCCCTAAATGACTTCCTGGTTGGCCGGTTCTAATCACTGTTGTGCAGGAAGAAAAAAAAAATCCTTTACACAAGTATTTCACGTTGTTTCTGAAGCGTTGTTCATACAGGCATGGGATAGAGATGGAGGCTCCAGTCTTGACTGACACTCTGCTCACTGTAATCACTTGACTCTGAATTCCTGACAAAACAACACCAGACAATTATTCTATTGTGTATAAAACCATCAGTTTCAGGTTACACAACCTCATAGCTACAGAAGATATCTGTTACAAGTTATCATCAAGACTAAACATGACACAATTATTGATTAATAGTAGTGACTTGTCATTTAAAATATAAAACTCAATCATTTATGCATGACTCTTTCAATGGTAAAGCTGTTAAGATGGCTTACCTATAAATCCAGAGAGTATTATTAGGTGAAGAAGATAGGCAGAAGTCATACTGGCAGTGCTGCAGGTGAATGAGCTCTTCAGTTTCACTGGTTATAATTTCAATGTTGAACTTCCTCATTTGAATTTAGGTCTAGTTGTAAATCTACTGGTTGATATTTTATGACAAGACAATCATTAATAGTTCTATTAGTTAAACAATATAGTATTAAAACTTAGTATTGTATGTGTGTGACAATGAAAATGCTTTTTTTTTTTTACTTTAATGTTTTCTAAAATAAGGGAACATTCAAATGTGATATTGTTTATCATTTATATTCATATTGGCATAAATGTCAAAAAATACTTGAGATTCACAGATCCGTATATGGAGTGTTAAATACTGATCCTCTCATTAATACAGTCAACATGGTCAACAATACCCCGTTTGAAGAAAGTAAATTTGTTCGCTAGAGATGTTAACATCTTCAGCTTTATGATGGAGCACATTAGTAGTGTTTATTACTACATCCCTCGCTATTTTGTTTGTATTTACATGGTCAAATTAAAAGTACAAATTAGGGATTTTGAGGGTTACATTTTTCAACGTGAACTACTAAAGTTTGATGACCTTACCAATATGGCCAATATAAATGGTCGAACTCTGGCATTGTATTCATTGACTTTAGATGATTTTTTTTTTTTTTTTACGTAATTTTTGCAAAATTGCATGATAAACAAAGCGACCAGAAGATTTTTTTTTTTTTTTCTTCAAAAAAGTCCTGTAGGTGACGTAACAGAAATATGACCCTTCGGGCGTCACTCGTTTCAGTAGCGGCTCTGACATTTAATGGGATTATTTTTGTTATGAATGGACCATTTCATTGGCTGCAGAAGGTATACTCAGTATATACTGGTAAATCAACTGACGGATGAGATATAGTTTACACAGAAAAACACAGAAGTTACTGTATAACAGACAGGAAACAGTATTAATAAAATGGGTTATAACCTCAAGTTTTAAACACTTGAGCTGATGTGTATATTTGGAGGTGATAAAGTACAATAAAGCAAAATAAAACTTTGGGTTTGTGTATGCATGTAGCGTATGTACACATCTGTGAATATGTTGTTCAAAATAAAACTGAACGATAACAATCTTAAAAGGGTTTTATTCATTTCAGTAAATTTAGAAATTAGCAGACACCTCTCAGTAAATACATTTAATTATACATATGAACTCTAAAATGATAAGCTCATGATTTCTACATAAGTGATCTGTGGTGTTCTGATGTGTGGACACAACAATAAGAATGGGGGTGGGGCGAGGTTAAGATTTGAGAAATCTAAATTTGAAACATGATAATGAAAATTTGATTTTGATACATACATTTGTTTTAGATGTTAATACTGAAATTAGACACATTTAGTAAAATGTTTTATTCATCTGCTAATGTCTGAAAACTACAGTGCTGTATGTAACACTCTCATCAGTTACTTCAACCTGTTAAAAAAGAAAATAAAAGTAAAGATCACAATGAATAAGGAGCAATACATTTGGTAAAATAGGACAAGTGAAAGATGATGTTAAATAAAAACTGTATGAAAATCAGTGTAAGTTTCTGTTCTCATTCTTACCCTCTGAGCATTTGTTTTCTTTTTGGGAACCACAGAACTATACATCACGTCCACATCACCCACATCCTGTGACAACTGTTTAAGAAAGGACAGATGTATTATACGGAGAGAAGTGGAAACTTTCCCTTTTTGCAAAATTTCAAACTGCCTTTTTTGTTACATTTATAATGAAATAATACATTCCACGACCGTCCAGGGTGGACCCTGCCTTCGCCCGTAAGCAGCTGGGATAGGCTCCAGCCCCCACCCCTCCCCCCCGACCCAGAGTACAGGATAAAGGGGTAGAAAATGGATATATGGATGTTACATTCCAGTGCATTGTACTTATATTGAGTGATACCAATTACATTTATCATAATACTACATGTCATTTACATACATTTTTTACTATAGCTACTTGCATTTACTGAGGATAAAATAACATTTTTTAATGTATATTATCTATCAAAATAACTGTCACGTTAAAACTTCACAGTTATGAGGAAGGGTAGTAGATTCTCTAAAACACAGTACACTTGACTTCCTTTGATATTTCTACAGTTTTGGTTTACCTCGATTGAATTCCATCTTGTGAACTCAGGGTTGCAGTATGTTGGTTCTTCCTTAACCTGTGTTAAAGGAGCAAACAAAATCCCGGAGAAAAGAAAATTACTTAACTCACACCTTTTTAATGTGTCTCATAAAGTTTATTAAAACAATGCAGTTCCACTGAAATAACTTTCATTTTCAATTTTGGATCACTATCGATAGCTCATTACTATTTCAGTAGTAGTGAGTCCATGTCTGCGATGCTCATAGGTTTTTGATGTGGGGCTTGTGACACAAAATACTGGAAATTCAGAAAACCAACACTCCCACGGGGAGGTGGACGGGATGAGCAATGTTATTGCTATTTTGGAGGAACTCAATCTTTACAGACACCCAGAAGTGCACAAGTTGTGCAACTTCACTCATCTTTTGTTTCAAGTCCTTATAATATGGATATTACACAGAGAGGTTTTCTGATTGCAACACCTCACTCTATTTAGAGATTAGAAATGTTTCCACTTCTCTATTCACACATAGTTATGACTAGATTTACCTTCCCTGAATTTCTCTAGTAGGCCCCAGAGGAGGCACACCTCACCTTTTGAAAACTGCTGGATTATACAATTTAGTAGTATAAAAATATCACCTATTTCCATGCTTAAAATAGCAAAATGAGCCACATTTAAATACATAACTACTACTCTAATATTCTACCTTTACACTGTGAATCATTACAGCATTATATAGGGTTTTCTCCTGTCTAAAAAACGGAGGGAAAAATAATATCTTACCTCTTTAATAGTTTGTGATGTTGCTTTGGTCTTTTTCAATGTGAACCAGATGAAGATCACCATTAAAATGAAGATCACCAAGGTCACACAAATGATAACACTCACCAGGACAGCGGAAACACTGGAGCATAAGTTCACACATAAAAATCACACAATACAAAAGAATCTGATTTTAGAGAATTTAAAGAAAGCTCCAATACTATGTGAAAATACAGACCTCTTGTGTTCATTTGGCAGATTGTTTCCACCAGTTACAGTGGTGAAGTTGGTGGGATGTGTTGTGTGCAGCTCAGTATTCGTGACCGTAGATGAATACTGAAGAGTAGTTGATTGGTTTGCTTAATGTGAAAAGTCATGTTAATAACTTTGTATATGATGATGAGTTATTACTTATAGTATATGCAGTGGATTTTTATATTATAACTTCTAGATTGTCACAGAAAATGACAGAAGTGTAAGAAGTCCCCTTAATGGTTTCACTTTTACGATTAATAATTCATTGAAAAATGTGATGGTTAGGATCTTACTTGTTGTACTGGGGCTCAATGTGATTGTAGTAGTTGTAGTTGTGGAGGTTGATTGATGAACTGTGATATGCACTGGCATCTGTAAGTCTCCTACACTGCACCAATACCAGCCACTGCTCTCTGTCTTCAGTTCACTCATAGTGACATTCAGAACACCAGGGGCATTTATGATGTTTACTGGTGTTCCATTTATGATGTTGTCCAGTTCAGTCACACATTTACCATCTAATTTACACCACTTTGTTGCTCCTGCAATTTCATAGCGGCACTGAACATTAACACATCCTCCTACAAAAGCTTCAACTTCCTGTTGGTTCACATACAGATTTGAAAGACCTTGAAAAAAAGTACAAAATTAGGACATAAAAGAAACAGTAGTTGTTTTCTTAATAGTTTACAGAGAGGATTTCAAATAAAA
Organism: Polydactylus sextarius; assembly: GCA_016801845.1. Taxonomy (NCBI): domain Eukaryota; kingdom Metazoa; phylum Chordata; class Actinopteri; family Polynemidae; genus Polydactylus; species Polydactylus sextarius. The sequence continues at coordinate 9,395,580 of CM028911.1, read as the reverse complement.
ACTATAAGGGATTTTACCTGTGTTGACGGAGAGATGAAAATATTGTTTGACATCAAAGGAAACTTTCTTTATAGCACACCAGTATTTATGACTGTCTTCATTTGTCAGATTATGAATTGATACAGTGAAGATTCTTTGTTTTTTGTCATCATCGATTGAAAACTTCCCTGAATGACTTCCTGGTTGGTCGGTTCTAACCACTGTTGTGCAAGGAAAAAAATTCGATCCTTTACACAAGTATTTCACGTTGTTTCTGAACCATTGTTTATACAGGCATGGGATAGAGATGGAGGCTCCAGTCTTGACTGACACTCTGCTCACTGTAATCACTTGACTCTGAATTCCTGACAAAACAACACCAGACAATTATTCTATTGTGTATAAAACCATCAGTTTCAGGTTACACAACCTCATAGCTACAGAAGATATCTGTTACAAGTTATCATCAAGACTAAACATGACACAATTATTGATTAATAGTAGTGACTTGTCATTTTAAATGTAAAACTCAATCATTTATGCCTCACACTGTCAGTGGTAAAGCTGTTAAGATGGCTTACCTATAATTCCAGAGAGTATAATTAGGTGAAGAAGATAGGCAGAAGTCATACTGGCAGTGCTGCAGGTGAACAAGCTCTTCAGAATCACATATAATTTTAGAACTTCCTCATTTCAATTTAGGTCTAGTTGTAAATGCACTGGTTGATATTTTATGACAAGGCAATCATTAACAGTTCTATTAGTTAAACATTATACTATTAAAACTTAGTATTAGTATTAGTATAAAAATGTACTTTATACTTTAAAGTTTTCTAAAATAAGTGGAAATTCAAGTGTGATATTGTTTATCATTTATATTCATATTGGCTTTGATGTCAAAAAGTACAATTAAGATGTTTAAAACATTTTACAAAGATTTGGAAACAAGTTCTAAATTTTAAATAATCAGCAACAAAATTACTTTGTGACAGTTATTCAGACAAAATATTAAACTAAAATTAAGCTACAAATGTATTGAATTTTAAGATGAGGATTAACATACGTGTTTAACAAATACAGCTCTGACTTAAGTTAACAATTCAACCAAATCTAACACTCTAAACATAATTCATGTCATGGTCTATCTTATTTTGACTTCTCATCATAATATTGGAGTGGTTTGACCCCCATTTGACCCCCATAATGTGCTTCACTTCCCATGTGTCAGTTCATCTGTGTTTATCCTCTGATTCTGCACTGTGATATTTATTTGTTACTGTCGTTGTGTTGTATTGGTTCCATGTCTATTGTGCCTTTTGGATTTTCTTTTTTTTTTCCCCATAATGCATCATGTACGTATTACTCTCATGAATCAACATGGTCGATATTACCCAATGTAAAGACAATAAATTGGTTAGTTAGACATGCCAGCGTCTTCAGCTTCATGATGGAGCACATTAGCGTGTTTATTACTACATCCCTCGCCATTTTGTTTGTATTTTCGTGGTCAAATTAAAAGTACAAATTATGGATTTTGAGGGGTACGTTTTTCGTTTGACGACCTTACCAATATGGCCGACTTAAATGGCCGAACTCTGACGTTGTATTCGTCGACTTTAGATGACGTTTTTACGTAACTTTTGCAAAAATGCGTGATAAACAAAGCGACCGGAAGGAAAACATTTTACATTTCGGCGCCCGGTTTAATTTCAGCGAACAGGAAGAATTGATGTGTACTTTATTCTCGTTGACAGACTTTTCTCTAAAGTAATGGAGTATGGAAGAGAAAGGGTGGTGGCGTTGGTCGACATGGACTGTTTTTACGTCCAGGTGGAGCAGAAGCTGAATCCACTGCTGAAGAACACTCCCTGTGTTGTTGCCCAGTACAAGACATGGAAAGGAGGCGGGTGAGTTTCTGCCACAGAGACATTGTATTTATGCGTAATGCACAAATAATTATCGTTGTATAAAGTACGTAAAAGTCACACTTGAGTAGCCAAAAATGACTCAGGTGGAAGTTCAAGTCACTTACTAGAATGCTACTCAAGTAAAAGTAGCTACTGTAGTAGTTTACTGTACTTAAGTATGACAAGTCATCTATAATTAAATTTACTTAAGTAATGAAAACAAAGGTGCATGTTAATCAAAACAGAAGGCAGTTTTTCCAGCAATTTAAAACATGCAATTTGACAATACAATACCTGTTCTTTCCCCCCAAATTTCTGCTTGATATTGATATTTAAGTTTCTCCATTCACCCACTCTTTAAGATGGAGCCTACATCAACCCCTCAAACGTGGTTTTGGTAGCCTAGAGTTAGAGTGAACTGGAGAATTAGAGAAAACGCCACATTTCATTTCATCTGGTATTTGTAATGATAGCGCATTGAAAATGTATCAGAGTAAAAGTATGTTATTAAATTAGGAAATGTAGTGAAGTATAAGTGAAGTTGACAGAATTAAAAAAAAAAAAACCTCAAGTAAAGTACAGATACTCCCAAAACATACTAAAGAACAATAGTGAAGTATTATTACTTTGTTACTATAAAACACTGCTAATAATACACAAACTTAATGCATACACCAGTATCAGGAGCAGAATGACTCAAACTCAAACATGTAAATTTGTCGATGTCTTCCTCAGCAGATGGAGATCTAGTGGTCATCATGTGCCCCAGTTATCAAACTTAAAAATAATATGAAATATAACCCTTTTATTGCTTGTTTCAACTAATCTTCTGGAGATAAGCACCATAGACTTTCTGTTAACAAGTTCACACAGTTTATAAAGATGATTTGATCTTGTTCTTAATTGAGTATCATCCTCTGTCAGTATCATAGCTGTGAGCTACGAGGCCAGGGCCCATGGTGTCACCAGGAACATGTGGGTAGACGATGCAAAGCAGCTGTGCTCAGATCTCCAGGTGGCGCGAGTGCGTGAGTCTCACGGGAAGGCAGACCTAACAGTGTGAGTGCTGGTGATGTCCTGTGTGACAGTTCACTTCACTCAGATCCTCTTTTTGATAGTGTGGTTAATACACGTGTGAATAACATGCCCTCCTTTGGTAGTTACAGGGATGCAAGTGTGGAGGTGATTGAGGTCATGTCTCGCTTTGCTGTGATTGAAAGAGCCAGCATTGATGAGGCCTACATGGATCTGACTGCTGCAGTCCAGCAGCGGCTGAAAAATATGGAGGGCAAATGCATAGAGTCTCATCTCTTGAAGACAACCCACATCCAGGGATACCCACAAAGTTCACCTGAACTGGAAGCAGGTGCAGAGGATGCTGTCTTGGATAAAGGTGGGCTATAAACCAAACTAACTGGCTACTCTAGTAACAGTTTTAATTCTGCATATACAAGAGCTGTTGCTGGGAAGTGACACTAGAAATCAACAAAAACTCTGGGTGGGATGTATCCTCCTAACAGTATTCTGTTTATCTCCAGAGGAGCAGAGGAGCAGAGGTCTCCAGCAGTGGCTGGCATCCTTACCTGACCCTGTGTCAGGTAAGGATAGTTCTGCAGATGTACAGCTAACTGTGGGGGCACTCATTGTGGAAGAAATGAGAGCAGCTGTGGAGAAACACACAGGTTTCCGCTGTTCAGCAGGGATATCACACAACAAAGTAAACAAACCTCTTTAAATTTCATTCCTATAAATCTAACACCAGGACAATACCATAAAAAGCAGTCATTATCTTTGCCACTGTCACAGTTTACTGATTGTTTTTCCAGGTATTGGCCAAACTAGCATGTGGCCTGAACAAACCTAACCGACAAACTGTTCTGCCTTTGGACTCTGTCACTGAACTTTTCAGCTCTCTTCCCATCAGCAAAATGTGAGTCCAGTTGTATTCATCGCATATTTTTCACCTAGCATAAAAAGTGTATAAAGGGATGTTGACTAATAAAATAATGTGACTATATTGTATGATATTCCTGACTTTATTTATTTCTCTCATGCAGCCGTAACCTGGGGGGTAAGCTAGGCGTATCCATTACAGAAACTCTGGGAGTAGAGAACATGGGTGATCTGACTCGCTTTTCTCAGGCCCAACTGGAGCAGCACTTTGGAGAAAAAACAGGGTAAGGCATGTCACATGATCCTTTAAAAGTCAAATGTCCAATAAGTTGACTGGCAGATAAAAGCCAGTCTTTGTATTAATTATGTCAATGATTTCTTTATTTTCCTTTATCTAACTTTAACCTGTTGTCTCTAGAAACAACATGCATGATGTTGCATGCTTATAAACCAACTGCTCAGGTTAATGAGCTCTTTGCATATTATACATATTTGATTATCAAATGCATTTTCCTGCTTCGCAGCCCGTGGCTGTATGACTTATGTCGGGGGATTGAGTTTGAACCAGTAAAACCCAGGCAGCTCCCCAAGTCCATCGGCTGCAGTAAAAACTTCCCTGGGAAGACGTCGCTGGCTACAAAAGAGCAGGTAACACCAGTCCCTACCGCCCCTGTGTTACATCTGGATTTTAGTAGTATTATTCTGGATTTAAAATCTGGTCTCACTGTGAGCAATGTGGAAGTGATTGATGTTATTTTATTGCTTTCTTATTGTATATTAATAACATCTGTGTAGGTACAGTACTGGCTGCATCAACTTGCTCTTGAGCTGGAGGAGAGACTGACCAAAGACAAAGAAGTGGTGAGAAAAACACATTAACTGAGTTTCACATTAATAATAGTGTAGTACAAGCCTGTCATTTCTCTTCACAGAATGGTCGAGTGGCTAAGCAGTTGACAGTTGGTGTACGGCAGCTTGGAGATAAGAGGCCCAACAGTTTCTCTCGCTGCTGTGCTTTAGTGCGCTATGAGGCGGCTAAAATATCCAATGACAGCTTTGCCATTATCAAGAGCCTGAACATAGCAGGAAACTACCAGGTCACATGGTAACAACAACAATAATGATAATTATATCATAGTTAAATATTTAACATTATTGTTTGAAGGAATCATGTGTGATTTATGACACATTACACGCTCTCTTTTGCATCATGTCTGCAGGAGTCCACCCCTCACCCTGCTGCAAATCTCAGCTAGTAAATTCAGTGATGCTCCATCAGCGGGGGGGATAGCTGGTTTCCTTTCCAGCGATGTCACTTCAACTCAGAATCTTTCTTCCACCAGTCAGACCTCCACCAAGCCACAGCCTGAACTGAAAAATGACACAGCTTGCAAGCAACCCGGCACTATTCAGTCCTTCTTTCAAAAGGTAACTGAGAAAAAAAAACAGGTGACAAAAGAAGAAGATGAGGAGGGTGAAGATACAGGGTCAACAGGAAATGTGCCATGTTCCTCCACCTCTCTTAAAACCTCTGTAAGTGATAGTTCTTTGGAGACAGACGCCAATTGTCCAGTTTCTTCGTCTCATTCTAAAAATAGTTTGTCCAGCCCTCATCCTGGCATTTCCTCTTTCTTCCAAAAGAAGAGTCTTGAAAGGAGTTCACCAGTCTCAGTGTCAAGTGGGACCATGAAAAAAGAAAAAGATTCAAAAGACACTGTTGTGTCAGGGGTGCAGGAAAAGCTTAGCTCAGAGGTTACATCTCACCAGGCACCAAGTGAAGAGTTAAAGGATGAAGTGGACTTTGAATCAGAGTCAAATCAACATCATCCAACTGTGGCCAGAGAAGACCTCTTAAACTGTGAACGCTGTGGCCAGGACGTGTTGGTCTGGGAAATGCCTGAACACAATGATTATCATTTTGCTCTGGATCTCCAGAATTCACTCTCTTCATCTACAAGCTCCACAACTACCGCTACCTCTTCCTCCTCTCTGGGAGCAGCAGGCACAGCCCAGTCCATCCGAGGCAAGACAAAAAACAAAGGTCAATCGGGACCCCAGCCGAAAAGACAACGCTCTCAAGGTGGAAGCACGGGCACTCTACATTCTTTTTCAAAAGGAGTTGAAGATGTGCTGTAGAACAGCATTTTTAATAAAATAAAATTCACATCAGTGTAAATATCACAAATGTGTGATAACTGATTTTCTCAAAGAATGGAAAGCCACATTGTAACTAGACTAGGACATGTGAGCATTTGATTATTAATGATGTTTACAATTAAAGAAGGGTTTATTTTTGTACTTTGTGTCATATATGCTTATGCTATTTAGCAATATTTAAGCAATTTTATTGTGAACCAGAGTATATTAAAGATACTTTTTTAACGTATTGCAGTTGTGTACTTTATCTTGCAGTACTCTGACGTGCCAGCAGCTGCCACTAGTGAGCTGAATATAAAGCAACAATGCTCATTTGAGTGTCAACACCAAGTTATCCAGTGAATCCCAGAGACACAGACAACTTTTTATACAAGAGGGTTGGTATTTTGAAATACTTTTAAAATGCAAATGGACCAGTTATTTGCTCTTTTTTTTGGATCCTGGATAAAATTTCTTCAAAGTTAACAGACATCAGAAAGTGTCACAACTAATCACATGAACACAGAACACCAGTACCATCGGTGATAAGCCTTGCAGAAGTCAAACATGAAGAGCTGACTTGATATTCTGTCTGAAATACATCAAAACAGACAAAAAGCCTCATCTTTTATCACTAAGACACCGCTAACTTGAACTTAAACTACAGATGAAAAAAATAAATTGTTTGTCTGATTCTTTCATAATTTGATGACATATTATACATCATGTAGAACTGGTTAGAGCGTAACTGGACCATCAAGAGCCTTGTCATCCTGATTTGTTTACACATCTCTACAGTGGTGAGCCTATTGTCCTGTAGTACATTGCTCTTGCATCGTCTTGCATCAGGTAAAGTGCTGGCGAGGAGGAGCCAAAGCAGGAAAATGAAACAAACAGAGCCTGTTAAAACGCAACTTTATCCAGTGAGTAAGGGCTCTATAACGTGCACATGTGTAGATAAGATACTGTTGTGTATGACATACTTTGAAATACTGTTTATGTAAAGTAACAAAATTGAACACTTGCTAAAGAGACAAAAGTTTTATTCATGTACATCATGTTACACAAATTGGATCTGTACATAAATATTGCATTTCACCCAAATAATGATCAAAAATATTAGACTTTTGGTTAAAAGGAAAACAAGTCTTAAATGTGATTTCAAAAAAGTGAAGCTGTGTTATTAAGAATACTACAACAGTGAAAAAGATGTCGGAACTGTAAAATCGGGAACTACTAGAAAACTATAAAATACTTTTCAAACGCTTTAAAAGAACCTAACACCTGATAGAACTCTCCATAAAGGTTATAAAATGTTTTGGTTGAAATGCTTTATAAGTTTTCCTCTTGAGTGCACACAAGCTGTGTGTGACAACAATGCGGGTGCAACAAGACAGGGCACACATTTCAGTTGTCCTCTCTAGTATTAATGTAAGTGGGACAACAGTGTATTTATAAATCACATCAACATGCAATGATAACACAGATGGTGAGGTCAACAATAGCCTGAAACATAGTATCAATTAACATTCATTTTCAAAGTCATCTTCTAGATATCAAAAACTGTGTCTAGTAGTAGCACCAACTTAAGTAGATGTTTTGTTTTTTTTTTACTAAGTTGTAAAACTTTGGGGTGTAATGGAAGGCCACTCAAACGCTAGCCCCATTAGGCACTGTGTTGAACCCCTTATAAGTTAGTGACATCAGTAACTTAAGAGAAGAGACTATATCAAGTACCTCAAACATCATTGCTTTAAAACAAAGCTGCATCAGTAGGCAGCTTCATTATACTTGTGTGTGTGTGTGTGTGTGTGTGTGTGTGTGTGTGTGTGTGTGTGTGTGTGTGTGTGTGTGTGTGTGTGTGTGTAAATAATGATCAAACATCTCTTTGGGAGACACCCCCCCCAAGTCAGCAACAGAAACGAGTATTTCTGTGAGAGTGGAATGCTGTCTAATACAATATAGACACTGACCTGAGTAACTAAAGCACTTGAAAGATAGGCAGCAAGATCATCACCATCTCACTGCACTACTGTGAGGCAATATTTGAGTTAAAAAAACAAAACAAAACATGAACATAATTCTCACAGACAAAAGTGACAGTTATAATGTGATTTCTGATAGGAGTTATCTCTGCATGCTGACATACAAACATGGTCAAGTTCTAACTTTTGAATACCACACAACGCTCACCTTTACCTTCATAAAGTGCCCTTGTCAGCTATGTAGCTTTTAGCAGGATGGTTAAGCTTATATACGACACCACCAGTGCGTCTCATCGCTTTTACAATTATCTCACTTCATTAAGAAAAAAACATGACTTCAGAATATTACAATACAGTGAGATCAGAGGCGTGTCCTTTTCACTCAGGCACCATGCTGGTATCACAGACAAAATGCTGTGGGCTGATGATAACAATGACATTGGTGACACAGGTAAAACCTTAATGTCAATGCATCTCATACTTGCAAATGATGAGTTTGTAAACAATTATCTGCCAAAGGTGTATCAACATTGGCATTTTTGTTTCAGTGCAAGTCTGTGCATCTTTTTTTAATAGTATATTACGTGATGCATTTAGGTACAAACTGTGCAAGCACCACTTCAGCATGAGAGAGTATTTTTCCTAGTTGCCACTTATTTATCTGTGCAATGCAACTTGTGTCCTTGACACTATGGTAGATGTTGCTGTGAATGTATTATAGAGGTGGCTGAGGGACTTCCTCTCATCAGTGCCAAGAAAAGCAACACTTTTAAAACCTCACCATAAAGCAGACTACTACATCAGCAGTTATTCAAAAGACTGAAGGGATGACATGAGTATGATGGTGACAAAACGACAACTTCCTGTGACAGGGATTTTACTGTGCAGGTAACAGGGCAGAGTGGCCTTTGGAGATAGAAAAGGGGGAGGGGGGTTAAAGCACCTTGTTTTTGGGGTGGGACGGTGTTTTCTCTTGTGGTTGTCTGAAAATTTCAGGCCTCCTCATCCTCGCTTTGGGATGCCCGGTACTGGGCTATGGGCTGCAACTTGGTGACATGACCGATACCTTTGGTTACACCCTCTCTGAAGAGCACCTTAGCACCGACCTTCAGGTATTCTGGATGCTTGATGAACTTGAATAGAACCACAGCTTTCTCTCCTGTCCTTAGCTCCTCCTGTGGCACAGTGATTTATCATAAGAATAAAACAAATTTAAGAATAGTGTCACATCATCTATTTAGGTAACACTTCAGGACTTCAGAACCCCAGGTTTTAGAGAAACAAGTAAAGGACAATATTCAGACAGGAATAGTTGTAGTGGATGAACTAACCTTGCCATACACAGCTTCCACAGTGGCAGTCTGTCTCACATTGCCAATGTGCACAGTAACCTGGAAACCCTTGTGAAAGGTCTTGGCGTGGAAGAGGAGCACAATCTCAGCCTCAAACATCCAACAGATGGTAGGATCCATCTCGGGACTCACCATCACCATGCCCTTTAATTATAAAAACACAGACATACACAAATAGATTAGAATTTATTTGAGTGTGTAATGTGTGAAATATGTGAAAAGGCATGAGTCTGTCAGCTCATGCTAACTACTGAGAGTACTGACAGTATTTTGTCTATAAGAGTTGCACAAATACAAGTGGCTGACCTTGCGTAGCAATGCCCGGTCAAAGTTGCCAAGAGCGAGTGTGGCAGCCTGGCCGGCCCTGAGCACCCTGCAAGCTGAACGGTTCCTTTGGATGCTGCCGATGGTCAACTTGTGGAACTGGCCCGAGTCCGTGGGCCCTACTACTAGATGATCTCCCTCACGGCAAATACCACTGTAGAATCAAAGAGAACAGTGGGTGTGTGAGAGTCAGTGTTAAACAAAAACAAACGTGAGCTGAATGGAAGCACATGAAGTAAGCATTTCAACACGCTGACCTGTACAGAGTACCTCCCACCACTGTCCCCACCTCTGGCACTGTGTAGATCTCATCCACCTGTGATAGGATTAACATTGTTGTCATACAGACTGTCAAAGATTTTATATATTTATGCTGCATGAGGAAAAGGCAGTCAGATCTACCTGAAACTCAGTTAGTTGTTGCATAAGCTCCTCCTGCTCCTTGCTGTTGCTGAGGGGAGGGATGATATTGAAGAAAACCTTGAGCAGGTCTAGACTCTCTCCAGACACACTGGACAGGGTGAAGATGGGTGTGATGCTGCCAGGGTGAACACACATGTGATTAAGGTTCACAAGACATCACTGCCTAATTTCTACCTTCTCTTCTGGTATCAGAATCTGATTCTCATTTGCTAAATAAGTGTATGATTATATGTTTATTCAATTGTGTCTATGTAGTTGTTCCATACTTGGGTGACTGGGCGAACTGTTGTGCTGCTGTGACGGCGTCGTCCGTGTTGCTTACAACCATGGGCACTTTGTTGCAGCCCGGCTGCTTCAAGACACGCTCCAGCTGCCGCACCGTGCGCTCCACGGTTGCTCGCGTGCACAGGTCCACCTTACTGATGACAATGAAGATAGGCACCTTCAGGGCCATGGCGAGCCCAAGATGCTCCCGTGTTGTTCCAGCTGGAAGAGGAGGGAATGCAGGGAATAGTTATGTCTTGGTTATGGTAGGTTTAAGTTATAACTTTTTGAACTCCAGATATGGAATTAAGATGATTAAGACAGTGCTTAATATAATACAGAACAGAGTGGCTGCCCTCATTCTGCAGTTAAAAGCACTACTGTGACCTCAGATAACACTGCTTATCTTTAGACTGACACTTTAATACAAGTCTGAGGGTCAAGAGACCATGTATGCAAACTGATAAGATAAGATAGTAATTACCATGATGTATGACTACTATGACATCAGAGAAAGTAGATAAAATAGCAACCATATATAGTAATTATGTCACTAATGCTAATGCTGATCAGTACACTAAACCAAGTATCCTACATGGCCTGGTGGATTATGTTTATTTGTAAACAAAGTTGACATGTGACTTGTCTTTACCTACATCACTAACGAGTTCAAGAATTCCACAACACACTTTACAGGTTGACACAGTCTCAAAATACTCTGACCTCTGGTCAGCTGTGCTGCAGACTGTTTTTCTAGTTGGGTTATTTTCAGTGCAGCCACTGATGTGTTATTTTCATATGCATGGTTGCATGCACATGTAAATGACTTCTTCATTCTATGTAAACATGATGATAAGTGAAGAGGAAGTGTCAAATGCGTGAAAAAGCATCTCAGAATGATATAAAGTGATTACCCTCTCTTTGGGGTTTTTGGACTGTCTCCGATGCAACCTAAGACAAGGTCTATATGCATTACACAGATCCATTACTCTGTTTCATAATTAAAGCTGTAGCTCTTGGGTTGCAGACACTATGTTCCCTTTCTATCTGTTGCATAGCTAAGGTGGTCCTCCTTCTTTACCCCATTTAGACCAGCATGCTCTAGTTTCGAACACACTACCACACAAACACAGTAAAGTGCAAGTAGAGAAATTCAAACATAAATATATAAGAATAAAAAATATGAAAGTGCTGACTCTGGGCAAGTTCAGTTTGGCTTCACAACTCACAAAGGCAGAAATCATCGCTTTTGTTTTCTGGGAGCTGCATTGCTACATAACCAGTGTCATCTCCAAAGCTCAGATTTCATCTTAATGCCTATGGGCCATTTAAAAAGGGGAAGTAAACCAGTAAGAGATTCAGGACAACGGCTTTCAAAACCATAGGAAATAAAAATCTCATGGGGTTTTAGCAGTGGGTTCTTATCTAGGCCCACTTGTGGAGCGTGCCAGAGTCCCTCCCCCCTAACAGTCATCTGGCAGAGTTATTGCTGCCACAGATATGTCAGGATGGCCGAGCGGTCTAAGGCGCTGCGTTCAGGTCGCAGTCTCCCCTGGAGGCGTGGGTTCGAATCCCACTTCTGACAAGAACATTGTTTTTGTATAAGTTTCCAGCTAAATCAAAAGTTGATCTAAATGAGCCATGTCTCTACAAGCAAAGCAAAAAAACTGCTCAGACTACTTGTCCTAATAGTTTCAGCAGCTCTTCTTTCAGTCTGTCCTTCATTAACCTGGGTGACGCACAAGCTTCTCACACTCAGTCTGTGCAGAATATACAGAATCTATTTGTACACAAACTATCCAAATATTAAACACCAGTAAGTATATGTTTTGTTTGTTTAAAATCTAATATGTAAATCAGACAGAACAGGGTTTTCTTAAAATGGGAAACACAACATCTTTTGGATGAGTGGAATCTTAGGTCTTGTGTAAAATGTCTGCAAGTATTTGGGTCATAACTCTAGGTGTTATGTACTGTCTGCAAAGTAAGCAATAATGGCACATAACACTGTAGATTACTGACCCATTTGCAGGTGTCAGTTTTACCAAATCTGCATGACATCAAGCACAGAGCTACCTCTAGTGGGTCAGAGGACTCGACAGGAATGGATGGTATCTGAGATATTTTGGGACCAGTAGTGGCAGGCAGGAATGAGGAGCAGGGATAACGCAAATGTGGTGGGAAGGGTGGTCTGTTACATAAGCTCAGATATCACATGGTCGCAAAATGCTGAACCGCAGCCGGCTGAGTCCACTACTACACTGTGGAGGTGTGGTGTACACAAACACAAGCTTGTCAGACTGGCTCTGCAAGTGTCTGTAACCAGATTGTCAATGAGTGAGTCACTGAATAAAGTACACAGAAAGGACAAAGGTATATTCTGACAAACAATAACAATGGAAAATTGAATTAAACAATCGATACTCACCGATTCCAGTATTTGCGCTTACGACCAGCATAGCGAAATCTGGACAGTAGCTGGTGAGGCCAAAGATGGTGGTCTTTAGGTACTTGTGGTGACCCGCCAGATCGATGAATGTGATCATTTTAGAGGCACTCTCACAGATCTCCTCTGCTGTGCGAGACTCACTGTAATTCACCACCTAAGAGAAGAAGTAAAGATATTTACATCATGATTTACAGTCATTAAAGGACATCTTTACTGGCAGATGCTCTAGTTAATTAAATAATAAATTACTACATTAAAATTAGATTGCATGAAATTTCTCCTCCTTGCACCACTATTACCAAAAGCCTAGTTTCTTATCAAGTGGAACATCTCAATAAGAAAACACTGTGATCAATAAAGTTGTCTATCTGTCTGCCTGTAATGTTATTCTGATATAATTTATGGTGCCATCTTTGATCAGTTCTCACCTCTCCTTTGCTGTTGAAGCCAAGGATCTCAAAGCTGATGCTCGAAGTCCGTCCAGTCTGGATTTCATGGAGATGTCTGAAGAGGTTGAGCCTTGCTCTTCCCCGTCCATTGTCCAGCTCACCCTGTGTCAAAACACCCAGCAGGGTCGACTTGCCCGAGTCCACGTTACCCAGTACAGCTACTCTCAAGTCTAAGAACTGCAGGAAAAAAAATACAAAGCAAAAACTGAATACAATTTAAGAAATGATCAGATCAGTAGCTGAAGAAAAACTACAGAATAATAACATGTCTTTACAGTAGTCCTACTAACCTGCTGGTCATCTGGCACCTTGCGAATGAGAACTTCAGCGATCTTACGAGGCACGTCAGAGTCGTAGTCCACCTCCTGCTCTCGCAGGACAGTGATGTCAGCTCCAACTCTGTCAGGAAAAAAAACAAATAAAACAAAAACCAGACAGACAAGAAAAATCAAGAAAATCAAAATATTTTGTGGACTTACTTCTCTGCCAGTCTGTGGAGAGTCTTCAGAGATGCCCTCATATCCTCCTCTGACAGTCCCACCAACATACCATTATCCTCAACACCTATTTGATAGACAGCTTCGCCTCGACCCTCCTGCAGTCGCCATTTCATCTGTGTTGCCAGGTGCTCAAAGCGGTATTGCGTGGGGTTCACCAGCTTCAGCTAGACAGAGGAAACACTTTTCACATCACTGCTGAACTTGAATAAAAATCAGTCTAGATAGTGAGTAAACAAACAACTGAGGCAATAAAAATCTTAAATAACAACTATGTTGATGTGGCAGGGGAAGCAGCTGTTTGGATGCTAAAAATTCTCTTGCTAATCCAGTGGGGTGTTGGTTTTCCACAGCAGCTCGTGTGAGACTGCACTTACATATTTCTGACATTATCTTCATGTTGCTGGAAACTTCTTGTATTTGATTGACATGTACCAATGACATTACATTGTTGTCATGAAAAGGCTAACCTTGGTCTCTTTATTGTTATGATGTTGTGTGAAGCAACTAGCTCATGAAACTGACTCTTTTTTTTTTTTTTTTACACTACAAGGTCCTTGCATGACACGCACTGTGATTTGCTTACCTTGTACTCTATATTTCCCTCTTCAGCCTAAGAGACACAGAGATGAACAAAGAGACACAGAGACAACAGCTGTCAGAGTGTAGAGAAGTGAGACAACAGGCTATTGATTTGTTAAAAGACAAAGAAAAGCAATGAGCAGCCAGTGCACTAATGTGAATAGGTGGTGTCTGTGAGTAATAGAAACTGAATAACTGCCTAGCTAGCTTTAATGTATTACAACTTAATGGGATATAAGACAAAGTACAATTGTGTGTAAAAGGAAATTTAAGTTAACTAATCAATATTTCTAAAAGTGGGACAACAATACAGGCGAGTAGAGCTCAGGTTGGTGCCGGTGATCAGCTGAGACAACGGAATATGTTGAGACATGTCCAAAAACAGGAGTTTATTGCTAATCTCTTAAAAATAAAATTATGTTATAATACAAATGTGACAATACGTTTTGTTATTATGTAGTAACAATCCTTGTCGGGGTGAAATTCAGAGACTGTGACGGTAACATTAGCAACACACCCGCCCCCCCCTGCTTCATATTTACAAACACAGCTGTTCTTCTTCTGCTAGCTACTAAAAACAACTAGCCGGCTTTAGCATGTAGCCTTTAACCTTGCACACATTTGATGTGATGCTGTAAAACTACTGTGAGAAAAATGTAAGTTGTTTAAAAAAAAATCTATATTAAATTGCTAATGTTAGCCGATTATAAACACCTCATTCATTTCCCTCCTCCATAGCTTCACCGACTAGCTACGTGTCACTGCAAGTTCAAAGACGAGTCAGGCTCGGATAGCTAACAGGAAATACACAAAAACATCTGTGTTTACTAAGGCTACACACAACAACTCGCATTAAAGCGTTCGTCTGAGATAAATAAACTATTAGAAATGTTTTGCTATGGGTCGTAAATCACATTAGCTTGACAACATTGGTGGTAATATGACGCGTTACAGTCTTACCTCTGGAGGTAGATATGGGGTGTTATTGCTTGGTTTGAAGGTACGAGAGAACCGAGCTTTTGATTTCTTATTCTTTGCTGAAGCCTTTTTGGGGATTACGCCAAAGCCGTTTCCTGGCTTGACGTTGGAAGCGACACCTGGAGACCCAGAACTGTGTCCATTTCCTGAGCCAAATAAGTCCAGTACCCGCGCATCCATCAGCTACTTTGGGACCTAACTTGTCAGCCGACCACTGCCTAGATAAATAACAAAGCTAAATAATTAAAATAAATCTCCACCTAGGCATGCAGGTGTTGGTATATACCCGGCCGCTAGCTCACAGCCCCCCCACAAAAGAAAAACAAACCACCCCCCAAACTCTTCAAACCGAACAATAACAGCAGCAGCCGAGACTATCGTTTTGAGTTTACAGTGTGCTTTCGTCACAACACCAAATGTCAAGTGTGCGCTCGATTTGTTAAACTTGAGCGCGCGAGAGAGCGGTCATCATTACCTTCTCACTTGCGTGAGACTGAATGTGCCGTTAAACACCGCCCGCCTGGTTTTAACAGGTTATAAAAACACATACACGCACGGACGCACGCAGAGTTTGCGGCGCTTTGCATCAGTCGAAAAAGGAAATGATCTTGTTTACAAAGATTAAAGACTATTGATTAGAAAAGCTGATGTAAGAAGAACGAACCATATGTAATCAACATTATTTAACTAATTCCTTGAATAGAATTTAATATATAGGTTTTTCTTCAAAGGGAAATACACCTTTTTCAGTTTATATCAGTACAACAATTACAAGAGTGATAATAACATTAAAAATGAAAGCAAAAACAAAACTTATTTTGATGCTGTATTTTATTTTTTTTTTTTTTTTTTGCCTTAACTCTGCAGTCAGTTAGGAGTAGCTGAAGTCCCTTCACTTTCATTTTTTCGTCTTATGGAATTACTAAATAACTAATTAGTAATAAGTAATAAGTTTTTCCAGGTTGTCACGTTTTTCCACAAGATAGAGATAGACAACCAAACACAAACTCAAAGTAAGTGCAACTTCCACACCGCAGCCAGGGGAGAAGAGTGCCATCATGTGTTTGAAAATATGATTCCTGAACTGACCCACCCTCCTACACAGCAAAAAAGTGTCCTTAAAAAATAAGAAATAATTGATCAATACAAAGCATATTTGCTTGTAATAAGTGAAAAATATTGCCGACGGAACTAGTGAAAATTGACTTGTTAAGATTTCTTAAAATAAGATGTATAATGTGAGCTTTTTTCATTTTGGGGAAACTTGGGGAAATTTATGATAAGAATTGGCTGTAAAGACTTATTTTAAGTTATTTTACTTGCTTAATTGAAGTTAATTCTACCAACATTAGACAATGTTTCTGTGTCTTACCAAATTGTCCAATTAAACATTGCAAGCTCACACTTGAAAAAATACTATTCTTAAAATAAGTTCACTCAGTAAGATTCTCAGATTTTCTGTTTTTGCAGTGTATAAGGAGCTTGAGAGGAAACAATGAGATGTGACGCAACATTATATCAAGGAATTATTAGAGGAAGTAGGAAATGACTTGGAAGTGTGAAGGCTACAGTGGGTATTACTGCATTAGTATAACATGTTGCATGGTTGTGTTGACTATTTGAAAGTGTTTCTCAAACTGAGTTTTGTTCCTATTTGTTTTGCAAATCTAATTTCTTTACATGTCCTTTTCTGTTTTTGCAAATGCGTTTAAATCACCTAAGGCAGGATTTTACATGTAACCTGTTGTTGTCGGCAAACTTCACTGCATTACATTTGATCCTGATGTTAACTGCACATGTTATTAAAGGTGGCATCAGCTGGATATGATACATTATCATGTATTATATCACACCCCCCCCCCCAAAAAAAAAAAAAAAATGCATCTCAACTGCCTAAAAACTTAGTGATAGAACACTATGTTTTACTTTTGTTTACATAAGAGTTTGCTGTTACACTGAGCTACACAGGTCACTTGAACTGTGACTGCTTGTTCCTGCAAACACAGTGAGAAATAGTCAGCCAACTTCCCTTTGGGAAATGAGTAGTTCCAGAGTATGGCATTTCTGAAACTCAACACTGATTGGCCAGGGGACCTCTGATGTAGGGGCTCAGCCCAGTCATTCCTGGCTGAGAGAAGTGTTTTGGGATTTTTATAGTCTTAAGTTCTTTCAAAACTGCATATTCACACCCGCATGCACGCACACACAACACTCACTTCGTTCTACTCTTTCAGTCACATCATGACTTATCCACTGGTGATTCTGCTCTGTGTAGGACTACTGCATCAGACTGCGAGGGGCGTCATCATGGACAAATTGGGAGACAACAAGATCTGTGGAGATGCAGAGTGCTCTTGTAAGTCAGAATGTTGATGCAATTGAATGCATGTACTTTTAATTTTACAGTTTTTCCATCAAATCCTATATCCCCCTTCCCTTTTTTTTTTGCCGCCTATGTTTTGCTAGATGTTCTCTCCATGGCCACAGCTTTGGATGACTTCATAGCTCCTGACTGCAGATTCATCAACATCAAGAAGGGTCAGATGGTTTATGTGTATTCTAAGCTGGTACCAGAGGAGGGCGCTGGAGACTTCTGGTCTGGAAGTGTATGTACATGTTTGTTATTTTTACTTTGTAGCAGTGAACTCCTGCAATCAGTTAGGTAGAGAGGATGTGCACCTCCTGGAGCAAATTATTGTGATTTCTCTGAGTACAACAGTAATATGTTAAGAAAGTTACATCATTTAGTTACATATTTTATCATTTCTGAAACCAGCATGTATTTAAATGTATTTGATGTCAGTTGAAAAGCACATTTAATGTGATGAATTTTAATTTGTCAGAGAGGCTGTGTTATTTTCACCCGCAGGTTTATGGTGAACGGTATGTGGACCAGTTGGGCATCGTTGGATACTTTCCTGCGACTGTGGTGAAGGAGACGTACAAGTTTACACAAGACACAGTTAACATTCCCACAACTGTACGTATTTCTTGAACCTTTTATAAGGAATACTACCTGAGATCGAAACATCATTTTATTTTAAGAAGTAAAAGGTGGTTGTTCAGATTCCCTCATTTTATTGATCTTTTCTTTTTTCTTTCATTTATTTAAATTTTTTGTTCTTTCAGAACATGGATTTCTATTGTGAATAAGACATGACAGGCTGAAGACTCTTCCTTCTCAAGTCTTGCTTTCAGTAACTTCTTCTTCTGCCACATCCTGTGGAGTTGGCTCCAGCTGGAATGAAAACTTGGACCCTTTGCAGTCCTTCATAGTCACAGTCTGATCCTCCTGCTGTTCAGTGAACTAAAATACTATCTGCCTTGCTTTATCTTAATCAAAGACTCTGCTCAATAAACCATTTTTTCACATCTAACATGTTGATTATTTGGAAAGATAAGAATTTGTTTTCTTCAATTTTTAAGAGTGGCAATTTTGCCATACATATCTGCTGAAACATCAGGAAACTTGCTTAGAATCGCTGAAACTGAAGAGTAACTGCTGTGAAGCAAATTCAGTTTATAATGTCGACGTAGCCTTTTTTTTTTTTTTATTGCAGCGTCAAAGTTTCTGGATGCTGTTAAAGTGTTAAAGATATTTTTTGTTACGCGAAAAACTATCTACACTGCAATTAATTGAATGACGATAATTTAGCTTTTTTTTTTTTTTTTTTTGCATCAAAACACCTTCAGCTTTGATAAAAGCTCAGTAAGATGTCTCACGTTGCTTTGAAATCTATCAAAGTGTTCCAGGTCAGAGCTCACAAAGTCTACTTATCTCCACTTATTCTAATTTGACCTTTGAAGCTTTAATTTGATTTGAGTTGCTGCATGTTGAAATGTTAATATATTATTGGGTATGTACCACATTTAACCGTAGTGTTTTTTTGTTTTGTTTTTTTGTTTTTTGTTTTTGTCAAAAACAGGATGTTAGTTTATTATTTGCCCTTGAAGATTTTCACCCATCCATACACACGCAAACACAAACACACACATGCAGCTTCCGGAGATTAAACAAGTCCTGACGTATTCCAATAGTTGAGCTTCTTTCCACAGAATTACTTGAATCTCTTTGTGATTGGTTTTGAATCATAAGTATTTCTTCTTTTTGCATCACAGCGCACACCCAGATACAGTGATGACTCTAACATCTCAATCAAATGTTTCTCTGTGATTTACAGCAGTGGATTATCAAACCCTAACACATCTCATTTCAACAAAGGGAAATTCAGTGATTTAACCAATGTTCCTCAGCACTGTCTTCCCATTTCTCTTGGTGTTTTCAGAAGTCTGTTACATGACTGCTCCATACATTGATTTGTGAAGCCACCACACACAGGTCATTTTCATTAGCTTATTTCTCTCTGACCTGAGGCATTCTAAGAAAGGCAGGCTTACGAGTTTAGGAAATAGGCCTGTCACACATTACGATCAATCTTCTGTCCAATTCTCAGTCTGGATCAATACAAACCTGTTTCAAAAGTCTACCACAAACTGCCACTCAGGGAAAACCATACCTGGGGCATGTCTGAAGAGGTCTCTGAAAGCAGGGAATCTCAAAGAAGAAAATTGGCATCATTGCACAGTACGTACAGAGGAAGTAGAAGCTGAATCCACTGCTTATTACCAACAATTGTCCCACAAAGGTGAAAAACTCTGCACCTTTCAGTTTGATCGCTAGTATCAGTTGTATGTGTGAGTGTGTGTGTGTGTAGGCTCAAATCCACAAATCACAGCAAGTTACTTCTGTCTGAAGTCAGTCTTACATCAGACAGCTGTAGCTTTAGAGTGTTACCATGGAGACCAGCAGGGATATTGTGACAGAGGAGATTGATGTGTGTGCATGTTTGTGTGTTTGCTGTGTGAGCTTAAAGGAGCAGCTGCCAAATGCAGGCTGCAGTAGATGCCTCCTTTTTTTTTTTTTTTTTTTTATATACCGTCCCCCCCTATCCGTTGTCACACCCACACCTCAGCACCCAGCAGCACAGCACCTTGTGAAGCTGAGAAACCAACAGCTTCAGGTCTGGTTAGCATCTGAGTGTGACATTTCAGGCCAGGTCTTTTTTTTTTTTTTCCATCACATCCCAAAAACTCACGTCTGGCGTGTTTGTGAACGAGTTGTGATACTGTGAAATGAGTTGGTTTTAACAACCGTTGATCAAAACAACAACAACAACAACAACAGGAGTGAATTAAATTTGTTCTTTTCCAAAAATAAAGCAATTATAAAAGAAAAATATTCAATTGTTTATCCTGAATAAACAAAACACTATAAAGCACTGTCCTGGAAGAATAACTGTGTCTCATCTGGTGTTAAAAAAAGCTATCATGTTAGATTGAGCAGAATTGTAGTAGGGATAAAATAAAAGAAATAAAAAATGAAAAAAATATTGAGGTTAGATGAACATTTTAAGAGCAATCACGCTAGCCTTTGGACATGCATGACTCATGGGCAAACAAGGGGCTTTGTCCCTCTGGGAAAACATATTTGCTCGGGATAATGAAGAACAGAAAACTTAATCTGTTCTCTTTTAGAATGATAGAAGACTTTGTGCTTCATGTATGTATTCGTGGCTAAAGACTAAGCAGTGACTGATTTAATCCGTAGTGGCTTAAAGGTGATTCAATGATAGGGTTTGTCTATGCAGATTTTCTTCAAGAGTTTCAGAAAATGCCAGTTCACTGCTTGTTTGAACTAAATCAATTCATCAGTCAGCGTGAATCAATCACCGCTACAGCCTGAGGATCAGCTGCGTCCTTCTCACTTGATTAATATCCGGCACATTTTAAAATGTATTTGTCAATCTAGTTTTGTGTCAAGAGTGCTCCACCACCAACTGGCCACAGTACGCAATAGTGTGTTGCTGACATATTTCAAAGATGAAGTGATTAATCGACAAAAAAAAAGTGCAATTACAAGATTCTTTCTCTCTTAGTATTTATCCATCTTACTCTCTTCTTCTTCTTCTTCTCTGTCTATGTTCGTATGTTTTATATCTCTGACTCATATAATTGCAGAAGCTAGTGTAATACCACCCATTTTCTCTGTCATACCACCACACAAAGAAACCATTGATTTCATTTTGTGTGTGTTCAAATCCGAGCAGCTCAGTGCTCCATTGTATCTTCTATTTGAGGAATGCTGTTCTATTCTGGCTGAAAAAAGACATTTGAGAAGGCAATTAAACATAAAGTGAAATAACTTAGTCACTCACTTACTTAGTAACATACTTCCTGTGAGTCCATTTTTTCACCATATAATCACATTTTTACTTATTCAAAGCATATACACTCACAAGCACTTTATTAGGAACACTGTGCTACTGAGAAAAGACTTCCTATGTTGTTCAATCTTTCTTGTCATGGATTCCCTTGACTCTCCTCAATAACTAATATTGTGAGTCTAATGTTCTACCACATCCAAAAGGTTTTGTTGGATTCAGATTTGTTGATTGAGGAGTTCATGAAACTTTCTGACTTAAACTACCATTGTGACTTATCACAATGGTAGTAATCTTTAGGAGACTGTAATATGTGGCCATAAAGAGAAGCACATGGCCAGCACCAAATACACAGATAGATTGTGGCATCCACAGGATGATTAATTGTGTTAAGGGAACCAAAATGAGCCAAGAAAACCTCCCTTACTCCATTACACCATCACCACCAGCCCAGACTCTTGACTGTTGACCTTAACAGCTGTATGGCTCAGCAAGAATCCAGATTCATCAGACCCCCAGACTATGTTTTTCCACTCTTTCAGCTGTCCAATTTTGGTGAGCCCATGGCTCGTGGTCATGCCTGACAGAACTGGGGTCTGATGTGGTCTTGCTGCTGTTGCAGCCAATCTGCCTCAGGGTTTGACATATTGTGCATTTTAGGATGTTTTTCTGCTCACCACAGTTGTATAGACTGGTTATCTGAGTTACTGTAGCCCATCTCCTTCAACTAGTCTGACAATCCTCCAGTGACTTCTGTCATCAACAACACTTTATTGTTCATAAATAAGCAGTTTATTGGATGGTTTTAGTTTGTTGCAGTTGTGTATGTAAATAACAGCAAACCAACCATTTCAGAAATACACCAAACCTGCCCAGTGCATCTTTCTCATCTCAACAATCACATACATTTATCTCACACTCAAATAAGCCCCATCCTGCAAAACAGCCCCCTGTTCACCTTCTCTATTCAAGGAAACTTCATTATATTGCTACATTCTTTGTTTTGCCTGTTACCATAGTTACTTAAAAGCTTCAGGGAAAGGCCACGTCGCGCTCGTGTGTGTGTATGTGATCGGGAAGTTAGCTGTTTCTGAAACAATCTTTAACAGTGACTCAAGAGATGCTTAATGTAAAGTGTCTGACTACATCAATTTGGCTTTTGTGGCTCTTGCAGGTCAAAAATCATAAAGCTAAATGAACAAAACAAAAAACAAACAAAAAAAATTAATGATACTATGATAGAATTAGGCACAGCCTTTAACAAGAAACTTTACAGTATCAATAATACATAGATAATTAAAGGTCCAGCGAGTTTCTAGCTTTAATAACAAAATGACAATATGTGTTGAAACTAGGTGGAAAAACATCCAGTTATCAGTGGATTAAGGTTTACCATGTCAGACTCTTCCCACCATTAATCTTCAAATTCAAATAAAAATATCTGTGAACTGAGCTTGAGAATAATCCCTCATAAGAGAATGAATTCTGTAAGAAGACATGTGTAACATATTAAATTCAGTATATGGGGTAAGGTTGTGAAATGTCATGTATAAAAACTAAAAGGTTTGGGGTATCAAGCACACATTAAAGTGTCAGGGTGCCTCTCTGCAGAAGTCCTGTATGCTTATTACACTCACATTCAGCCTTTCTGTATTGAACTTGCATGTTCTCCCAAAAGTTTCCTGTTGAAACATCGTAGGTTAGGCTATTTAGCAGCTCTAATTTGCCAGTAGGTGTAAATGGTTGTGAATTGCTGTTGCGTGTCATTATACGTCACCTATTGCCCAGTGGATGGATAAATGGACATTTAAAAGGGCAACTGCTTGCTAATATGTTCAACAACTCTTGCCTACAACTCATACTTTGAAGTGCTAATATGTCGATGTTGTGTTCAAAGCTTGATCTGCTGCCCTTGAGTTAGCAAAAAGGCATCAACAGCATACATGCCTTTTCCAGTACCAGTTTTAATGGGTGTAGAGCCTATTTTACTTTTTTGCCTCAAAAATGTTCCTTTTTATCTTCTGCCAGACTTCCAGATGATTGAAATACCACAAACTCTGTTTATTCTTCATGACATGAAAATTTCTGTAATAGATAGATCCTTTAGATATAAGCTACCATATGAACACAGAATACCGAAAGCATGTCTGGGTCTCACAAAGCTTTGAAAAGTTCCTTTATAAATATGTCTGCCAACCTTGCTGGCCACACTGAAAGCAGAGGAGCTGTCTGTGGGCTGTCAACAAAAGACTTCCTCTATTCATTCCTTTAGTTGTATGATTGTGACTTAGAGGTCACAGATGGCTCATAGTCGTATCCATTTGCTTTCTTGTAACATAAATAATTTATGTGTTTAGGTAACACATGGCTGGAGGTCTTGGACAATGCTGTCTGCTGCATTTGATGCTTACATCTCATGACGTTGACATGACCTCGCAAAGAAAAACACTTGGAATCCCAGCAGAGGCACTCTGTTCAGAGACTTGGCATTATATCAGCATGACACTGATGAAAATTATTCACAACGTTTCTCCTTTTTTCTTTGATTTTTTTATCAGGTCATAAAAGCTATTTAGCTGCTGTTAAGGCTGTTAGTCGCTCTGAATGTCGCTTTCTTGTGTGTAACCAAAAGGTGGGATCCATTTTGCCTTGAGGAGTCTCCTTGCATCAGACTGACAGATCACTTGGGAACAAGAGAACTAATAACCTATCATTTTATCTTTTCCTTGCTTTTTGGAGTCATGGAAAGCTTCCATCAGAAATCTTCTACATCCTGTCTTCAAACGTTTTTTTTTTTTTGTTTTTTTCCTTCTTCTTTTTGCAGAGGTTTTTTTTTTTTTTTTTTTTTTTGCACAATTAAGCCTCTGAGCTATGAATAGACTGAGTGTTTGTCATGACAACCAATTACCCATTACAAAAGCAGTGAGGCTAAGTAAGGCAATTAAGTGGTGAAACAAAATTGTGTGTTGCAGGATTTCTCAGTATGTTTCTGCTCACATGTGTGTGAACACGAAACAAAGTGTTCTGGTGTCTGTCTATCTAACTGCCTATTGTAGAACATCATCTTAATACTTAATGTTCTGTACTATATTTTGTATTTAGTAGTGGC
Organism: Polydactylus sextarius; assembly: GCA_016801845.1. NCBI lineage: Eukaryota > Metazoa > Chordata > Actinopteri > Polynemidae > Polydactylus > Polydactylus sextarius. The sequence continues at coordinate 9,371,032 of CM028911.1, read as the reverse complement.
ACTCATACAGTTGTGTTGTTCAAATATGTTATGAGCAATACATTTACAGTGAAGAAGCATTGTTATGCATAACAAGTGGAAGAAATGGCCTTAAGTGACTCATTACTTTTAGATAATGTTAGCACACTCTTGTAAAAGAATAACTTAAAGTTCAATAAATATTAAATGAGTAGTGATTGGATAGCAATGTTTATGTTGTTGTGCTGTAGCGGTGACTTATGATTATTAAATTATTATTTATGTTGAGGCTTTTTTAAGTCTAGCGGCTCCTATTTTTTAATGTTGCATCTTTATTTCATGCAGCATAAGGCTGTGGTTTGTCTATTAAGTTTTGTCCTATTTCTTTCAAGTTCCATATCTCAGCCTTGCAGCCACCCAGAGCTTGTTGCCACAGATGGCCATGACTGACTGATAAAAAAGAAACTGCTGTAATAGAACTTCTCATTATGGATAAATATGTCCATGTTTTACTCCATTTGCTAAATGTCAAATCATAGCAAACAGTGCAGCATAAACTGAGCACATGCACACATGTGCACACATGCATTATTTGTATTACTTGTAGTGAGTGGGTAGTTCCTTGTCACTGCATGTGCATTAATGTAGGATGTAAGTTCTTGGTATTAAATTACAAATGAGTGAAATAACATCTTGGTTTGTTTAAACCACCTGCCTCTGAGCCAATACAGGTGGACAGGCTGTCCCAGAGTACATGTTGTTGCTTTGCACAGCCTGTGGGCAGTTTATAGACGAACCAGGTTTGTTAAGCCTAATGGTCCTTGTATTGATTGGCTGGGGTATCCTCGCAAATTGCAGGGGTAGAATGAGCAATGAGATTCTCATTGAGGATCTCTAAATGCATTTCAGCTTGTAGTTTTATTGACCCTCCTGGAGCGGCCGATGCAGAGTTTATTTACACACTTTGCTTGCAGCCTGTTTTTACAACGGCAGCATAGATCTGTGGAGAAGGTTTGGAACCTATTGCACATCATCTGCACTGCACAGTTGACTGATTATAATGAAGTGGGCAGCTTTTAATAAAATCTAATATAAAGTAGCAATGGTTAGTAAAGTTGGGAAGTGAAAACAATTAAACAATATGCAAATTAATTACCTTTATTTGATGAAATAAATGAGGCTACACTAAATAAATGAATCAGCACAGTACAGAACTGTTAATTAGCTGTTCTGGCTTCACAGTCAGTGGGTAGGATGGTGGGTTTATCGCTTAACTGCTGCCAACTCGGTGCAGTCACTGAGCCATAGAGAGACAGTGGCCATCACTAATCCCAGACTGAATCAAAGCACGGAGGTTCACACATTGGTGTTAAGAGTCTAATGACAGGTGTTAAACTCTGTGTTTCCATGAGAGTCAGTGCTTCTCAGCTGAGTGACAGTGGAAAAACATGCTCATCCACGCACGTAATACACATGCACATTTACAAAAGATGTTTTTATGCAGCATTTCTCTGCATCCATTGTAACCTTTGTTCCCGGCAACTAGCACTTAAATGTCAAGTAGTCATGTTGATGTCTTTTTTGTCCGGATCCGTGGAAATATTTACTCGTTATCACCACTTTACTAAAAAAAAATCTCTTTCGTCATTTATTCCTTCCTGGCTATTAGTTCGTGTTAAAGGACAACATCAGTGATTTATGCATTGCTAAATATCAAAAGTACACAATATGTTGCTAATTGCTTGTGGCATGTTTACCATGTGCCCTGTGTGGCTTATGAAAAATATCCATTGTTTGTTTTCTTAATGGACTATGCTCTTTGGCTGCTAGTGTATAGGGCAGCACTGGAAAGATGCTTTGAAACCTCTGAGATACCATTACCATTAGCCCTAATGTCCTTTTAAAATGGAAAGAGCATCAGAGCCCACACACGGAGACTGCTGTGTATGCTGTTTATGCTGTTTGCGTGATATGGCCCCATTGTCATCATCTCCTGCCAAGGTCACTTGGCCTGTCCCCTTCCTGTGGTTGCAGACACATTAGAAATTAGCCTCTTAGCAAAAACAGGAACATTTCTCAAAACGAGCTCCTTACACTCCATTCCCAACATTTATTGTGGTTAACTAATTTTAGCTGTGCATTCACATTACAATCTTCTATGTTACTATTCTGTTTAGATTTTTTTTAGAAATAAGAAACAAGTATTTGCTTTGAAGATGGACAAACCCTCTGTTTTTAATGACTGTAACCTAATAGAAACAGATGGAAAGGATGACCTCTCTTGCTAAGACATGGAGCTCAACATGGTTTGTGACAGTCACCTTAGTTACATGGTAATTATTTCCTGTTGTGCCTCAAAGGTCAGGCTGTCTCATCAGACTCTCTAAAAAAGGCATGCAATGTTAAACAGTGCATTGTCAAACGTCACTGAAGCTGATAATTGCTTAGGCATCAGATTGGAGGTGGCTGACTTCCCTGACGACTTAATGAGCGTATGAAAGGAAATGGGAAAGTTGGCAGTGCTGCGAATAGCTGAGGACCACGTCCAGCTCAGGAGGCTTGATTAGAAAAATTAACTTTGAGGTAATGTTTTCCACAGTGTCCAATCAAAATCATCAGGAGCAAATGCGTTTGAGGTGTTTGCTTCTGGCATGTTGGGGGCCACTCGGCATGATACACTAATAATGGCAATTAAACCACTGCAGTCATGACATCAACATAATTTCTAAACACATGCTGGGCATGAATACTTCTCTAAGATGAGGATGAGAATTGCTCATTCACAAACTTACGGTAAACTCTAAAGCACCCACTGATATCATTTAGCTGATTGCTGTTGTGCTTTTGACAAATCATCCCATTATGTGACACAGAGCTGGAGCTGTGCTGCTGACAAACAATGAGCTCATATAAATTCAAGGTCAGAACAATTTTACAAACTGAAAACTAGACCAACAAAAATTAAATTTTTAATTTTTGCTAACAATATTTAGACATATTTCACTAACAGCAAAGCAGAAAACCAAAGCCCTTGTGAAAGAAGATATTGTACCGTAGAAAGACATAAAAACCTTAGGATTGGTAAATGTTTTTACAATTTAGACACAAATTAGTCAAGCGAAGTAAGAAAACACTGCAATCTTAAAATGTATCTCTAGATCGCCTTGCTTAATATTTTCTGGCAAATTGTGGACGATGCTATTTCATTCAAAGTCAGAGTGAATTTGCTAATTAATCAAATCAGACTGGATGTTTTTTCATCCTCTCTCTCTCTCGATGAACATGATTCATCTCTGAAGTTAATTTGCATGTTCTTTTATTCCCTCCTAGGTGGTGCATTCATTAGACAGCACAGAATACTCACCTCAAAATAAGTAACACACAGGGGGAAATAATTATTGTGATTATGCATAATCTCTGCCTGCACAGTTGTTTTTCTTTTCCAATTAAACTAAATTTATATTCGGAATATGCTCTGAATTACAAAGCAGGTGGTAGTGTTCTCCCACTGCACCTTCACTGCCGTTTGCGAAAAAAAAAGCTGTGTAAGAACTGCAGTGCTACAGGCTGGCACATTGTGTTTCCAGAGATCATTAATAATATAGGACAATTTTTCACTGTATTATGGTTGAGCTTTGGCACAAACTCAGAGAGTTTATTTTTCACTTGTACAGGGATTTATAGAAGTAGCAGGCTAGAGAAGAGAAGAAATGTCTGTTTTTTTTTTTTCATTTCTGAGAAATAAAAACAATTGCATAGTTTATCTTTTTCAGTTGGTGAATAAAACATGATGCAGCTGGTGAAAAAATACATGATGGGTTGTGCAATAGTTTCCTTCTTTACAAAACATAATGGATGTAACAATAAAATAATGATGCCCAACACATTAATATGATTACTCAAGTAAATTTGTTACTGTTACCCCAGCTCAACAATAATGCTGGTAATTATATCTAAGGTTGATTAATATAATCCATTAAGTAGTTTGTCAGGATGTAGTCTAGTAAATATAATGATGATTTATTTTCTTATGTTTTCTTATGATTATTTGTTGATGACTTCCTGTTATAATGTTAGCACTAAAACTGGCTATGGTTACTATTTGTACACAAACAAGTTTTAGCCACACATGTTCATACCTGTCATTTACATGATACATCCAGTGGCTCATATAATATATTTGCAATTTATATTTCTCTGCATAAGGAGAAGCATGTACTCATCTATTTGGTTCTTAAATCACATAACACATATATCGTCTAAGTGTCTCATTTGACTACGACTCACCATTGAGTGAACCCAGTCTGTATTGGTTTGATTTCTTCTTTGTTTGTTAATTTCTGGCAGATTAAGCACGAGAAGTACATTACTGCCTCCTGCTGGTTGTAAAAATTAACACATCTAATGGTCTAATTTACACAGAGTGTACTTGTGAGCAGTCCACTTGAGATCAAATAATGATGCATGTCAGTGCCATGAATGAACCATAGGATCATAGTGACAACCCCACAGAAGCAATCAACCAACTCTGCAGGTTCCTTCCATCCAATTTGTGTTTTATCATCCTAATCACTTTAAATAGTTCATGTGAAGTTGCACTTTTATATCTGATGTGTGCTTTCTGTTTAAATAAAGCCTACCTATTCACTTTATGAATAGACTACATGAAAGGTAAAAACACTAGTTTATATGCTCAAGGTTAATTTACATGTAAACAGAAGCAAAGGCAGCAACATTAATGGCATCCACATTAAAAAGCACCCCGCAGAGAGAAAAATCAAAACATCACAGCAGTGTAGAACTGGACCTCACAAATGAAAGCTGTGGATTGTGGTAACATGAATTAAGTGTTTCCCACTGGTGAGAGACTCCCTCGGACCTGCAGGGGGGATGTAAACAGTACTAACATAGCAACATAATAAGTTTAGGACATGGAGGTGACAGGAAGTGTTAAACGATTTGTAGAGGGGGAGATAGACTGAGAGAGAAAGGAGGGACAAAGGAATATTAAAGATGTGGATGCGCGTGGTAGAAGATGAGTGATGAGCTCAATTTAATCTTCCTCTGTGCCGAATTGTGTGTTCCATGACCAATCGAGCCAGTGATCCCACCTGAGTTGGCCTCGCTGTCTGCCACACCTCACAGCACATCAAGCCCAACATAACCTCACGTTGTCCCTGTGCTCCCTGCTATCTGCTCCTCCAGCTGGCCTGATGGAAGTAATAGATCTGTACAACAGTGTTACAGCCCATTCTGCTTGTAGAGTAGCTGCAATTAAATCCCCCGTCCACAGCTCTGGAGATAGATTGCCCTGGAGCGTCAGACCAAGGAGTCTTCACATCTCCTGTACACACAGAGCAAAACTTACATTCAGTGTGTGTCAGTTTATTTGTCAGGAGGAGTTTGAAGATTTCCACATGTGAAGCATATGATTGAACCCAGACTCACTTAACCGCCTGTCCTCGTGTTCAGAAGACCACAGATGAAGCCAAACTGAGTGATCTAAAGCAAGTGACACTGGGATAATGATATGTCATCACTTGTCAATCCTCTGACATTATGAAGACCAGCATCGGTGGGTTTTGATAGCTGTCTACCTGTGAAGGCCGGAATCTTATCTCACAAAGCCAGAGACAGGCGGCGGCATCCTATGATATAGAGGGAGTTGAGCCGAGAGACACGGAGAAAGAGATAGGGTGAGTGTGCGAGTGCAACCATCAGAGGTGCAGCTCCTGACGTTATCCGCACTGCAATCAATGCGTATATAGTCCCACCCCCCACTGTCTCAGAGACATCCCGTCCACACAACATCAGCACTGGCACTGACGGAGCAGTAGAGTATAGAGCTGCCTCTAAAATGACAGCTTAACAGAAGGGAGGGATAAGAAAGGTCTTTTGTCGTCTTATTTCTGCCTCCCTCTCTCTCTCTCTCTGTGCTGCTCTTAATTTCTGACAGAAGAACAGTTTCTTCTCTAACAGAGAAGAAACTGCAATATGTTAACACTCACACTTCCATTTGCAGGTCTTCTCATGAGGTTTTACAAGTAAATTTTACACTCACTTGCTGCCTTGAATGTACAATAAATGCATCTAGATGAATAGGAGCTCTAATTATGAATTATTCAGAAGCTCAGCTTGTAAAATGCATAAAAAACAGAGCACTTTGTTGCAGACTTGGTGAGTATGTTCAATTGATATGATTTGGCACTGAAAACACTACAAAGTCTAGTAGTGAAACATCAATACTCTCATCTTTGAGAGCTGGTGAACAATTCTAGTCTGGTTGAAAGGTTGGTGCCAGAGGTTGCTGAGGCTTTGTCACGCTTTTGTGATCTGTGTGTTTTGGTCCGTGTGTGTGCATGCTTGATTATGTTGCAGAGTATCAGCTTGTATCTGCGGGTCTAATCTCCCCTGCTGTCGCTGAAACTCATAGTAGAAACACTGACAGGCAGGCTGCATCCACTTTATACTTGGGTGAATATGAAAAATTAAAGCACCATGTTTTTTCAGCTCCTCCCTCAACACTGCTGCATTGCACATCCATGCATTTTGACAAATCCATTTGTGTTATGTCATCTCTGTAGAGCTTATCTACAATGGTCACCAACATACAATAAAATATAACATTATGAGATATTCAATTTCCAAAAGCCACAGGGGTGTGAAATAAACAATCAGCTCAAGATATTTTTATATTATATGTTTATTTGTAACAAAGCATCCCCACTCCCCAATTGTCTGAGCATATAACTTTATTATTATACTATTGTTATAGCCCGTTCAATTTCTATGAAAGCAGGCAAGTCATAAAAGTGGTTACAAATAGTTCTGCCTTTAATGGAGTTGTATTGTGAAGCATTCTGAACATTTTTTAAGTAGAAAAAAAAATCCCAAAGCCATTAGAAAAGACTGAGGCTTTGCAGTAAAAGTGCTCTGCTACCGGACAAACACTGGGCAGCTGCTATCTCTGTCATTTCCTTCCTATAAGGAGAAGGCACAAGATGATATCTGAACTTCACAATTGTTTTTTTTCTGTGTGGAAATATACTGTCTCCAATGCAGATACTGTAAAATCTCACAATCCAGTTTAATAAGATCTAGAGACATTTGATCATTGAATGAAAATGAGTAAAGAAGCTTTATCAGAAACGATCGGTAATTAGGAGCTGAACGAACATTCAGGCATGTGTCAAATCAGATTTTTTTTTTTTTATTATTATTATTTTTATTCAGATACCGCAAAACTTAATCTGTTCCTTCTCTGGGATGTGTTGTACTCAATAGAAACATGAAATAACCAAATCTTTATTCATATTTGTAAGTTGAATGGTCAAACGTGACTCAGGACGAGGTAATGTGATCATAAAGTTTCCAGTTCTTCTACAGAGAATGAGTTGAAGTGTCTTTGAGCCAGACACCAAACTGCTCCTGAAGCTGCGTCATCAGTGTGAATGTGTGTGTAAATGAGACATACATTGTAAAGAGCCTTGAGCTGTCACGCTTCTTGTGCATCATCAGATCAAAAGCTATAATTTTTTTATATGTTTAATCATAAGCTACACTGGAGAGCTCTTTATCAAGTCCTGGGATCAACTAATAAACCCATCAGGATTAATACCTTAAGCATAGTTTATTTGTTCAGCCAGCATGACTTCTTGCTCTATAAACTTTTAGTCTCTCAAAGGAAATACATATCTACAAGAAATTAGATTACATCAGCTTTTAATAGACCTATAACATAATGGGGAAGTTTCTTAAAATGTTTTTCTATTTTAAGGTCATTAGATGCATTAGATGATGGTTTAATGCATTAAATGTTGCAAGTTTTCATATTTTTTGTCAATAAATATATAGTATACATTCTATTTAAGAATGAGTGTTGTACTATTTGAGGTAAATTAAACCACCAAGTCCACAGTGTCTCCTCCTAAGTGTAGAAACTGTTCAAATATTCAGAAAATTCAGACAATATCTAAATAGACTAGGGACCAGTTATTAACAACCATAAATCACAAAAATGTGATTATGTGTTGCACAACTGAGTGACATAATTTTTTAACATGTCAAACTAAGTCAATTTCCTCTCGTCCTTCCTGCAAACCTGCACCAAGCAGAGGTGTCACAGTCTTTGAGTATTACTTCACACAGTGGGAGATAAAGCAGTTTTAAAGGAACACGAACACCCACTCCTGTCACAACATACATTTTTATTGATTTGTCACTGTCGAAAAGCAGCAGATGCTGTAGTTTTTCTTTACAGGTTTTCTCAGATATTTAGATGATGGAGAGGATACAGTGCATGTGAATCAGTAGTCTAAACAGCAGTGTGGATCAGTCACGAGGGCCACCGCAGTGAAGAATGATACACTGACGGAGCGGGAAAGGATGCTGGCCTGCCCAAGCTAAATAAATAATCTCAGGGCTGCAGAATGGCAGGAGTGTGGGAGGAGGTCTGCAGGGAGCATGGAAACGGTGATTAGTAAAGTGGATCCACTTATAGAAAATCCACCTTCATTATTTTTCCCGACTTCTGTGATAACTGATTCATGTGCTGTTGCACTCCCTTGTTACCACACCTTCCACACAATATCATGCCGGAGTAAACATCTCATTTGACAGTGCACCATTATGATGATGGATTTAAATCTTTTGAACAGATGTTTAATGACTTCACAGAGATGAATGCCTTAAATACAAAACACGACATATGTGCACCACATGCATAGTTAATAGAGACTTTCACATTTTCTCCATGTAGAATTGATCTCATTTTTTATTGAACACATAAAATAATTTAGCGGTAAGACTGCAGAGCATGAGAACTAATCATTTCTCATCACCAAATTCACAATTTAAACTGGTTATAAAAAGCTGCTGCCTCAAATTTATGCAACACAGGATACTTGAAATATGGCCTCTAGTGAGATGAGGAATAACAATTATGTAATAATGATATATATCTCTACACACAGAGAGAGACAGAAAAGGAACTTGCCATATTAGATGGCCACTCTCAAATCCTTATAGCTAATCTGAGAAGAGCTCAGTTGTAACATCAACCAGCTGTGCAGCAGTAAGCATATGACATCCTTTCACTGAACCATGTCTGCATAAAGCAACTTAGTATCACTGCTTGCAGGAAGACATTTCCCCCCCTCGCCCCATACATCTTCACACGGACACATCATTGTTAAATCTGTTCACGGCAGCTATTCGTGTATCCGACCGTATAGCAGCAGGAGACCAGGAGAAGAGCAGAGGAGCTGGAGTACTTTAATTACCAGCCATTGTAAGGAGCAGTGCTTCTCCAGAATCCTGTCTAACAACCTGCTGTTCACATCCAAATGACCAATTAAAGTCAGCCACGGATTGTTCTTACATTCCACTACACAAAGAAGATCATAATAGGGGAGTATGTCATATCTACTGACTTGTATAGATCTATTGTAGAACTATGCTACACAATGCTATATGAATGTCGTAGAAATAGAACCATTAAAGAGGGCTCCCTTTAAAATGAGGTCACACCGGTGCATAGGGGTATTTCGTAAACGTGTTTTTCATTCGAGCGAGGCCAGCAGCAGATACTAATCAATAAAAATCCTATCAACTCTGAGGACGATGGGAGGAATTCTCCAAGGTGCTGAAAAGTGTCCCCGAGCTCATCCGGGGGAGGAAACAACGGGACACACCCGCCGGAGCCCATTGGTACAACGTCACGCGCAGAAACTACCCGAGCGAGGAAGGTAAATGAATTACAGATGAGAAGAGGAGGAGGAGAGATAGAAAGCTGAGGATGCAGGTTTTGGTCCATAACACACAACCCCACATCAGAAGCGACTACACTTCGGTGAAATACAACTTCTACCGGTGTAATCAGCTTCACAGCGAAGAGATGCGTCCGCAAAAGCTTTAATTCGACCCTTTACATCCTCCTCCTCCTCCTCCTCTTCCTCCTCCTCCTCCTCCTCCTCCTCCTCCCACCACCAAGCGAGGAGCATCCCGCACACTGATCTCACTCCGACGGGCAAGCAGACAGGCGGATTGACACAAGCCAGACACGATGCGTGGATCTCCCCGCCATGGGACAGCCGTGGGATTTATAGTGCTGCTGAACGCGCTGCTGCTTGCGACGCAGGTCGCAGACGGAGTCTTAACGGACCATCTACTGGTTCAGTTGCATGAGGACGCACAGGATGAGGCGCACCAACTTGCAACAAAACATGGGTTCCAGAGTGCCCGAAAGGTAAGGATGCTCCGATTAAATTATCATGCATTACTGCCATTATAGGATCTTCTTTTGCTCGTCTCTTGTTGAAAACAAACATAAATAAATAATTTAATATTGCAAATTAAACAAAAAACACATTAAATACCAAAACATAACATTTGTATCTTCTGTCACTGTCAGAAACACACAGACTGTATTTAGAAACGTGCAGTCCAGTAGAGAAGCTACTAAGAAGCTTGTCAAGGTTTTCTTTTGATGTGACTTCATTACACTTTTTCTTAATTTGATGACGTCATTCACTAATATGCAGGCCCTAGTGAGCAGGATGCCCATTGGCTTAGGGCCCATTGGCTGGAGATCCAACTCTGCTGAGGCCAAATACATTTATATTTTGAAACTATGAAATAGATCCCAACTATGATCCCATAGCCTTGTCCCATACAAGAACACAAACACACTTGGGCTCATCTATCTACTCTTTTTTTCTATTAAAAAAAAAAAAAAAAAAAAAAAGCCAATTGGAGCAACATGGATTCTCCAAAGGATGGAGTTGTTGTGTGATCTCATCTGTCATTTTTTTGGAATTTGGTAGATTTCACCTTTTAATATTTAATCATTACATTCAATAAAAGAATGAGGACAGGCTTGTTTATTTGTGTTAAATTACTTTGACAACCTAGTTTTATTTAAATGGGGTAACATTAGATTTAGTTATAAAAGCAGCTATATAAAAAAAACAAACAAAAAAAAACAAACACCTTTTCTGTATTTATTGCACACAGAGAACATAACGCATACACAGCCCTTATCATGACATACACTGCCTTCCCTGCAGACATGGCATTTTACTCACCTGAGACTATACGTCTTATTAAATTGCTTGACAAATGCGGCACGCATCACAACATGTCAAAAGACATAACAAGGCATTTATGGCAGACCAATGGAAATAATTCCCTGACACTGTGTGTGCCTTGTCACATGTCAAAATAAATGTGTGGGTGAAATTGGCTGGAGCCTTAGCCAGTGAGGCGTAGCAGTGAGCAGAGGGGTGTCTGAGCTGCTCTGAATGAGGATTTTCTTTTTTCTTTTTTTTTTTCTGTTTTTTCCCCCTCCACAACAAAAAGAAAAAAAATGGGTTCAATCTGTAACCCATCATATAATGAATATCTGTGTAGTGGTCGTGCAGCATCACCAGTTCTGTGATTGCTAGTTGCTTTTCTTGTAGGCACTAGATCACCCCCCACCCCCATCTTCTGCCTTCCTGCCTCCCAGGTTATGTAATCGGCAGCTATATTTGTCTTGATGGGATATGCATCATTAAACAATGTCTGTGTTGTTTGAATTATATCCTGTTGTTGATTAATTAACGAGACCGGGACACAGAACCGGGACACATACAGATGTAAGCACAGACAGAGATAAAAAAAAAAAAAAAGAGAGAGAGAGAGACAGGGATCGAGATCTGCAATCAGACAATATCCACAAAAACACAGCTTGAAGAAATGGAAGTTCATCATTCCTATTTATTTCTGTTTGTTTGGTTTTTTTTAACCACGTGGGTATTTTTGGGAAAGAATGGTAGAATTGAAGAACAGAGTAAAGATAAGAATAATCCTCATCTTGCCATAAGAATTTCATTTTCACATTGGATTTGACAGGCGCATCTGAAAGCATTTATTTTGAGGATTGACCCACACCCTGGCTGTTACTAAAGCATAAGGGGGTCTTTAATCTGTGCACAGTGCCGGAGGGAAAGCTTTGGCTGATGCATCTCATTTCCCTGCCCTTGTGATTTATTACGGTTGATTCCAGCACCGTTTCTTCGCGCCTTAAAATAGACCCTCGGTGAAAGCCAGGGAATCAGTGCCCTTGTTCCCACCTGGAGGACGACCTGCTGTCCTTCTCCTTCATTTATCATCTATTGTGTTCTGTATTCTTTGCCATTCATACACTTTCTGATTGCTGAGCTGTTTGGTGTCATCTTTGCTTCTGCTCCTGACCCATCTTTCTCATCTTGCTTTGTTGTTTTTTATTTATTTATTTATTTTTTTTCCTTTTTTCTTCACAGCTTCCCTTTGGAGAGGGGCTCTTTCACTTCTATCCTCAGGACACTTCAAAGAGGCGGAGCAAACGCAGCGCCCGCAGCAGACAGCGGCTCCAAAAAGACAGCAGGGTAAGAATACACGCACTGAGAAGAGCACGATGTGTGATTCCTGCATATGTGTGCCTGCAGCAGCATGGCTGCCCCCTTCACTTTGCATAAAAACAGTTATTTTGAGGAAAGTGCCCACGTGAAATATAGCAGAAAATCTGTTTTTTTTTTTTTTTTTTACATGCTATTTACAAAAAATACATTATGTTCATCATTCAATTAAGCTGAAATTACAAACCCAGGAAAACCATGTCTCCACATTTGGTTTTGCCTTTGGTAGTATGTGTTATTTTGTGATTGAGTGTCTTTGCTCCAAAGGTTGGACACAGTGGTCAGATGTGTGAACTGTGCGAGCACCTTCTGTGCTGTGTTTGACAGTGTCAGGAGCACTGGATGTCCACTTAGTGTCTCCTTGATTTTTATCCCTTAGGAACAGTTGTGTTGAGCAGCAGAAAAAGAGCCGATCCTCGAGGACTGCTTTTTTCCGCAAACTCAACAATCTTTTGATCTTCCTGTGTGAAAAACCTCTTGAATATGAATAACTTCATGTGAATTCTACTAAGCAGTAGTTGATATGTTTAATATAAGGGTGGCAGATTGATGGCCACTGCTACTAAGATCATTAAATATCCAAGTCTTTGAAATTTTGTTTTGAATGTGTCACCTTGTTATGCTCCACATTGTATTCCTATTTGTTTTGTACACTGAAGCATTGTGACAAAATATATATATACAATATTATTAGTAGCACAGTTGCACTGGATTTGCAGTAAAAATTGTAATAAATCATGCAATCAGATGTTTTGATGCTTTATGCAAAAGTGCAATTCTAACAAGTGATATAAAACAATATTGATGGGTTAAATATTGATAATTGGTTAAATGCTCTAATAATTATTTTTCAGTTTATATTTTTGGATGTTGATGAGCTGATAATTTTGCTGATTGTTTTCATCAAATTATAATATTTCCTTCTTTTGCTTCCGACTGATTGTCAAGAACTTAAAGATGCTCATATTAACTATAACGTAAGATAAGAAAATTCTCAAGCTTGAGAAGCTGTGACCAGTCAATGTTTGATTTGCACATGAAAAATTCACTAAACTTTGAATTGATTTTGGAAATAGTTGTAGATTGATTTTGTGTTGAGCCACTAGAAAAAAAAAACCTAACTGTTCTCACTCTATCAAATAAAATAGAGGGATGTGCCGTGTATATCTAAATAAAAGCTCTGCATGTTTAGCTCTGTCCACTGTTGGGGGCGGTGAAAGTGGAGGTCCTACTGCAGACAATCAACCAACCTCTCTAATTGTGGTTGTGAGAGGTGCTAATGAAAATAAATGCGAGCCACTCCACCGAGCTAATACAACTAATGGAAGTGAGACAGTGTGGACACGGGCAGGTCTACATTCCAGATGCTGGCTTTTAATCAGATGCTTGACATGCTCATATGCAACACTGCAGTTATTGATTTCCGTGCATCTCTGCAATGGATGAGGTTAGCTAGTCTGATTTAATGTTGCCTGTTTATCACGCTGAAGTGTCCTCACTCCCATCTTTCAAGACTGTACAGAGGACATATCTCAGTTTTACACCTGCAAATCTGTCAAAAAGAAAGGCACTAAACCATAAAGGTTACAAAAGACTGTCATATTCTGTTGAAGTCTATTAAATGATTTTATTTTTTATATATTTGAAGGAGTTGTTACACACTCATTTAACAGACTTAAAAACATGTTTAATTGAGTGGCAACACTGAATGTTCTGTAGAGTGTATTGGATGGATTTCTCAGTGTCCCAGGAGCCCTGTTCTATGTTGGACTCTTTTAGTTGAGCATGTTGACCCACTTCTTACTAACCCACTGTCTTTTGTGTCTCCTTTGCGTCTTTCTGTTTGCTTATTTGTCCTCGTCCACTCTTGTCATTTTACATTTCATGTCCTATACCCTGATTGCAAATGAGACGTATACTTATCCACCCGTCAGTGCCTTCGCCCCATCCCTCCATCGATCCATCCACCCATGGTTCCTTCCTCCCATATTTTTCGCCTGAAATGAATGTACTCAAAATCTGTCTGAGGCATACTAGGAAGTGAGACTGAATAAGCAGAGGTGGAAAATAGAAAGCACAATACATCTTTGTGAATGAGCTGCATTCTTTGACCCTGAGAAACACACATGCCTGGGAAAAGCCAGGAGGGAAATGAGGATGAGGAGAAAGGAGCCAGGCAACATAGCTCTTTGTTTCGAAGTGAACTGAAGCGTTGTGAGTTGTGAGCAGGCAGCGGGCAAAGGCGGTGAGTGATGGTAGTGCATAGGCACTGTTTGATATTGTGAGTGGGCAGTATGACATGCCACCTCAAGGGAAATACCAACTCTCCTGCCAAGTGATGGAATAAATGGATGGAAAGAAGAGGGGGAGAGGGGTCAGGGGGTTTTTGTGGGAAGTGTTCGCAGTTTCTTTTTAAATGCGAATTAAATTGTGTGATGACAACGACGAATGTAAAATGAAGCTAATTCAAAAATGAAATAAAAAAAATATATATAAATTAATTTTAAAAAACCTTTAAGATGGAAGATAAATGCATATGTCGGTTTTTTTTTTTTTTTTTTCAGAACCAACTTGTCATTTAAAGGACTTACTGATGTGTTAATTTACTGTGTCCGCGCCTCCTGATTGCTTAGAGTATGCCATAAAAGTAAGATGTAGATGAATAGGCTTTGGCCATTTTAAAAGGCCACCTTAAGTGCTGCTCTGCTCTCTTATCTGTGGTGGTAAACACAACGGACAATGCCCGTTTCTCTCAGTCAGAATGAATTTGCTAAGGGTAAGCACAAGAAGAGCATTTAGTCAGATGAAAAAAATGCAGCTTTGAACCTGTAAAAAAGACATTTTTTTATATATATTATTAGAATCAAGGGATCAATAGAATAGAATCAATAGATTCAGTTATGAAAATCAAATCGATGGGATTTTTGTCAGTAAAGCATGTAAGGTATATATATTTATGTGTTTACTGTCAAGCTTTTCTAGTACATCCACACATAAAGAGACAGGCAGAGAGAAAGGGAGAGAGAAAAGGACCTAAACCTTTAAATGAAATCATTGTCCTTGAGACCTTGTGACAAGCAGTTTGTTAATAATAATTTCAAATTGAGAGCTTTTTACTTCAGGTGGTTTAGCTGTTTCCAGACTCAAACAGATTAAACGTCTTGCCCTTTCTTTGACTCCTTAACCTCTTCAGGTTTTTCAAATGTATGAAGGAGATGAAAGCTTCACAATCGAGAGCTGAATTGGTACCGTTGATTGCAGTTGACCTAATGTTTACTGACTGAAATATTTGCGCCACAATCTCAGACATGTAGCAGACATGAAAATACATCATCATCCTCAAAGACACATAATCATTTTCCCGACAGCCTCCAGCTAATCAAGCACCTAAAGTTCATCAAAGACATTTATCCCTATCATTTATGTGCTTTTGTCCTATGTTATCTTCCAGCGCTTGATAATGGCATTGTGGCAGCTTTCAGTGAGCATTTGTAATACCAAGCACAGCTGCTCGTCTGCCTATGTGTGTTGGATGATTCAAAGAAAAGAAATGTGCATTTGTATGTGTAATTGATGTGGCCTTTTTGCTGAAAATTTATCGAGAAAAAAAAAATCTTGGTCATTTGTGCAGCAGGTGAGTTCCGGCTGCAGCCGCTCTGATTTGGAGAAGAAGAATAGCCTCTTTGATTTACATGTTCTTCATGGTACAGTAAAGCACAGCTGGATTTGTTGTTCTCCTATACATAGAGCAATATAAGCCAACATCTATGATATCACACCATCTATGTTTTAGATGTGCTAGCATAGGCACTGTGGGTTTTATTTTGGTCTGTGTATGATCCCTTAAAATATATTTATATCATTAAACCGAACATGAGCTGGTATTTCTTTTGCTTTCTTCCACAGGTGAAAAATGTCTTTGACCAAGATGGTTTTAGTCGTCAGAAGCGAGGCTACAGAAATATCAATGACATTGAAGTCAACATGAGTGACCCTCTATTCACCAAACAGTGGTATCTGGTGAGTAATCAGCCAAGCAGCCCGTCTGCGTGCCGCCTGACCTTTAGCATCAACCCACATTCTTCCACCTTAATTACTCAGAGGCAAGGCATATTCCCCACTACTTTCTGAATCAATGTTGTTACTCATTCTTTAATTAGCCTGGCCAATACAGCCCACATCACCTCATTGCTGCGTTCTTACCGCTTAGTTTCCTCCTCTCTGGTTTATCTTAACTAGTAAGCGTGACTTATGCTGTCATTCATCTGGTGAGGATGATAGTGAGGAGCAGATTTATTTATTTGATGTCAGACGAATGTGTCATATCGCTTATATTTTATTTCCCCTTCCTCTCCTCTTCACGCTCCCACCCCCAAGGAATCTTTATTCACAACCCCTCTCCCTCCCCCCACCAAGTCACCCACCCCCCTTCCCACACACACACACACACACACAAAACACACACATCCTCTATTCTAACTAATCCACTAATGGCATCTCACCTGGGTGCCATGAGTCATGGATGTTCTCCCTATTGTCTGAGTGTTTAGATAAACACAGGCCAGGCAGACGGGACCCCTGGGCTGGATCTTAATGTGGCTGAAGCTTGGCAACTGGGCTACACGGGCAAAGGAGTAACCATCGCAATCATGGATGATGGTGAGTATAAAGTGTTGATGTTTGTACTCTGGAGCGCTGTCTGAAAGCATTCAATTATACCTGAATATATCCATTATGCTTACTCAATTAACCATTCACATCTGTTTAATTAACAATGCAATGACAGCCAATAAAGGGTTACTTTCCAGAATATGTGTGGTCACCACTGATATTCTGAATTATAAATAATAAATACTGGTCATTCTCTGTTAAGAGTCACATGCCAGATCAAATTGTGATATTTTCCTAAAACTGTGATAAAAACCATGTATTCCCCAAATATCAAAATTATCCATACAAACTATCCAAGCTAAAGTATATCCATACCTTTCTGGACTGAGTAATCCTTGATTATTAAATCACAGGAAAATAAATTAGTTTTCCTTTTTACTTAAGTTGGTCTGACTATTTTGCTGATTGTTATAACACAAATGAGAATATAAAGCCTTTTATAAGGCCCGTATTATTTTACAGCAGGTGTGTTTACAGCAGCAACCAGTGACATCAAGGTTATTGGCAATATAGTGTAAGGTTAATATTCTGCAAATACAAAATGCTGATAACCAACTTAAAGAATTCTTGCTGATTTATTTTCTTTAAACCAGCTCATTTATCATGATTTCATAAATAAATATGTAAATCATTCAGTCTCATTCTTTGTCACTGATTAATGTCACAATCACATTTCAGGCATTGACTATCTACATCCAGACCTGGCATCAAATTATGTGAGTATCTCAGTGTTATTGGATTTCATACTTACCGTTATTTCCTAGAAGTGCTGTTAATAAGTGAAGCAGGAGTTCAGGTGGTGGATTTCATGGCCTTCGTGTGGCGTGCCATTGGCAGTGACAGGTGCTTTCCTACTTGCCTTCATGGCTGCCGAGTCTCCTTGTATTCCTGGAGGACGCGGAGACAGGCAGACGGCCAGCCAAGCTGTTTAATGTTAATGCACACTGCACTGTGGCAGGCACAATGGCAGGCCGATCTGTCACAAGCGGAGATAATGCCAGGGTAGTTGGCGCTGCATAATGTGATGCTCTATCTCCAGAATACTGATAAAAACCTTAAAGGACAAGAGGGATTGCTAAATGGAACAAGGAAATGCAGAGGGCTTATTTTGATTTGACTATAAAGTTTGCGGTGTCATCACCGTGACTGCACTGTGCTGTCGTTAAATCCAAAGATGTGGAAACACAACTGTTGTTACGCAGAAATAAAGGAGTTGTGAGCATGTCAAAACTTTTGATGATTGTTTTTGTGCTTTTCAAAAAGAATTTTATCAAGATGTGTCAATAATGTGCACAAAGAGATAAAAAACAATCCTGAAGCAGTTCGCTCTTTGTTTTGCTTTTCCACCTCAGCTCATGTGCACACTGTGTAATTAGTGTAAATGTGGCTTGCATAAGTGTGTGTCTGTGTGCATGTATCTGTACACTTACCACCATGTTTGCTTGCGTTTGCATGCTCCTTGCCTGTGAACAGAGATGAGCCCGGGCCCAAAAATAACACTCAGCCTCAGCTGGGGTGATGCAGGAGCATGCTCCACTGGATTGATGGATCATGCTGTGCATAGATCTAAAGTGTGTGTGTGTTTGTGTGTGTGTGTGTGTGTGTGTGTGTGTGTGTGTGTGTGTGTGTGTGTGTGTGTGTGTGTGTGTGTGTGTGTGTGTGTGTGTGTGAGTGTGTGTGTGTGAGAGAGAGAGAGAGAAAGAGAGAGAGAGACACTGTATGTAATCCTGTTTTGTTACTGTCGTCATGGTGTTTCACAGACCCACAAAGACCTCCTACTATCAGCTGAATAAAAACATAAAATATGAGGGAAAAAAATGTCATTTTGGGATCATCATGTCTTTCAGTTCAATTTGAATTAGTTGTGTGGCTGTGAATCTTTGCCTGTGTCTTCTTTAGACAACCACATGATGGGTTTACGTGTGGGTGTTTGGGATTATGTGCTGATTGTTTTTCCAGATTTCTCATTTGGTCTGATGATCATACTATAAGAGCTCATAAGATACATTTTGATATGGTGAATTAATTGCAAGATTGTGTGTATCCTGAGATGAGAAATTTCCAACTTGGTAGTTCAATTTCACGGCAAATTTATCTGCAAATGCCAATAGTTATGGTAGTTTGAATGAGTTCTGCATAAATAAATACATCTATCCAGATTCTAGAATTAGTGATATAATGGCAGATATGATGTGTTGTGTATTTCCTTCCTGTCCTGTATAAGACACTTATGATATTGAGTCTGACCTAATTCCTGCACAGGAGCTATGGGTGTGTAGTTACTGTTTGTCTCGATGCTTGTCAGCACCTGATCAATACTGCTATTGTGTTTGGCTACTATAATATTTGAAGCATTTCTTGCTAAGGGCAGCATTGATCATAGCATGACCTTTTCTTTCTCTGTTGCAGGGAAGATTATTGATCATTGTTGTTGATTTTTTGTTTGTTTGTTTGATTTAGCTTTTGTTTTTTACATTTTTTTTTTTTTTTTTTTGCAAATGTTACCCTGCTCCCCCACCTTCCCCTCAGACACCCAGGGAAGTTACCATGACAACATGATATGATGTCACATTACAATGAAGTTCATCTTGTATGTTGTTTTTTAATTTGTATGAGACTGGGTCAGAGAAAGAGACTGTTGTGTGCTATTCTCATCCAGTGACAGAAATTGCCTCATGAACAGAGTAGAACTATAGAAGGACAGTATCCATCTTCACTATAATCTCTATAAAACTAGTGTTATAGTGCTGTTTTTTTTCATTGTACTCTCATTTTAAAGGACCTTGCAAATGACTTTCAAGCAAGGTTGCATTATAAAGACATCTTGCATCAGCTCTCCAAGATTATAGATTAGGTTATCAGCACCAAATGGGCTATTACAACCAACCATGCTTAGATGATGAATGGTACTGAGAGACATCCATGATGATGGTTTGTCTGTGCTCAGACCAATCCCCATGAACAAACTGTAATAACTCAGGAAGAAAAAAAAAAAAACAGAATACTGAGATTCCGTGTAATCAGGAAAATGTAACAATATAAAAATTCTCCATTATCAGCAAATGCCTTTTAGATAAAAGTAATTAGTTATTATCAGCAAAACCAACCACATCAAAACATAAGATATCACATTTTCCTTTGGCGTAAGTGCTAACAACACATACACATCTACTATGTAAAGGGTCACACACGGGAGCCCCCAAAACTGTACGTGACTACAGCACTTTAGTAAATGCGCATAGTTCCTCTGTACCATTGTGCAAAGCTTTTTATGTCACTTCATCATCTGTTGTCAAGCTGATGATGTCACCCTCAGCATCTATATTGTTTAAAACTGTTGGTATATCTGAACAGGGCATGCTGGCCCCCGCTATAGCAACTTTGAGTCATTGCTCTTTCAAGTTGCATTCGCTGTGTGGACGTCAAGCAGGCGAGGGTTGCTGGGCAAAGGTGAGGTGGCTGATGCAGCGTGCAATCCATTACTTTGACCCTGCTTACTCACAGGACACTAGAGGAAGAGCAGAGTCTGATTGATTGCAGGAGATATGAGCTTGAGAAGCACAGCAAGTGATTCATGGACATGCCCCTGTGTCATTTATTACTGGGGCTCAGCACTTTTCACTTCATTTAATAAAAAGGAGGAGAAAACACATACACTCCTAATGCGAGTGAACAATCAGTTTCAGAGCAGTGTGTTCTTTCTTCACAAAAGTTCTGCTCTGAATAGCAATAATGTTTTCAGTATTTGACCAGTGAGTTGTGCCTCCTATTAAAAATGTGACACCCTCAATTGTTACAAAGAAAATGAATGAAAGAGAAAAGAAGAAGAAAAAGACAAGTAATTACAAATAAAAAAGTGGTGTTTACCCTTTTATTTATGACACAAATAATATAAAATATAATAATTACAGAAATATGAATCTCTCTTCGGGCACTTCGTCATGTAAATTTAGTCACTCCAAGTATGTCACTCTACTTACCTGCTCCACATCCTAATAATTATGGTGTTTCTCCACTGGGTCAGAAAGCTTTGGCTGCTTTGCTTCGTCTTTGTCGCTGACTGAGTCATCTCCTCTAAATGCCAGCCAGCGAGGCTGTGAGGCCCGAGCGTGGAAACAGCCCTCAAGATTGATCTGATGTGTTTGGGTTTTGCTTTTAATGAACACGACTGTGGCTCCTCACACAAAGCACCTGTTACAGGCTACACACAGCAAAATAGATAGGACTACAAGTGATATGAGTGACAGGTAAAGGAGAGCAGACGGCAACAGTGAGAACAAGCTTAACACACAAGAAGTGTATGACAGAAAGAGCAAAAAGTAAAAGGCTTTCCCAAAGATGTCTAAGTCTTACTACCTCTGCTGTGTGTGTGTGTGTGTGTGTGTGTGTGTGTGTTTCCAGACATGGCTATTCAGGTAATTATGTCAACTGCAATGTCTGTCTGGCAGATGTGTGTCTCCTGCATCTTTTTTCTCCTGCTTTTCCGCTGCTGTTCATTTTGATCCTATTACTTTTGGCGATGTGGAATTAAATGCTGCCAGTGTTTTGGGCCATTATTTTCTCAGCTTGAAATCCCCGCTGTGACCACACATTATTTCAGTATTGCTGCAGAGTAAACGTTTGTAGTCAAGTATTGCATCACGGTGATCATTATTTATGTGTCTATATACAGTTTCTGGTTTATTAGGTAACTCCAGCTAAAACCAACACAGTACGATAAAGCAGCTGCGTATTAAATACAGGTTTATACACTTACAGGTTTAAATTTTGAGTTTATGTTAAAACAATTGAAGTGTTTTAGCTTTAATGATCATTTTGAAAGCTGTAGTTTGTGGTGCAGAATAAAATGTTGTTATTCTTGGAAATGTTTCAAATAGTTCAGTTTTTATGGGTAAAATGACCACTGGCTGAGTGGACCTTGTGTTGAGATTGTTTTCATTTCATCTCAAACAGTTGTCACAAAAATTGAAGAACCTCCATGTATTGCAGACTTGCTGTAAAGTGATAGTTCAACATTTGATAAATACACTATACTTTCTTACACATATAGTCATGTCAATGTCTCTCTTATATGAGTGACGCAGGCTAAATGTAAACCTTCTTCTAGCAGCTATTTATTATAGCTTAGCATAAAAACAAGGGGAACAGTTAGCCTGTCCACCTACTGTCACCTCCAAAAGTTGTACAAGAACTAAAATGTATGAACAAAGAGTTGTTGTTTTTCAGAGGAAGTGGGAAAGGTGTGTTTCTACAAACATCGTATACAGTAATTTGTTAATTAGTAAGCTTTAGAAGAACTGTTGGGAGGATCTTGTTTGCTTTGATGAAGCCAGATTAGTTGTTTTCCATAGTTTCCTGTCTTTGTGCTTTAATAACCTAACCCACTGCTTTTGGCAAAAAAGTGATGAAAGCATATTTTCCAAAATGCCAGACCATTCCGTTACTTACAACTAGTTGTAAATTAGTTGCCATGTTTTGGAAAAACTCGATACCACTTCCAACTGGCTTGTCCAGATAACAGAACAGGCTGTGATAAGGTCACTTTGTTATGAAATGCTCTCGAATGCCCTGTTTTCTTTCCTTTTGTTTTTCTGCCTTGAAGTTGCTGATGCTTTTGTAAACGTGTCTATTTCTGGTCCTTTCAGAATGCCGATGCCAGCTATGACTTTAGCAGCAATGACCCGTTCCCATTTCCTCGCTACACAGACGACTGGTTCAACAGGTAAAGCTCACTCAACTGATATCACACACACACACACACACACACACACACACACACACACACATATATATATATATATATATATATATGTGTGTGTGTGTGTGTGTGTGTGTGTGTATACACATACTCAGTGTGTTTTTGTGTGCACATGTGTGTGCTTTCCTCAGAGTCCGGCAGTTTTCCTACTATTGATTTTCTCTCCACATAGTTCCATTAAGACATAATGGTGCAGCACAAACAGAGCTATTGTCCAACGCAACACAATAGAAAACATAATGCCTATTTTTACCCGCTAAATTGAAGGAGATAAGGTTGATAAAGGAGAACTAACACAGGTTTAGTCTCCTCTCAGAGTTGCAGTGTTCACAGTAGCGACCTGTTGTCTGATAACGCCTTATCTGCCTCCCATCTACCAATCACAACGGGTGATCCACTGCCGCTGCAACACATGTCACAGAGAGGAACAAAGAAATATATTCTTTCTCCGCCTCTCCTCCTCCACTGTGCCTCTGTCTGCTTGGGTCTATTAGTATGTGTATATATGTATGTGTGTGTGTGTGTGTGTGTGTGTGTGTGTGTGTGTGTGTGTGTGTGTGTGTGTGTGTGTGTGTTTTGTGTGTGGGAGTGAAAAGGGAGTATTTGGGTTTGCCAGTGTAGCAGTTGCTGACTGTCGGGCACAACTTGCTGGCTAATCAGCTGGTTGTTATAAATAACTGCCTGTCTGTAGCAAAGCATGCTGGGAGAGAGGGGTTGACTCTCTGCAGTGTCCCTGTGGGAAGCAAAGGGATGGAGAGATAGATAGACACACGTCACATGGTGCACACAAAACACTGATATCAGTGTCAGATAAATGATTTAGAAATAAATGGATAAATCTTGATGTTCTCCATGTTTATACTCACTTCAATTGATTTACAGCTGCAAAATTGCTAAACCTCATTCATTAGCATTTTTCTCTTTTTCTGATATAAACAGATCTTATTGTGAACTTCACATTCTATATGTCCTTCATAAATGCATGTAAATTCATGCAAATCCTCTCAAGTATATTCTGTGATTTTCGCTGTCACCAGTCATGGCACACGATGTGCTGGAGAAGTGTCTGCAGCTGCCAACAACAACATCTGCGGTGTGGGAGTCGCCTACAACTCAAAGGTGGCAGGTGCGTGTCGTAATAAAGCTGCAGATTGGACGGTGAGAGGACAAAAACAATGGGCAGACGGAGATGATAGCAAATAACAGTTCTGATAATGGTATGATGAAAGGATCAAAGGTATGATGAGGATGATTCAGTCTATGGGGAAATACTGTATGCACCTTGAATAAAAAACAGGTAATTGTGGAAAAACAGCGCTGCATTGTTTGGTATCTTTTCATGGAATTACTGCAAATTACTGCAGAGGTCAGGTAAAGGCCACATGCCAACCAGACAACACCATTAATCCAGACAGCTCTGTGTTTCCGTTTCATATTGAGTTTTCTTGAAATTTGCTCTAGGAGTAACACAGAAGGAAGAAAAGAAAATGAGTATTGACTATTTGATTTGTGATCTACAACAAAACTGACATGATGCTCTTGCCATTGCTGAGGGTTTGGATGTGACAAGGATGTAGATTTGTACTGTCCTGACACGATAGATGATGTAAACTTAACCATTTAAATTAGCTTACTGAGTCACTGACTTGTGGTTTGAGAGAATTCACTGTATTTTAACAACAGCAACACAACAGTAAACCATTATTCACTATTCTTAGACTCTTCTGGAAATGTTTTTTGTCACAGGAATCAGGATGTTAGACCAACCCTTCATGACTGACATCATTGAGGCATCATCCATCAGCCACATGCCCCAGGTTATTGACATCTACAGCGCCAGCTGGGGACCAACTGATGACGGCAAGACTGTTGATGGACCGCGAGAGCTCACGCTGCAGGCTATGGCTGATGGTGTCAACAAAGTAAGGGTGCATCATGCTTGCTGTGCTGCAGTTTACATAATAATGTGATAAAGTGTCACAATATCACTGATGCAAATTTAAATCAGGCTCTATCAGGTCATTTCTATCAAGTTATGTTCAACATGTTTCGATCAGGGTGCAGGTTTATATAACGGCTCTTGCAGCATCCATTACTGTCTTTTTAAAAGATACATAATGTAGCCGGGTTTTCGTCTCTTGGTTGTCCTTACTACTGCTCTTTAAAAAGGACCACAGTGTTGTTCTGTCATTCGTCAATACCTCATGTTTTTTTAATACAATCATGTTTCCAAGAGGTTAAATCCTGCTTACTTTTCCTCCGGTGTCACCAAGATTCGTCTGAAACTTTGTTAGACATATCAGTGTCAACTCAGGATAAGTTGCAGTATCTTTGTTGAATTTTGAGTTAGTGCTACCTTAAGTCTAAATATAGTTCTTAAATATCATCTCCAATACGGATAAAATACCTGCAAAAGTAATGAAATGTCAGTGTCCCTCTGTGCTCTCACATTAAGGCAGTCAATCCCTGTGTGACACTTCTTTGAACTCTATAAGAATAAT
This sequence comes from Polydactylus sextarius, assembly GCA_016801845.1. Classification (NCBI taxonomy): domain Eukaryota; kingdom Metazoa; phylum Chordata; class Actinopteri; family Polynemidae; genus Polydactylus; species Polydactylus sextarius. The sequence continues at coordinate 9,345,707 of CM028911.1, read as the reverse complement.
TTCAAATTAGTTAACCATGACCCCCTTAAAAGTGTAAAAGAGTGGAGTTTTTGGAGCAGATCAGGCAGATTCAGCTTTGTGTTCTGCTCAAGGACAACTCAGCAAGGTGAAAACTCCCGAGGCCTGCCAACATGAGCTTAATGTACACCCTGTGGTTGAAGGATAGTTTTCTTGGACACTCACAGAGTTGCCATGCTTACCGTGCCACTGCAAATTACTTGATTGATTAATCATAATGCACTGTGTGCTGGCAGGTGTGGGTTGTTCTCAAATGACCCTCTCTCAGGCGGGGTAGATGAGTAGGAGCAAAGCTGATCATGTAAACACAACTAATCAAGCAGCCACTGTGCGATCAGCCTCTCAGATTCTAATGATCACTAATTGTACATAAGCCTATAGTGGCTAAGTATGATGTGCACTGTGCGGCAGAGGGAAACATTTAAAGGTGACAGAAAATCAAAAACCTTTTTTACCTCGTCTTTGTTGAGGAATGGTAGTCTACTTACATTCATGAACATGAATGTAGGTAGAGTTCTAGTGTGCTAGGAGTTCTGAACATCTCTTTTTCATAGAAATTCCTATGTCCACTAGAAAATGGGTCAATTTCAAAAACGGTTGTTTGTAAAGTAAAATGTATCTCACAGCCCCCCCCCACTCTGATTCCTTTCCCTCCCCTAGTGAATAGCTGTAAAAATATGGTCTGTCTGTCTTCTGAAGACAGTGAAGTTACATTCATTTGAGTGGCAGTGAAGGCAGCCAATCAGTGTCAAGTGCTTGCATTTCATAATGAGTGTGGCGACCCCTGCTGTTGTGGCAGCAGCCTTCTGACATTCACATCTCACTTTTTGGTAACATTTGTTCTTGATTCTTTTGCTTCTTTGTTAAATAAAATGTTTTTATCCTCCTTCAAAAACGTGGACTCCAGTCTTGTCATGGCCCAACGAGCCAAATCGTGACACAAGGTTGTCGGTTAAGTCCACACATTTAAATTCCCAACCCTAAAAAGGAAGCTTCTGAGACATTACAGATCAAACCAAAATTTTATTGTGTATATGTCACATCACAGAGCAAGGACCAAAACCCCATCCAATCATTCTGTCACCCTTAAAATTAAAGTGCATTAGGTCATATTAACGTCTGAATAAGAGTGGCTTTAAGTCTGCATCTTAAATCTGTATGCTTTTGTATATTGCAGCCACTAATGGAAATAAATGGCACAATGTGCTATGAAAAATTAAAGCAATTTATTTGGGCCTGAAGCTCGTTGGTGAACGCAGAGACGCTCAAACCTGTTTTGTGATTCAAATACACACATATATAGGCTTAGCGATGGAAAGGACATGCCACTCCTCCTCCACTTGATCCTTTGTTCTCTTGTTTGGCCTTTTGTAGAAACAGGTGCAGTATTTGGTGGAGAGGATGCTCTCTGTGTGGATCCACAGCCAGTTATTTCATGTTTTAAGGCACTCTGTCAGTGACAAAGATGACATTTTACTCTGTCCTTTGCAAAAAGTAGATACAGAACGGATGAAGAATACTTTCATTTTTTTTTTTTTTTCTTGTGTTTTGACCAATTTAACACAGAAACTCATTGGGTAATTTTTTTAAACAAAGAAAAACAAAAAACACTATCACCATTTTGATTCAGGAGAAGTGCAATTTTTTTTTGTCTTTGAGAACTGTTTACTAATATTTTCTTCCTAAAATGTCCCTCCTGTCGATTTATACGTCTTAGCTTCTTAATTCACATTATTCATTTACTTATTTATTTTATTTGGTGTTTGATTATGTATATTATGTAAACTAGTGCACACTCGCACCTAATGGATAATTACACTGGTAAAATTCCCATTTTTATTTCACCCATGTAATATGCAGATATGTGAAATATTTTCACTCCACTGGGATGATGCTGGTGATTTTGTTTTAGGGCCGTGGAGGAAAAGGAAGCATTTACGTATGGGCATCAGGAGATGGTGGTAGCTATGACGACTGCAACTGTGATGGTTATGCCTCGAGCATGTGGACAATCTCCATCAACTCAGCCATCAACGATGGACGCACCGCCCTGTATGATGAGAGCTGCTCCTCTACACTTGCGTCCACCTTCAGCAACGGACGCAAAAGGAACCCAGAGGCTGGCGTTGTGAGTGTTTCTGTTCAAAAACGTTTTCACAATCTGCAGTTTATGAAGTTGTCTGTTTCATCTATATCCACCTTTAGATGGCTCAGTTCTTGATTGTAATGTCTTTCAAACATATCTCCCCATTCACAGACTGAGCTGTAAATAGCTGTGAAACAGATGTGTAAAATGGAGGTTCAGGTGGAGGAGTAACTTCTCTGATTACCTGAACATTAAGATGCATCATTTTGTTATAGATGCTCAGTGCAGCCATGGTTCTGTGATGCTCACGGCACTCATAGCATAGTGGATGAGTTGAGAGAAATAAGACTATGTTTTTATTGGCTCATGATGTCCCTTTATTATTCTTTATTGTAGAGAATGTTTTTTTCTCCTATCACGATAAGGGGAATCTGAAATGAGCTTATTTTGTTTAAGTGCTTTGCTGTAAGTGATTTTTTTTTTCTGTTGAAAGGAAAAGAGATAACAAAACAAACAAGAGAGAAACCAAAGAGAGAAAAGTGAATCTGGTAGCTGACCTTAGCATACACAAATGGACTATAATTGTAACTGCCTCGTGGCTGTTTGAACATTTACCTGCAGAATTGTGTCACCAACGGGTGATCCCTGAAAAAATGAGTAGGTGAGTCACCAGATTCAACGTGACCCAGAGAGCATATACCATCCATGAAAGACACAGAACATACAGGACAAGTACCTGACATGGATGGTTCATGTTAACATAACTAATGCTCACTTTTTTAGCAGCCATACTATGAGAATATAGACTAAAATGATATACCATGCTTGTGAATTGCCCAGTGTACAAAGGCAGCAATGTTTGTGTTTGTGATTGTGATTATGCAAATCGCCTTTGGCTGTTGACAGAGCCACAGATCTTCCCTAGGGTTTCCTTTCTAATTGCAGTCAATCTGTTATCATTTCTAATTAAGAACCAAATTAAATGAAAAAAGAGCTTATTCAGTAAATATAAACAAAACTTGTTGACTGACATGTCTATGTAATGATTCAGGACATGTACATTCTGGAGTTTAATTTATCTTTTTCCAGTTTTGCTCTTGTTTTTTTTCTTCTTTTATTTGAAGGTGGAAGGAGAGAGGTAAACAGGTTTGGGTATTTAGTCTTTATTTCTCTAGAGACTCTGAGCCTGTGAGCACTTGTGAGTCACTATCCTAAGGCAACTCCTACCTTGAGGTTAATTTACTAACATTGCTAAAAGAAAAAAAATGCATTATATTTCCTTATTCAAAATGCATTTCTGTTCTTTTTTAATCTCAGGCCACCACAGATCTGTATGGAAACTGCACATTGCGCCACTCTGGCACATCAGCAGCAGCTCCAGAGGCAGCTGGTGTCTTCGCTCTGGCTCTTGAGGCCAAGTATGTGATCTACTGCCCCTCCCACACACCTGTTATAATTGTGATTATTGATTTAGATGGGCTGTCTGTATAAAACCTTATTACATTACTTCATTCAGTGAAGAACAGAGCTGGTCAGAGGGTTTAATTTCACAATAATATGGTTTCAACCATCAAATTTGGATAATCTTTGATTTGAAATAACACTGTTGTTGTGTTGTTCATTTTGCGAGCCGCTGTGTCTTTTCTGAGTTCAACCTTGAACATTCATGTTGCATCATCGTTGACTTCCTGTGTCATTCTCCGTCCTCAAATTCTTTATTCTAATTTTCTCCCTGTGAGTCTGCACTCCTCTAAAGCACAAATCATTGCTCCACTTTTCACCAAATTGCTTATTTATCAACTCATAAGCTGAATGAAAAGTGAAACAGCACTCACTCTGTTCGCCCACGAAGTACAGACTCTACATGCTCTACGTGACACAAATCATATTTGGATCAGTGCTCTTTACATATCAGTACAAGGCTGAAAAATACAATTTATATATTGTTTAGCTCCACTCTGTGCTTATGTTTTATTCATTCGTACATTTCCTATATGCACTATACAGAGAGACTGTGCTAAATGATAAACACACTGCACGGCTTGATTATCTCAATCCGATGTCGCTAACTATATGCTAATGGGGATGCCAGAGTGTCAAATATTGATATTTTCCACAAAAATTTATTAATAATGTCATGTTAACATTGTGGTTGTTCCTTGTGGACCAGAAAATAAGTAAATCCACCCACACATAATAATTAGACAAATATCAGATCTAAAAACCTGGAGAATTCCCAGATGAGCTGTACCACGCTCTCAGATGCTTCATTTCTCACATTACAGCCTGACAAGATTCTGCTGCCATTATCTAACACCAGCTAGTGGAGTTGAATAAAGGAACACTGTTTGCTTTGCACACACAATAATGATGTTGCTGTTGGGAGGAGCGGACACTTACCCTGTCCGGCGGCAAATAACCCACGAGGCTGTTAAGACTAGTCCACAGCCCTTTTTACTGCCCAAACACACTTGAGTCGTGCAAAAGCAGGAGTCAGTGAGTCACCCAGAACAAAGCTGTCACTACACACAGATGAGATAATGTCGGGAAACAGACAAAAGCAACAATCTGCAAAGTGCAAAATGAACAAAGTGCAGACTCTGTGATGTTCGGATAATTGAAGGCATGTAATTAAAGAACAGTCACACAACAGAATATTTTAATATTTTAAATATATTAATATTTTATTTTATTCTGTTATTTCTAACTTACATAATTTGTCTCTTTTCCATCACTCTATCCTGACCCTGATTATAGCCCTAACCTGACATGGAGAGACATGCAGCACCTGTCAGTCCTGACCTCCAAGCGGAACCAGCTCCACGACGAGGTCCACCAGTGGAGGAGGAATGGCGTGGGCCTTGAGTTCAACCACCTTTTTGGCTATGGGGTGCTGGACGCTGGCGGCATGGTGAAAATGGCTAAAGACTGGAAAACTGTGCCTGAGCGTTTCCACTGTGTAGCTGGATCCATTCAGGAGAATCAGTGAGTTACATTTCTATTTTTTTCTTTATATTGTACATACTCTGTATTTGCATGTGCTCAGTCTCAAAATGTCCTGAAGATGTTCTAAGGAAAAGAACTACTGATACACAAGAGACACACTCATTCAATTACTGGGTAATCCCAATAAGGCCTAATTCAATAAAACATCTGTGATGGGAGTGTCCACTTCATAACCCTGTAATATTTATATTAGCTGTTCAGTCTGTCTTATGGTGCTGTAAATATGGAAGGACACAGTCTGATCCTGGCTGTCGGGTTTTGACGTCTAAATTTGACTTGTGTATGAAGTGATAAACAAAGCTGTTGAAAGGACATAATTTCATCCAGTCACTTTTCAGTTTTAAAACTTAAAGTTCTTCAAAAGAGATACACAAAATTAAACTCACCTCCAGTCAGTTTTCCCTATTCTCATCCTAAAGTAACATTGTATAACTTTTAGAAGAAGAAATAACACATTCATTACTGATAAAACACACTGTCACTCAGTTTAATATAAACAATATTACTTTGTGTGGTGTGACCAGTCGCTCATGGCTAATTTTAGATAACCAATCTTCAGATAGCTGTTACTGTAAAAGAGACATTAGTGAATTAGCTCGTTTTTTCCTGTTACAGCCTATAGCATTTCAGCTAAACGATAGATTAGCATTTTGCTTTATAATGTGGTTGTCCCTTGTAGCCATGGTGGCTGTTATTCAGCTGCTGTGTTCAAGAAGTGTAGTCCATCACTGCAATTTTGTGTGTATGTGTGTGATGTGGAAGCTGGAAAGTAGTTATATTTTGAAATGAAAAATATTTCATCCTCCAGGCAAACTGCCAGTACGACAGTCTTGTATGTTGGATGAGGATTCCTTTAAAAACACTGAATTATATTCAATTCTATTAGATATTTCTCACAGGCTGTAACATTAGCTCTGGAAGAGATCCTAAGTCTGCTGTCATCTCTCACTGATGCAGCTGTAGTTGAGGCATCCCTCTTATCAGCTGATCCTCCCTGTGTCCGCTCACATTAAGTAGTATCTCCCCTTGCATCTCCTCCATCTAGAGCTGCTTTCGCTGTTTCCTATGTGCCTCTCTCCATCCACCCTCTCTCTTATTTTTTTTTCCTTTTCCACTCTCACCTCCTCTTTATCTCTTTCCCCCCGTCCCTGTTTTGAAGCCTCACAAGGGCACTGTTATCCATCTATCTATCATATCCTGAGGCTTAGAGCTCCCGTGCGTAATGCCTGGTGGTTTCCTGTGGCTAGCCCTCTTATTCGCTCTAATTAGTGCACCATAAATGGCCCAGCATGGCGTGCCCTGAAAACACTGTCAATTAAACTGACTGACAGCCAGGGAGGGATTCCAGGTGGATGTGTGCATGTGTGTAGATGTGTGTGACCTAACCCCCGAGCTTTCACCGGCATTGTGAAACTGTCAATGTGTGGGTGAAGATAAAAAAAAAAGCAGACTGAATACAGTACTTCTGTGTTTTTTTACCACCTTCAACACCTCCAGTTCCTTATTTTAGTCTCTAATCAGTGCTCCACAGACGATGCAGTCACGACGACAACATGGTGTGAAAGCCTGCCTATGTCTGTGCAACCCCCCTCCAGTGTCTGTGATAAAAAAGGGAGTATCCCTGAAGAGTCATATGGTTTTCAGTGCATCCTGCATGATATCACATGCAAATGGCGGACAGGACTTGTCCTTGCATGCAGACTGTTGACATTCCCTCATCATTTAGTCATGTTATATGAAGTGTTAGCAAGTCAGTCGTGTAGAAACCTTAATCACCTGAAAAAAAACCTGTTAATTATTGTAGTGTTTATGAGGAAGAAACACCTTATCTATATTTCAAGCTATTTTTGAGCAGATTTAAAAGCTGCTCAGCTAGATGTGCAACATTTTTTCATCGGTTCAGTGTTTCCACAGCAGCGCCACAGGGCTTCAGCTGCCTCTATTGTAGTAGAGATATAATTACAACAAGCCCACCTCTGACGATTGTGTATCACCAGAGAAAAGCAATAAACAGCAACATGGCCATGCTCGTAAGCGTGCTGCTCAGCACCGATCTGATAGCTGCTCTGCCTGGCTGCGGCTTACTTAGCTGGAGGAGAACTTCTCATTATCAGTGGAGCTGTCATGCAGTTTCCCCACTGTGCAGTAGGGTTGTTTTTAATCTCTACTGGTCCTGCCCTTCAGAGGCAGCCCTCTCCCTGCTCTATGACCGACTGCTGTAATTACTCCTACACATTATCCGACGAGAGCCGTGCACCTGCTGCATACAAAATCATTTTGAGTGTCAAAAGTGAAATTTACACATATTTGCTTCCTAATACAATGATAATAAAAATGAAAAACAAAACAAGGCTTTTAATGATGACAGAAGGAAATTACCAGTGAATTGCAAGTTTGTGAAATTACTTCAAATTTGTTTCTTCTCACTTTATTTTTACACATAACAATCCACATGTGTCATTTTGTTAATGGGAAAAATGGTTTATTATTTGGTTATGTCAAATTTCACAACATGCATGTTGGGTGCACTGGGCTATGAAGCTCACACTGTGAATTGTTCTGTTTTTCTGGGAATAGTAATTTGTTTCATCAGCTTACCACCGTGCTCACCACTCAGCATAGTGCTCTATTAATCATTTTTCAAACAGAGTGCTGTTCCACACATCTCTCAGTCAGTTTCTGTGTCTTGTCCCTGTTGGGCCCCCCACCCTCCCACCCTTTCCCACAACCTGTGATGTGGCCACGGCCTCTAATAATGTTATTAAGCCTCCTTATAGCCTTTCGGTCACCACCCCTGCCCTGCTGTGTTCTCACTCTTTCGTCTTCTCTGCCAAAGAGAAGAGAACAACAGCGCTGTGTGTCTTCTCAGCCACAAAAAGGAGCAATATCGAGACCAGCCTGCTTTTACATTCTGTTCTTGAACAAAATCCATTGTGACAAAAATGAAAAAAAATATCCTCTCGCAGTGAAAAGGAGCTAAAATTTGGGGGTGGTTCAGTATATGAAATGTGACATGTAGTTTACTGACAAAAGGCCTCAGATTTACACCACTGCAGAGGGACAGTGTTGTTTATATTCTAACTTTTCCACAGTGAAGCTTTGAACAAATGCTTTTCATTTCTTTTGCAGGAGCAAAATACAGTAAATAGGTTATTGTGTAATAACTAGTGCTGTTGTGAAGATATCACATCATATCATATTATTTTCAGATGCCAGTTGTCCTAAAATCGAAAATTATTGATCACTGTATTTAAAGTGAAATGTCATTCTGTAAGAAAATGAGAAATATCAAACATTAAGAATTATTTAAAACTGATGAGTTAGAAAATTACGTAGCAAACAATCACAAAATACAAAAGATGACTTGTATTGTAGACCAAATAGCAGAGTATTTTATCCTCTCCACTTCAGAGAAATTAAATGGTGAAGCGAGCAGATGTGACAATCATTACTGCTGTTGTGTGCTGAGGGAGCATGTTGAAAAAATGGGCTTGTGTTTTGTTAGGGTCTGGATGGTTCTATAGGAAAATAGGTCAAGTACTGTGTCATTCAAATACTGGGGCATTCAAAGAAAAATAGGACAAAAGCAGAGTGAAAGAAAAACATTGTTTCACCTGCTGAAAAACTTTCACCTGCTGTCACAGAGTCAGGATATTGTGAATTTTGTGCTACAAAGTATGACCTTTTTTAATCTACTTCTTCTCCTCCAGTAAAATCCAGTCTGGCAACAAGCTCGTCCTAGCCATCTCTACTGAGGCCTGCCAGGGGAAAGACAACTTTGTCCGCTACCTGGAGCACGTTCAGGCAGTGGTCACGGTCAATGCCAGCCGCCGTGGTGACCTCAACATCAACATGACCTCGCCCATGGGCACAAAGTCCATCTTGCTGAGCCGAAGGCCCCGTGATGATGACTCCAAGGTGGGCTTCGACAAGTGGCCCTTCATGACCACCCACACTTGGGGCGAGGACCCAAGAGGGACCTGGGTCCTGGAGGTGGGCTTTCAAGGCGAGGAGCCTCAGCGCGGAGTCCTGAAGGAGTGGACTCTCATGCTGCACGGAACACAAAGTGCCCCTTATATAGACCAGATAGTGCGTGATTATCAGTCCAAACTTGCCATGTCCAAAAAGGAGGAGCTAGAGGAGGAGCTGGATGAAGCTATAGACAGAAGTCTGAAGAGTTTAATGAGTAAAAACAACTAGCATCTCAGCTGCATGTTGCCAACTGTTTCACTTTCTATTATCTCTCTCCCTCCCTGCAGACTCAGTCCATCCTTCTCTCAAACTCACTGCATCTCTTCAGTTCTTCTTCTCACTCTCTCTCTCTTTCTCCTCCCTTTTGTCTACCTCTCTTTCCCTCTTCACTCCGCTTTTTGTTCTCAAGTGTTTCAATTAGCCCCTAACCTTCAATGAATGTTTCTTGTAATCCAATCTTGATAAAAATGTAACCTTCAATAATCTGTTCTACATAGAGAAAGCAAACTATATCACCTGGATTTTTACACTCTACAGAAATGTACATAAACCAAATATAATCCACTCTTTCATGCTCTTGCTTTAACTGCCCTGCACCTCTCCTCTGCCAACTGTTGTACAGTTTGTGACTGTAAATGATTTTCTGTGTCATTCTACTTAAAGTTTAATATCTTGCAAACAGAGCAGTGATATTTCTTTCTGTTTATATTTTTGTGACATGCACTGTTTATATAAACAAGGAAAGGAATGTGTGTCATTTTGCAGCCTGTGGTCCTCAGTTCATATTTCATAATCTTTGACGTATACTATAATAAATCTATTCAGCTGTTTATTAAAGCACTTGAGTGATTTGCAACGCACTGCTGAACATACTGAGTACAAGTAGCATGCCGGTTTCTCTCATTTGAGTAGTTCTCATATAGTAAAATTTTCTCTGGCTACAAATTATATTCTGAATGGAAGAGCACAAACAGTACCCTGGCCCCCGAGATCTACAGCTGATCATAACATCTACTAATATTCTCCCATGTTTCTTTTATTGTATAAACTGTGCTGTCCAATAAAAGGAAAGAACCCACTAATAAGTGGAGCCTGAGCTACTTATACCAAGATACACTAGACATAATTTTTGTTAAAGGTACAACATGTAGCATCACTGTCATATGAATTTTCAGTCACTTATGACATTAACATATAAACATCTGCTGCCATCTGGCTGCCAGAGGAGAAGGACAGTTATTTCATGGCAATATGTGCTTTCTGTAAAACAGAAGTCTCTGTCAACACCACATAAGAAATCATCAAGAGTAGCTATAATTAATACTGTTATACAATACAATACAATAATGTTTTAGACCAAAACTTAAGCATCACATTAAGCCCCTTATGAAAAACTAAAAAGTCCCCAAAAAGCCTCAACGCACCAAGCTTTGCTTTTGAACACAGATGAATATTTAGGCAGATAGATGTAGAGCTAAAAGTGAATGAATGTTGCAGTGATGAATGGTTCCTAATAAAAACTAATGTTTCTCTGTTCTGCTAAATGTGTATGAAAACAGCTGTTTACCGTGTCAGCTTAAAAAGTGATTAACTTGATCCCAAAGTTACAAAAGAAAAATCTCTTATTGTAGGCTTAACACCAGAGAAATGATTTCATAATGGAAAAAAAAAAATTCTCGGAATTCTGGAAGTATTACTGTCATGAGAGATAAACAATTATCTAATCTCTCTAAATATTAAACAATTAATCAGCCAACAGCTGATAACACATTTATTTATTTTTTATTTTATTTTTATTTTTATTTTTTTTGGTGTAGAATTCCTTTCTATCTCTCTGTTCTGTGTTTTTCATTCACTATTTTCTTGTCTTTGGACTTTGTATATTAAAGCTTTTGTTGTTTTAAGCAGCTCACTACAGTTTTATTGGGTCAAATATTTTCTTACCAATCTCCTCTGATCTTTTGTTCACACAGTCTCTCACATCCAAGGTGACCTTTGCTTGTTCCAAACTCCTAATCTTTTCCTCTTAATATTCATCTGTATTTTCTGGAGACTAGTAAATAATAATAATACTGTAATGCTGTAAAGTCAAAAGACATTTATAAAACATATAGTACAAATACATAAAAATACTTGTGTCTACACATCAAAGATGTCTTAGTTGTTTTATAAACTATGAGGTGAGTGTGTGGGGTGCTTGGTACATTGCATCTCTCTAAAAACTGAATAAGGCATTTCATCTTAATCTTTAATTATTTTTATTGCTCAATATATCAAACCAAATTAATACACAGCAAAATTGTGCTGAGGGCAGGCAGTGGCATCCAATTAAACCAATGAGTTCAAAGGGGAAAAATAAAATTCTAATACAAAGTTCAGAAGGGTGGCACAACTTCTCAGTTTTTTATGTTTTCTTAATATTTTGACATTTTTTTATTGGGGGCATGGAGCGTCGATTTTTCATTGTCCCAAGTTTTCAGACAGTAAAGGACTCATAGCATGATCTTGGGTGCTAAGTCGAACATCAACAGCAGCACTTATGGAACCAGCAAAACGTAATGCTGAACGCAAGACCAGAGACTGCAAGCAAACAGAAGAGCACTGAATATCAGAGCAGGAACGTGTAGATCTGTAAATCTGTCTGTAAATAAAGTCCTTCTCCCTCAGAGACAAAACACTCGTCATATATCAGCTGTTTGTCGATCAGTGGTAGTTATGTCATCTGATGCCAACATCCGTATTGTCTTCCTGGATCTGGACCGTGTAGGATCCTGGAGGAGTTAAATGAGTTCAATTTTTTTTCTTGCTGGACTTCTCAATCATGGTCTCCACCACCATGGAAGTCTCCTCGTAACCTTTCACCTTACGGTCACTGGAGATCTTCTCCACAGACTCCACTACCTCAACTTTCTCGTAGCTCATGGTGTTTGGGCTGAGGCTGCTGGTGCTGGAGCTGGTACTGGAGCTGGTGCTGGTGCTAGTTGTGGTGCTGGAACTGGAGCTGGAGCTGGTGCTGGCACCACGAGAGGCTGGTTTTGGAGTGGGACCACTTGGGTCATGGTCATCCCTGTATTTATTGGAGTGATCATCCGTTGGGGTGGGACCTCTGGGGCTTGGGCAAGTGGGTGGAGGAACTGGGATTGGATCTTTGGAGTGAGGCTGAGGTTCCACATGTTTATGCTTACCTTTACCTCCATTGTCCTTACCTTTTCCACCCTTTCCTCCTGAATCATTAGGCTTGGGATGAGAAGGTGGAGGAGAGGGTGTGCCACGTCCGTAAGGCTCATAGGGAGGCATCATTCCATTTCTAATAGTGACATAGATGTGACCGGCTGATGGGGTGGAGGTGTAGAAGTAGGGATGCGGGTAGCTGCCGTCACCGGTGACAAGAACATAACGACCCTTGGTGTAGAAGTCAGCAATCGGCTCAGGCCTTCTGTACCTCCTCATTCTGTCTCTGACAATGTTACAGAGAGTGTCAAAAGCTTTGCTGATTTGAGCTCCATCTGGGACGTCCTGTGGAGACACTCCAGTGAGAACAGGTTTTTGCTCTTGTCTCTTCACTTTCTCCTCCTTCACTTCCTTAGTGTCTTCATCTGGGGCCTCTGGGGCTCCATCATTTCTTTCCTCTTGGCCACTTGCACTCACTTCTTTAGGGTTCAGCTCTTTCTTCTTCAGACCCTTCTTGGCCAGGACCTTCTGGCGTGGCTTAATGCTGGTAATATCTTGGATAGCCTGGGTGATATCTGACAAAAAAATATGTTAAGTTAGTTATCTAGAACGGGTGAGTCCAGTGCATCCTATCCGTATTGCTTTGAAAATGAAGGTGCTCTTTAAGCTTTACAAAAATGAATCTCTAACAATGACAGTTGATTGTATGTGATTGCACTGAACACTGATTCTCAATGTAAACCAGGAGCAATGTATTCATTGTGACCTTACCTTTGCCCCTGCTTGATGCTGAGGGTGTGTGAGTGTAGCGATAATTAGTGGTGAACAGGGCAATGGGAGTACCAATTATCGCTGAATTCAACCTGTCGAAACGAGAACAGTGAATTGTCACCCATTTAACAACATGTATGGAACAACTTTGCAATGCAGGTAAATCTAGTAAGGGAATGTATTATTCACACTGTAGAAGTGGAAAGCATCAAAATTTGAAAAAAACAAATATAACTTCACATGAAAACAAATCTACTCTGTTCAGTGCGTGTTTCTAGTTCAAACATTTGCTGTCATACAGTGCCATCTGCTGGTTCATTCTTCTCTCTACATTAAGCGCGTTTTTATTACAGTGTTCCAGTGGCATCCAAATAATCTGCTTGATGCATGTGAATATGGAGGCTTTAATATTCTGAAAAACTTAACTCCGCTGTTATTTTGGAGCATTGTGAACACTTATCAAGAGGTACAAGAGATTCCTCTTGGTATCTTTAGAATATGTAGAAAAGACCATGAAACAGCATTTGATGGTCTTTTTCACACATTCATAAGCTGTTCCTCCCCAAAGTTTGGAAAAGACGATTCCACAGTGTTAGATACTTTACTTAGGGAGACAAAGATTTTAGTTTAAAATATCACCAGTGACCAGTCAGACAAGTGTCATTGTGTGTCCATCTACCTGTTATCTTCATTCTCGATGATCCTCTTGTACCTCTCTAGTTCATTCTCAAGGGACGTCTGGTACATGGCCAGGTGGCGACATTCATTGGTGAACTTTTCCAGTGACCTCTCAGCTTCTTCGATCTCCTTGCGCAGAGAATCGATTTTTTCGTTATATTTCTGGATCTCACTGTCATAACTCTCTTGTGTGGTTTTGATGGTCTGCTCCAACGTTGTAGTCTGTACGTAGAGACAGAAGCAGGGATTAATTATAAAATAATGATAAACCATCACACAACCCCTTAAGGAAATGTGCTGCAGTCATTAATAATAATAACAACACTAGCTCAGTATGTGTTGCTAATGCAAGTAGGAAAGAGAAAATGATGAAGGTGGATAAAAATAAAAGCAGGTTTGAAATGACAAAAACAGTGTTTTTAGAAAACAAAACATAATTGACTGATATGAAAAGAACAATACATTTAATATATCACATTTCAATTAGCATTTCCTGTTCCCAGTCATGTGATGGTCATGGCTGACATCTAGTGGTCAAGGGTGGGTGCTTCTGGCTAAAATACTGATTATTGACTAATTTTAATTGTTTCATAACGATGTAATTATTTACTTGTTTATTATTTGAGTGTCTTATGTTTCCATAATAATTAATTCATAATAATTCCCTTCTGAACTTGTTGGAGATAATAAAGCAGACCAGCAGCCAAAGCGACATAACATTTCAACTGTGAATTGATAGTTTTCTTAGTCCCCTGTGACCTAAACTGAATATATTCAGGCTTCATTTTGTGCTCTGATAAACTTGGCTGTCTTTTTGTTTTATTAGCTGTAGCCACTTTTTCTACTAATGCTTTTTAAAATATAATTGATTCCCCTCAAAAATCATCTCATTTAATACGTTCCTTTTGACATTAATATTGGCCTGGCATAAAAAAAAAAATGGTTGGGGGCTACATTGCATATCATCAGTGTGAAACCTCTTGTTGTCATGGTGACTATGTGGCCCACCTCAGTGTGTAAGCGTTGTTTCTGGGCCTGTAGCTGACAGAGGGCGCTCTTATATTCTTCCAGTTGACTCTGCAGCGCAGGCACTTTCCTCTGGGCTAGCAGCTTCTCCTGCTCCTTCACACATTAGAGAACAAATCAATAAAAAAACGTATATTGCAGGAAAGAGCAGAGTGTCAGAAACATAGCTTGGGTCTTAAAGTAACAGTGATTTTGAACAATTTCAAACTGGGAGCTTGTTGGTGTTAAATTTGAATACAAAATGCTTGTTAAATGTGAAAACATTTGATTATTGACTTTTATATGAAGCAGATAAACATAATTGTGTCATTTGATTTTAAATAACATAAATATTTGTAATATTTGGTTGAGATATGTTAAAATGACAGTGAGGAAATCTGTTGAGAGCATCCTGGCGTCACATTAGCAGCGTTACATAACAGTTACACCTTCCGCTTAAGTGTCTTAAGTGAAGAGCAGTATTCAGTCTGCTCTCTCCACTCTCTCTTGGTTTGAACGAGGGTAAAAAATATATATATATAAATCACATGACGACTCATCATCACTTGACTGCTAATCAACGCACAGTCGTGTCAGTAGCGAACAAGCTAGACGCACACACAAACACACACACAAGCCGCATCATTTCAGCAAAGTAGCCACAACAAACACAACACAGACAGATCAGTCCTGGTGTAACCTTGTCTCTTTCATTTATGATTCTGTGATTTTATCATATGAAGTAAGTTGCAGTTATAAAATCAGGAATTTAGCAGTGAATGCAAACATGATGTGGTAACAACATGATTATGCTAACTGGCATTTTATTTCCACAGCAATTGTACTGAACTTTGCACACTGACAGTACACGGTCCTGTATTATAATAGTTTTTGACCTTGTCTTGTTTCACTGGTTTTCAGCCCAGCACTGTAGCCATTAGCTGTGCCTCTTTGTCTCATCACTGCCCAATGAGATTAGTAAAATTGTCTCAGCATCCAGAACAGCTATGAGAAATGTTTGCGTAAATAAAACCCCGATCTGCTACATAAACACCAATCACTGTGGCACAGACCCTGAAAAAATTAGCATGCACAGCCATTCTTCATTAAGGGTCCTAAAACTCTCAAACTGCTGATCTGTCCACGTGTCCTGAGGTTGGTTCCACAGTCTTGTCTGGTCAGTGCTTTTCACACATGTACACACGCGTATACAAATAAAATCACACACAGACATGCAAGCACAGGCAACCACCTTGACTCAGAAGCACTAACCTCATCAACCTCAGACACATAGCCTGGGCTGACACACATGCAAACACCATCTTCTTCCCTGGGGGACGGAAGCACATGCACACGTGTGTGCGTGCACACACACACAAACAAGCACACACACACACACACACTGACAGCATTAGTGACCTCACCTCAGAGATGCCCACTGACACATTGGGACCAAGGGGAAGTGTCTGGTTGATTTGCTGCAAAATGTTTACATAGGTCTGGATCTCTGCAAGATTCTGTGTAGAGAGGAAAATAATATAAAAGAAAATATTAAACACATACCTCACAAAAGGAGGAACATCCCTACAGTGTTTCATTTTGCAAACCATCCATGTCTTCTTCTCCTCTGATGGACCTCCTGCTTATTTATTATGTATATCTTACTAAGGACAAAGAGCTTTTATGTTTTATGTAGGCACAATATATTTATAAAAGGTTCTTGCTTTTCCTTACAATACAGATAGCTTTTTTCAAATGTTGTAAATGCACGATCTCAAGACTCAGTAATAAAGAGTTTATATATATATATATTTCCTCTCTCAAAGGGAATACTTCAAAGCTCAGGAACACAAGCCTTATGTTCAGGTCAGATAATACCCTATTCTCTTCCACATAATATAGTAACAACGGTGCCTTTTTATATGCTATCTCAATACTGCAGAGTCACAGGTTCATTCATCATCAAAAGCAACAATGGGTGCAACTGAAAAAAAGGAGCGAAATTGTTCAGGCATGGAAGTGTTAGTATGCCTGATGCATTATATAACAACCCAGTCTTCATTTGTCTCAGCATTTTTTCTCAGTCATTGTGTTGCAACTTTAAGTCCTTTCTGCTGCATAGTGGTAATGCTTTCTTCTGTGCTTCCCTGACACATGTCAGTGCCTATGAAGAGCAGCGTTACAATTTCTTTGCAAACCTTTCCTCACACACATCACAGAAGGTAAATTGCTGCCAAAGCCCCAGGTACATCATAACACATCCTCCATCCTAACACATCCTTTGTTCCTTGCCATTTGAAGAGCGGGCTCCTTGGTCAGCAACGATCAAAAGCAAGACAACGAAAAGTACAAAACACTTTGAGTTAATATTCTTTGATGTAGATGAGGTTCCTCAATGGACTGTGAATTATCCAATAAAAATATGAAAAATTTGGAAGCTTCAAAGATCAAAGATTCTCTATGAAATAACTATGAAATAGTTATGGGCACAAATATATGGGCACAAACCCAACATAACTGAAGTAACTGAAGCTCTTGTAGATTATATTGAGGAATTACTTTTACTGGATCTGGATCAACTGATCACCAGTAATATGAACATCAGTGCAATTGCTTATTCCCACCTCTGTACCTATCTGCCTCCATCATCACCACACACTGCTTCCTTTACACTGAAAATATAAGTTCTGTTTGCATTACTAACACTTTACTAAAGTGACACGCAGGATTTGATGAAAAAAAAAAAAAAAAAAACTCTGGCAGCAGCCAAACACATGTCCCTCAAATGTCTCTCAAAGACACTGTATTTTCTTCCAACATCATGAAATGGCTTTATATGCTAAAGCTTCTGTGTATGATTACATGCTACACCATAGAGTTGAAAATCATGTTAATCATGTCACTAACCTTCTTATGTGTATCTCTGGTGGAGTTGATGTCATCCTGCAGGAACTGGTTCTCAATCTGGTACTCAAGGTTTCTCAGCAGAGCAGCATCAGCCTCCTGAAGACAAAAGAAGAGAAGAGAATAGAAGAGAAGAGAAGCAGTAATAGGGGACCCAAGGAAAACACAAGTGTAATGAAAAGTACTGTACAGTATGATGTGTACTGATTTCAACAAAAGCCCAATAACACAATTGTCTGACAAAGAGGTGGCAGACAATTTATCAACCTATTAACTAAAATAACCTGAATAAACAGGATAAACCAGAACTGTTGTAACTTGACTGTTGTAACACTTAAACTTCCTGTTTAAGTGTTGGATAATTCTGACACACTGTGGAAACAGAATGACCTTCATCCATACAGTACCTTGTTTAACTCCTCCAGCTTTACCCGCAGCTGTTCTTGATAATCACATTCATTTCTGTATCTGAAACACAAAAAATCTTGATTATAATTACCAACAATAAAACTTAACTACACATTGAAATAAGCTGCTTGTACTTGACTGTGGAATATGGACAATTTCTGCGTTAGTTGAGTCCAGTTGTGTATTTTTGCCGTATTTTCACAGTGACTCTGCATAGATTGACAAAACTAATCTATTTCTGGAGGCACAACACCTCTGTGTCAGAGAATCCAAATTTCACATGTTGAAATCTAGCTCTCTTCAATAGCTGATACAACCACAGTTGGTCGATATTGTCTCAGCTCATCAATTATGCAGTGAGGGTTTTCCCCGTGCAGAATGATTACACCATGTTTGTATACATTTCACTTAACATAAATAACAATAGAGGTGTCTGCACTGCTTACAGCACTGCACTTACATGCAAAGACCTCACTGTGAACCCTTCACAGGAACAAATACATAAACACAATATGAACAAAGTCACTAATTTCTAAGACTTGTTAGTTGATTTTTTCCAGGAAGACTACAAACACTGTGATGGAGGCAGAAAATCAGTGATAGAGTTCTAAAACTAGCAATTAAAACAGTGTACATAATTATGACTAATAGTAAGGTAGGAAATGTGCTTTTGTTTTTTCAAACAGCAGTTTGATTAACCATTATCTCAGTTTTAAATGTCTAACATCTTGTTTTAAAGTCTTGTGATCTGCAGTCTTCTCCAGTTTTCACAATTATCTACTTGATAAATAAGGTAAGATAAATACTTGATAATGATAAATAAGTATTTAGCAAGTGTATCTGGCTTTTCTAACCAAAAGGGGGTTTATTTCTTCATCACGTCCTCTTAATTCTCAGCATATTTCTCTGCTCTCCTAATGATCCATCTCTGTAGAAAAAAGTTTGACCTCTGACACTCAGATAAAAAAAAATAACCACTGCAGTGTGTTACTTGTTGGTATATTCATCCAGCATGCGGCAAGCATCCCTCAGCTCTCGCTCCAGCTTGGCATGTTCAGCGGACAGTTCTCGGATGCGCTGCTTGTTGACGTCGGTCTGTTCTTTGAAGGCCTCTTCCAGGCCGCTGGCCTCTTCCATTCGCTGCAGCGTCTCAAGCTGCTTGCGGAAGACGGCATTGCGCTGCTCCAGGACTCGAGCCCTGTTTATATATCTGGCAAAGCGGCTGTTGAGCTCCTGGAGGTTCTCCCAGCCTTGGATAGCTGAGGCTCCCGCAGAGGGTTCAAAGTCCTCAGATTCATCATCGAAGACATCTGAATGCTCATATTTTTCCTTGCGCACCTCGCGCAGGTAGCTGGTCTTGAACATGGTGGTGAACTTCTCTCCCCTGGGCAGGTGGTATCCCCTGGAGTGCTGGGTCCCCTTCGGCACCTTTATTGTGTGAAAACTTAGTTGCTCACCCTTGGCTGTCTCATGCTAGACTGAACGTAATACAGCGTTGACTGGCAGCGAAATAGCCCCCATAACCTCCCCCTAGCTGTGGCCACGCGTCCTACGAGCCTCGGGCCTTCCATAGTGTATTGTTGCCTTTGTGGCAGAGATTAGAAAAGCCACACTGTTGATGACACAGCAGAGCCACAAACACAAACAACTGCCAGGCCCGGGAAAGCACTAGGGTGTCACACGCCATTATTTTGCTTCTTAGTCAGCTGCTTTCTAGATCCCTGTTTGATACAGCAGCTGGTATGGACCCACAACACAACAGAGGGGAAATTTCGTGTAGTGCAATTGTGCGGAGCGTGGAAAACCCTTCCTGCATGAAGTTACACAAGTGTGACACATAAATACCTGCACTAAATTATGTATATTTCATAATTGTTAACACATGGTTATATAAAGTTAATGTTTAAAGCTTGTTTCATTGTTATTAGTTCTATTAACCACATAACACTACAAAAATTAACCAATATTAACAAGATTGGGCTCAGAAATTTCAGCTTGGTATCCTAATAAATACATCTAATAAAAGTTTTAAGTTTTAACTTTTACATTTAATGTTGTAATAAACAGTAGAATTCATATTCAAATGCAAATTATGTGGAAATATGTTTTGCCAGAAAAATGACTCTGAATCTGAAGTCTTTCAACATTTTATTTAATTCTCTAATTAAATTTAATGAACTACATTTTCTAATAATAAAAAAAAGAGAACCTCTAGTCCATTTCTTCATTTCCTTCATTTCCTTCATTTCCTTTTTGAGTTTCCATTTTTACTCTTATACTTGCTGTAACATTCAGCAAAGATGGGAGTGAGAGCGAGGAACTAGGAGAGAGACTGATGAGCCTCTGCTTTGGCTTGTGCTCTACAGGCTGTCGAACAAGCTCAGTTAAAATGTCCCTCTGGACAAATCCAGCAAGCTGTCTGTAAAACAGCTGAATGAAACACGTGTCAACTGGCTTCACATCAGCATTTCTGCATATTTTGGCTCTACCAAAGCCCACGGCTCGAATGTGGCCTGTGACAGTTGAACTGCAGTATGAAAATGTAAAAAATAAAAAAATATTACATCTAATTCTAATTATTATGTCTAATTTGTCTTTTAGACATAGACATGTTTTTCATTTGCATTCACAGTTATTTGATCAAATTAATATAACCCCAGACCATCATATTCATCAATCAACAGACACTAACAAATACAAAAAGTAACCTTTTTATTTTACAATTTTAGCAAGAAATGTTAATATTCAAAGTCAACCTCATTCAAAGTCATCCTCAAATGACATTCAAAGTGTTTCTCTCTTGCTCACTGTTCAACACTTGTCACTTGTCATCCCCCCAGGCACCAAAGACAAGGATGCTGCTCTCAACTAATGAATGATCTCTCCAAGGAAGCCAAACCCCACGCTTCTGTGAATCTTCAGGTATGTGGAAAGATTGATTTCAGCTATTAGATGCATACATTATAAATTGATGTGTTTGTGGTGGAATTATTCCTATCCATCCAATGATTACAAACAACAAGCACACCAAGACACAGTTCAATTTTAAATCATGTTACTGGTGTGTACAGTATTAACCACTGCATGGCATGTATTGATGTAATAATACTGATGTCCATTGTTAGTTTATTTTCCACACAGCTGTAATATTTAATTGCACCTCCAACTTGTCGCAGTTAAAGAACATTGATTTCAATGTGATTCTGTAAAACACAGCGAGAAGAACTCATACACTCCTGTGCCCTCAGTAAACACAGTGATTTGAAGCCCTACAACTGGTTTTGCATGTAGATACAGAATAAAATGTGTTAATAAAAAAGAAATACTGTGAACACAAGTAAGAATAGATAACAATGATTATGAGATTGAGGAAGCTGAATGAATACGAACTCACAAAGTAAGTGTCCCAGCAGAACTAACAATTTGCCAAAACAGTTTGAACTCTCTTCAAAGTTAACCTCCACATATTCATCTGTATGGATTCTGTTTCACTGCTGCTTATTCTCCTGTAACATTGACAGCAATAAAATACCTCACTATATGTCCACCCTTTCACTGTCAATATAAATTATATGCCTTGTGCATATTCGTCATGGTTGAAGAGAGAATGCCAGGATCACACTGCCCCCTTTCCATCTATATTCATTGGTTATGAGTGGCAGTAAATCCAAGGCCTAGGTGAGATTAGAGAGCTGTCCAGAATTGGAAATGAAAGCCTAGTGTTTATTTGGTGCTCAGGCCTCCTGGGCTAGAGTGACTGACATTAGAAAGCCTCAGAAAGTAGCCACCAATATTTAATGGGTAATAAAAACTAGTAGATACATGCAAAAGGAATTTTGTCATCTTTTGGGAGCTGATTGTCAACTTTTCTTCACAACCTGTGTCCATTATAGATAACCGAGTGAGTTGTCCACTGCTTCACTTCTGTCTGTTGTTGTCCATTATTATATTTAAACTGCACAGAGTACACCTGCAGGCCTGCTGCATTCAATATGAGAGGACACGAAAAGCCATCTTACTGGTATTGGCAGATCATTGTCAGAGGTGATATAAAAGATAGCGGCGCTAGCTCTCTATCACAATGAGAAATTGATCTTTAAAAAAGTCATCAGTGCTTCTGTCTGTGCCTGTTTATCAGCTGTTCAGGATGGTTGACCACAGAGATATGGTGCTGACAGATGGAGCTGCAGCTCTGTTTGTGCACCCTCACGGACCCCCCACTCCATCACCCTCCACCAACATAAGGAACAAAAAGAGATTAAATTCACTATGTTGCGAATTAGTCTAATAGATGTTTCAGCATCACAGCAGGAATACTGCCATTTTATCACAAATGCACTCGAACTAATCAAAAGACTGTTTAAGTTGGAAAAAACTTCTAAATACAAGCATTGGTTCACCAAAGACAATGAGCCGTGGCTGTTTATCATCTGCAAGTGTATTTCTAAACAACATTATTTATTTCATTTCTCAAAGTCAATTTGTATTTGGTGCCTGTAGATGCATGTGATATATATATATATATGTGTGTGTGTGTGTGTGTGTGTGTGTGTGTGTTAATCAGAAACTGTCCAGAGTACTTTGAACAGGAGATCATATGTGAATACTGACATTACATTCTGTTTCTGTCATTGTGCTTAACCTAGAAAATGACAATAGACTGGTAATGACTATGTATAAGATTTTCATCCAAATAGTAGATCAACCATGCATGTAAACACACTCACACACTCACACTACTTTGGGCTTCATAAGGTATAAATGTATGAGAATTGTATCATTGTACAATTATGTCAAAACAACAACTGTATGAATGTTTATTCATACCATAAAGCAACTAACTTTGGAATATGGAATATTTGAACAATTACAATGTTTAATTTATAATCTGGCAACCCCATAATCTTAAATATGTTTTAATCAATTCCCCCCGAAAAATCACCAAATTCAGTGTTATAGTTTGGATTTACAAGAATTTGTCTCATAGTGAAGACACAACTTGATATGAAGTTCATTCTCTTGACTATATGAGCAAAATCCTCTTCGGTGACGTGAAGATTTAACAGAAAGGGAGTGATTAGGATGAGGTTTACCCGATAATTGCAGCATGTTGCACAACAGGCCAGGCCTTCTTCATCACCACTGTCATTATCAGCATGTCCTTGTCTCTGTCGTGCTCTTTGAAGCTTTGTCAACCATCTCCTAACCGTGTCACTCTACGCCTCCACAAATGCATTGCATCATTCATTTTTTAAGCCAACGCAACACAAATCTATGAAATGTCACCGCTTTTATACTATTATTCTCTCCTAAAAGATGTAGTTCCTGATTAAACGAGTCTTCTTTCTGCCTTCTCTCAGGGGCCAGTATTTTCTAATTAGCATGAAGTTCACCTGGTAACTGCAGCTATTTGCAGAATAACTGCTATGGAAACATGTAGATGAAAGGAAAGGAAAGGGAACATCATTGATCATTGAACACTCTGGGATTCCTGCTTTTCCTCATCTCTGACCTCTAGGATAATAAATAAATAAATAATAATAATAATAATCAAACCATGATACTTCTGGGAAAAATGTAATTGATTTTCTGCTTCTTCCTCTTCCCTAAATCGCATTGTACTGTTCACTAATGAGTAAGCAACTCACTAGTTAGCATACATGACATGTAGTGTGATATGGTGGAGTTGGTAATATGTGATTCTAGTTGGTTTTCACCATGGTGACTAATGAATTACAGGGAATTAATGTGTAACTTGAGGTTAACAGTCATTTTATTTGAACTTCAGGCAGAAACACCTGGTGGAAAAATACAGAAAAGTGTATTAGAGCTACAACACAGGAGAGCACCTGCATCTAGCCTTCCACTGCTTAACATTACAAGCTTGCAAGCTACATCCGTTAGGAGTACTGTACTTTCAATCACCAGGTGATCATATGCTAATATTGCCCCTTATGTTCAGAATGTGTTTGCTAACAACTTTACTATATGAACAATAAAATACTATGTTGTTGTTGCTTGGTTTTGTTTTATGGCTTGTTCCTGCTGCTCCCTGGTGACCAAAAAGTTATTGCAGGTTTAATATCAAAGTAACTCACTTCAGTTCATGTGTTTATTTATGGTCAACATGAGAGCAAAGGGTGGAGGCAGTTTAATAAATTAATCTTTATAAATAATGAGCAGTGCAGCTGCTGCTGGCTGAAGAAGAGCATTCAGTTGGACTCAAGTCAACACGTAACTACCTGTGATATAAAACGCAGTGTGCTCTAGTAAACAACGTGAATTGAAGTGCTTGCATATGCAAAATATAATGATGGGTTGACTACATATGAATGTCCTGTTCATGACGACATCCAGCATTCCCTTTCAATCTTGGGAGAAACGGAAAAGGTTAACGAAACATTGTTCGTAACAACATGTGCGCACCGTATATTTACGGATCCATTAAGCTGGTGAACTTTTAGACAATTTACAGCTTTGGAGACCGCCCATTCACGCACAACAACCTCTATTAAACCTCTTGAGACATGTAACCTGTTGGTTTCTTCATTCATCCCGCGTCATCGTCGGATTCATCACTTGAGGCAGAGGAGAAACAGAGGCAACTTTTCCCCCTCTCCCTCTGTCTCTCTCTTCCTTTTAAAGAAGCGTTCGGGAGGAGCGGAGCGGCAGCTGAGACAATGTGCGCTGAGGAGCGACCTTCTGTCTTCACTGGCGGGATTGTCCAATAATGTAGGGACTTTAGCTCGTTTTTCACACCTGACAACAGATTTAAATTGTCAGCAACATTTGGTGGTAAGTAGCTGAAATGATTAGTTTTAATTTGCTGGGTCTTAGAATAAAGATAGAGAAAGCACCTCCTTATCTTTCAGTTTACCCTGGAGCTGCCATTTCACTTTTAATTTCAATGTACAGACTGTGACCCTGCAAGCTGAGGTGATCTATAAGGGTTTTATATTCCTGCTGACCTCCTATAGCATAAGAGAGACTATTTAAATAGCTTTTTAGCGTTTTTTCTAGTTTTGCATTACATTATAGATGAACTATTCTAATTTCCAGAAGTAGCAACTTATCATTCTTTAATTTGATTTTCATTTCAGCTAGAATTAATTAATAAAGACCACAGATGCCCTGATTGTAAAAGCTGTGTATTTCAGACCATATCTGTCTCTCTTGGCTATGGATGTCTTTTCTCTGTCATTCTTATTGGCAAATTTATCATATTTAAGACAAATCAGTTTTTATCAGGTTAACTGTGCTTTCTTTTTTAAATGCTGACCTCACCGGCAATAAATGACCACCATAACATCAAATTAAAAATGCCCAGTCATCATGCTGAGTCCAGTTTGTGACATTGACTTGCTGTAAAGTGACATGGTCGCAGTAAATTACATAAAGGCCGTTGCTTGATAACATGACCTCACCCACAAACATTTTTCATCAGAAAGTATCATAGAAATGTCACACATGCCAGTATGATTACGCCTGAAGCGCTGAGATCATGTAATTTGTTTTGATTACATCTTGTGCTATGAATCCTGACCCTGCATGAGTAATGCTGAGAAGGGAACTTTTTGTTCCAGGTGAAGATGTGCTTTTGTGCCTGAATCAGCCTGTTCAAATCTTCATCTTTACCTCAACACCTTAATTGAGGATGGACCGATAAGCAAGACCAATTTTCTTCTAATTCTTGTTTCTCTAAAACAAAATAAGAGTTTGTGCTAAGACATGGAGGACTCCAACATCACCCACATGGTTGCAGGTTATACAGAGATTCAGGAGGATTTGCCAGCAGGAAAGGTGGATCACTATATTGAAAACTACGAGATGGACTATGGCATTCCTCCCGATGAGATCCCAGACACCACACAGGGCCAGGCCTTCTTCATTGCCACCATCGTTATTGGCGTGGTCCTTGTTTGCATCATGCTTGTCTGTGGGTTGGGAAACTTCATATTCATTGCCACGCTGACACGTTACAAAAAGCTTCGCAATCTCACCAACCTGCTGATCGCTAATCTTGCCATCTCAGACTTCATTGTGGCGGTAGTGTGCTGCCCATTCCTTGTGGACTACTACGTGGTGAAACAGCTTTCCTGGGATCATGGATTGGTGCTTTGCGCCTCTGTCAACTATCTCAGAACTGTGTCACTCTACGTGTCCACAAACGCATTGCTTGCCATCGCAGTTGACAGGTGAGTTTATTATATCTTTTTATTTTTTGAAGCCAGTGCTTCACACTCAAATCTGGGAAGTGTCCATATTTTTATACTCAATTATTCTCTCTGCTCCTCAAAGATGTAATTTCAGATTATAAGACTCTACTCTCTGTCCTTTGTCCATTTGACAGCTGATCTTTGTTTGACTTTGACAAAATAATGTTCCAGTCATTCATCATTTTGCCACATCCTTGAGATTTTGAGGGATTGAGACAGATTTAGAGCTCCTGTGTTATTTTTATTGGCAGACAGTAAACAGATTTTTAGATTAAAAGAGACAACAAATGTAATAATTTCTTGCTTTTCTAAACAAAGATGGCCATTGTCAGTTTAAGACCCTCCCAGCTGCTCTAAGATTATTCCCTACTACAAGCTTAATCACAGGGGTTCTACTCTGCTCTTGTTCAGAGCTACTTGTTATTCATTCATTCATTATATTCATTCTGAAGTGGTTGTGTTATTTCAATTAGTGATGCAGTCGTAAACTGGCATCATACTGCAACTGTGTTTTGGGGGCTCAGATTTGTTTTGATGTTTAACTTATCAAAAGAAAACATATGCATTTGTGGATACTACAACCGGTACTTCAAAGACCATCTAAAACATGCTGGTATTAATTTTTGATTAACTTACTTTTTTTAAAAAAATGTTCTCCCTGCTCAGTATGCAACAGGTAGACATCCATCCATGATGTAAATATTTCATATTTCTTGCCCCTCCATTCATAGAGTTAAGTTAAGTCAAGGACTTGAAAGAGATTAAGGAAAGATCACCTTCAAGGTAAAAGAAAACCAATATTAATTGTGCACAAACTAGTTTTCAGCATCATCTCAGATATTTTATTTCCAACTACATTAGCCTTTATGTTGGACTTCAGTCAATGAGCACACAGAGTAAAGGGAATCATGGGGAAGTAGTTGTGCAACATCAATCCCTGCTGCCAGTGTTTCGCAATTCATCCTCTCACCCATATATTTTTTCTTCTACTTCCTTGTCTTTCTGCACTCGCACATCTCAAATCCCCTGTTTTCTCAAAGACACTGACTTTAGAAGAAAGAAAAATCTTATGCATGGTATTGCGTCTTTTCCCGTGTCGGTTCTCACATGTCTTTTTGTGAAAAAACACAGTTTAAAGAGCGGACAGACTCTTTGGGGACTCTTCCTAGTGGAAGATCTTTTCACCACTCTGTTGTTGATCATGTAGTGTGCAAACTCCCATTGTTTCAAAAACAATTGCAGGAATCTCTTGACAGTCATGTAGTGTAGGCTATACATGACAGTCGTGATACATCCCAGCAGAATATATCTGTGAAATATTCATGATTACAAGTTAAAACTGAAGGGAGCTGAGATGCCAGCTGTGCAGGGAACTCTGTTTAAAGTGTTTGTGAACTGATATCTCAAAAAACAAGAGGCAAAATTAATGAAGGGTATAAAAAGTGAACACCTAACAACAAACATTTCACTCACGCAGTCAGACTTGCGTCAGTGCTGAAAAAAATCATCAGGACCTTTAGAAATACAGGGCACAGGTGCAGCCAATGAGAATATTCAGTTAATTACACAGAGGAAACACACTCACACTCAGTACAGACGCTTTTTCACTGACATTTCGACATGTTACTGTAGGAAAAGCACAGGTGTAAATGTGATTAATCTTTTTTTTTTACCTGCCTTGGTTTCAGAGTTGTGGAATAATGCACATTGCTATTTTCACACCCACGAGAGAAATTTTAGACAAGAGTTAATATTATTGATAACATTTGTGATTTTAATGTCTTAATAAGTCTAAATATTGGTTGTGCAGGAGGCTTACAGACATTAGGTAAAGTTTAAAAAAATAAATAAAAGGAAAAACATGACTTTGATACACTACTTTTATGAAAGGCACAGATCATAGTAACACAGTCTGTAATAACACACCCTCTCTCCATGTGCATGAGTGCACACAACACCCACAGATAGACTAAGAAGTATGGCTCAGATTTTAGTTGCCTTGTGAGAAATGCTGCTTGATTTGTTCTCAACATAACAGTAAGTCTGAATAATGTATTCAGTGTGCCAAAGTAATTATTATAAATTATTGTTCAGTCAATAATCTTTCGGCCATTGTGGGGAGCTTACTTGTGCTGAAAAAACAACAACAGTCCACTGACTGCAGCTTTTTACTCAGAAACCGCAGGCCTGATTCCCAGCTAGCAGGTGGTTATTTACTACTTTGTAGCTGGTGCATAGTTTACTTAAAAACTTAGAGTGTGTGATAATGCTCCAGCAGGAAAAGGAACTGTGAAATGAAAATGAATTGGGGGCAACAACATTGGGAAAAAGTATCAAAGAACTATCAAAGACATTTTGAGAAGTAGAACGATTAATTGGGCCGATTTAGAACTTTAACTTAAAGGTAATTCTTGTTCTAACTAAACAATTTTATCATTGCACAGTGAGAAATCCAGTTTTAAAATCAAATCAGTTTAATGTCATCACACAGTATTCTGAACACAGAGCAACAGTGAAGTTTAATTATAATTGAAAAATGCTGACCTATTTTTTCCTCATTCTAAAGGTATTGTATTTGGTAATATTGTACAATATAGGAGAAAACAAGTCTAACCTACATCATTGTGTAGGTCATTGCAATTATGTATCCTCAACATTTGATTTACATATGAATTACAGATTGTGTCTTAAGATAGGGAAAAAGTCCCCATACTTTATACACCATAAAATGACCTTCAACTTATATGAAAAATTCAATAATGTAAATAATGGAGTATTGAACTGTAATCCTCTACAAGTGTCCCAAAGCCTGCCGTGCAGCATTTAGACTGTTGAATAGGCTGTTTGATGTGTTGTCAAACCTCCTCACTGCTACAATATGTCTGTCTTCCCTCAGGTATATGGCTATAGTCCATCCTCTCAGACCTCGTATGAAGTACCAAACTGCCTACTGCCTGATAACAGGAGTCTGGATTGTTCCCATTCTGATATCTATTCCCTCTGCCTACTTCGCCTCTGAAACCATGTACCCCCATGGTGGCGCCACTGTAACCACTCACAAAGTCTTCTGTGCCCAGATCTGGCCTGTGGATCAGCAGGCTTACTACCGATCTTACTTCTTGTTTGTTTTTGCTGTGGAGTTTGTTGGGCCTGTGATTGTCATGGCAATGTGTTATGCCCGAATTTCCCGCGAGCTGTGGTTCAAGAATGTCCCAGGTTTTCAGACAGAGCAGATCAGGAAGAGACTACGGTGTCGCCGCAAGACAGTGATGGTCCTGATCGGGATCTTGACGGCGTACATTCTGTGCTGGGCACCGTATTACGGCTTCACCATATTGCGAGATTTCCATCCAACACTAATCTCCCGCCAGAAGAACTCATTGGTGGCCTTCTACATCATTGAGTGCATTGCCATGAGCAACAGCATGATCAATACTTTCTGTTTTGTCAGTGTGAAGAACAACACGGTGAAGCATTTGAAGAAGATTGTGCTGCTGCGTTGGAGGTCAACATATGCCCCTAGTAAGACTGTGGATGAGATGGACATTAGGACATCCTCAATGCCTGTAACAGAGGAAATTGAATGTATTCACCTGAGGTGAAAAGAAGGAAGTCTGTAATGTAACAGTCACTGGATTGTTGATGTGCAGAAACCACATAACAGACAGAAATGATTTTGATGTGGTACATTTGGAAAGAAACAGTACATTGATTAATTGGGCAGCATAACTCAGACTTAGTTGGCCTGTTGTACATATATTACTTTGATTTGAGGTATTATGAGAATGTAATTGTTGTATATGTTGTGGCTATATGCTGTATTGTGAAACGTTGTAGCATATTATATGTGCAAGACATATGGAACTTAAAAATAATAGCAACTGCAGCCTTTACTGATCTATGGTGTTGACTACCTACTGCACATAATGTTAATGTTTGAATTTCCTGTACCTGTTTTGTTGAAATAATTTGCAGTAAGGTCAAAACTCTAAAAAATAATATTACTAAAGAAATATGTTTTTGTTTGTTTTGTTTTGTTTTGTTTTTGTGTTTTAGATTTTTTGTTTGTGTCTCTAATAAAAATATGTGGAATGTAGAGTACTGAGAAAGTTCCTTTGAAGAACCAGGTAACACATATTCCCATGGTTTTGAATGTCATAAATATATAAATATATATTTTTTGGATTATTTGTCTTTTAAAAGAATCCATACAGTTGCTTGCATGCTTTCTTTGTAGATTGAAGCTCTTTGCATATATAGAAATAAATATCGAGGCACTGGAATCAATTTTTTTCTCTTTGTCTCGTTCAGTGTCAGCTGCAAATCTTCCAATTCATAACACCTCACAGCATAGAGCACTGAGACCATCATTGCAAACTCTATGCTATGTGTAGACATGCAGAAGCTTATGAGCAACCTCTTCATTGGCTTTCAAACATCCCACGTTTCTTACAGATTTGTTGTTTTGCCCCCATCTGTTTTCAATAGAAGAAATCAAGAGAAACGGGAGCAGTGGAATATATCTTTTAGCTCTGCTGGAAAATGCTACACTGTGCCCAAACAGAACACAGGTGCCAGAATGAACACTTACAAAGAGTCTTTAAATGGCAAGTGCTGCTTCTGCACCTTTGAGAGGAGAAAGAATTTCTCAGTCCTGATAAATAATGTAGATATTTATTTATATATTTTTTTTCCTCTGGATATATTACAGATGTGCAGTGAATTACACAAAGAACTGAAATAAAGTTTACATTATAGTTTCAGATATTAAGTCTCAGGCTCTTCTACAGCTGTTCTACAATGATTGCAGTCTTTATTGCAATGATTTATGCACTGACATTCAGCTATTTTCATTTTCACTCCCATTGTTGAACATGTGTTAACATCACAGTGAGCTCATGAATTTTACATTTCTCTATGTGACTGCCTCTGAAGGAAATTCTAGTAGACATTACTGCTTCTTTTGTCACAAGATATTGCAGAAATGTGTTATGTGTTGCCGTGGAAATACATTGAAAATCCCAAATACTTTAGATGTGTTCTCTGAGGTTTCCAATGCTTAACTTTAGAAAGTTGTTATTGACACATTGATATTAGACAATTCTGAAAATCTCTACATGATGTGATTAAAAGCAAACTTTAATTCAAGGCCTTGAATAGATGGCGTACTCATAAATATTCATTGTCAGCAATCCCATTCACCTCGGTGACCTCAACATCTTTACTTTACACCTCACTGTCTAAGGGGAGAGCCACTATCTGCACTGATACAGAACATTGGCAGTAAAATGTAAAATAATGAGCTGCAGTCTGAATGTTATTATCTTGGATCATCTAAGAAACCGGTATTGGTGCTGTCTATTTGTGACCACATCACCTAAGATGCGTTTTAGTACCAGATGTGAATAGGGCCATTGTCACTTTGGAGTACAAAATCTGCTGTGATGAGTCTTGCCAAGTGATGTCTGAGTCTTTCTCTCTTAAGTGGAGTCACGCACCCTCTCTCCATGACTCTGTTGGAGTGTTGGAGTGATGCGCTGTCATGCTTGTAAAATCGTCTAAACATTCAGCGCATCGTCATGAGATTCAATAATGCATG
This sequence comes from Polydactylus sextarius, assembly GCA_016801845.1. Classification (NCBI taxonomy): domain Eukaryota; kingdom Metazoa; phylum Chordata; class Actinopteri; family Polynemidae; genus Polydactylus; species Polydactylus sextarius. Next base: position 9,313,873 of record CM028911.1, on the reverse strand, counting down.
ACTTGAACCTGATTCAGCCCATACAAAAACGTGATATATGTCAATATATGCAAATTACTTTTATAATGCCAGTGCCTATGTATGTCTTCTGCCTTTATGTAAGATATAAGCACATTTCAAAATGTAGCAAAAAATGGCTACTTTCATGTAAGTGCTATATATTTTCCACTTTATGTACATATGTACTTATTGCCATAGTACATACTTTCACTTACACTTATACATATATTAGGAATACAAATATGCTTCTTATGACTTGCGCATATATTTGCACTGCAGTGCAAATATTTCTCTTACTTTCAGTAAGACACACATGCAAGTAAATATTTTCAAGTACAAACTTTGTTTTTTAAATCTTTAACTTCATTTCTTAAACTTCAGTCTTAACTCTGCCATCTTCACATTTAGGGCTACTCCAGTCTGGCCAGCAGTGACTGTATGTTTTGACATGCAGCATACAGCATCAGCATGTCATACAGCATCTGAAAAGGTAGATTTTAAAGAAAATAGACAAAACACTGGTGGATAAACTTATCACCAAGATAAAAAAAAAAATGTTTATTACATTTACATATATATATACATACATTTATAGTAGCACAAGTCAGTAAAATACGGTGGCCGGGAGGTGCAAACCAAGATTACAACATGTGAAACACTTTTTCAAAACTTGAGACAAATTTACATTTGAGAAAACATTTTTACATATCATAAAATAAAATTACATTACCATAACACATTTACAAGTCCCGAAACAAATTTACATTTCAGAAAACAAATTAACAAGACACAAAACACTTTTACAAACTGCAAAACAAATTTACAAATATCAACCATCAGCTGGTGGAGAGTTGAACCGGAAGTGAACGGGGAACAGCCAATAAGAGTTGGAGTTGGTTCATTCCCTTTCCAGTTGATCCTTTTCATAATGGTGGTTTAGGACGTACAGCAGGTTGTTTGCCAGTTAGAAGTTCGGAGGTTCAACTCCCAGTTGTTCCCATTCATGTGCCGAGTTATTCTTGGGTAAATTACTCATTTTTACTAACCTTGAAATGAATGACATGGTGTGATAGAGCACTTATATATTTAATAAGTACTAGATGAATGTGTGTGAGTGGAGTGAATGGCAGCTGTAGTTTAAGATGTTTGGGTGGTCAATATGAATAGAAAAGCGCTACAGTCCAATTACTATTTAAATAAAAATGTATCTATTTCTTGTTCCTGGCAGTCATTATTCCTGTGCCAAACTGCAGCAAGACAGCTTTGAAAAAATCACACTCACAGTTAAAATTAAAATGACTACAGAGACATCTGCCAGTCTTTGACCAGCAGGGGTTTTTGGGTGCACCTGAAGCCAGAGATGAAGCCTTGAGAATGAACCTTTTTGTTAACCAATTGGCTTCAAGCCTTCATGAAGCTTCATATGTCTTTCACATATTCATACTTAAAGTTCTCCATTTATGTGAGAAACAAATACTATACTTTAACATATGCAGATATATAGTATCATATATGGATGAAATCAAATATTTTCTTCATGTTTGGACATATAAATGTTCATATATGTTGCAGGAATATATTATAGTCTCAGATAAGTCACATATACATATAGATATATGTCCCGCTATTCAAAATTTAAGTACATTTATGGCTACATATTAAATCTCTGTGTGGGAGCACACACCGGTGAGACATGATACATAATGGATAGGGCACCAATCAGTCAAGAAGAGAAAGAGGACATTGGGGTCAGATTCAAACAACCCAAAAAGGAAGATGTTGACATTGCTTATCAGCAATTTACAATGTCGCCCAGCCAGCCCTTAGGGGACTTTGCAGTTATTCATACTTTATTCAGTGTAGCATGGTCAATTCTCCTGTGATGGCCATGTGACATCAGCAAATTATTTCACCTTAGAGACTAAGTCCTTTGTCACTTTTGTCACTGGGGCTCACCTATACTGTCATTATATCTGCTGTATAAAGATTTTTGCATTTGGCATCAAGATATAATATATGTATACTACAAAACTACCTTGGCAAATATACATATATATGTGCTCTGAGCTCTCTTGTTTTAACATTATAATGGGACAAATAAGGGGACCTTTAATGGGGCTGATCTATGTGAAGTTCTGACATTTTCAGGGTGTGATGAAAAGAGTGGACTCCAAAAGCAGACGAGTGGATGATGACAGAAACATTGTAATGAAAACAGGAAAAAGATTTTAAAAAACTGACACAGGCTGAAGGGAAAATAAAACAAAGAAGAACACACTCACATGGACTTGAATACCCAAAGACACTGGTGGAAACAATCAAGTAATCAGTCGAGAGAAATGGTCAAGTCAAGAGAAAGTGGTCAAACAGGAAGGAAATCATTAAATTATTGAGTGATGGACTTACATAGTGCAGGTTTTAGTTATTTTGTGGGATTTGTTGACATTTCCAAATCACAGAATATTGTTCTTTAAACAGTGTAATGTATTGTTGCTATTATATAGTGGAGTAGTGTAAATGTAACATAGCATTTATATTTTTTAGTACTTCCTGTCTTCTGCCACTGTGGTAGTGAAATCAGAGAGCACCATTAGAGCTCCATTGTAAAAAGCTTCCTGACCAGCTGACTGCTTCAGCAATTTTATATGAACCCAACGCAGCAGGTTAAAAAGGCCATTCACATTTTGATTTTGATTCACATACACAGTTTAACAAGCTCCAAACCATTATCCTGAAAAGTAGGAACAGAGGTAATGAGATGGAGCACATTTGCTTTAAATTGTATGTTCTGACCTTTTTTCTTATCAACCTCGTTCCATGGCGTGTGTCACTCATTGTTTTACAGTGAGCTTAGTCATGCTTCTCCCAATTGGCCCATTAGATTCTTGTTTAGTATGGAGAAAGCTTGTAAAGATTGTCGCCTCTTATGCTAATTTACTTACATGGTGTTGTTTGATGCTGGGAAATGTTTATTTAGCCATTATCAGGATCCTTGGTTATTGTCCCCATTAGTCTCTGAGCTCTGGTCCCTGTGGGTTAAGTGTCAGTTCAGATGTTTTGGGGGGTTTTTTTGCCTTGTACCGCAGTTTTTTAGAGGACCTGCTATTAGGACATACATATAAACAATATTCAAACACATATGTGTTGCTGCCACCAGGAATATCAGCTTCTCATTATGTGGCTCTGAAGGGCTCCCTCTTAGTGTCCCTCAAGTGTTTACATAGCACTGTTTCTCCTCAAGATCATATTTCCCACTTGGTTTAATGCCACATATTTTCTCAGAAGACATTTGCTCTCCAATGACATTGAACCACATTCACCTTCACTGCTATCATTTTGGTGTAAAAAAAAAATAAAATGGTAATCATTAAGAGGGAAATACAGGGCTAGTTCAGTTTCATCATATCTCAACATAAACCAAAAAAGTGATTCATGATTTCAACCACTACAATACATCACATACTGGGATTTGTGCAACTTGAAAAAATCAATTGGTAAACAGCTGTATTTCTGCCATGGGACACACTTGACTGCCAGTGATGTCCAGATATCACATTTCATTCTGGCAAAGCTCAGCTTTTACCAAGAGGCTCAATCTGCCATGAAAACATATCCCATACCATGACTGCAAACATAGTCTTTTGATTCACTACACATTATAAACATAAACTCAGAAGAGGATTTTCTTCCTTTTTGTGCAAGCAGCAGGAGCCTGGTATGAATTTTTCAGAACCCAAATTGTTTTTCTTATTTATTATTCCTAAACATTCAGTAAATGTTGTGTATGTGTTTTAATATTTGTCAACTTCAACACAGTAAAAAAAAAACAGTTTTTTTTTATGGTTCTGTCAGAATAAATGTTGTGTGATTTTACAAGCATCAACCATCCATTTTCACTTGCTGTTAACAGCCTGACTCATCCCCTGTTGAACAGACAAGAATAAACTTAAAGGTGACAGAGAATCAAAAACCGTTTTTACCTCATCTTTGTTGAAGAACAGTAGTTCACCCACATTTAGGAACATGCAAAAATTGCTAGAAATTCTGAACATCTCCTTTTCATATAAATTCCTCTTTTAGAAATGTCAGCTAGAAAATGGATCAATTTCAAAAACAGTTGTTAGTGATGTAACATAAAACTGAACCCCCCACTGATTCCATTCCCTTCCCTTTAAGGGCAAATAGCTGTAAAAAAAAAAAAAAAAAAAAGATGGTCTGTCTGTGTTCCAAAGCTACAACTTACATTCATTTGAGTGGCAGTGATGGCAGCCAATCAGTGTCAAGTGCTTGCATTTCATAATGAGGTTGCCAGTTAAAGATGCCAAATAATAATGCATTTAAAATCCCCACCCTAAAATAGCTTTCTGAGAGAGATTTTTAGGAAGCTTCTGAGACATTACAGACCCAACTAAAATTTGATTGTGTATATGTCATATTGTGTATATGTTATTGTGTATATATCACAGAAAAAGGATCAAAACCCCATCCAACCATTCTCTGTCACCTTTAAATGCTTCTTTACAGGACAGGGAAAGGTCTGTCTCATGATCTGTCTGCCTGGCTCCTCTCAGTTTCACCAGGAGCCAGTCCAGATTGGGGAGTCTATCCACAGGGCTTTCTAACCTTCTCTCTCATTCTTCCCAAATATACTTAGCCTGAACCCAAGACTTTACAATAATCCATTCCTAACATAGAGATCATGCTATTTGATGTCAAACAGGCTCTCCATAGATGGTTGACAATTTTAACTGCCACCAGAAGCAAATCCAGTAGGTTCCAGGATCCATTTATCCCGGAAGCTTCATATGACATTCATTTCTTCTTGTCCCTCTTAAATGTAGCAGACCCATTCTGCACAAGATGGAAAATTAATGCATTCATAACATAGAGATCATTTTTTTCCCTAAATGGTAATTTAATATCTCTTTTCATTTAAAACTCGCTAAATTCACATCAGCATTCATTGATTCTCAAATTGTTGCATCCAGTTGGAAGAAAACTCAGCCAGAGTGAAAACAGCTTATTACTGACTGATTAAACTTTCATGATTGGGTTACAAAATTATTTTGGATGGACCTGCTTCATATGAACAACAAAAATCCAAATTCACTGCTACAGGTACTTTTAGCAGTGAACAAAAAGCAACAACTACAACAAAAATACAAACATTACTCTTTCACATTTTAGCTACAGTGAAGGAAGCCCTTAGTCTGGGAACAAATTACAAAATGGCGTTTGTTTTTCTTTTCCTTTCTCACCTTCAGCCTCTTTAATAGTGAAACATATGTTCATTGCATAATGTCCATTTGTTTCTCACACTGACTGTTAGCTTATGTTTGATATAGTAACCTCATTAATCAAAGCATTGACAGACACCTGTCAGCCAATAAGACACCAGTATTTACACAGATTTTCAGATAATAAAAGATTACATCACTGACTTTTTCTTTTGGCTGTTTTCATTTATGACAAACTGTGGCTACAGCCCCTGATGGTGACTCAAAAAACTATATCAAAATGTACGAGAATGTACATTTAGTCTTCTTGATCCCCTGCTGCAACATCCCAATTCTCTGCCTTCTCATAGCTGTGAAGGAGGGGATATATGACAGGATATTTAAGTATTTTAATTTTAAAAAAGATTTTATTTGCAGTGATTGTTCTTGCGAAGCTAAGATAACCATCTCCTGGCTTGACCTAACAAATAGATATGAGATATAAGTGTTAGTGATCTTCCTGGACCAGAAAGAAAATAAGCTACTTTATTTTCTCAATTTCAAGAAACAGAGGCGAGATTCTCCTTTGTAGATCAACAGGTGGGTAAGTCTTGCCAGGAGCTAGCATGTTCACCGGACAAATGGCTATTAGACGTCAAGCCAGGGCTATTAAGGCCACCTCTCTTGATAGGAGTTTAATGCAATGTTTGTGCACTGCCCTACCCTCACATGGCCCACAGCTTTGCAGACAAGAGACCTCCTGTGACAGCAAATCATTGGCTGTTCATGAATAATGATTCTGATTTCAGGCTCAGTTTGTGCTTACTAGAGAACACTTTGATCGATACCGTTCCTTTAATGGCTTAAATGAATAACTGTCCATTGACCTTTGTTATACAGTGTTTCTGTAGGTGTCTCTGGACAGCAGTGTCTGGCAGGAGGCTTTCATTGTGACTTCTATGAATGTAAATCAATTATCATAAATTAATCAAATAATTAAAATTCTACTTAAATATTAGAAACCTGTACTTTAAACCCAAATATTTGGGTATTTACATATGACTATGTTTTAGTTTATCTGATTGTCTCCATTTTTTGCTCTCAGACATGAAGCATGAATCTGACAATATTCACAGAGCTGAGCTCTAATTTGCTGCAATTTGCTGTCTTCCCTTTGACACACTGAGAATGTGGATTAAGTGGTGTGAAGCGAATTGCTATTTTAAGTCTTTCTTGGCTGTCAGAAAATTGACCTTTTACACTTGTGAACATGTGTAGCAAAATAAATAATAAGCATGTTATAGGACATAATTAATTTTCTGTTTGTTTTCTGTATGCCATTCTAATCTTCAAAACAGCATTGCATCCTGTTGGACAAAATATTCTTTTTGAGTTCAGCCCCACCATCCCCACTCATCCATCCCATTGTGTCATGAGCTGTTAGTGTAACTCTACCCTCCTAATATGTGAATGATGAAGCAATGTCAGCTTGTCAAGGTCTAGATTTTAACCACTGAAAATCACACAATATCAGATAAATATCAAAGTAATACATGCAGACAAGTTCGCTTCACCAGTCACCAGTCTAATTACCTCCATCAACAAGTCGAAATGTTCTGGTTGTTTCTGAATTTTCACTTTATATAAATTAAGAAACACTTTATATAAATTTATACAAGTAGTACAGGTGGCATAACATGGCAGATCGCCATGTTATGTGACTATATTAAGCCTACAGGCGCTGACAGGGGACAACACTAGGTAAATACGGCTCCGTCTTTTGCATTTTTATATTCAGTGGCAACATGACAGACAGAGGGAGATACCCACCAGAGATAGTCTACCAGAGAGCTCTGTGAGAAACCATCTAAATATCTAGATATCTACATATATCTTCTATGTTTAATTTAAAAAAAGTCCAGAGAGCCAGATATCACACACACATCTGCCAGAGGCTCACTCTGCTCAGACAGCAGCAAGCTGGCAGCCACAGTTCACCACCGGACTCCACAGTCATTGCAGCTTTTGTCCCTGCAGTGTATCTTTCTGGTCTTCTGATATATTTCCACAATATCTTTTTCAGCTCTCTGTCCGCTGGTCAGTGTCTGTTCATCTATGTGCTGTAGGTCTCGCTCTCTGCGTGTGTCAGTGTTCATCAGGGCTGAACTCTGTCACAGAGCAGAGAATATATGTAAAAACACGACCATGTAGAGACAGAAATGACATGCTTTTGTGTTAATAAGATAAATAACATGGTATTAAATGGGTATGTTCGGCATATTGAGGTAAACTTTTCTTTAGCTGAGTTAAAATTACCGCAATCACTAATTGTATTAGCCCATCTATGGTGTTTCCCTATTAGGTGTTAGCATTAAGCTAGCAGACTACTCTCTAGTTTTCCACCTTAAATTATTAAAAATGGTTGTATTACTGAAAAACAAGTTAGAGACTGACAGAGAGAGACAGGGGTGTTGTGGTAGGGGTATGGTAGAGAAACACTGCCTAAATATCAGAGTTGTTTTTTCCCAAATAGAAAGAGGACATCTTGTTGATACCTCTTGGCCACCGTAGAAGGAAATGTGCACAAGTAGCATTGACTGCTGCTGCTGACTAGAGCGAAGTGCCTACAGGGTTGCCATCTTGGAACAGGGACACTCGCTCCTACAGCGCATTAGGAATCATCCATAACATCAAATTTTCACTAAAATGTCTCAAATTAGTTATTTCACCAGTAAGCAGCTGTGTAATACATGGAATGATGTAGATAACGGGTTATATCATAGATAAAACCCGGACTGGAAGCTGAGGGGTTCTGTTCATCCTGCCGGGGTTTATGTAAGGGATAACGTTCTGTAAGGCGAATGAATCAACCTTCTGAGTGATTCAAGACCCCTCTGCTTCACATTGGGATCCTGCATCACTCTGTTGGGGCTTATTCCACGATAATGGCCGCCTCACAGAACGTTATCACGCTTATTACATGACTACCTATTTAGGATATCAATAAAATGCCAATAACACGTTTTTATTATTGTTCTCTTCTCCTGAATTTAGCATGCGCCTAGCATAGCTAGCCCCCGCTCGTCACGTCTTCAACATGAATGACTGTATGAATGAATGATTGATACATTCTATAGTACATTCTAAACTCTTGCAAATATAATAATAGTAAGTAATGCTAGCACTGACTATGCAGCAACAACAAAATATGTACAAACAGCAGATAAAAATCAAAACCAGTCTAAACCCGAAAAAGTACAAATATCACATTTTGTCCAATTTTGGGTCTGAAATTAGAAGCTACCAAAATTATGTCTATGAAGAACAGCTTCTTAGTGCACTATCCAGGGCTGATGTCAAAACCAGTTTGATGAAAGTGTTTGAAAGAAATTAACCACTTGTTATTGGCAAACTTAATTTAGCTAAATGGTAGAAAACCTGGGATTTTAATTGTGGGTTGTCAAACTCAGTTAGTCTGTGAATACCTCATGTCCAAATTACTAAAAGCAAGCGAACAAGACACGATTAAAAACCTGGATGGCAAACACTGTTTTACTGACAATACAGTGGCATGGACACACACACGTCTACTTGCACAGGGTAGCAGAAAAACATGGCTGTCCTATCCACAACCCCCATTTCACAAAATGTGAGAATTCATGCATAGTAGTTGAATATCTGTTGGTATTTGTTTGAAGATTAAACATGTTCATGTTTTAAATTTCATGTTACACTGGATGCAGTAAGAATATTCATTTTTGATATTTGACTTACCCTTAGGAAGATGATATTACACAACATTATTTTGCCTTTACTGTATCTACTTGTCTTATTAATATATGTTTTCAAGCTTCCCTTTGGCCTACACTATGATCTAATACAACCAGGCACATATATAAAAGTTAACACATTTTTAATTCCCCTGAAACAAAAGGCTGCTTAATAATAGTGCTATTATGAAATATTCATGACCTCCCTACTGTGCCACTCTCTTGTGCCTTGGTAAATAAATCTTGTTGCTTTACACTCTATTGAACTGGCCATTTATTGTGACCTGGACAGTTGCAGCACAAATCCAATGAGCCTCACTGGTGCCACGAAGGGTTCTTCGGTGTAACAGAAAATTAAGTGTTCTGGTTTGCTGGCTTTGGAAATAGCATCCTATCCCGTGGGTAAAGAGAAATAGAGAAAAAAAAAAGGAAAATAGGGTCAAAACCCTGTCTTTTTAGTGTTAGTGTCCTGTCATTGTTTTGATCTCACGAGTAGTTTAAATATCCATGTAACACACAAATACAACCATCTGAGTACAAAATAATGCATTTCTTAGAAGTATTATCTAATACTAAATATAAAGCAATATTATTGTCACATAATATTATATAAATAAATTACTGCCACAAAAATTGTTGAGACAAAATGAATAATGAATTTTTCTGAGTTTGAGTTTGAGAAACGGAAAACAAACAAAATATTACAATCAATATATTTGCCTCAAAATATATTCCTGTAAGGTTTGTACTGTGACAGACTAGTGCCTTTTTTCATTAACATTCTAACATTCTGATTCGGCAGTTGGCAGCACAGGCTCAGGAGGTAGAGTGGGTCATCCACTAATCAGAGGGTCGGTGTCATACTCCTCTAGTCATGTTGAAGTGTTCTTTGGCAAGATTGCTGAACCCAAAAATTGACCCTGATGGCTGTTCCATCAGTGTGTGTTATAGTACAGATAATTTGTTTGAAAGACTAGTAGTGATGTGCTTTGCATGGTCATGAGGATGAAAAATGCCATGTAAACGCAGAGTCAGTTTACATCTGCCTTAACCCAGTCACTTAATTGTCACTACACAACTACACTTGACATTGAAAATCAGAATCAAGTGGATATTTTTAGCATGCGGAAAGTAAATATTCCAGACTGAAAAAACTCCTAGCATGACCTTTAAAATGACAAATGTGTGTGAATTCTTTCAAGCATCTTCTGACCTCTTGTCTGCCTTCTTGTTCGTCGTACAGTGAAAAATGGCAGGCCAGCTTGCATTACTTCAGATGACTGCACCACTCAAAAAATTGACAACTTTTATTTTATTTTAGACAAATCTAAAATAAAACCAACAACCTACAGTATGTTTCCATTTGCCTGACAAGCCGCCTGTCAGGCTCCTCAGCAATTTAATCTGTTATAAGTCACACATGACTGCCATCACTCAAGCTCTATCATCAGCGTCCATCATCCAGTAGAAGCAGACCTTGAGCACTCCACACTCCTCAGTGTTGCTGAGGCTCTATTTGCAGAAATCATAAACAGAAGTGGTGGCAAGTACCTTTGTGAACCCCAGTGGACACAGCACTGTCTTTGGTTATTAAAAGCCAGGATGGATTTCATATGTCTTTGGGCTCATGATCCCACAGCACTATCCAATGACATAGGACAGAAGACAAGGTCATGAGGCCTCTCCAAGATCAGAGAGTACATCTTAGCTGCATGGAAAAACTGGATTTGATAGAAAAACATTTAAATGCATCACTACAAGAGTTTCTATGTTCTTTGTTTGTTAGTTTTGTGAGAAGGATCATAATGTGTACTACATCTGTTTACTTAAACTGTGTTAAAGACTGATTTATATGGAGAGTACTGGAGTGTCAATCATGCAGTGAAAATACTTACACAAAAATATGTTGCTACTTATATTAATGGATCCAGCCTTTAGGGATGTTCATTCATACACGTTACGTGCAGAAAAGCCAGACAACGTTCCATTCTTGGAACCTTATTGGAGCATATTATTGAAACCTTTTTGGTTTCTTATTGGAGCAATCATTCTGTTATTTCTGTCGCAAACAGGTTTTTCTAATACTTTTGGAAAATTGTTGCTTTATTCTTGCTGGTCTAGCATTCACAGATAACATATTGAACTAGAACATTATGAGACACACTTGAAAGAAGAAAGCAAGCAAAGCATTGTTGCTTTTTTTGTGATGTATAGAGTCGTAATCATAAGCGTCAGATTTGTTGGGGAGACCGGGGACATGTCCCCAGCACTATTTACGCTGAGCAATTTTGTCCCCACCACTTTTAAAAATGTTTAGCAATTCATTGTTAATCAGTAACAGCTCTTAAGCATAAATATTAGTGGGGCAGACACTGGCTCTGATGTCTAAATCGAAGGTATCGGTTTTGTAATCCAGTATTAATATTCATTCAATATTACTGTATGTATCCTGGTTATCAATCTCTTAATGTATCATTTTATGGTGGTACGTCGGCCAGACGTTATTGCAGAAAATGTGCATTTCCCTTGTGCAGTTCTCCTTGTCTACTCATTTACAATATGTATTTTATTTCAACTTATGTAATATTCTTTTAATACTGTATGTCTTAATTAATGTGTTACTGAATAATACAGTATTTATATTGTTATTTATTTTTAGGGTAGAAATTGCTTATTTTACCAAAAATAATTAAAATCTAAAAAAATAAAAATACTTGTAGGCGATATAATGAAGATTCCTGCAATATAACTTACATATACTAGCCACAAAAAAACCAATGTATTGAAGCCACGAGAAGTGAAGTGCGATATAACGAGGGATCGCTGTACTCACCAAGTATGTACCTCACTAAGACCTTTAGGAAGTAGAACTGTCATTAATTTGAGATAACTATATATTACTTTATTATTGCATAATTCTTTCTACATCTACTGTATTTTAGAACAAAATACTTCCTGACAATGTATTCAGATTTTCCAAAATCTCCCAGAGGTGTTTAAGAGAGTAGACATATTGTAAATGAAAAGGCCGTATAGAATATTATTCACATAATTATCATTCTCATCAGTGACACATGGTCAACAGAGAAGACCTCTAGACCTCTGTATCCAATGAAAGAGCTTTTATTCCAAATTCCCATTGAAACTTTTGTGTTTGGTTTGTTTTCATTAGAATTGAATACCTGAAGTGCAGCTCAGCCTCAAATCGAATGAACTGTTTTTCATCAGAGACAAGGTAGGTTTTGCATAATGTGTGTAAAAATAACCAGATACTTTTCAAGAAGCATCCTCGATCGTGTAATCGTGTAATCATGTTAACCAAGGAAGGAAGATTTCTTCTTTGATATGATGGGATTTGTTCAATGAAGATTACATTTCATTTAATCTAAAAAATATTTTTGTGAAGAACAAAAACATTTAATCTCATGGACAAAATGTGTCAAATAAATGTCAGAATCAAATACCAAAACCTTTGAAGTCTAAACAATGAAAGTGCATTCTCATTTTAAATGCTGTTAATTGGTGACAGGTTCAGTCTTGCAGATGTAGTCTGTGTCTGCTGAGGCACAGAGGGAAGGCTTTTGATCTGAGGTTCTTTGAAGTGAACTACCTAGGTAGAAGCTAAACTGTGCACTAACATCAGGATACAGATTAATCTAAATAAATAAATAAAAATAAAATAAATAAAATAAAAACATGTTATTTGAGAGTGGGCTCAAAACAGTAGTCAGGGGCTGAGTCACAATCTGTCTGACATGAATAAAGCTAAACTTTTAAACTCCTAAATAGTACTCTATCCTCAGTAGGTGGGTGGATGGATGGATGGATGGATGGATGGATGGATGGATGGATAGAGAGACAGACAGACGGACAGACAGACAGACAGTGTTAGTGTGTGTGAAGTTTATTGAGAGTCCATTGCCCCCCTTTACTTTCAGTGAGGAGTTAAAAAGCTGAATGGCCTTGGGGACAAAGGACCTCCTCAGTCTGTCTGTGGAACATGACAGTGACAGAAGTCTGCCACTGAACATGCTCCTACTGATGTCAGGGTCTCCAACTCCATGCCAACCACAGAGCCAGCCTTACACACCAGTCTGTGCAGCCATCCAGCGCCTCTCTTCTTATTGCGCCTCCCCAGCACACCACAGTGTAGAAGAGGACACTGGCCATGATAGACTAGTAAAACATCACCAGTCTCCTGAAGTCAACCACCATCTCCTTTGTTTTGGTGGTGTTCAAATGTAAGTGGACCTGCACCATCTCACAAAGTCCTCCTCCAGGCTCCTATACTCTTCCTCCTGTTCATCTCTGATACAACCCACAAGTGCAGTGTCATCCAAGAACCTCTGCATGTGACATAAATCAGAGTTGTACTTAAAGTCTGTTGTGTACAGAGTGAATAGGACAGGAGAGAGAACAGTCCCCTGGGGGGCACCAGTGCTGCTGACCACAGTATCTGATGTACAGTCCTCCAGTCTGACAAATAGAGGTCTTCCTGTGAGGTAGTCTATAATCCAGGACACCAGACATGGATCCACTCTCATCTGCAGCAGTTTCTTACTCAGTAAGAGTGGTTGGATGGTGTTGAAGGTGCTGGAGAAGTCAAAGAACACGATTCTCACAGTGCCACCCTGCATCCAGTTGAAGATGGAGCAACAGCTGTTCCAGTGTCTTCATCACATGCAAAGTGAGGGCAACCGGTCTGAAGTCATTGAGTTCGCTGAGGTGGGTCTTTTAGTTCAATGGCAGGTGGACAATGTTGTTATTATCCCCTGATGAGACTTGCACATTAATGGGCAAACTGTTTGAAATACATTACAGCACCTCTGTTGTGATCTCAGCAGGGTAAAAGTCCAATCTGTTGTCTTCAGCTGTATGTGTTCTCATAAGCGCTCTCATGATGCCAATTACGCAGTAGAAGCGTTGTCACTGACATGTGACATCAGCCTCTGTTGTTATATAACTACTGTACATGAGTTATACAGTGATTTTTTGACTGTTACACAATAAATGTTACCTGTTAAACCATGCTAAAGATGAATCAATACTGCACTGAAACACACCACTAGTTCAGATTCGTGTTGGCTGTGTCCAGAGATATGAAGTCATTACAGCGAGTCATTAAAATTTAAAACAAATCCAGTCAGTTTGAGGAAACACAACTTTGGTTTTTTTAATATTGCTGCTGTAAATTTGTCGTGTTAAGGTGAACACTTTTTAAAAGCTAAGTTTTCCCCTCACTTCCGTAACATTACATTTTATATTTATTCTCATTCAAGTGGTATAGTGCCACATAATGTTTGGAGTGCCAAAAGAAACATTTTTAAAAGCATCTAAATCAGTACGAGTGGGGATTGATAAAATGATGTTTTTCTGCGTGCACACCTGTTTGTTGATTTATTTATTTCTCCCATTTTCCAGGGGAAGAAGTCTGATAGATTCTGCTCCTTTATTCTCTTCATCTGTGTTTTTGCACCTTGTTTTATAGCAGAGAAGGGAATTTGAGAAAACACTTAAATCAATTTGTGAAAACATCAACCTGCGTTATACACAATTTTATTTTTCTCTACAACACCTAAACCACCTAATATCTCATCACACAGTGTGCACATTTGTAGATATTTGTTTATCTTTCGTTTCAGTTTTATGGGTATGTATGTATGGGAATGCACCAATATTTATGCATTTATTTATATACATACGATATGTGATGTACACACAAAGCATACATATATAATTTTTAATGTTATATACTCTATCTCTATCTATATTCAGTTGTCTAGAGTTAACTACAAGTATGAAACATATTTTCTTACAGTTTCCCTTTCATCCTTCTTAACAAAAGAAATACAGTGAAAATGTTACTGAAATCAACAGTCACTCATTGCATCAGCTGTGGTTTTACCTCAGTGCTCATACACAAGCAGCTCACTATCTCCTTCATCTGTACTGACACAGTGTGTTAGTTGAACAGTGAGAGTCATGTGGGAGTTTTTTTCTTTTTCTATTACTGTTATTACTATTTCCTTTTTTTCCCTCAAGAGGTGAAACATCTCCTGTGTCTCTGGGCTGCATTTTAATCTGCCGCCACCAGTATTTTCTTATTAGAAAATACTGACTGTGAAAAATGTTTATTTACAACTATATGAGGTCTCATGTATGTCAACCAGGATGCATCAGAACCATTAAGTTTCATTAATTCTTACAAAAAGATGGGTCTTGGATTGATCACAACAGTTTATGCGCAGCTAAAATAGGATGTTTTTCATTGAAAGGATTACGCATGTTCTTCAAGCTTTGAGATTAAATGTGGGTTATTCACCACAGGCGTTATAAAAATGCATGTATGTGCGTAAAAAATAAATGTAAGCAGTTTGATTGATCTAACCTACTTTTAATCATGTTTTTAAGCGCAGTAAATTGATGTTTATCTATTACAGGCCAGACCTTGGTTTGCAGTGACAACAATATCTTAAGTTTGATATACAGTGCCCTCCTGTGTTCAAATGGTACATGACATGCACGCATGACATGCTGCCAAAATATTGTCAACCCCTCTGGCATGGGGAGTGGAGCCTTCCCAGCTGCTTAAGGGCAAAGGCAGGGTACAGCCTGGATGGTCGCCAGCAGGGCAACATATACAGTCAAACACACTCGCACTCACATCCACAGCTACGGGCAAATTACCATGCTCAATCTACCTGTCCCCACTGCATGCATGTCTTTGGCTGTGGGAGGAAACCAGAGCTCCTGGACGAAACCACACAGAGACAGGGAGAACATGCAGACCCACACAGAAGGACCCTGTGCCTGACCCGGGACTTGAACCTAGGACCTTTTTGCTGTGAGGCAAACAATAACAATTTGTCAAAAAAGAAATTAAGGCTATAGTGAAACCATAGCTTATATATAACCTTCTTGAGAAGGTCAGATATAACCTTCTTAAGTTAAAAAAACAAAACAAAACAAAACAATTACATTAATAATTTATCTCTTAACTAGTAATTAAACTAGTTAAGAGATTCTTCTTTGCTCGTGCCCCTCTTGGTGTTCATTTAAACACCGCAACACCATCAAATCTAGCCTTCCTGAGAAAATACCAACTGTGTGAGCAAGGAAGTGGATGAATGGTGTCAATGTGTGTTAAGAAAAACTTGAAAAAATAAAACCTTTTGATTAAAGGTGACAGAAGAAAAAAAAAGTTAAGTAGTGCTTGATTAATTCATCATGTTCAAAGATACATATACTGCAGCAGTTGGAGCTGTTTTAATTTGTACTATGGTTGAAACCAATCATTTTTTGTCACAGTTTTTTCACTGATCCAGGAGGCTTGCAAGCTACAATGTGACAAATAACTGTGGAGGCATTCTCGACCCACGCTAAGGAACTGTGTGTGTGTTTGTATGATAGCTACACTTATGATGGTTAACAAGCAGGAAATCCAAAAAAAAAAAAAACACTGGGTGAAACAATAACCTGCGAACCAAGATCACACTGTGAGTGTTTCACTTGTCTTACAGCCTTTTATATTCACACAGATGGTGCTTTCAGTGTGTGACTTTTTTTCTTTTCTTTTTTTTTTTGGATGATAAAGGATACAACAGCTGCCCCATAATTCTGCACAACTGCATATAACCTGTATTTGATTTCAGTTCACTTTCAAGCAACAGCTTCCTTAATGTCTGCCATGCAAGATAATCGCAAGATAATAGCAAAATCAGTTTTCTTGTGTTGTAAGCTAATAATTAAACCATAGATATAGATACCCTTAACATTTTAACTTAGTGATCAACATACAATAACAATACAACATACATACAATAACATACAATAATAATCGTCATTTAATTCTGGTCTTAGAGACATTACTTTATTATTACTGTTATTAACTGCTTAGTGTTTTATTGGTAGTAGTATTATCAGATTTTCTATCATTATTAACCACTTTAAACATCTGTGAATCTTTGTCTGTAAGATAATCATTTACTGCCACCCTCTGGAATTTTGGTGCAACAACAACACTTATGATTTAATCACGCTGAATACCTAGGAAACGTGTAAAGTAAATGTAGATTGAATATGAATTTATGTATAAATGTATGTACACTAAAAATGACTGAAAATGTAACTAAATATAGTAAATACTAAATATATAACTAGTATATATATCACTGCTATATCATTGCAGTGACAGCATCTGTATACAAAAAAGGACTCAGTCTTTATACTTTACACTATCAATAGCTTTTATTTCTCTTAGTTTGTTTTCTTTAGTTGGTTAGTACAATGTGCAGAAACATGATAGTGTAGACTGGAGAAACATGCCACTTATTCTAGAATGACACAGCACAATGTTATGGCAATGTTTTAATTATATTTAGCTGACATGCTGTTAAATGTAATTACAGATCTATCAATCTTTCATGATCAGCAGGTTCAACTGTGGCTGGCAGATATTTCACTGCTGCTTTAGTGCTGCTGTTATTTTCCCCTTATTGACACTGCCTGTATTTTCTCCATCCACTCCTTTCTTTTGTCGCTGTGAACCTCATCTGAGGTGATGATCTCAAAGAGGTTGCCATCAATGTCATATTTTTTTGGCAGACACCAGAAGAAGATGAGTGAAAAGAGATAAAGGGGGTTACTGAAAAGAAATGACTGATGGTAAACATCACTTATTTCATGGTAGTAAGCAACGGTCCATGTGTATCCTGTGGCAGTGGCCTCACTTACTTTAGGGCACAAACTCCACAGCTATGACCACAGACCCACAGCGATGGATCACACCCAGATGATCAACAGAAGGAGAGAAGCAAGAAAACATAAATGTGTAGAAGGAACTGTTCTGAAATGTTTCTTTGATTAGCAACAAATTGTGTATTGTGTTGAAGTTGTCCTCATATTTACCTTTGTGGGATCGTAATAATGCAGATGCAATAATTGTTCAGATAAAAGTGCTCCGTTGAAAGCAAATGTTTTCAGCATTTTAATGACTGTTGAGAACAAATTATACATCAATGTAAAAAACTAACCAATACTCTAAGTAGTTGTTTAGAAGAATACTTTATACTTTTACATGAGTATATTTTTACACCGGTCCTGAGTAATATTTCAGTTATGTAAAAATACTTCTACTTAAGTACAAATTTTCAGTACTCTTTGCACCACTGCACAACATGTAACATGCAAACATGTGTAAATGTGATACCGTTCTGGGATGAGACTGGGTTGTCTAGAAGCTTTTCATTGGTGACAAACACAGCAACTTAAAACTACGCCTCCTACTGACCATGTCTGTTTCTTACAGCTGTTTAAAGACAATTACATAGAGAGAATATTATGAGCGTAATTATGAACTTTTATAAACCAAGGCATGTTCAGTTTTGAGATTTTCACCATATCCTGTTCCCACCAAGAAGTCATGTCTGAAGAATACACAAAGCACCTTTAAACACATATTGATCAGGTGTCCGTGTGGCTTGCGATTGTCCGTACTAGTACTGCAGCCTGTAGAGGTACTGCCAACCATGTTGTCTACAAAGTGTAAAACTGTAAATAAAACACACGTATCACCACTTATCCCAGATAAGCATTATTTATTTTCCCACATGAACAGATACAGATATTGAATACAAAGTAAATGACATCTCAGACAACTCAGAACAGATTTCCAAGATGAAGTACAATGTTACCGGCCACATGATTCTTTAAAAAAAAAGGTAGGAATTAATACAGAAGTGATTTTATCATGATATCTGTCTCCAGATCATAAAAATGATATGCATTATTTCATGTTCATGTCTGCAGATTGGACTATATATTAAAGATAATCAAATAATTTCATTTAATCACAAAGAGACAGGTTTGCATAACCTCCTCTTACTTATCACCGGTTCATGCGATCGTTAGACTGTAGCGGTGTCCTCAGGCAGTGAGTTCAGTCTCTTAGCCCAGTCCTTCAGCTTCGCCTTCAGTTTACTTGCTTCAGGTCGGTCTTCTGGCTTCTCACTCAGCATTAACTTAATTATTCGCTTCTGCAAACACAATAAAACAAACAAACAAAAAAACCTCTGAACCATAATCTGCTTAATATTCAACATTATTCACTTCACTTCCTGGTGTATGTATGTAAGCGTAAGTATGTCAGCCTCCCTGTTACTCTGGTGATGAGCAATATGATAACAATAACATGGCATCTTGTGGAAAAATCTGTTTCATGCGACAAGCAAAGAAACTGAGATAAAAAGAACATGGTCATTTACCTCTTCAGGAAAGGTTGAAGAAAACTCTTTGGGAAAGTTGTGACTTCTGGCTTCCTGGAAAATCTGATGTTTATATTGTGATAAAAAAGAAAGATGTTAGATAAGCTGGCTAAGATGTGATAAACAAATTACATTACAACTACATTAGTTAATAATACATAAGATAGAAAGATGATGAACAGTTTGTCTGTTTTTTACACTACTATACTGAAAATAAATCAGCTACTTGTGTAAAGTTAACTGTTTTCCCATTTGCACACAACAGATTGCTCTATGTAATAGTAGCTTTGCCAAGGCAAGATATTTGTAAAACTTTGATAATATACACACCATGAAATGTTCAGTACACAAACAGCTCACCTCATATCTTTCATGGTTAGTGGACAATTTCCAAATGAGTTCCAAGTATATCAGCCCCAAGGCAAATATGTCCACTTTTCGGTCGTAATTTTTCTCACTCTTCTGTCAAAATACAATATAAATATCACATTTACATATGGTGTTGAGCAGAATAACATATCCCTTTAATCACCGGCACAAATGTAGCTCAATATATATTCTAATGAGGTAAATAAAGTAAATTACACAAAAAGAAAAGTTAATCAAGTCTTTTCTCTTTGTATGACGTTAACTGATAAATAAATAATACTATTGATGCTATAATTTTGAAAGCATTTAGTGCTTTTTTCTAACTACAAAAATGACAAGATAGAGCATGGGCATTGTTAAGTGTTGACTAGTTTACAGAGCATGTAAAAACAAATACATTTTATAACATGTATACATAATAATTAAATGCAAATGTCAACATAGACCATCTCACCTGTTCAGGAGCCATGTAGACAATAGTTCCTGTTCGTTGTGTTCTCTCTATTTCATCAATGTCATCAACGTCTACAGTGACCAGACCAAAGTCCCCAATCTTCACCTTTTCATCCTTTCCAAACAAGATATTGGCAGGCTAACCATTGAAAAGAAAAAGTAACAATCAAAACTGATGAAAACCACATTCTCTGTGATTATATATCTCCATCAATGTTAGTGCTAAAATTCATGGCCCTTTACCAAAAACATGCTATATAGGTTACAGTGATCTTGACCATTGAATTTTGGGCATCAACATCTTTCAATCTCTCATCAATTCATTCTTGATGACAAAATCATTCTGAATGAATGATATTGTCAAATGTGAAAAGATTCCTTCAAGGCTCTCTTGGGATATCCTGTTCACAAGAATGGGATCGACAACCCAAAAAACATAGTGCCTCTTGCCACAACTGTCATCAGCATATAAATTCAAAACTTATGATCAAAACACGACTTTGATTTTGACATAAAAATAAATGGCAACTTCAAAAAGTTACTTGACAATCTGTACCAAAAAGTTCAACTTGTAACTATACACAATAATTCAATTCGTTCAATCAACTTTGTCTCACCTTCAGGTCCCTGTGAATGAGTTTTTGGGAGTGAATGTACTCAACTCCATTGACTATTTGTTGAGCAATACTTAGACCTCCCTCTCTTCTCTTGGAGTCTTTCACAGTTTCTTCATTCTTGCTTTTAATCCAGTCTTTAAGTGTTTTGTTGCATAGTTCCATCTTAATGTAGAGGGACTGCTGCAACTGATTATTAGTAGACCTAAAAAAAGGAAAAATGTCACACTTTAACTTGTAGTAAATAGGAAGAATAAAATAGTATATTATGAGCAAATGTCTCTTACTCAGAGGTGCTGTTGTCTAAACCATCCTGGTATTTTGAATCTTCCATCCAACAATTGTAGTATCGAACAATGTTGACATGTTGAAGATCTGATAACACTGTAACCTCTTTCAGAGCTTTTCTGATCAAAGAATTGCATCACAATGTATTAATTAATAAAACGATCAACTTGCCCTGTAATGCATGTGTTAAGGAAATGTTACTGTGCTTGTATAAGTGTATGCTGCACTGCATACTTGACTTACTCATTGCCACGGACAATCTTGACGGCGTAATATTTTTTCAACAGTTTTTCTCTTGCTTTGTAAACTTGACCAAATCCTCCTTTGTCAAGTGGCCGTATGTTATCAAACTCTAAGGTAAATCTGTAGACATGAAATAAACTATTTAGACATAAAAGTTAAACAAATGCAACGTTATGTGCCAACTTGTGCATCAATCAAAAGGAAACAATCCACAGAAGAATAACAGAAAAAACGCAGCATTGCAGTTTTGGATACCTTGACTGGCTCAATGTACCCAAACTAATTCCCTTCGTCTTGTTTTGGACAGCAACCTTAGAAAATACAGTAAATGAAGTTAGATGTGTACATTTCATCACATCATCATTACATCAAGGTGCTACAGAAACTATATAGAGCAGCTCCTTCTATAGATGGGGTGACATCACACTTAAGTCATTGGTATTGCAGTTACAGGAACTTTTTTTGTAACCCACTACAAACTCTACTTTGACTGTTATACAAACAACAGACCTGATCCTTGGGTCGGTTTGATGACTTTTTCAATGCGATAAAATCACTTGAATCTGACTTCTAGAGTGGACAAAAAAAAGAAATGTAAGAAAAAATTGTAGTCCTCATTAGTGTAGATTATTGCTTTATCAACAACAGTTTTCAAATTTTGCAAGAACAGACCTGAACCTTAGCAGGTGATGATGAATCCGCAAATACTATTGAGTCACTTATGCTCATTGGAATGCCTTGTGGTGATGATTTCCCGGTATTACTATCAGGACACAAGTGCAGACATATAGGTACAGATATCTTGGCATATACTGATAAATTGGTTACACAGTTATAGTGTATAGTGCTTACAGTGCTGATGACGGATCTTCTGACGCTGTTGATCCACTGATGGACCCCTAAAATATGCAGAGCAGGATCCACTATTATTTTGCTGAATTGTATTTAGTCATGCAGAAGGAGTAGAAGATGTTTCGCACCTCACTGTCCAAGTCGGACTGTTCACGAAGATCAAACCAGGCCAGCCGCGCTGCATTTTGTTTGGCTTCCTTCACACTCTTACCCTCGCCCTGAGGGTAGTCCTTCTTGTCTATGACTAATTTATAGACAAATCTGTAAATTGTTTTTAAAAAATGTTAGGACCACTGTGTTAATGTTTGAAACGTCTACTCAGATTTCAGAGCGCCAGGTTAAACTCACCGGCAGTTATGAGGTGGACCATATTTGTTCACTTCAATGAATGAATGAGTGAGCTGTTTTTCCTGACAGTAGTCATTAACAAATCCTTTGTAATTTGTCTTTTTAAAGCTGGTGACTTTCTCACTCAGGCTTGTTGTCTCATCACTGTAATAAACAAGTGACATTTCACATTAATGAAGACATTAACATTCAAATAAGCATTGCTATTGTGATATACTCACCAGATATCTGAAACACTCTGATTTAATTCCTCCTGTTGTTGACTTAATGTACTGTTGGAATTTTCATCTGCAGACTTGACAAAAAAATAGCAATTTTAAGATTTCACACAGCAGTACTGTGGCCTGCTCAGTCCACAACACAATATGTTTTTCATATCTATGATTAAGACAAGAGAAAGTGCAGTGTATTTCTACTTACCTCTGTTTTACTGCCACATATGTCCTGATATACAAGCTTGGCTGCTTTCTCCTTGGCTTCCCTCTTTGTTTTACCAGTGGCAGTTGGGTACTGCTTCTTGCCAACCAAAAAGCTGCAGCATTTAAGATTAATAATAATATAATATATACATATATAGAATGCATTTTTAAAAAGTGACTAAATAACTTAATTCAGATGCAGTTAGGGACTTACAAAACTGTATTTTTTAGTCCTGGTTCGGTTGACTCCACAGGTTTTATGGTCAATCTGTTCTTCTGACCATATTCATTGAGCCAACAAATATAGTTGATTTCATTGACATCTGTCTGGTGAGTGGGTTCACTGGAGGCTTCTGCTGAATTGGTCTGTCAACATAGTAACGAAAATACATCAAGGAGATATAAGCCATGTCTTATAAAACAATACACTGTAAAAGGAACAATTATCTCACCAAGTCAGATATGTCCTCATCCTTTTTATTCAAGCATTTCAGGGCTTTTTCTGCAGCATTTTGTTTGGCTTCCTTCTTGTTCTTCCCCACACCTTCTGGAAAGCGTTTACCATCAAGGATCACCCTCTGAATGAATCTGTCATACAAGAACATGAGATGACCTCCCAACAAAGAACATAGATCAGAACATAAAAAAAAAAAAAATAATAATCCAGGATTACAGAGCAGGGTATTCTAGTCGTGTTATCTGTTGTCAATTAATCAACTATATTTGATCAAGTATTGAAAAACATCGATGGACATTAGTGCAGTGGTAAAACAGATAGATAGATAGATAGATAGATAGATAGATAGATAGATAGATAGATAGATAGATAGATAGATAGATATAGATATTCTGAGCAACAATTTGATAAATTAGTTGTATTTTAAGAGGATTAGCGGATTTTCTGTGGACGTCACCATAACACTGAATCATAATGCTTAAACCACCACCCCTCCTTAACCAGGGTGCTATGGAAGAGACTCGATATGCTTCAAACTCCAAAGGTATTTATAACAAAGATAAGAGACATTAAACTTACCTTCTATTATGGTCAGGACCATCCGAGCCAAGGTCTTCAAATTTCAGTGTTAAGGCTTTTCTCTGCGCATATTCGTTCAGTGTAGCAACGCTGTTTTGTGCTGCCATTGCAGATGACGCAGCAGTTGCGATTTGAGTTTTGACAAAAAAAAAATAAGAACCGACAAAGTAAAAAAATATCTCATAACAAGTCCATCATTCGCGTTTAAATCCTAGATCAACTCCTCGCTCTTCGTATGTGCACGTCCTCTTTCGTTTCAGCTGACTTATCACCAGTATCACCAGTAAGTTTCGATTTCTTCGTATCGACGTCATCCACGTACATGGATCAATTAATCGGAACTAACTTTAATTCACCGAAAATGAAACTGGGAATTAAACATCAAGGTATTTATGTAGCCAGCCCTTCACAGCCACGCCTTAACCGATCAACTTAAATTAAACTAAATAAAAATAATAAGAGACATATTCTGGATAAATATAGTCATCCCTGTCACCACTGTCACAACATATTCAACCTGATTCTACTGTGCAGATATCACTGTACTTTGCACACTGTTAATTGCATTTAAAAAAATATTATCATTTTTATTCAATTAATACTTTTCTCCTGTTAGGAATATGCAGAGCCTTGTCTGTGGAGGTTATTTAAGGTGTTTGTAATGCCCCAGGGCTCCAGCAGGTGTCCTCTACTTCCTTTACTGCTGCTACAGCTCAAGTTTCACAAAATGGCAAAGTACTGTCAACATTCCCTGTGCACGTCCGTCATTGTAGCATTCAAACTACAGTGTAAAGAGGATTTTATTGTTTATAAATGTAAACATATAATCCATGAAAGCAGAGATAACTTCAAGAGATTAAACGTAAATATCATTATTTAGATCCCATGTTAAAACCAGTGAACTGTTGTGCTGATAGAGTTAAAATTAGTCGTAAGTACAATCGATTTTAAGGGAACTCAAGCACCCTAATGTATTAAGTGTTTTAATGTATTTAAGTGTAGTGGCCCAACCTTACTTTATGTGGCCAGTGATGGCAACTTATATCTCAGTGATTCCCAACTATTGTGCCACTGCACATTAGTGTGTCGTGAGAGATCATTAGGTGTTTTGTGGGAAATTATACAATTTATCCAACCAATTTATACGACCATTATATTGTATATATATATATATATATACTTGACATTTTTGTCTTTTCTGAAGAGGCTGATTCTTTGGTTCTTCTGTTCCTATCGGTTTGTGACAGGAGCCACTAAGATTAAAAATAACTTGATATGCATCCTTGAATGAACCTTTGGCCTCAAACTGAACATTTTCTCTACCGTAATCAATAATGTAATTTCAGGCTTATGAGCACAGAAACACATTAAAAACAAAATGAAGACATTTCCTGGTTTGTTGTCTTTAGCTTATTCCTGTGCCAACATGTGACGCACACTTCTTCAGTCAGGAGCTGCAAATGCAAAGCAGAAACTTGTGGTTTCATCCTAGAATAACTTATTTCAGTACATGATGTATAAGTAATTATTGAGTCAGGACTTCATTATTTCTTAAAAAAATCACCTTGATTCATTATAAAATACACAGTTTTTTCCCACAAACATTTAGTACAATATACATTGTCATGTCAGTTCATGAAAACAGTTAAAAAACACATCCCACTTAACATTTAAAAATGTCCTATGGAATATGATTCTGAATTAACAATGCTTGTGATCATTGATATATATTTTTTGTCTGTTGTTTAAATATTTCCTTGTAATAATTAGAAAGTCTTATTGTCGTATTGCATAGTTTTAAGTTTTGTAAGTGTATGAGCGCATTCTTCCAAGTCAGTCTTGACTTTACTAGCCTCGGGTCGATCGTCAGGCTTCGCACACAGCATTGACTTTATAATTGGGCTCTGCAATAAAAAATAAAATAAAATGAAATGAAGAAGAAGGAGAAAGTTGTTACAATCTTTACTATTTCAATAAATGTGTCTAGTGTGTTAAGAGGCTCCAGTCAACTATTTAATAAATCATTTTTCTGTTTTCCATCTTTCTAGCAGCAGCTACCTGTGCTGCTTGATATTTGACATATTTTCTTTGTCTCTCATACACACACACACACACCACACACCACACACACACACACACACACACACACACACTTGTGTACTACAGTGTGACTGCTATCCAGTGGAAAATACTG
Source organism: Polydactylus sextarius (assembly GCA_016801845.1). Classification (NCBI taxonomy): domain Eukaryota; kingdom Metazoa; phylum Chordata; class Actinopteri; family Polynemidae; genus Polydactylus; species Polydactylus sextarius. The sequence goes on along the minus strand of CM028911.1, from coordinate 9,287,809 downwards.
TTTCATGTGCCAAGTAATTTGAAAAACAACTGAATTTACCTCATGACGAAAATTGCTCAAAAACTTTTGAGGAAGTATCTGATTTCTGGCATTGTCCCAAATCTAGAATCCATGCAACAACAAACAAAAGAAGAGCATGTATTGTTGTGTACTGTAACATGATAAAAACTAATACAACAAAAACCAAAGTCGTTTTTTTTTTTTTTTTTTGTCACAACAGGAAAAGTGTGGGTATAATTAATGGCATTGAAGGTGACTTATTTTGACTTTACTGGAGTAGTATTTTACATGCAGTGGCTAATACTGCAGCCTTGAGACACACTTCAGACATAAAAGAAAAATGAACTTTACTGCAACAAACAGACAATATTGTCTGCTTCTTCTAGCAACCAGTTGCTCCATATTGTTCTAGTACAGAACACAGGCATAGTTAATGTTGTGCTTTCACTACAATAAGCCAAAATGTCTGTTATCTGTGATTAAGATGCCTGGTAGTTTATCTTAACAATTATAAGTATTACTTATTACTCTATTCAATAATTCTGATTCTGATTTGAACAGTATATATGATTTTTAAATATGTCTGAACAACTCACCTCTTTCTTTTCAAAAGGGAGCTTACAAAGGAGCTCGAAATATATCAACCCCAAAGCAAATATGTCCACTTTTCGGTCATAGCTTTTCCTATTCTTCTGTAAATACAAAAAACAAAAACAAAACAAAATGATCACATTATTAGCAAACAAGCTAAACTATACTATACACCACTACTTGTTAAAATCCTGACAAAGTGCCTTTGATATCTCCCTTTGACAACACAAAATTCATGATTACAATGTCCATACAGGCCATCTCACCTGCTCTGGGGCCATGTAGGATGGAGTTCCTTTGTACACTGTTCTTTCAATCATGTTCTCAGAATCTTCATTGTTCTCAGCCGTGACCAGACCAAAGTCTCCAATCTTCACTTCTCCATCGCGCCCGAACATGATGTTGGCAGGCTAACCACGGGAAATAAATAAAACAAGAAAGAAACAAAGATGTAGTTCCTGCATTGATGTGATGTAATAAACGTAAAAAACTGAATCCACTTCATCTCACCTTCAGGTCTCTGTGGATGAACATCTTAGAGTGAATGTACTCAACGCCACTGACTATTTGCTGAGCAATGGTCAGACTTTCTTCTCTTCTCTTGGAGTCTCGCAAAGATTTTTTCTCATTGTGAATATTTTTCTCATCTATCCACACTTTAAGTGTCTTAGTGTCACACAACTCCATCTGAATATAGAGATACTTTATTGATGAATTACTGGTTGACCTAGAAAAGAGGGGCTTGTTTTTAATTGACTGTCTCCAAAAATACAGATTCACGTTTAGGAAATAAATACAGTAAGGATTTTAACTGGTAAATAAAACTCACTGTGTGCCACTGCTACTGTCAGCTGTACTATCCCACTGATAGCCTGAATCCTCCATCCAACATGTGTAGTATCGAACGATATTGCGGTGAAGGAGTTCTGATAATGCCCCCACCTCTCGTAGAGATTTTCTGGTCGATGGAATACAAGAGCATGCTTTGGGTTAATATAAAACTATAAACTTACAGTATATACTGTTACTAAAATAAATACATCACTTACTGTTTGCAGCGGACGATCTTTATAGCAAAATACTTATCCAGCAGTTTGTCTTTTGCCTTGTAAACACGACCAAAAGCTCCTCTGTCAAGCTGCTCTATGGAGTCAAAATCTGATGTAAATCTGTGAAAAGCATAAAAAACACAAGTATTGTCGACACAAAAAAGTTAAAATGTAAACTGGCTGTATATAAAGAGATAATCAATAGTCAGAACTGAAAACGTACCTAGAAATTGATGACTGGGTTGTTGATCTCTCACTCCCTTTGTTATTGCCTTCGAAACTGACTATATTCTTATTGAATGAATAATAAAAAAAAAAAAAATCATGATATAGAGATTAATATGCGGGAATAAAAATAATAAAATAAAACCTAATTCATTTATTAAGTTCTCAATTTACCTCTTTGCTTTGTCTGCAGACATTTTGAAAATTTGCTGCAATTCTAACAAGAAAAAATATATAATGAACACTAACGTCTCAATCTTTATTGTGTGTTGCACACACAACAAAGTGTGTGCAGCAGCTTTAAGTAAATATCTTACCTTATTCTTGACTTCACACCTGGGCTTTGATCCTTTGTAATGAAAAGTGGGAAAATGTGGTTAATAACAAAGTGTTAAAGTATGTGTGCTCGCAAAATCCATTACAGAAATGACAGACACATTAGGTTCCTACTCAATGATCTTAAGTACAATGAAAAACATTATTTATTTAAGAAAAACTAAGGAAACTTGGTTGAAATCACTGACAAAGTCTTAATCTTACAACACTATTGCTTCCATGCTCATCAAATACATATACATATATTCATACACATTCATAATCTTCAGGAATTCCTATTCTGTATATCTAATTATCTCTTTGTGGCACTGGAATAATCAAAGTCAATTAATTAAATAAAATTACTGTGACTCAAATGGTGAATCAGAATAACTTGACGTGACTTATGAGGCACAAACTAATGAACCATGACAGTAAAATAACAAACCGGATCCTTAGGAGGATTTGATGAATTGGTAGAAGCTGAGCTACTTGGAGTTTTCTGTGTGGATTTTGATTTCGCATCACAGGGCTCCCTTGGAGAATACAGAAAGACACGTTAGTAGAATATTCTCAACTTCAAACTGAAAACTCTGTTGTACTCTTCAGTTAATGCCTTACGGTGTGCTTGTCAACGGCCTGGCTGGAACGCTGTCATCAGACAGAGCCGAACAGAAAGTTACCTGAAAGAAAAAAAGGGAAGTATTTGGCTGTGACATGGTACCAAAGTAACTGATGCTATCTGGAAAGAGGTGCAACTTAATAATCAGCATAACAATAGTGTGATATCTTACTTTTGGTCATCATTTCTTTTACTATGTGGTGACATTTAAATGGTGGTATTCAATTTTGTTATGTAAACCAGTAATTTCAAAACTTCATTAACGCCGCAGAGAATTATTTTCATGACTAGCTCAGGTTTTGTCATCTCAACTCTCTCTGATCTGTTTTTCTTAGTAACTATAAACAACCATGTCTGGATTTTTAATATGTGACTTCCTAACTTTTTATGTGCTGAAACGTTATGAACTTTATAGCAAGACATCTGTGGTGGCAATAACTTTGTGCAAAACAAAATTGATAAAGTATCTGGAAAGATGAAACACTAGTAGTTACGACTAAAACTACTAGTTGTCATGTTAAAAATACAAAAACTTAAGTACCTTGCTGTCCCAATCAGACTGTTCTTGAAGAGCGGACCAGGCCAGCTGAGCTGCGTTTTGTTTGGCTTCCTTTACATTCTTACCCTCACCCACAGGGTATTCCTTGTTGTTGATCAATAATTTGTAGAAAAATCTATGTAGGCAGAGAGGAAATATTTAGATAAACCTGCAAAGATTTCTCTCTTTTGTCTTTTAAGAGTTGGCATGCAGTGCCTGTAATGTCTAGCTTAATGCTGGACTCACTGAGGATTATGAGGTGGGCCACGTCTCGCGTCTTCGATGAATGTATGGGTGCGGTGTGTTTTCTGACAGTAATGGTTGACCATTCCTATGAAATTTGTCTCTGCAAAGCTTCCACTGTTTGTCTTCATATTCAATTTTTTTGTCTTATTGCTGTAATAACAAAACAAATCAGACACTTAATTGAAGCTGTACGAACCAAACAGAATCAAAACAAATGAACAACTTACAATTGTTTGTTCTCACCAGATTTCTGACACATTTTGTTTTAATTCCTCCTTTTTCTGGCTTGATGTGCCATCTCCAGTCTCAAAGATAAAAAAGATTTATTATAATTACATTCTATTACATTGCATATACAGCTGCTACACCTCCTGCCTATTATTTTGTAGGTTCCTCTTTTGCTGCCAAAACAGACATGACCCATCATGACCTTAATGCTACTTGACCTCTGAAGATGTGCTGTGGTATCTGACACTAAAAACAGATTCTGCAGTGCACTGTGTGCATTACCACCTTTCTATCTAACTAGCATTAAGACCTATTGTAATTGATTAATTGTATTGATGGATCGGACCACATGGACCAGCCTTCACTTGTAGTAGGTCCTGAGAGTAGCAGTTTTGGAGATGCTCTGTTCTAGCCATCATGTTGTAGTATCACATCTTCACATTGCCTGTTATTCCTGTTTTAAACTGCTTTAAGTATCCAACCTACTGACAGATGCAAAGATAAGTGGTATTCACATAATGTGTCAGTGATCATAATGTTATGGCTGATTTTTCAATGTCTTACTACTTACCTCTGTAGTTTTGCTGCCACATATCTCGTGATATACAAGCTTTGCTGCCTCCTCCTTGGCTTCCTTCTTTGTTTTCCCATAACCCTCTGGATACTCTTTATCACCAACCACAAATCTGCAACATCTAATACACAAAATATGGAGCATTTGTAAATAGTGACTAAATGACTTAGAATGAATAAGGATGACTTGTGGATACTTACTGATTAGTAGTATGTAGTCCCAGTCTGGTTGACTCCTCAGCTCTTATAAGTAACCTGCACTTGTGACCATATTCATTAAGCCAACATATGTAGTTGATGTTACTGATATGTGTTGGAGGAACTGGAGCTGCAGGAGCGTCCGGTGCCTCTTTTGTCTGTCGACGACAAAGAAGACGACAAATAAACATAAAGGAGATGAGCAACTTGAGCTCAGAGCTTTGGAACCTAAAAACAAACAGCAAGTAAATAAACTGATATATTTATCTCACACAATTATTAGCTGATTCCTCCTGAAGGCCTTGCAAGGCATTTTTAGCTGCATTCTGTTTGGCTTCTTTCTTGTTCTTCCCCACACCAGTAGGATATTCTTTGCCATTCACAAATGCTCTTATGGTAAATCTGAAAAGAAATTAGAAGACTTGGGTCAAACAATATATTAGGGAAGAACATGGTGTAGAAACCCAATGTGGTTAAACCCATATCGGGCTACTAGACAGGTTTGAATGCTGCTATAAAGCCATAAAAAGGTTTATCTCATAATGTAGGATGTAGGAACAAAACTGTAAAACACACATTTTTTAAATGTGCCAGCACCAGAGCTGATCATCTGAAAAATTGTGGCTCGGTCAGTAAAATATAATTGTATCAGTTGCAGCTTCTTCCTGAATTGATGTTACCATCACATCATGTCGTACTCCTAAATACTTTGACATATATTTGTTTTGCAAGGATTTTCTCTGGTGTCTTTCCTGAAGTTGCAGGTTATTAATCCCATGACACGACAAACCCAAACTCACGTTTTGATGTGATCGGGTCCAACAGCTCCAACGTCTTCATAAGTCACCACCGAACGTGTTCGCTGTGCAAACTCATTCAGCTTCGCTACGCAGTTTCCCGCAGCCATTATAACCAATAAAATAGCCGGAATGTCAACTTATATTAAATAACAACCACACAACATTGTGCTAATCTCGTAATTCTACATCTCTTCCGCTGACATGTCGCTCTAGCTCCATTTTTTCGTCAGCCTCGGCCCATTGGCAACCCTGTCTCTGACTACAGTTTAGTTTCGTTTTCCCAGTATACGTCACTTAAAATGGTGCCTTCACGTGATGTGTGAAATATTAAATGTATCGTGCAAATATGAACATAACCGTGAATAAAACACAAAACTTCGAAATCTGTATAGTAGAGTAATAGATAAATCTTAATTTGGGTTTTCTTAAATGTGTCTCTTTTAGTTGTCTTGTAGCAGTTTAATCATCAATAAATGTATGTTAATGTTGTGCACTTTGACTACAATTATCTAGGTCGATATTTTATAATTTAAACCATATTTGATTAAAGTCAAACGTATTTTTATAATGTTGGCTGCTTGAAATGTTTGTAGCTTTAATAAAATATATTCATACCTGCGCACCAACCTCGTCAAAAAGCTCGTTTTGCTTTTTTAGCTTTAAATTACTACAATTCCCATGAAGTTAAGTCATCATAAATAAAGGCTCATGGGAGTTGTAGTTTCAGACATTTAAAAAAAATGACACGTTCACAATACCTTTGTTATGTCTTAGCAATACCGGAAAAACAATTTAAATAAACACATATTTATACATATTATCTATGATTAGAAAAAAAATGAATGCTTTTTTAAAATGGCAGCCACAGCCTGATTAGTGGTTTAAACCCACATTGTCTGCTGAGAAGATAAACACCATTGAAATCCAATGAATACACTTAAATACTTACAGATAATAAGAATTTGAAAACACATTTTGTTAAGTAATTCAAACCCAGAGTAATTCATTCTATTATACGTTGGTAAAATAAAACAGCACATTATAATGTAACGAGGCAGAAGTCTTAAGACATTTAATGAAAACCCAGGGCAACTTTTCTAAATATAAATATTAAAAAGGTTTCATTGATTTTCCACATGAATTCTACACATAAAAAAAAAAAAAAAATAAGACCATTGGTCAAAAACAGCATAAACAATGACATTCTTTCAGAGATAGACATCAGATGATGTCCGATGTAGTAGCTGTCTGATAATATGAAGTAACTCTTCCGCTAATTCTGATCATTTTATTGCCTCAGTTGTTCTGTTGTAGCCAAGTCTGATTAGCCTCTTTCAGACTGAAAAGTGCCTGAATGTTTCTAGAGTCAAACGTGTCTAACTGCATTTCCACCAGAAACTGCTGCATGTATATATATATATATATATATATATATATATATATATATATTTTTTTTAAATCAGGTTCAGTCATGGTCTGCTGCTGTATCTCCTGGACAGTTAGAGCATAAGTCGTCTTCATCTGTAAGAAAACAAACATATTAGTGTATCATCAAAGGAAACACAACAAACCATAACAAAACTACAGCCACGTCAGGCCACTAGCCTCTCTGGATAGGGAGCCTAGTCACACTCCTCTACTTCTGGTTCATGGGTCCTATGCTCTTACAAATTATTATTTTCTATTTTAAATGTGCCATAGTTTTCACATATAATGTTTGTGAATTTTAAAGGTATTTTTTGACATCGAGAGAGCACTGCTTTGTTTTTGAGCACTGATTTTTCCGATCTGAAACGTGACTTAGGCTCCCCGTTGACCCACTGGGTCCTTAGATTGAAGAAAAAATTTAATATAACCTACCTTTTTAAAAAATCTTTTAATCTGTAATTCTTTCTTGTTTTATTCCTGTTTTCTTGTTTGACTCTTATCTTTTTTTATTTCCTTTTAATTGCTTTTGTAGAGCTTTGAATTTTTTTTTTTTTATATAAAGTGCAATACAAATAAAATTTATCATTATTATTCTTATCAATTACAGTGAATGGAGAGAGCACAGTCTAGCACAGTCTTGTTTGTCATGACAGGCACATTTTGGCAAGATTGTGCTATATTCCCTAATGTGCCCATCATGACAAACAAAAGACAGGCACATTATGGCAAAAAGGTTGTGCTATACAGCCATGCCCTTTCAAAAGAGTTTGTCTAATAACTACTGTAATGATGTCATCAATCTTACCGTTATACGTGGTCCCACACCATATGCAGTAAAAATGGACTCCTCTCAAATAGGAGGTCAGAATGCCCAGTTTGTCAAAGGACTGTAACAGAGAGGCAAACGTATATTAATATTATTCTTGATTTAGTATTAGTGATAATATACTAATTACACATTATGACAGAATCTGCTAGTAAACACTGTGATAAAAAAAACTTGACCAGAAGGTTCTCCAAGTTACCAAAAGTTACTTTTGGCAACTTGGAAAAGTTACTTTTGTACTTTTGGTAACCAAGTTACCAAAAGTACAAATTCACTTCAGAAATGTAAATGCAAATAAATCCTAAAAAGCTTACAACCTTTATGTTATATCTATTTTACTTTCCAGTATGTCTAAATAATAATAATAATAATAAAATGGTACACAAGAAATATATTAAATCAGTTAAAACAGTTAAACTGAATACTAACAGTTAATTCCACAATCTCCTCATCCTTGTCCTTCTCCTCCTCTGTGAGTTCATCTTCCTCATCATCAGCATCTGCTTTTGGCCAGTACCAGTCTTCTCTGGGGACAGTGACGCCCTAAAATGAAAATAATTCATTTAAAAAAACAACATTCAGGTCTCTGCTCTTTGCCGTATTGTTTCTGCATTAAGTGAGGCATGCTTTTCCTTCATTCAAAATCTATGATATAGTCATAGCTCTTCCAACCTTCTGACTGTCAAGCTGCTCACAGGCTCGCTGGCTCCTCCTGAGATCTCCTTCAATCTTACGCTCCTCTCTCTCTGTCCTCACTCTTGACCTGGAATGAAAAAGCCCATTATAACACACACACACAAAGACTATGAAATATTTAGCATAGCATATCTCACGTGCAACTGCAAACTTCACCTAAAATCTTCCAGAGATTTGGTCTCATTTTGTTGCTTTGCTCGTACTTTCTGCCGATAATGTTCAAGCTCCTCCTCAGCTTTTCTTTTCTTCATTTCTTCCATTCCAATACCACCTCTGTCTGATCCAGCACACAAAGAACAGTACATCATTGTAAGCTATGTATAGATGAACTGTATGTTTTTTTTTTAATTTAAATAAAAGAAAGGGGGGAAAAACACCTACCGGTTTTTATGTTAAGAGGAATTGGATCAACCCTCCCTCCTCCTAAAGAGGGGAAACATTAACATTAATACACACAAAATAATTAATAACAAAATAATTTTAAAAAATCAGTAAGGCAGAAACTAACCCTGCTTTCCAAGGCCTTGACCAGCTTTGTAACCCATTTTCTGCAGAAGAGCAAATCCCTTGTTCTCATTGCTGATGGAGCTCTGTAAAGCCGTTTCTCGGCTTTCTTTCTCCTGCTCCTTGTAGGTCTTCTGGCGGTTCTTAATGTTTGTCTCCTTTTGTCGCGTCTCCTTCTTTATTGCTTCTTTTACCCGCCTCACCATGTTGACCCCTGGTTTCACGTCTTGTCTGACAGAAGTAATGACAATTACAGAATAATTAGGATCATGAAACAGTGATCGTTATTGTGTAAAGCAACAAATGCAAACTCCCACTTTCACATTTTCACAGCTGACACCACCGGTCGTTAAAACTACATCAATATTATTAATGCAACGATGTCGACATCCCCAGGTTTTAATAGAGAACGACAGCCACACAAACACTTACATTTTATTGAGAAATGCATCTGACATATAGTCTTCTTCTTCGTCAGACATTGTGGCCTCGAAGACGAGAAAAAAAACGTGGAAAACAGAAACTACTATTGTTTATCTACTTAACTGCGGCGGAAAATTTGTATTTCTTAAGGTCTCGTTTTGGTCCGTTCAAATTTACGTTCCGGGTAACTACAAGTACACAAACGTCTGAAGTTCCGGAAAATAATTAAGAAGAAGATGTGTATTTTGAGTGCACAAAACGACTATAAAAAATATTTACGTATAATATATGGCACTGATGTACGTTATATCAAAACTGTATTTTCTCCACATTAAAAAAGAATGGTTTCACATCGGACGTACTTTAATGCGGCACCGCTGATACTCGTCGTCATTCATCCTGGGTTGTCGAAACACAGGTAGGATGGACAGTTTGGTTACGTATATCCAATATTTTTGACATAGTGTTGTTACGAGGATGTGTTATAAACATTTAAATGCTTTAAAATACGACTTCAGATAGCTGGCTGTCAGTTTGAGTGAGGGTGTGTAGTCGGAGTTTAGCTTGTTCCTTGTAGGAACTAGCTAGCTTGGGTTGCTAACTAGCTCGCCTATCAACAGCTGGATGGAGGCAGCTGTCATCACAGAACAGCTTAATGTAAACGCTGCGTAGCTTCAACATTTTAGTTCACCATAATTTATACGATGAAGAAAAGCGTTTTTGACAACGTGTAAACCAGTCACAGCAAATGTAACTTTTGAATAACTTACGCCTCTGTCACAAACATAGTAAAGTCATCGCAATTACAAGGATCCCTTAACCGATTGACGAAAGGGTGAATATTAGAGACCCGCACTGACAAGACACAACCCTCAATCTATCATTGCAGAGGCGAGGGTGTACAGCACGGTGTCATAAGGTCCTCGCCATGGAGCTGGCTCACAGTCTGCTGCTCAACGAGGATGCCTTGGCTCAGATCACTGAAGCAAAGAGGCCTGTCTTCATCTTTGAATGGCTCCGCTTCTTGGATAAAGTTCTTGTGGCTGCAAATAAGGTGACTTTTCTCATTTTCTGGCCTAATTATTGTGAGTGAGTTTTATCGGGAACAGTTTGTGACTTTATTTTATGTTTGACTGGCAGGTGGATGTGAAGGAGAAACAGAAGAAGTTGGTCGAACAGCTGACAGGCCTGATCAGCAGTGCTCCTGGACCACCAACAAGAAAACTACTGGCCAAAAACCTTGCCACCCTGTACAGCATCGGTGACACCTTCACAGTTTTCCAGACCTTGGATAAATGCAATGACATCATCAAAAGCAAAGATGACACGCCTGCATATTTGCCAACAAAACTGTAAGCTCCTATATATTATTTTAAAACTGCAGTCATTATGTATATTTGAAATTATAATCACAGCAGTGTATTGATCATTTTAACCTGAAATTATACACATTTGCAGTAAGATGTAAGCCTTTCAGCACAGCCTTCGGTATCAACAGTTAAGCCAAATGATAATCTGCATAGTCTTAATGACGTTTTATGTTTAAAAGGGGGTGGGGGGTTAAGTACATGAGCAGATGTTATGGTGTATTGCAGTGATTGAAGCTGCAGCTTTGAGGTCAAATATATTCCATGGTCTAGATGATTGATACTGATCTCTAATCTTTATTATTTCATTGCATTGCTCTTTAAATAATTTGAAGTGACATGTGATTATAACTTTTCTTACAGTGCTGCAGTGGCATGTGTTGGAGCTTTTTATGAGAAGATGGGCAGGATGCTGGGAAGCTCCTTTCCAGACACAATTAATAATCTTTTGAAGGCCTTAAAAAGTGCAGAGGTGAGACTTCTTGCAGTGGAAAATTGAAAAATGGAACACAGCTGTCCTTTGCCTTTTTTAGCAGGAACGCATTAGGTGAAATTGCATATCAGAACAGTAATTGGTAAATAAATAGATTTATTATGAAGAAACTGATGTGACCTCTATTATGTGTTAATCCTATTTTTTCATCTATGCTATGTTGATCTAGTCCCAAGGCAGAGGAGAGATCCTCCTCAGCCTGCAGAAGGTGCTCAGTGGACTGGGTGGTGCTGCAGCTTCATGTCACAGAGATATCTACAAGAATGCCCGCTCACTACTCACAGACAGGTCCATGGCTGTACGCTGTATGGTAGCAAAGGTTGGTCTGACAAAAATGTCCAAATTAACCTGTAAAGTATTTAACAAAAATATATTAGATTTGGTTGGAGCAGTTATTATCATGTCCAGTTCTGTTGAATGTTTGTGAAGGTTCCTCATTCTGCTGCAGGATCGTATCGAACCATTTTCAGACCTTTTCTACCAAAGACAGACTTTGCACTTTCATCCAAAAATGAGTATCCCTCATGTTTTTAGTGTGTTGATGCCTCTTTGGAGGATCTTCCAATATCTGGACACCATGTCGTGCTCCTGTCATACAAATGAAGATTTCTTTGCTTGGCCAACTGTTTCTGTTGGTGATAAGTAAAGCTGTGTCAATAGGTGCACATAAATAGCACTGATACATGTGATTGTGCTGTGTCATTTATGATACCCAAATTGAGATGAATTGCGCAAAGACAGTTTCCTGTTTAGAAAACATGACAACCATTATTCATCTGGTACTAGTTATGTGGCTTCCATAATGTTCATATGGATGTGAACTGAAGTCAATATTTAATTGGATCTCAAAGATCATTTAGTTGCACAGTATTGCAACACAAAACAGAAGTTTCCTTTATTTACATAATGTAAGTGTGACAAGACAAGAAAAAAAATGTAAATTGCACATCACAGTTAAAGGAAACCCGAGGTGCCTTATAGAATAAAACACAAAGGATAAAAACAACAAAGGGAAGGACTGAAACAGGTAAAGAAATTGGTTCGTAGTTTGCAGCTTGAAAAATGTTATCATAGTTTCAAGTCTTCGCTCTTCAGATAATTTATTCCACCTTCGGACAACATAGAAAAACTGCTTGACCATGTTTAGTTTTAACTGAAGGCACAACTAATGAGTGAACCAGCTGAAGAATTTAGAAGGGTTAGCACTGGGTCTGACAAGTATCTTGGTGCAAAACCGTTCAGTGATTTATGGGCAAATGGTAGAATTTTGATCTGATGAGACATTTGTAGCCAGTGGAGTTTATCTTTATTTTTCTCACCTGACCAGTGCCTGTTGGAGCTGCAGAATGAAGCCGTTTTCATGTGGACCACAGAGCTGGAGAACATGGCCACGTTGTGTTTTAAGGCACTGGAGGGATCCAACTATGGGGTTCGGGTAGCAGTTGCCAAACTATTGGGGACTGTCATGGCTACTGCTTTGATGCCCAAACAAGCAGCTGGTAGGTTAAAGATTTGCTTTTTGTGGTTTATGTCCAGCTACTTTTGTGTTAATAAGAGAAGCTTACCACTTTAATACTTCATGATCTCAACTCTTTTGCTCCTCAGTGATGCGTCAGAATGTGAAGCGGGCCACTCTGGAGGAGGTGCTGGAGCTAATGGCTACAGGATTTCTGCGTGGTGGATCTGGCTTCCTGAAGAGTGGAGGGGAGATGTTGAAGGGGGGAGGCTCCGTGAGCAGGGAGGTGCGGGTGGGCGTCACACAGGTGAGCTGAATTCCTGAAGCAAGTAATTAGAATCTGAACCTGTGTTGTCTGATTCAGCTGCTACACACAGTCTTTCTTCATCCTCCTCAGGCCTACGTTGTGTTTGTGACTACACTTGGTGGTCAGTGGTTGGAGCGCAACTTTGCCACCTTCCTGTCTCATGTTTTGGACCTGGTGTCACACCCAAGGGCCACACAGACACACGTTGAGGCTGTGTACTCACGGCGCTGCGTCTCCTTTATGCTTCGTGCCACGCTGGGGGGCTTACTTGGAGAGAAAGCACAAATTGCAGCTGGCAAAGAAATCTGTCAAGCCATCAGCAAACAAATGAGGGCTGTGGGTAAGGAGGATGGGGGGGAAATATCACGGTTCAGAGCATTACAGAGTAAGTACTCATCCATTATTATCCATTTCATTTCACCCTTCATTCAGTTTCTAAAATTCTTGCATGGTTTGTGCTTGTGCTGTGTGCGGACATGGGTTTTTCCTCCAGCCCTGTGTTGTGTGCAGAGGTGGTGTGTTTCTGCTTTGTTTCTTGCTTTATGCTCACTCTTCACATCTCTTTTTAACAACAGACAACATCATTTTGTCAGTAACATTATTCATTGCCAGCTCAGCATCAGAGTTACTCATGCTTGCATCATTTCATAGCCGTCATGGCTATTTGTTTGTGAATTTACATTCTGTTGCTGTATTACAAAGAGCCTCAAGTCTCAAAGGAGCAAATAACATAGTAACTCTTTTTGTGTGTTGACACATGGCTGACACCAGCAGAAAAAATTGCATGTGCTACTAAATTCAAAGACAGTATGAAGAAGCCATTTTGCCATCCCACAGCAACAAGATAAACTATTGATATAATATTTACTTCCTTATATTTGTGCACCATTTAGTTTTATTTTTTTTTTTTAACACATCAATCATTTTGCAATCACCTTTATGTCATTCAAAAGGGATGATTCTTACTCTGATTTGCTTTGCAACCTTTAAGCTATTGTAAAGTATGTTAAACTTACATTATAATGTTATTATTGATGTTAAGAAAATAGGAGTTGAATGTCAGTATCAGTGATGTGATCCTGAGCATTTCACCGTTCACTCTGTACTTGCTGCTTTTCCAACCAGTTGGATCTGTGAGACTTCTTGAAATGAGAAATGTCTGTGCTAAAAGTGAATTTTTTCCTGGAGCCATGATGGAAGTGGGACCTCCTTGTATGTTTCCCTTCATATTCAGTCAGTTCCCTATGTACCAAGTTGTGCAGGAAATCAAAACATGACTGCCACAGTTCAAGAAGCAGCTTAAAATCTTTAAATCAATCAACTTTTTCTTTATGTGTAATCTATGTAGACAATTGTCTATTCAGAGCTCTGAGGATTTCAGTTTTTGTTCAATGACCACCAGACACGCTTGTCAGCAAATTAATTAATCTTTGTTCATTTATACTGTAGTATGATGAAAAAAATCCTCACAGCTCTGAGGTTTTGGCATATACATTACCGGTCAAAATTTTTAGAGCATCCTCATTTTTCCAGTATTTATTGAAAGATGAACAACTCAAGTCTTGAGAATAACCTGATACAAAGGTCAGCTGTAAACTCCTAAAGGTAAATAAAAACAAATAGAAAACAGACCTTTTTCATCATTTATAGACCCTTTGTCAGCGTTTGAACTGTGGTAATGCACAATCCATCCATTATTACGTTAATCCTGTACTACAGGGTGTAGTGTTGTATAATGGTGGTTTAACAAAGGAAGACAGACTGGTTGGTTGGGATTCATCCAACAGTGACATAGTGACCCAAAACATTAGAAGAAAAGAATTAGTTGGTGAACTGGATAGAGTGAAAGAAAAGCATTTGAAAGACCAAATTTAGCTCAGTCAAATATTTCCATTTCTCCTTTTTTTAGGTTTTATTATCATTTATTTGGAAATGCATTTATTTTGAGAAAAACTGAAACACTAAATTATGACATAATGTCAACGTAAACAACATCTGCATAAACTGAGGTGTTCTAAAACTTTTGACTGGATGTATATATTTGTGTATTATATATGTATATTTTGAACGTCCAGTTCTGAAGTTACAGAACTGATAATGTGTCGCAGCAGTAAATGGCCTAATGTGGTCAGTCAGTGATGTTATCACAAGCTTCAATGTACTTATTGAGAAGTGTCAGAGGATTATAATTATCTTCTGAAAGTTTTATGTTTCTTAGAAAATATCACTTTAAGTTGCTATTGATTGGTGACCACTTTATCCATCAATGCTGCATGCATTATGAATGAATTATGAATTAAATAATACATAACAGTACTATTTATATTAGTAACTTAACAGTCCATTCTGTCAGGACTTTTGATTGTATATAACGACATTTTATTCTGACGTTTTCTTGTTTGTTTGTTTTTTTGCTTGTTTGTTTTTCGTCACGTTCTTCCAGAGGCTGTTGTGAATGACATCAGTGGAGAGAACAAGGCAGGGGCAGCTGATGTCTCTGCCAGTCAGCATGTCATGGTGTGTGCATTGAAAGAACTGGGCAGTCTAGTTCAGAGCTTGAGTGCCACAGCTTCGCCGCTCATCCAGGAGCCTTCTATAGGTGGGACACGCAATGTTTAATGGGACATATGTTTAGTCCGCTGAGGCTTACTGCTTCTGAAGATACTGCTCCTAACTTGAGCGAAAACTTACATATTCAGCTTGTATTATATTTCAACATTTCCTGTAACTTGTGAAATGTATTTTAACATGCACATCTTATATTGACCCATTTACTAACTGAAATTCATGTTAAATGAAAGTCCTCTCTGCATAATACTGATGCAAATCACTTGAGTGGTGATTTCCAGGAAGACAAAATGAATTTAGAATTTAAACATATTTTATGCTCGGTTCCCAGGTCTTCTTGAGACTGTGACCTCGGTGCTGCTTCACCCAAGCATGGCAGCTCGTTTGGCAGCTGCCTGGTGTCTGCGCTGTGTTGCCGTGGCCCTGCCCTATCAGCTGACCCCACTGTTGGACCGCTGCGCTGAGAGAATCAACAACCTGAAGAGTTCACCTGAAGCTGTGAGCGGCTACAGCTTTGCGATGGCTGCTCTGCTGGGAGGCGTACACCAGTGCCCACTGGGTATCCCCCACTCCAAAGGAAAGGTGTGTAGCCTCTGACACAAAGATCAATCACTAATTCATCACTGAGGAGCAGCTTTATGTATTCCTTTGTATAAACTGAAAAGACTGAATTGTCTCTGTCATTTTCTTTCCAGTTGGTGGTGAGTATAGCTGAAGATCTCCTGCGGACTGCTGCTCAGAATAGTCGTCTGTCCTTGCAGCGCACACAGGCTGGATGGCTTCTGTTAGGGGCCCTCATGACATTGGGTAACTCTCTCAGACACTTTTCATCTCTTGGCTTTGATTTGTCAGCGCCACCAACATGGTCACTACATTATTTTTGTATCCAGGACCTTCCCTCGTACGCTATCACCTCCCCAAGATGCTGCTGCTGTGGAGGAATGTGTTTCCTCGCTCCCAGAAGGAGCTGGAGGCCGAAAAGGCCAGAGGAGACTCCTTTACCTGGCAGGTCACTCTGGAGGGCCGAGCTGGAGCACTGTGCGGTAAAGAAACACCTAGATTTTTACCTTCTCTTTTTCTGTGGAATCAGCAGACACAATTCTGATCAAACCTCCTCTTTCTTTTGTTGGCAGCTATGCGTAGTTTTGTGGCGCACTGTCCTGAGCTGCTAACAGAAGATGTGATCCGTCGACTGATGACTCCCATTGAATGTGCTATGACCATGATGTCTCAGTGAGTGAAATGTTTGAAATATAAAAACTGATGGATTTTTTTTCTGATTCTCTGATCACATATGTTTTGATTGTTATATTTTCATCCTTTTCAGTGTTCCTGCCATCATTAAGGTCCATGGTGCTCATCTGAAAGCAAGTGCAGCAATGGTGAGGCTCCGGTTGTATGACATCCTGGCTCTGTTGCCTCCCAAGACCTATGAAGGTAACAGATTAACTTTTGTGTTTCTTCATGAAGTAAACATTTATAGAACTTTTATACAAGATGTTTTAAACTCTGTAATCTTATTGTGTAGGCAGTTTCAATGCCCTCTTGAGGGAGCTGGTGGCTGAGTTCACTCTCACTGACAACTCAGCCAACACCACCACCTCTTTGCTGCGCTCTCTCTGTCACTATGATGACAGTGTGCTCATGGGCTCCTGGCTGCAAGAGACTGACCACAAGTCTATAGAGGATCAGGTGAGTGAAAATCTCTAATTAAATGTAGGTTCTGTTTGTTGGTCATGTCTCTGGAGTTTTTACTGTGGTTCTCTTACTAATGTTATTGTATCAATGTTCCTCTGCAGCTGCAGCCCAACAGTGCATCAGGCAGCGGAGCTCTGGAACACGACCCCTCCTCCATCTACCTGCGTGTCCCTGTTGGCGAGGCCATTCCTGGGCCTCTCCCTTTGGGAGTGTCTGTCATTGACGCTTCTGTGGCTCTGTTTGGTGTTGTTTTCCCTCATGTCTCCTTCAAACACAGGTAAGACATTCAGTTGAAAATATAAAAAGGTAGTGATCTATTTAGATTTGCAATGTCGACATGTTTAATTTTGTTGTTATGTTATGCTCTCATGCCAGTTCAGTGTTTTGTGTGTTTGTAATGAACTCTACCTGACTTTGTATGCGACTCAGGCTGCAGATGCTAGACCACTTTGCAGAGTGTATAAAGCAGGCTAAAGGTGTTCGTCAGCAGGCAGTCC
The DNA here is from genome assembly GCA_016801845.1 of Polydactylus sextarius. Taxonomy (NCBI): domain Eukaryota; kingdom Metazoa; phylum Chordata; class Actinopteri; family Polynemidae; genus Polydactylus; species Polydactylus sextarius. The sequence goes on along the minus strand of CM028911.1, from coordinate 9,270,161 downwards.
AACTGAACATCTTTACTGCAGTGCTCAGTGCCCTCAAGGTGAGAAAACTTGTTTTATATCCTCTTCAGACAGGAATAGTGTGTCATTATTTGGTTAATGTACACAATGAGAAATAATGTATCTCTTCCTTTTTGCCTGACTCAAGGGTTTGGCTGAGAACAAGAGTACTCTGGGTCCTGAGGAAGTGCGCAAGTCAGCTCTGGCCCTGGTGATGGGAGCTTTGGACAATCCTAACCCCATCCTGCGCTGTGCTGCTGGAGAGGCCCTGGGCAGAATGGCTCAGGTGGTGGGTGAGGCCACCTTTATTGCCAGGATGGCACAGACCAGCTTTGACAAGTAGGCATTTTATGTTTGTATTAACTTTTTTTGTTTCTCCTGTGATAAGCAGTCACAGACAAAACAGAGTTTTTTATATTTTATTGGAGCTCAGAGGTGTTTTCAAGTAGACTATAGTTACAGTTGTTGATTATTATATCTATGTTCAGCTATCTCTCTGCCCTTGGCTATAATCAAAATTCATATCTCTCCACCTCCATTTCCAGACTGAAGTCAGCCCGTGATGTAGTGTCAAGGACAGGGCATTCACTGGCTCTTGGCTGCCTGCATCGATATGTTGGAGGAATTGGCTCAGGCCAGCACTTAAAGACCAGTGTCAGCATCCTATTGGCTTTGGCCCAGGATGGGTCTTCTCACGAGGTCCAGGTATGGTGATTTAGGAGGAATGTACTGAATGTTAGAATTCACTTATAGCTGACAAAAAGTTGGAGATTGTTCTTCATTAGCATTATTTGTGTTTTAAAGCCTAATAACTCAAATATTTTCTGTCTTTTGTCAGACGTGGGCTCTGCACTCTCTTGCTCTGATTGTGGATTCCAGTGGTCCCATGTACCGAGGCTACGTGGAGCCCACCCTGTCTCTGGTGCTCACGCTGCTCCTCACTGTGCCCCCATCACACACAGAGGTGCATCAGTGTTTGGGCCGCTGCCTGGGAGCCCTCATTACAACTGTGGGACCAGAATTACAGGGTAACTGTGGTCAAAACAACATCACAAACCTCCTTTGTTATAATTTTCTCATTTCCTCAATGCTGTGTAAATGAGACGCATGCTTTGCTGGCCATCAGATGGCAGCAAAACCATGTTTAACCCACAATGGCCACTGAAGCAGACTTAAGCCCTATTCACACAGGATTAGTTTTACCAATGGACACCTGGTAACTTGTAAATTAACCCCCCACGTCTGTGTTGCATTCACACGGAATAAGTGATGTCTGTATTTTACTTGAATTTACTGACATTACGGCCCAGATACGATGTCAAAGCTGTGCTCGTCGTGTGTGACAACTGCTCTGTCCAACACGTTGAACCGACAGTATCGCCAGGACAAAACCCTTATACATATCTGTTTGGGTTAAAATGATCACATTTAACGTGGTATATAGTCGTCATGGCAACAGTAAATAAAATGTCAAAGCAGCAATGTGGCTTGGAACAGTGGGCAGTTGTCGGGATAACGGGCTGTCAGGGTGTTTGTATTAAACTTGTTGAAAGATAGAAAAAGTTCCTTACTACATGCTGCTACGCATTTCATCCATCTCAATATTCACTGAAATTTTGCTCTTCTGGTGGATCTGAGCTGCCATTTCTACGAATGGGTTTCCGTTCTGTGTATGGAGATGACGAGACCACCCCGCAATCACTGAGATGCAGATTCGCACGGGACTAGTATTATCACGGGATGTCTGTGTTCGGTGATTTCAGTGATTTGTGGTGGAATTTTTACTTTTTTACTACAAATCACAGACATGGCCCATTCGCACAGGATTAAAATCACAGACATCCTCCACAATTATTACAAATTACCAGACGTCACCAGGTAAAACTAATCCCGTGCGAATAGGACTTTAGACGGATACTGTGTGTTTTCTAACTGCTGTGTTGTTTCTTTTTGTTTCGCTTCCTAATCACTGTTGTTTATGTTGCTAGGGAATGGAGCCACTATCTCCACCATCCGCTCATCTTGCCTGGTTGGTTGCGCCATAATGCAGGACCACTCAGATTCCCTCGTGCAGGCAGCAGCCATCTCATGTTTGCAGCAGCTGCACATGTTTGCTCCACGCCATGTCAATCTCTCCAGCCTGGTGCCCTGTCTCTGTGTAAGCGAAGAGTTACACACTATAAGTGTGGTACTAATTGTTTGTTTGAATCTAAATCGTAATTTCCCACACTGCTGTGGGTTCCCTGCAGGTGCACCTATGCAGCTCTCATCTGTTGCTGCGTCGTGCTGCTGTGGCTTGCCTGAGACAACTTGCCCAGAGAGAGGCTGCAGAGGTCTGTGAATACGCCATGAGCCTGGCGAAGAGAGCCGGAGACAGCAAAGACAGCACTACAATCAGTGAGTGTAGATCATGAACCTGAAAAAGCATTCTCTGTACTTCTGCCTCAGTGAGACATTGAAGGTATTGTTGTTGACGTTGTCTCTGGATTAGATCTGAACATCACTGAGACTGGTCTGGAGGGTGTTCTGTTTGGCATGCTGGATCGGGAGACTGACAGGAAGCTGTGTTCTGATATCCATGACACACTGGGACACATGCTGTCATCTCTTGCTGTGGAAAAGCTTTCTCATTGGTTGAAACTCTGCAAGGATGTCTTGGCAGCAACTACAGGTAAAATGCAAAGCAACAAAATGTAACGAATTACTTTTTTGTGTCTCTGAGGAAACTTAAAGAACATAAATTAAGTCATAAAGCATAAGAGTTTGTGTCAAGTGTGGTTTTATAGCCCATCCAACCACAGACCTCCACCTCTTTCAGACGTTGGCGGAGCTGTTGCATTTGAATTGGAAAAGGAGGAGGATTCTGAAAAGAAAGACGAGATGGACGACGACACCATGTTCACAGGACTGGGCGAAGATGACAAGTCCAAGCCGTCTGTGGCCCCGCGTTGGGTGACGAGGGTGTTTGCTGCCGACTGCTTGTGCCGCATCATCCTGCTCTGTGAGAATGCAGACAAAGCGCACTTCGACCTGGCAACTGCACGTTCTGCGCAAGCCAAGAATCCCAAAGGTATCATTCAACAAGCTGCCAGCACAGAGTAGCTAAGAGTTCACTTAGGGATTTGATTGATTTATGCCTGTGAGCTTTAGTCCATCCAATTAAATAGATTTAATTTTTGGGTTGAGTTTATACAATAAATCTTTTTACCACTCCCTGAGCAGTTTGAATGTCAGCCTCTAAAGAAACTCATTCATGTGATTTTTTTTTTTTTTTGTTGTTTGTTAAAATAGAACCGAGTAAGACATGAGTAAGCAAAAGTGCATTTTTTTAATTTTTAGTGTCAGACAAAAGCCAGTATTTATATAAGCTCCTCTGAAGTAACACATTTTACTGATGAAACAGTGAGAGCCCAGTGAAGTGGTTTTGTAACTCTGGAAACAGCTAAACCAAATTTAGTGAGTGGGATTGAGTGGATGGATGGTCTGCAGGTTGGTGTGTCGTACTAATCCCTCAAAAAGTGTACTTCAGCTAAAGTCAATTAAATCTCAGCCTCAAGGTCAATATTCGGTTTCCTTTGTATCACTGCGGGCTCTCAGTAAAAACTGATTTGTTGTGCCTTTCTGTATTTAATCTTCAGTTCATTCACAGTAAAAGGAGGGTTTTAACAAGAAAACACATAAGCCTTGAAGTCGGCAATGATTATCCCTTTTTTTAAGGATTACTGAGGCAAGTCTTAAGCAATGACTGGCAAATATTGAAATGAACACAAATCTAATAAATCTGTTTCTGTTTACGTATAGATTAATGCAGCTGCTTACTGAGATTGCAATCCTTACAACGCTTAGATGTGCATTTCTACTCCTTACACAATCAATGTGGGTTTTCATTCCATCCAGGAGATTTGTTGGTGCTTCATTTGTCTGACCTCATCCGCATGGCCTTCATGGCAGCAACAGACCACAGTAACCAGCTGAGGATGGCTGGCCTGCAGGCCCTGGAGGACATCATTAAAAAATTTGCGTCTGTACCAGAGCCTGAGTTCCCGGGGCACGTTATTCTGGAACAGTACCAGGCCAATGTGAGTCAAAAACACATCTGTTTGCATTATTGTACAAAATTCCTGGATTGATTGTGACACTGTAAATGTAAAACAAACTGATTAAGTGAACTCTTGCCGATCATGTATGTATTTAGGTCGGAGCTGCCCTAAGACCTGCATTTTCACCTGATACACCATCTGACATTACAGCTAAGGCCTGTCAGGTAATGAAATTTTACCAAATAAATTAGTTTACATTCCTCTCTTTCTTTTGTAATGTTCACTCAAAGGACTTCACAACCCTGAGCTGTGCATGATAAAAATACAGAAATGGCATCATCACCTAGCAACTAGCCCTGAGCTGTAACATTTATGCCACTAAACAGCTGCTCTCACATATATTCATGTATTGTGATGATGTTTGAGGCCTTTGTAGCAATGCCACTGCATTAGCAGTTAAGTACCACTGCACAGTGAGTCATCGGCCCCTTACATCCCAACACTGTCAGATTTTCTGCCTTAATACTTTTTGACTTATTTGACCGATGTGGAGAATGAGTGACGAGGAAATAATGAATATACCCGGCAGCAATATTATAACAAAGACTTTCCCTCATTGACATTCGCCTTTTTGTCTCTTTGACTGTGTGTTTGCTCCCGTTTAAACTATTACTGGTCTGGTCTGAAGGTCAAAAGTTTGATCTTTGGGTCTGTAATTCCTCAATAGAATGATTAACTCAGAGCGACATTAATAAAAATCCACTAAATGTCCACAGTATTTTGTATCGTCAAGGTTTTAGAATCAAAAATAAACAATTAAGATATTTGACATTTAATACAAACCAATGAAACGCAAACCAATGAAAAATAATATGACCTGCAGAGAAATATTACAGAGATAGTCTGAAGAAGCAAATAGGCAGCAAGGTTTCAGAGTAGATTTACTTTGTGACTATTTTGTAATTCTTCTCAAAGAAACCCTTCTTAGGCTTTTCTCAGACTACCCTTGAGCGTCTGAACTCTAATAGCAGTTCTCCTAAAAAAGTGTGTGAACTTATAAATGTGTGCTCCACTTGTGCAGTCCTAACATGTCAGTCCTCTTTATTAGTAACTGCTCCTTGACACCGTCACCTCTTTAAATGGCCATTTGTGGTGGTTAATCAGTCATGAGCACAATCTTTCATATTGTAGTGATTAATTTTTCTCAAGGGTCAGAAGATAAGTAATAGCTGGTCTACAAGTCAAGTAGTTACATCATGCGTTACAATGACTCTTCTGTGTGGTTGCAGGTGTGCAGTACGTGGATTGGTAGTGGCGTAGTCAGTGACCTCAATGACCTGCGGCGCGTCCACAACCTGCTTGTGTCATCACTGGACAAGGTGCAGACTGGGAAGGGTTCATCCAGTCAGCTGTACAGTGAGAGTGCCACCACAATGGAGAAACTGGCTGTGCTGAAGGCGTGGGCTGAGGTGAGACTGAAAACTCTGGTCAGAACACGGTCCCATATCTGTTACACTGCAAATGAACAAAATCTGATCTTACACTCCTGTGGCATTCTCCCCAGGTGTATGTTGTGGCAATGAAGATCAAGAAAGAGGCCGAGTCTAAACCTGCCAAGCCCACCCGAAGTGGAGACGATGATGAGGAGAGGATGATCTGGGTGCTGACGTGCTCCCACCCGACAGTCTCATCACGTTGGTGCAGCCAGAGCTGCCCTCGCTGAGCCGCCTGTGGTTGGCCATGCTGCGGGACTACGCTCTGCTCACTTTGCCTGCTGAGTTCTCCAGTCAGCTACCCCCTGAAGGTACAGACTGGTTTTTGTCCATAAAATACTGAATATCCTCTAAGAATTTTAAATTAGATTATATTTGATGTCTTGACCAAACCTTTCCATATGCACTGACGTGTACATAACATAATAAACTTGCAGTGTTTCTAACAGAACATGGAGATGTAGCTCACATCAAGCACTAGTTTTTGAGTTCTTTGCTCTACTTTTAGCTCTATTAAAGAATTCTCCAGAGACCTACTCCAGACATTACCAAAAACTTTCAATGTGATTTGGACATTTCTGGAAAAAAACTCATCTCCTTGAGTGCTGTCAAATTGTCATATTTAGGTTTATATATGTTTACAAAAATTCAAATTATATTTGACAGTGATTTAATGTTAGTGTTTTACCACCATTGTGTATCACTGTTTAGGTGGAGCATTTTATACTCCGGAGACTATAGACACAGCAAGGCTCCACTACCGCAGCTCCTGGGCCCCTGTTCTGCATGCTGTGGCTCTTTGGCTAAGTAGCACTGGCTTCGGAGCTGGTGAAGAGAAAGAAGACATCCCATCAGCTCCCTCCAAGGCTCCTGCCCTCCCTCAAGCAGCCCCCTCCACCCCAAAGACCTTTGAGGAATCAGTCAAAGACAGGATGCATCTAATGTTGGGTAAAGAGACCTCAACTCTGTGTGGAGAGCATTTACAATATTTTGCTGTGCTTGGGAGCAGCTCCCAATATAATCAGTCAGACAAGCAAGCCAAATGGAAGTGCTTTGTGTTTACAGTACAGTCATGGATTCATCCTCTGCTGACAATGGACGGGTGGTAGTGGATGAGAGAAGAAAAAGAAAATAGAATGAACACACCCTAAGTGCATTTTTGTGTCCTGTCTCTCAGGTGTCAGTATAGAGTTTCTCTGCTTCCCCCGGCCTGAGGAGCCCATTGAACATGTGATGTCTTGCCTGCGGGCGCTTTGCACGCTGCTAGAATCTCCTTGTGCTAAAATCCATATCGCAGAGGACCAGGTAAAGACAAGTCATGTTGCAAAGAAGATAAAGATGTGGTGACAGATGTCTTTTATTGTTTTAATAAAATGTAAATAGAATATTAAAACTCAGTATTACACCTTGTATTTACATTTTACATGTCGAAAATTCTAGAGGATACAACATGGTAGTATCATATTTACTGACTTACGTGACGTGGGTCAATCACTTCATTCCTCCATTAAATAATTATTGACCGCCACACAAAGGGTAATGAGACACTGAGCACTTCAAAGGATATATATGGCTGTGGCCTACAAATTCAGTTTAAGAAAGTTGTATATCTCCGCTTGATTTAGCAAAGACTGTGAAATGGGACAGGCCTTGCTGGCCCTTGTGACATATTCGGCCCACAAGTGTGGACTTCAGAGGATCCAGCTCCTGAATTAGGACACAGCATGTGCCTGTCTGCTGCTGCCATGCTATTATTTAAGTCTTTAAGTCTTCTGTCACAGCAATTTCTTGCTTTTAACTTGATTTATATATCATGAATTACACTGCAGACGTTTAATAGATTCCTTCCCATATTGTTGGTGTTCACATTCGCAGCATTTCAAGGCAGCATTGCTATAATTGTTATTGTCTGTTGTAGCTGTTGGCAGTGGAGCTGCTGAACGTGCTCCACAGGCTGCTGTTGACCCGGGACCCTCCTGCTGTACAGCTCCAGGTCACTGCTGTTGTACAGGAGACCATCAGGGCTGCACAGGACCATCTGGAACGACATAAAACCAGCAAGGGTTAGCATCCTACACATTTTTATATTCTTACACTATATTATTATCATAAATATCATGCATTAATAATGATACATTCTGAAAACAAACTTTACCCAGGCAAAGAGGAAGAAAGCGAGAAAGACTCCCAGCTCAGCCAAGGGGAAGGAGGAGACTCAGGAGAGCTCGTACCTGGAAAGTCTCTGGTGTTTGCAGCAATGGAGCTGCTTGTGTTCATCCTGGTCCGCCATTTACCACAGCTTAATACACGTATGAAGGAGTCACCCAGCCATGTGCCACTCAGGCCTCAGCGACTACCCGAAGAAAGTGCACGCCTGGTGGCAAACACAGTCTCAATCTTGGCAGAACTGCCCTCACTCTGTTCTCCTGCTGGTGAGGCCCAAGGCAAACTGCTATAACACACTCGCATTATTCAAAAATCCAAAGACACATACAAAAAATGTCACCTTTTTTTGTACTATCACAGCTTATATTAACACCAAGTCTGCCCCAGCTTTGATCATTTCTAAAGCAGTTCACCTCTCTGTTCTGCACTTTTCAGATTTGTGCATGTGCTGAGGAGCTATAGATGAATTATATTCTTAACCTCATGAAAAAACGGTGCTCTGGTTTCTGTGTGCGTTTCAATTCTTAGATGATATTATAAACTGCTCTCTGCATTTGTGTTAGATTAAGAGTGAGCGTGAATTCTATTAGCATAGCAATGTGGTTCACTGTGCAATTATAGCTCATTTTTCACTGTTTTTTTTTTCACCTTTACAGGAAGCATGACGATCCTACCTACAGTGCTTTTCCTTATCACTGGGGTGCTGAAAGAAACTGCAGTTAAGACTTCTGACAACTCAGTTCCTGTGCCTGTGTCAGCCGCCCTGCAGGGCATCAAGACCATCATCACCTCTCCACTGGCCCGGATGGAGAGCATGCAGACTCAGTGGACTGGCCTTGTGAGGAGCAGCCTGGCATCTGTGCTCGAGTACTCACAGCCAAGTAAGCAAATATATTCAGATATTTGACATTAATGAGAAAAAAGAAAACAGTATTGTGTCATTATTTACATTGTTGTGTTTGTGTATTTCTGTAGATGAGAACAGACCTGACATGGATGAGGTCAGTATGTTGACAGCAATTACACTCTTCCTGCTGTCTGCCAGCAGTGAACTTGTTGGAGTGATGGTCCTGCAGAAAGGCTGCATGGACCGCTTCCGAAATGGCCTGAACTCTAGTGATCCTGGGGTAAGCACCTTTGTATGAAAATGAGTGAAGGCTAAGAATCTCACTCTAGAAAAATGTGATTGTCTTTACATTATTCTTGTCACAGGTTCAGGCTCGGTGTTACCAGCTGCTCCTGTCAGTGTTTCAGCACTCCAACCGAGCCCTGTCTACCCCGTACATCCACACTCTGGCTCCACTCATGGTGGAGAAGCTGAAGGCAGTGGAGCGCAGTCGTCCACGGACTGCTGCCGAGCTGCAGGCTGTGCAGGAGGGCATCCGGGTACTGGAGAATCTGGTTGGCATGGGAGAAGAGCAAAACCGTGAGTATGCGTCTGCCTAATGGACCACTAAAGTGCTGTATTTGCTCCATTAAAGTGTTTAGCTCCATTAAAGTAGGTCTCTTCAAGTTTACAGCTCAGTGCCTTTGCTTGTGTTGTGAAAGATCACAACAATAGTGCATTTAATGCTAAACTTACAATCCCTTCACTGGTTTGCTGTCAGTATTGATTTCAGTATTATGTTACTGTAAAATTATATAAATAATATCATTTATTTAAATTTTAAAAACTTTAATTTTGTTTGCCCTGTCATCTTGTCCTATTTTTATATTTTTTTTTGTCTAACTTGGAAAGCAAATGCTCTACATACTACAGATGCACAAATTGTGCTATAAAAAACTTGATTGATTTCATGTTTGTGTTGCATTAAGCTGTGGTGTATTATCGTTTGTTCCATGTTCACTATTCAAGCTGTTTCTTTAAAGGGTAATTTGAGATGCCGCTGGTTCTATGTGATACATACAGTCTGTATTCATGTGTTTTTAGATTTATATTTATTTCACTCAGAACCACAACTACTAATTATTTTTCATGATAAATTCCTCAATCGTTTGACTCAAGAAATGTCATTAAACCTGTGTATTGAATTCTCCCATCAGAGAAACAGCAGAGATTGTGCGATCATTTTTGATTGAAAAATTAGTTGCTCTTGTATTGATCCATTCATCGATTGAAATTAAATCTGACAATGCAGTGAATCGATCTGCTAGAGTCTTTCGGTGACCACTGTCTCATTCACAGTGGTTCCTCATACATCTGGTTGATTACTGGGCTCCATATGTGGCCTCAGTTCTGTTCAGCACTTTTCTTTTACTGTGTTTTTAATGTCTCTTCATTTTTTTTTTTTTTTATGTGTTTAACAGGTGTGCAGCTGTTGGCTCTTCTCGTACCAACTCTTATCTCCTACCTTTTGGATGAAAATGCCATTTCCTCTGCGCCCCAAGTCTCCAAAGGCCTGCATGATTTCGCCCTTCAGAACTTAATGCGCATCGGCCCTCTCTATCCAGCTGCCTTCAAGGTAGTAATTGGTGCCGCACCTGAGCTTAAAACCCGTCTGGAATCTGCTATACGGGCCAATCAGGCCAGCAGCAAAGCCAAAGCTGCAGCCAGGCAAGCTCAGCCAACAGTACAAGCTGCACCAACCATCAAACTCAAGACGAGCTTCTTCTGAACACTCCAAAAATGCACTGAACACCCTCACAGCCTAATTAAATGTTGTCTTTTTTGGTTTGTTGTGGTTTCTTTTAGTTCATGACCACATGTCATGTCTGTAACACAATGTATTATTTATTCTAAATCTCATTTTTGTTTTCATGAAGGCAGTTTTGTAAATATCATTAAAAATGTCTTTGAATGTTCACTGTGAAGTAGTCACTTTAAAATCTGTAGGAAACTTTGATTGTGTGAATGTATCATTCCCAGACTTGATGCACATTTATAAAGGGACACAATTTACATTTTATTTTTCCTGATCTTGTCCTCCATTTGTCTGGTCATCATCCCTCACTATCCAAAAGTTGGTGTTTACTGTGCCATTTTTTCTCTGTGATTTTTCTATCACCACGAGCATGGCAGGTATTTTATTACAATCACGAGTGTTTCCTTAATGACGCTGGAATAATGTATGGCCACAGGGTCTGTTGATTGTAACTGATGGATATTTCTTTCTTTCTTTCTTTCTTGCTTATTGTGTTTGGGAAAAGTGTCTTACTCTTAAATTATGTTGTAAACATTCCTTTTGATCATTACTTTGGGCCCAAAATGAGCAAATTTTATCAGAACAAATCTTTCAAAATGTTTTTAAGCACAGAAGGTTAATTGGTTTGCTGCTAAACAGGGGAATATGACAACCTTTAATGTGTGTGCTGCATATCATACCAATTGTTGTTTTGCTTATAACTGATTATGATCTATAGATAATGTGTTGTAGCTACATGAATAGGTGAGCATCAGCTGCTGTTACAAATTTCCAAACTTGTTGAAACGGTCCTATGTAATAATCCACTCTCGTTTCTTTGAAATGTGATTAAAGTTGCTTTGACCACACTTGAACCGAGTTTTGTGATTTTTCATAACGCGACATCCTTTAAGAGAAAACTCGACTGATGTTTCTTGTCTGGGTGAGATGAACAAGGGGAGATCTGTTCCTCCGGGGAGTCTGGGTAAGCGAATCGAGCGCGCCCAGCCAACACGCTGTGGGCGTGGCCGTTGTTACTGACGTCATTCAATGACAGCTAGCTGTCAGAAAGTGAGTTCATTCCCCCCGAGCCGAGGAGACGGATCGCCGTCGATAGGTTTTTGCCCTTCCGTTGATATCTAGCATTCCGACTCAGCGAAACAACGGACAGACATTTCCACCGAGCCCGGCCATGGACGAACAGGCGGGGCCCGGCGTATTGTTCAACAACAATAACAACTCCGTTTTACCCGGCGGTGGGAAAGGACCGCTGCCTGATGGCGACGCTGGGGAGGCGGCTAGGGCGCAGTACAGTATCCCGGGGATCTTGCACTTCCTGCAGCACGAATGGGCCCGTTTCGAAGTAGAGAGAGCACAATGGGAGGTGGAGCGAGCCGAATTACAGGTAAAAAAACAATGTTACACTTAACATAGTCAAGGCTACATATTGGTGGCACGACCGGGGCCTTTCTAGTAACTCGCGTTGAGTTTCTGTGTTTGATTGTTCTGGTCAACATGCTAGCTAGTTAGCTTTAGCATAGGAGCTAAAGAATCTGCAGCGCCCCCCTGACCCGACTGCACGACGACTATTTAAGACCTCTTTTCTGTGATTGTAACCATTAAACTTACCTTCTGCCTTGAGGAGTTAGAAGAAAGACTAGAAAGAGTAGCTAAATACAAAAACGGTGCATTAAACCTGCGGAATAATAGCTACAAATACCAGCAAACTTGTTTGTAAGTGTCGAGCTAAAGCGTTGTATAGAAACACTTGAACGGCTAGCTTTACCTGCCTCATAGCTTAATGTATAGCACCCCGCCTTGATTTTAGTGGTCTTCACTCCTAAAACCAAAAGAGAATGACTTGAAGGTAAAGAAGTAGTTTTCTGAAGCATTTTGATATTTTTATGGTCTCTGTCAGTGTTGGCAGACACCACAGAAGACACTGTTGGACTTCTAATATCTTGTTGTTATGAATCTTATTATAAGCTAGCTGCCATGTCACTGCCACTCCTGAAAGGAAAAATCAGAATTGTTTGGCTTTGCTTAAGGTCACAATGCCTTTAATAGAGCTTATAAAATGGTCTTTACTTTTTGTTTAATATATCTGACCCCTACCTGATAGTCAGATGTCTCAACTACTCGTTGATTTTAAAACATAAAGAATAAAGGCACTAGTTTTTCCTGCTGTGTTTCAGGGCAAACCTGACAAAAACACCATTAAATATATTGGTTGTTTAAACCACAGGTTCATGTGTTGTAAATATCCAAATTTGACTTTGAAATCCTAGTTTTGTCAGAATCGTTATATTCATTTATCCATGGCTGATTGTATTGTACTGGTCATTTTGGCTGTGTTAGCAGGTTGTTAATATGTTAACCATTATTGTCTTTTTTGGCTCATTGGGAAAGTTTATGATAATTGAAACCCCATGACTTGAATGTTTGTGGCTTTTGTTTAAACCTAAGTTGAGAAAGAAACTGTCATCATCAAACTATATGAATGCCTCTTCATGATCTTCATACATACAAGTAGAAAATGAAAGGAAATGACTTTGGACACGATGTGCCAGGTTGTTCTTTTACACAGAATTCGAGAAGCTATTGTTACAGCTTATTATTGTTTAATCTGAGCCTCTATGCCTTTTGGGATTTGACAGCAGGCATTTCCATCGACAGACTGACCACAGCTAACAAAGAGCAGAGAGGGAGACACTGCATTGTTTTTAGCTCGGTGACGTATACCCTGATCACTGTAGTAGGGTTTTGACTCATCAGCCTCATGCAGCGCTTTCAGTGTGGCCTGTGTATTAAGCTTCCTGTCTGCTGTCATGAAGCAAGCTTATCAGCCGAGCAGCAGCAACTGCGGCAAAGCACAGTGAGGTTGCTAAACGGCTTATTGGGTGGTTTGTTTATGGCGGCAAAATGATACGCGCTCGATTTAAGTTCTTGTTTTTATTGCATCTAACCCAAAACGTGAGTCTGATTGATGTTTTGAATCATCATTTGACCTCCACTACGCAGATAAGAGCCTCTGGCTTAGTCATAACTGTACTCTAATCGCTCTAGCACAGGACTTTTTTTGAGTAGAGCATCTTTCTTTCCCGGTGCTGCACGGTCCTGAGCAATAATGATGACTGAAGTATTAAAAAGCTTTGAAAATAAACATGTGACGTAACCTTGTAGTGTCCTTGAGGTTTGTGTCTATATTGTATCCTGTGAACACACACAGGATTTGAAAATAGAGAGATGACTGTTAAATTACTGTTAAATGAAGCGATCACTGTGAGAAAGGAAGGCAGCCACTGAAAATGAACATAAATAGACATGTTTGATTAATGGAAAGTTTTGGTAGGCATAGATCCTTCGTAGTGTTCATCCAAATGTCCATAACTGTTATTAAATCATGGAATCAAATGTGATATGTTAAAGTTTCATGTTATAAGAAGGTGGAATGTATAGTTTCTGATAAAAGACCTTTAAGAATGTGCTCAAAGCAATTTCACAACCCAGCAAATGCTCAATTTCCTCCCAGTATTTTTTTTTTTCGTACCGGGTATACAGACATTGAATGGAAAACAGTTGAGGCTGTGTCTTCTGTCACTGCTTAGGAGGAAGGCGAATCCCAGGGCTTGTAGGAATGTCGTCCAGCCGGCCTGTTAGGTCATGCTCAGAGCCAATCCTCTCTACTGGAACAGTACAGAAACTGTACTGTGTACGTCTGACTTGTCCTGCTGATGTGCCGTGTCAGTGTAATGCATAGACTGCTGTCATTCATGATTAGACTCCAGCTGAGAGGTCATTGGCAATCAATTGATTGACTCAATCAAGATGATTTGCTTAGCGAGTGATAGGTTGTAGTTCTAGTTAGTCGTCCATCTGTTATCTCAGCAATGAGAGTTAACAGCTATAACTCACAATAATTTCATTATCATTTAATCAATTCACTGTCTCTTTTTTGACTTAGGCATAGTTTTATCTGAACCAACAGTCCAAAACCCAAAGATATTCTTTGTATAATTATATAAAAAAAACAGAAAAACCAAAGCTAGTGCAAAAGAATATCTGGTGTTTTTTTTTTTTTTTTTGACAAATTATTTCCACAATCAATTGTTTTCTGCATCCAACTATTTTTATTGTTGGTTGACTAATGGTATGTTCTATTAAAATGTCACAAAGAAAACAATTCAGAGAAAATCCACAGATATTCACCTTTCCAAGGCTGAAAGCAGAGAAAGTCATTTTTCTTTAAAAAGAAAAAAATAAATAAATAAAAGAGTACTTGATTATATTAAAGCGGTTCTGAAATTTCTCTTCATCTATTTTTCAGTTAATCAACCAATCATTTCAGCTTTAATGACCGTATGATGAAAATGTGTTTTGATTTAGCCTATCTCCTGTTGAATGCCTGATCAAATGTTTAACCAATCATTTGAGTATTCAGAGTATCTTTATCTTTGCACTGAACTAGTTGACGGGTTAGACCAATTTATTTGAGTTTTAAGTTAAATTAGTGGCATTCACAAGGCAAGTGTATTAATTTGCAATAAGCAGCGTATACAAAGCACGCTACCGCTGCACCGTTTATTTATTCTGGGTGGAAATTCACTTGATTCATGTCGCAGTTATATGATATTCTGTTGTCCAAATGACAGTATGTGTTACCCTGAGAGTGGGAGATGCTACATTGTATTGAACTAATGAACAGAAATAAGAATATTTGATGTGAAGTGATTTGTGCATACCTTTGCGTCAGTGCAATATAAATCTTATTAAAAACAATCTAAATATTAATATTACGATATTGATCTATTGATGTTATCCTGCTGTACAGATAAGCACAGACATTTTCTAGGCCTCATGACTAAGGTTGAGTTGAGTTACGCCCTGTACAGGCCAGGCAGTGCTCCAACGTGCTCCACCGGCCCTCCAATTATGGGGAAATCCCTGCTCCATAGGGTATCTCCTTGCCAGAAGTATCTGTCGGCAGCCATAATTTGACACCAGGAGAAGGTTGAAGGTGACTCAGGGTGTAAGGTGGCTTCATGTGGGTGCACATTGAAAGCATGGACATACTTATATTCGCTGGATAGAAGAGCCTCTTGTATTTGTAAAGGAAGAGCTTTTAAAAGGAACGATATTATGTGGCTCATGTTATTCGATAGATTCTCAGTGGAACAGCCTAGAATTATCCTGCCTCAGTTAGATGACTTATTACTGTGATCTCATGTTTACTTTCACTAATGTTCAAAGTCTGAGGCATATTTAGCTCAATGGTGCAGCAGTAAAAAGGACAGAACCATGCACAAACAACACATACCATGGCATTCAGAAATTCAGAAGTGGGAGTCACCGTCATTCCTCTGTCGATACTACATCAACCACCAAGCTGCAGTTATTTTTGCCCTCTCGTTCTGAGTGCCTCAGAGTGGGAAAGTACAAGAAAGCAGAGCACATGCCTCCACACTAAAAACATAAGTACTGGTTACCCTGTAGCATTATATATTGACAAAGATACATTTAAGACTCTCCTATGTTTAAAAAACTACCAGTTCACATAGAAACTAATGCTGCACCACAGCTCACATCCTTTCTCACATAACCAGAGTGTGTAGCACACCATGAAGAATTAACCCCATCTTTAGACTGTGGTAGACACCACAAAGTCAATTACTGCAGCTCATGCGAAATATTCACTGTAAGTAGTTGAGAACGGTTTCTGTTTTTCCTGTAAGAAGCCTGGAGGGAGCCATGTTTATTAACTACAGCCTGGTCCTCTGAGCTTTGCTCCACTGTCCCTGTTGGACTCACACCAGAGCCTTTCTCAGTACTGGTGAGCAGCCTGGTCAGCCTGTTAATTCCCCTCTCCTTCCTCCATTCACACTTACAGCCTTCATCTGTCTATGTGGGTGTGCAGGACAGCTGCCTGGTCGTGCCACAGAGCTGCCTGCCTCCCCGCGATTTACAGTAAATCTGAGGTCGCTGGTCTGTCAGGGTTGTAAATTGGTGTATTCATCAGTTCAGACCGCTGTTGTCTCAGTATGATGCAGTGATGTAATCTGGGTTGTTATTCACACTCCTTGATGATACAAATGTTTTCTCACTTCAAAATAAATGATTAGAGAGCAGTGTTTTTCCCCCATAGTCCTGCCTATAATATATGCACATCTTATTGCTACATATAGTATTTAATCATACCGTTCAAGTTTCTTTTTCCTTTTTCATTTTGGATATGACTGCAGACTCTTAAGTTTCCAAGGAGCACAGATCATCTTAAATTAAAAAAATGTAGGTGCTCAATGAAAATGTCCTTGATTAAAAGAGACATCAGCAAGCAAAATGATAACATTTATTTAAACTTTGAAAGTATACAAGTCTATAATTTCTGTTTCAAACTGTATGCTCTAAACTTTATGAATGATATGGACACCTTTATAATAAAGTAGTTTGTAGCTGTAAATGCGTTATCAATCGCTTTGGCTGTTTGGGCTGAATTTCTAATACTTTTTATTCCCCTAAATGTTCCTGAATACATTTTACAATTCACACAGCTATTTTTAGACACAAATAGTAGTGAAAAACTCATATTTTCAAGCTCTGACACAGCAAGAGGCTTATTCATACAGAAAAAAACATATGTCAGCATCACAGTAATTTTGTTTATTTGCTGTTATGTGTTATTGACCCAAGATACATCATTTTATTCTGCGACAAATAGAACTGATATCAGAATCGGCAACACAACACTAGAGTTCTTGATGCTTACTTCTGCGCCTCTGTGGACATGTGAAAAAGTGAAAATATTCTTAAGAAACTCTATAAGAAGAAGTGATACAGTTACCTGAAGCTAGAAAGTGAAGTCGTGCAGACTTGACATGGTGAAGAGACAGGACAGGCCAAAGGGCACCAGCTGCCTCCCTGCTGCTTCTCTCAGTGGTTGACCGCCTTTTATTGGAAGAAAATCTGTCTCCGTCTGCGCCCTTTCTGGTTTTCTGGATTCATATTCTGAAATAGAGCTCTTTACTAGCTCTGTCTGTGATGCTTGCCCACATCAATATAAATTTGGTCTCTTAATAAACTGCACAAATGCACATTGCTGCTGATGCTGGCTAGTTACTGGGAAGAAGATTACATTTTGCAACAAATGCGGACAAACCCAATACTTTTTACAACATGAGACTTGTCCTGCTTGTAAGTTATTTTTCTCCTGTTCACAGTGTAACTGATCTCCCTGGAGCTTTAAACTGTTGTTTCAACATTGTTTCACCCGGACCACACCTTACAATCATAAAACTCATTTGTCAGAAAAAATGCTGATGTTGCTCTGCCCTCCATGTTTGTGCGACCATGAGTCTTATGTAATATTAATGCAGCAACATGGGTTGCAGCACCCGGGTTCTCAAGAAGCCTAACATAGTGCCTTTGTCTGCACCCCCTCTGAGGTAGCACTGCAGTGTCAACTTGATGTGAGCTGTGTGACAGCACAGTGTAAAATAAAGCTCAAGTGGAAACTCGTGATGAGAGGGGAAACAACAAATCTGTGCCTCTGAAAATTTAGGAAAGGAGAAAAGATGGATCTTTGACTGCGAGGAATCTGCGGCACCTTTTTCTTTTCTCTGGATACGAGAGGCGAAAGGCACAGTGTGGCTCATCCCGGATAAATTAGCAGAAAGCTGTATTAAATCACCACCTCACCCTGGTGCTCAGAGCAATCCTGAGTCTGCGTCGACGTATTTGAGCAGCGTGAATCGATCTGCAGCTTCTGCGTTGGGAGGGAGTGAGCTCCAGTCACGATCACGGGTTCTCCTTATCTCACAAAATGGAATAATGGATCGAACTAAGAAGTTTGTTTGATATCCACACCCAGCAGTCAGTCAGATTATTGTGTAATATTTGCACATACAATCAGTGTGTAGCCATTTCACAGATGCTTTCTACAAACTGACACAAAATGTGGTGGTGGAAAAACAAGCAGTTTTAGTGTAAACACTTAAATAAGCCTCCTGAGCAGAGACAGAGGTGAGGAGACGTCTGGGTGTGAAAGTCTTAAAGACTTAGGAGTTGCTGAAGTTTCCTTGACAGGGGGGAAAAATCATGTTATATGTTATTTAAGTGTGACACAGCATAAATATGTTTACTGTCAGAAATATAATTCTGACATTTTTACCCTAGTTGCTGTTCCTTTATTATCTGTAGATATAGTTGACCAATATCGGGGAGCACTTCTGCTTTATGACATTATTGTATTTTATGACTTTTGTATCGGTACATTGTTGAGGATTTCTCAGCCACATTATTTCCTGCATTTGCCCAATGTATATCCAGAGCATCTGCAACTATCTGGGCTATATTAATTGTATAAATTTAAAGTGAAATTGTTGTGACAGTTAATTATGTTACTAAGGAGGCCATGCCCCTTTAATCAGTCACAGTCATCTGAAATTCAAGTACAATCATGATTGGGAGATAATTTTATTGTACGGGCAACTGTCAGGTCACATTGTCCCCAGACTGGTTTGTTTTTAAGGTGTGATTGGTATGACTGAGAAAAATAACCAAATTTCATTCTGTTTGGTATTGAAATGAAATGGTTGCTTTCTAAAAACCTGGCAGGTTCAAGCAGATTGAACAGAGGAGCAAGATTTTAGATAATAAATTGGACCTGGAAAGTCTAAATAACAAAACCATATGTTTGCATCCCTGTCCTCTGAATTAAAGTAAATGTACATACATGTTATGTTGGTACTAAATGGTAATTCAATTTCCATGAACATTTATCATTAAACACACCTGAAGTGAGCACTTTGAGACATTACATTGATGTGTATTAAAGTTTTCTAGTACAG
Organism: Polydactylus sextarius; assembly: GCA_016801845.1. NCBI lineage: Eukaryota > Metazoa > Chordata > Actinopteri > Polynemidae > Polydactylus > Polydactylus sextarius. Next base: position 9,251,001 of record CM028911.1, on the reverse strand, counting down.
CACACACTGATGTGGCAGCATTACAGCTGTCCCCAGTGTTCAAGTCCCACTCCTGTTGTTTGGCTGCTTTTTTTTTGCTTCTAGTGTAATGGCATGTGTGGAATGTACTTGGCTAGTTATCAGGTCGGCTATCGTGGTGCTCATTGGTTTGCGGTAACTGTGAGAGTAAACCCGGTGTTCGTGGAAATAAAGGTTGTTTGCATTGCAAATGTGGGACCAGTACGTTTCCCTTCTTCAGCTCTGACCATGGTCGCGGGGCCAACGTGTGTGTGACCATTTTGTTTGTGTGCAAGCCCTGAGGTTGTATGAGTATCCGCTGAATTTCTTTCTCAAATGGAGTGAGCTCAGTCTTGCCACTGAGACGTACTGGATTTTTCACAGTGTTCACTCTGTCGAGATTAAATGGCTTCATTGTTTAGTAGATGTCTTCGGCGATGATGCAGAATGAGTCTGGAAGAAAACATGTCTGGAATTCACAAATCTCACATTTTCAGGCCTTCTCTGTGTATAAATAGCCAGGATGTTGTTTGTTGTCATCATACATTCATTGACTGACAATTTGAGCTGAAAAGACTGAATAATTGGTTTCCTTTTGTTCCTGATGTGAAGTAATCCACAGCTACTGTCTACTGTCTGTCAACTTTGCTGTTGTCATCATTTAACATGAAGGGGGAAAATTTTAATTGATGGTTCAGTAACAAAATTCAACTGACTTAACGCACATGAACCTAAATGGTACAGAAAAATAAAATAAAATAAGTATATGTTTTTAGCATTGAAAATCATTGAAAAGAGCATCCATATCAATACATGTTTAATGTGTTTAAGTACAACAAAAAGTAACTGCCACTCCATTTCCCAGTTTTACTGTTTCTCTTTTTAGATGAGAGTAGAAAAGAAAGAAACAACTAAACTTAGATTTCATTATATGTCAAAGTAGAAGGGACTGTGACCAACTCTCATACAATATCTAACCAGAATTTAGCCAGTAGCTGGAGTTTATTTTCCTCTCTAGTCTCTTCTGCCCCCTTTTCCTGTCTCTGAAAGCTCCTGTGCTCTTAGATGGATGCCCCATTCTACATGTCTCTTACTTAGACAGACTAAGGAGCCCTTATCCAGCAGCCCAATAATGCAGTCAGTGTGAGGCCGGGAATTAAATGCTTCCTGTGTCTCTTTATGGCCCAAGTTGACTCATTGCATTCCTACCAAGGTTAATGTTTGATGGAGGAGAGATGTTGAGCCAGAGATTCACAGAGCTGCACTCTTCTCTATCTGTGGCACCGTAGGACGCCAGGAGCCAGGGTTTCATATGGATAGGGAAGTGAAAGGTCGCACACTATCTCTATTAACACAGATGCACAGTTTTTACATGCAGGAAAAATGAGTCAATGTGGAATCTGTTTTTGACATGAGCTACTGTAGCCAAAATAGTATCCAAAACAAATTATCAAGCTGTTTTTAAAATTTTTGTGTAATAGGCTTTAATCCAATGCTTTCAGTCTCACTGTGAAAATAAGTGATGTTTACTGTTTATGTTTATGTTGAAGAATTCATGATATTTTTATTTCAAGGTTATTGTTCCTTTACCTTCCTGCTGATCAATGTTTTAACGTTTTAGGCAGGAACATCGACTTTGTTAAACTGGACATCAAGAGACATTAAATGGAAAATAGCTTTGTAATTAGCTGAAAGAGGTATTTGTAGGTTCTGTAGCCCAGTTGCATGTGATACCATTGCAGGGCCCTGAGGCCATGGTCTTCACTGATCTTTGGATTGGAGCCACTTTAGCCAGAGTAAGTTATTTTGGGAGCCACTCTGGCCCAATCCAAACAGTGATAATTTTCCATATGCAGTATTTTCCCTAATACCTTATTTGTGCCGGTTATCTTCCCATGGCAGCACAAAAGTATCCTTGTTTTATTGAATGTAAGCAAGTTGTTGCATTCATAGTCATCTACACCACTTTGTCTCATCCAAATACCTTCCTCACATCCATCGTTTTCACCAGGTTAAAAAAAAAAGAATGGCACTATGACTTCTCTGTGACTACTGGGGCTTTACTGGCATTTTCTCTGTTCATTGTCTGTCCTGCTCAGTGTTACTGTAACTAATTTTATAAACACACCAGAGGCCTTTTCATGAAGTTGAACCTGTTTTCTGTGTTAGAGCTCAACGATTCTGTTTTAAGGATGTGGATAGTCACATGTATGTGACAACAAATGTTGTTAACATTGTTGTCAATCCTTAATGCATTAGTATAGATCCAGCTGAGGGTAGATGGAGATAAAACAGGATGATTAAGGAACTGGAGACTTTGTAAATGTAATAGGTAGAGTGATGTATGTGTTGTGCTGAACTGGACTTTTCAAGAGCATCAGTTGTTAGCATCTAAACAGGCTGCTAACATGTGACCAGTGCCAACTAAACTTGGTGTTGGACCAGTTCCTTAAATCCTATGGGCACAGTAGCAATAGCAGGTATGTTGTTATGAATCCCTGTGCAGAGAACTGTGGATGTTGAGAAATGCTGTTATTAATACGAGGCAGACTGAAGTATTGCCGTGACTCATTGTTGCAGGCAGCAGTAGAGCTACTTGCTATCTGTGTGAAACTGTGATCCAGCCCACTCAAACTCACACCATCCTTTGCATGTAGAGTGAAAGTCAGGGAATCAAGTCAATAATCTTTCCGTTTTAAGATTTTAACTCGTACTTTTAGAATTTGAGTCATTCCCCTTGTGAAATTTCTTTTTTAATAGTGAGACAGGAGCAGTCTGACGTTGGTGCTTCTCTTTATCCTCTTTTGAAATGGATCCACCATTTTGCCACCGCTCCTCCTGTGGTTTACTGTTTCAGATTTTGTTTGCTGTTTGTGTTAATCCAAAATATCCAGTTGCTCTTTCATCTTCTCCATAACAACAGTGTTGCACTTTGTCGCGTCTTCTGCTCATTGTGTTGCTGGAAATTTTCAACAGCTGCAGTGGACTCTAAAACGGTGTAATTTTGATGAAATGCTGAAATGGAAACAGCAGCATGCCTATACTCCGTTCTGTAAACAACACAGTCTTCAGAGACGTTAGTTGTTTCTGCAGCCATTTGGCAGATTCACCTCACTGTAACCCTTGAAATACTGGACATGGGCAGACTCTGGATAGATTTTGTTCTGTTTGGATTTTCTCTTGGTTTAATAATTCATCAGTTATTATTAAGGTTAATTCTAGGTTGTGACAGACAACTCCACAGGCATCTAAATACAAAAAAAACAAGAAGAACCAAAGATGAAATGGGTACTGTTTGCTGGACCTGTAATATAGACATGATACATTTTGCTCACGATGGGCTCTCCTTCTCAGCTCTGCATACCACTCTGTGAGATAGCCTTAACTGCTCTCATTACAAGTGACCATGTGTGCATGTACACACACATGTATGTGCTCGGCAATGTAATGTAATGTACTGCTGACTCAGACTGAGTGCGTCAACAGCTGCTGCCTGTTACTGAAGAGAGACAGTGGTGTGGAGAGGGAAGGGATTTTAGTGGAGTGAGGGTGGGGGGAGTGGGCAGTTGATGTGTGGAAGAGTGAGTAGGTTAGATTAAAATAGAATAGTACAGATTGACTTTTTATTTCCCATCATGCCACGCATATTGATTTGACATCATCCTATTTCAGTCTTGACAAAAGTAGTTGTTTTTAGATGTTGCCTGACGGTGGATGTCTTTTAAGTAAAGGCTTTGTTTCTAGCCGGCTCAATTCTAAGATGCCAAACACCAAGAATATTGACTCTATTTATAAAAAAGCAACTACTGTAAGCCTCTTACTACTTTAAAATGTGACCTGACAATCCTATTTTTGTGTTTTCAGGCCCAGATTGCTTTCCTGCAGGGGGAGCGGAAAGGCCAGGAGAACTTGAAGAAAGACCTTGTGAGGAGGATCAAAATGCTGGAGTATGCACTGAAGCAAGAAAGGTGAGCACCTTTACCACCCACTGCTGCTTCAGCCCACCCACAACACACACAAACACTTGCCGTGTTTCCATGTTTTGCATGTTCCTAAAAAAAATAAATCCCTTCCTGCAATAAACACAAAAAAAAGGGGAACGTGGCAGTGTGAGAGTCCGAAGGGTCAACAGTGTGACATCAGTTGCAACTGTATAGAGCTAGCTCCCACCAGACTGCAGCTTTTTGCACATCAATACAACAATAGTTCTTATTTAATGATGTGTAAAAAGGTTGCCCGCATTTTAAAAGAATTTCCAGCATCCTCTTGTTTCTGTTGTATGCGTACGAGTCTGATGTCCCAGCTGGTGTCAGCAGAGACAGTAATGGAGTGAGAGTGCCAGAGAGATTCCCCTGAGTCCAGCTGGTGTGATGTCTCTGGATGAGAGCATGTGTTGGCAGGAAGGGTTTTGTTTGTTGTCTGATGCTGATGACTCTGCACTGTCCTCACTGGAAGGACGGGCTTAGAAAGATAGAGAGAAATCCTCTCTCCACACAAGACAGGGTCACTGTTGTAGCATTTTTTTTTTACATCAAACCAGAAGGATAACATTGTTGTCATACTCATGTTCACCAGCCTGTCACCATAAAACAAAAGGTCCCTGTGGTAGGGGTGGTGATGTACTTTGCATTTGCCTTCCTCCTTGATGCATGGCTGCTCCCCCAACAGAAATATATTCATGCCTTTCACCTGTGTCTGTTATTGTGACACAGTAGCTCTATGCAAAATGGAACAAATAATCAGACTGTATCTAAAATAAACAGTGCAAAACTCTATTTTGAATCATTGAATTATTATAGCAACGTTGGCTTAATTATGTTATGTGTAATCAGGGGTGTTCTACAATGAAATTAAGTGGTTTGCTTGTTTACCACCTGTCTGCTTGTGTGTGCCTAGACTTAGAGTTCATTTGTAGTAAACCAGAATTATCATTCTAATTTTAGTCAAATTATTAGATGTAGCTCACATTTTGACCGCTCCCTTGCAGGTGTGTTTTTAAAGCTGTCTCCGTCTAACCACGCAATCCAGTCACTGTCTCCTCCCACGATAACAAGCACACAGGATGTACTTAAGTGCTTCATAGCCAACAGTCGAGGACTGTGGTTGTATTAGACAACCAGGCGCTGGGAATGTGTGGAATTCTATCAATGTAAAGCTTTGCTGAAATTGGCTCAGGCTGTCGGCAAAGTCCTCCCCAGAAAAGTCAAGAGGGGGGGAAATGAAAACCGGGATGAGTATGAAATGCCAACAACTGGCTGCAGGTATCTTAATTTGAGTTGGACAGGTGTTATAATAGGGTCTTGCTCTTTCGTTCCTGCAGTCACTCAGATCAGAGGTTAGTTCAGTTTTCCTACCAGTTCTCTGTGATGACCACCGTCATTAGGTTTGTTAGGTATGGACTTGTCCTGTGGCTGTTTGTAGTGTATATTTATCTACTTTTCTCTGCTGAAGTCACAGCAGACGCTGCCTCAGGAACAACACTTAACCCAGAATTACTACAATTTTCCGGTTGCTAAGCAACAGGTCATGTCTCGGAGGGTATCTGAAAGCAATATCAGAAATGGCTCTCTGAATGTAGGATGTACCCAATTTAAAATGAATTTGATTTTGATGGGGGTTGCTTCCTCTGGATCACAGGGGGCAGTGGTGCAGTGGGGGCGGTGTGGGAGCTCCCCTTGTGCTGTATTGACTCTTTATCACCGATATGGATCCGTGTGCAGCCATGGGAAGAAACAGCATCTCAGTAACACAACAGCTGAAACTAATGAGAGCCACATGCACTCATCTCGCTCTCACTATTGTCCTCATGTTGTATAGCATCAGTTTTCCAAATGTAGGTGAAGGTCTATTACATGAATATCCATGTGATGGTCTTATATTTGAGCTGTGGCTACAATCAGTTTTTGTGCAAAAAGCCAAAAATTCCCTTGTTTGGTTATTTGCAGGTTTTCCTATGACAGGATGTAAAATCTTATCTCATGAATAACAGAAAAAACAAGCAATTTTGATATGACAACTTATGAGACTTTATTTGAGCTTTATTTCCTATACAGTGACACATACTGTCAACTAAAATAATATTCTTTTTGATGTCATGGTAATGATTTCAACCAATCAACTGTGGAGCCCTGTATTCAAGCGAATCTGTCCAACAAGCCAAAATGTTTGAAGAGGAACAAAGTAGAGCGAGTAGCAGTTGGGATGACTTTCAAAGCTTATGCAGATGCCACATATAATGAGTCTATGAAATGGCTTCCTCTTGGACCTTTTTGATCAGTCCTGTTTGCTTATTTATCTGAGTAAATCTCTGCTTTTTTTTCTATTCTTCCAGAGCAAAGTACCACAAGTTAAAATATGGGACGGAGTTAAATCAAGGTGACATGAAGCCTCCGAGCTACGACTCCGGTAAGTGTAAGGAGGCTCAAGCAGCCAACCCCACCTCTTCATTACTAAATCACTGCGATTGTTGAGTTCACATACCTCAAGTGACAAGACTGTTACGCATGTGAAGGGTGTATTCATGTTGATTCTTGTTTGCCTCAATAGATTTCTTCACCGTCCGTGCCTAAATACTCAAAGAGTATCATTGTTGTTTGCGGGCATACTGGATAAATGTGGAGCTACTTTAGGAGTCGGTGAATAATAAACGTGATCAAATTGCTTTAAAATAGTTTAGATTTGAGACGCTTAACGACATTAAATATGAGAAAGAAAAGTCTGGCGCAGTCATACTTTCACTTCAATTTACGACAAAAACTCCCACAACAAAGGCTTGGCTCACCCAAATGACAAAAACATGCTTTCGCTTGTCTGTTGTGGTATCAATCCATGAAACAATGCAGGTAGTTGTGGTTTATTTGTCATGTTTTGGTATATTTGCCTTGAATATTTCTCTTTAAAGACAGTGGAGATTTATTGAAAATTCAACATTACTGTTTCCAGGAAAGATGAACCTATTATTCTATGTCTGATCTCTGTTTTTAAAGGGATTACAAAAACAAATCAGATTTGTCCACAGTCTCAATTAGTCATCAAAACCACTGTCAAAGTTAAAATCTGCTGTACCCTACCATTAAATGTCACACAGATGAAAATGCTTTGTCCACCACAACATCCCTTCATGTTCTCAGCTGGAAGCCCAGTGAAAATGGTCCCTAATCACACAACAAGAAGCAAACTTGAAATAATTCAACTGTGTACATGAAAGCCAAAAAAACAATCAAACCACAACCATCAGACCACTCCACTATTGTTGTGATAGGCTCGGGATACTATACCCCACTGTATCTTTACACAGTAACAGTTGTTTGCTGCTACATCAACATTTAAATGCAACTATAGCTGAAATAATCCAGTGTCTTTTTTAACCAATATTATAACATGTAACATATAACATGCTGTGAAACCTCCTAATGGAGACAAAATCACCAATCAAAATAATGTGATGCGTTCTTTTAAGCCAATAGGGACAAGAGTTTCTTAAGAGACTAAAAATTGTTGAATATTAAACTGCAATTCAGTCACAACTCCACCTGTCACTACTCCAATTTATCCACTCAAATCTCAAAGATCTGGACTGTTGCTCTCTTTATAATTTTAGCCTTTCCAATTTTGTTACCTTGTTTTATCCCTGTCACACTCCTGCATTAGTACACGGCATGTTTCACATTTATATTGCTGTAGTTTAAATGGCCTCTCATGTTCAAGTCCTCCACCATCATTAAGTCAGATTGTGATATTTCCTCTCCTCTCACCTCATCTCTATTCATGAGGGCTGTTCAAAGCAACCGAGCCCTTGAAGTGTTGATGAATGAGGGGGGTGAGGGGGAGAGGTGTTAGGTGGAGGGGATGGCAGAGGGGAGACGAGCCGTGGGAGGTGTTGCACGTATGGTGGCGCACCTGCCTGCTCCTTACCATTGTGAATCGGGCATGGCCCACTTTTTGAGGCCCACTCTTGTCTCTCTGACCTGCCAAATCAACCCTTTGACACACACTCACCCCATCTAAATCTTATTAACACGTTTCTCTGCCCCATGCAAAATTCCCATCTGACTCGCGAGCGAGGTGCTGACGATGTCGAATATCAAAGTGAGCTTTGAATCCCGGCATTGTTTGTTTTGTCAGAGCCATAGGCAATCATAGACTGTGTGCTGTTCAGGATGTTGCAGGCGCACGCACACACACACATACATCACTGCTGTTTCTAGTACATCATGGGACACCAGCCATTTTGAAGGTGTCGGAACGGATCATTAAATTGCAGATGTCTTGTTTCAGCATCGAGATCCAGATGTTGCTAATGAGTTTCAAATCTCTTATCTGTTTCTAGTGCTAGCAAAGTTGTGTACACAGTTTCCTTAGGAAAATAATTAACTATTGGGGTGTAAATATTTGGACTAAGGCCAGTTATTACAGTTGCATGTGTTGACAAATACTAAATAAGCTCCACATTCAACATCCAACTATGAACTGAAGAAAAGGAGACTGGGTTGGAGCAAATACACTGCACAGTTGTTGCAAAAATCTTTTTTCCACAGGCACAATTTAAAGAGAAGCCGTATCGTGCTCTATTTAATTCTAATCCACTGTTGACTTACTGATAGTAACCGAGTGCTCGATGTGTGGAGTTGCCAGGATGCTGTGATGCAGGAATGTTCCAGTCCTGTTTACAGAGTGGAAATAATGTCCGAGGCTGTGCTGTTTGTGGAGCCCTGATTTGTGTCCTTCTCTTCTCCTCCAGATGAGGCCAATGAGAACGAGACCTCTGGGTCGTTCAACAATCAGCTGTCCTGGAAACAAGGTCGTCAGCTGCTCAGACAGTGAGTGCACATGTTTTTATCCTTCTGTTTCAGTCTTCAACCCAGAAAACAAAACCACAGCAGGAAAAAGAACTATATTGAAATACCAGGATGTTGACTGGCTCCAAGTTACATTTCTTTTCTGTTTGTGTCAGACTAACAGATTTTATGAACTGTGTCAGCCGTGCTGCGACCCAAAAACTGTGGTAAAGAGCTCCCTCACATGGACAGCAGCAGACATAGCCTTCTGTGTTTTTTTTTATCTTTGTTATCTTTGTACTCATCATACTCAGAAAAGAATGGGAATCATATCATCATACTTCAGTCAATCTGTGTAAACAAACCGGGCTCTAGTCTCTATCTCATTGTCTCAGACATCAGCCATCAGACTGCCTCACACATCACCTGCCCCTACACGCCGTCTGATGAGGCAACCAATTTATTCTTGACTCTGTGTCAGGGGACAGATCAATAATGAGCTAAGACACCCCTCCCTTTCAGTCAGTCGCCAGCTCAGATTGCTCGAGCCTCTTCCTCATCCCCACTGGGTATGTGTGATATTCAATGAGTAGCTCATTTTGCCTGAATAGAGCTGATACTGTTATCAGGACTTCTGCCAGAGGAAATGACACTACTCTCAATAACAATTCATTGAGGTCATGTCAACAAATAAAATACACTACTGTAATCGCCCTTAGCAACATTAAGTGCCACACACCAAGTACACTTAATTGTGTATTAAACAAAGGTTTTAAATCTGTTAAATTGTTCCAGGTACCTGCAGGAAGTGGGTTACACAGACACCATCTTAGATGTGAAGTCTCAGCGGGTCCGGGCGTTGCTTGGACTGGCTGGAGATGGAGGAGGGAGGACAGGTGAACGGACCAGTGCTGAGCCTTTGGTCAATGGGACAGACACAAAGGGCACCAGAGGGTAAGTACAGTTGCTTATATACAGCAACACAGACTGGTGGACCAGTGATACGTCAGTAATTGATTCAGTTTTTGTCATGTATCTTTTCTGCTGTCATGTACCTCTCCAACACTCACTACCATTACTACATTTAGTCATTTTTAATTAATGCAGAAATATAATTCTGATGTGTATTCTTCAACAGGAAAGCCGAGCTCTCTGAAACAAGTGCTGTAATGGAGGCCTTCAAGTTCATTGAGAATGCAGCTGCTGAGTTCAGCGATGAAGACGAGGATGAGGATAGTGAGGGGAAGGACAGGACTCATGTGGAATCCAGGACAGTAAGAAAAACAGTTTGCCCTCTCCCTCTGCACTCATACAAAGTGAAGTAGAAGTTGTCCATGTTCTATTAATAACGGCCCTTAATGTTTTCCCACCAGATCTTGAGAAAGAAGCCGGCATCGTCTACGACACCAGCCAGTATGGACACCACAGAGGACCCTGACACAGAGGAGGCTCTGAAGGGCTTTGACTTCCTGTCCAGCCCCGATGAGATGGACACCTCGCCTGAGTCCAGAGGCACTGGAGACGGCACAGACTGGGGTGAGTGACGGATCAGCCAGGAACCCAAAATGAACTTCAGATTTTTAAGTGGATGACAATTTTTTTATTTTATCTAGACTGATACAGTTACAGCAGCTTCACATCAAAATGTTTATTTGTTTGCTCTTTTACAACATTGAACTTGTTTTTATCTTTAAGTATTTAGTTTGTAAGTTTCAGAGCCACTGAAAACATTGCTAATTATTTTATTCTGTAATCACATAATTTTCCTGTTTCTCTGAATTTGACTTCTCATAGTTTGGTGACTGTTCATGGAGTACTCGTCATTCATATATCATGCTGTGGTCATATATCATGATGTTTGGAGTTTCTCTGTTTAACCCATAGTTTGTGATCTCTTCCACTGTGTGTTTCCATAGCCAACCTGTGACCACAATGTCTCCTCCACTCCTGTGTGTCGTCAAATCAACCTGATTTCTTTTGAGCCTCTTAGACTAAAGCCAGAAAAAAAGGGTTTAATGTCATGCTGAGGTTTGTCTTTGTATTTGAACAGCAGTTTCTGTGCTTGAGTCATGTTTGCACAATAATTTGTTGAAGACAGATTTCACAGTGAGGATTTTATTATGTTTTTCATGACTCTGAATTCAAGTGTTCAAATGAAAGAATTCCAAACATGGCATTAACTTCCTTTCCACCACTCTTACGTCTTTTAATAGAAAAGGAATCCTATAAGGATTTAAGAGGTGGCCATGAACGCTGCTCCCAATTATATTGAGTTTAATATCACTGAGGTGGTTATAATGGTCGCTTGAAGAGAGGATGCTCATCTCGGGTCCTAAACATTACAACTCTCCTAGAGGCTTGACAAGCCTCCAGGAGAGTAGGAGCCTTGAGAGAGGTCTCCACCTTGCCAGGCCACTTGGGCCTCGACCAGAGCAGTTCCTCAACAGCCTCTCGGTCTGGTTTTGTTCCCCCTGTGTAGAAAAGGACGAGCAAGGTCCCATTACTGAGGCCTGGGATGTGGACCCGGGCCTGATAACCAAACTCAAGGAGCAGTACAGAAAGGAGCGCAAGGGGAAAAAGGGGGTGAAGAGTAAGTCCTGTCAGGCGTTGCTGCCTCCTTCCCTCCCTCCCTGCTACTCTTCTCTCTGTAGAGCCTGACTTTCAGCCAAAAGGCCTCAAATCAAAAACAAAACATCTCCACTGTTTTTTTTCATCTCCGTCTCAAGCTGTTCCTTATTATGCCTCTGTCCTCCTGTCTGTCATTTCATACTCAATGTTTCCTGTTTTCTACCGCAACATACTGCACAGACAAAATCTGTCGCCATCATTATCCCCCCCGAGCAAAGCGAAAGGCTTGATGCATGTCTTTGTGTTAAATGTTTTACTTTGTGTTCACTTCATCCTGTCCACACTGTCTAATATCACAAGATTAATGTGAGAATTAGTCGAGCTGACTCGTCCATCTGTGTCCCATCTGAGCTAGCACTAGTCTCCACAGTCATCTGCGTCCTACATCAGAATCTTCTGCAGTCATAATAACATAATGATCACCATCTTCATCCTCATCTGTCAGCCATGTTGATACTACAGTAATAAGTATTTTGCTGCAGTTGCATATTGATAGCAGTTAAAAGCTTTTTCAGTGAAGTGACTCAGCTGAATACTACAGCTCTCAGAATAACAGCCCACTTCAGTCTCATTCAGTAGCTGAGAGCTCTTAGTTTTTACATTTGTGAGGCCCAAGCTCTGAATTGCTGCGTTTTTGTTTTTTTTTATTTTATTTTATTTTTTTAATTTCTTTCCTACGACTGAATCATGATACCAACAAATCGGTTCATTTTACTTTCTACTTTTTACACCTCTCCTCCTCTTCTGGTTTGATCTATTTTTGTTCTTCACACTGGATCGGTGCTTTATCGCTTTTGTGGGTGTGTGGAGGAAATCACCAGGAGATTTGTGCAGGACTTTTTCCGGCAGTCATACATTTCTTTTACTGTATTTCTTTTGCGCCAAAGTTGAGGTTTTATTCCTCAGTGCCCATGTATTAAAAAGCCTGGAGTAAAAATAAATAACATCCCTAACTGGTTAAGTAAAAGGTTCCTCCTGGGCTGAGACGCCACAAAATCCGGCTAGATCTGAAATTACTCTCTCCACACAGCCCATACTAAGAGATAAATGTGCCTCAGCACCTTTTCTACTTCCTCAACACATCTAACAAGGACTCTGCTGCTGACTTCCCTTCATTTTCTTCTTTTAAATACTGTAATTTCTTAATTTACTTTCTTCCTTTTCAGTGCTGCCTCCCTTCCATATTCATTCTCTGCTCTTTTTTACAGCTTGTACTCAGTTTTTTTTGTTTGTTTGTTTTTTTATAATTTTGCCTAATTTTTTTCCCCTCTGTGCTTCATTGCTGTGTTCGTTTGGTAACACTGTCCACCTGACTTGTTGAATAGGGCCAAACCGGTCCAAGCTGCATGACATGCTGGCTATCCTGAGAGATCCAGAGGACTTGTCCCACATGCAGCCTCCATCCGCCCCACAATCCCGGCCCAACGTGGTCCGCTTCAATGAGCACGATGGGAACCGAACAGATGAAGGTACTTGATTGTTGTTATCATATTAACTTGGACGGGCTTAAAGTTCATTCAGCAGTTGACAGCGGTTGTGTATTTATTTGTTTGTTTATTGTTTGATCGTTCCCCAGTTGAGGCGCTGACCTTCCCACCCACATCCGTGAAGTCATTCCTTATGGGTGCAGACGATCCCTTGGAGAGTGAGCTGGGCCTGGGGGAGCTGGCTGGACTCACGGTGGCCAATGAGGCCGACAGTCTGGCCTACGATGTGAGTAAGAAAAGGCAGAATAGATTTTGAAAGCCTGGCAAGCGGCTCCTCTAGGAAAAAGTATTTCTGTTCATGATATCATTGGAGCCATGTGATAAGCAGTCATCCTACCTTCTAATCCACAACAAATTTACCACCATCACATCATATGCTGAAAACTTGCCATTCATGTTCTCAAGCAGCTATTTTTATAGATGTTGTTTCAAGAAGCTGCTTTGAAAGTGTCTTACTGGAGGATATCAGTTATTTTTTTAACGATAATGTCAAAGTCACAGTTATAAAAATACACATGAGTAGGCTGCAGGCTTTTAAAAAAAAAAGAAAAAGGAAACAAGGCACATTTCAGCACGATAGGAGACCTTTTTGGAAAAAAGTGGTGCTATTGGTATTCATGGAGAAGTTGCAACAAAGAAAAGTAATTAAATTTAATTTTAATTGCAAGAATTGTAGCTGACTGTTTTAAACCCTTTTTCCAATTTTCTTTCTCCCCAGATTGGCAATAATAAAGATGCCATGAGGAAAACATGGAACCCCAAATTCACTCTGAGGAGTCATTTCGATGGGATTCGTGCTTTGGCTTTCCACCCAGTGGAGCCTGTCCTGATCACTGCTTCAGATGACCACACACTTAAGATGTGGAACCTTCAAAAGATCACTCCACCCAAAAAGTAAGAATGACTTCACTTACAATGAAAACCTCCCTAAGAATGTTTTCAAAAAGGACAAATAAGAGCAAAAAGGATTTCATGTATCTAGTAACCGTTCAATCCTCCCCTAACATTCAGATCTCGGTGTGGTGTGGGTGTAGTGTAGCCATGATCATCACAAGGAACAAGGAACAGCTCTGTTGTTTGATTAAAGTCCCATTAGTGTTGTAGCCTATTTTGTTGTTGCACTTTGACACAATTTAGCTACAGGAAACTGCTCCCATGTGACAAAGTACTGACAACACTCCACGGGACTCATTGTGTCACGTCACAACTCTGCAGCCCACACACAGTGTGTAGTCAGTGGTTTATTTTTAGAGCCTGGGGTCATTTTATAGTCAAGGGTATTGTTAATATAATAAGAAAACAGCAGTTAATGGGTCGTTGACCCCAGCAGCAATTTGCGTTTCCTATAATTTATTCCTTATTATCTCAAATCTCTTTGTTTATACACAAGAGTAAAATACTGCCTGTTGGTTTTTGCAAGTTAGTTAATGAAAATGCTCTTTGCCCACAGGAGTACATCTTTAGATGTGGAACCCATCTACACTTTCAGAGCCCACAGGTAAAAAAAAAAAAAAAAACTCTGCACATGAATAAAACATTTATTCAGTTTTACTGCTGGTTTAATAGACAGGAAGTTTGATGATTCATTGTCATCTAAACCACAGGGGGGCTGTACTGAGTGTGGTGATGAGCAGTACAGGGGAGCAGTGTTTCAGTGGAGGAGTTGACGGAACTATTCAGTGCTGGAACACACCCAATCCCAACATCGACCCCTATGATTCTTATGGTAACGCTTTAATGTCCTGTGTTTTGTGTTTGTCATGAATTTCAATCTGAAGACTTTCAAATCAAATAAAAGTCAACTGACTCAGATTGTCTCGTGTTTTTATGTATAACAGACCCATCAGTGCTGCGTGGAGCGTTGAGTGGACACACCGACTCAGTTTGGGGTTTGGTGTACAGCAGCGTACACCAGCGCCTCCTCTCCTGCTCTGCAGACGGGACCGTAAGACTGTGGGACGCCAACACCACCTCCCCCGCCCTCGCTGTATTCAACGAAAACCAAAGTATTGACTCGATTTGTGTATTGTGATGTTTTTTGTTTGTTTTCTTTTGTTTTTTCATTTTACAAAATGTTTGCTTTTCCTATTCATTAGATATGGGAGTTCCTTCTTCTGTAGACCTGGTGTGCAGTGAACCAGCCCACCTGGTCACATCCTTCACAAATGGGCAGATTGGCCTCTTCAACATGGAGACTTGCCAGCTGGTCCTCAGTCTGGAGTCCAATTTGGAGCCTGGTAGGTTTACAGCTGTGGATCTGTAACAGTGGCTCATCTGGGTTGAACCTAATGCTCTTGGTGATTGGGAGACCAGAAGAAGCTTGTAGTGTTGTTCAACTGAAAGACACCAGACAGTAGAATTTAATTCTGACTGATCAGTGAAAGTCACATCTCCCTGCTGTATTGTGTGAGACCTAACACACGCTTGTCTATTTTTAACCAGGAACTCCCTGTCAGATCAATAAGGTCCTCAGCCACCCGACTCTTCCCATCACCATCACAGCGCAGGAGGACAGACACATCAAGTTCTTTGACAACAACAGTGGGAAGCTGATTCACTCCATGGTGGCTCACCTGGATGCAGTCACCAGTTTAGCAGTAGATCCTAACGGTCTTTATCTCATGTCTGGCAGTAAGTACCTCTTATTATATTATATTAATATAACTGCTTTCACTTTATACGTTTGCTCATTGATAGATTTTTACAACTTAATCGTCCAATCCGGGTTTTAGATCTGTCCTACAAGTAAACGCAATGTAAAGCTGTTTTATTATTTTTCACTTAACACAAGAGTTAGCAGCGGTTTCCCAGACACCATGTTGCCATTATTGTTTCAGAGATCTAATTGCTTCATGCTCAAAGTTAATTGCTGCTCCTCTTGTGAATGTCACAATAAGTTAAATCTTGAATTGCTGGTTTCTTTATGTACAACTTGTAACTACTTCTCTCCTCTACAGGTCATGATTCCTCTATTCGTCTTTGGAACCTGGAGAGTAAAACCTGCATCCAGGAGTTCACATCTCACAGAAAGAAGTTTGATGAAGCGATCCACGATGTGGCGTTTCATCCATCTAAATGCTACATCGCCAGCGGCGGGGCAGATGCTGTCGCAAAGGTGTTTGTATGACGCGGAGTTGTGTCTCTCCCTGCAGCCCCGTTCTCTGACTCAGCCTCCCACAATCAGGGACCAATAGAGATACAGCAGGGGAAGGACCTTCAGGCATGGGTCCAGTCCCACCTCACACAGCCCACTGGTTTCCTGTTGGACTGGCAGACTATGTAGCCGCTAGCCTCAAACAGGCCTTGACTCTTCACAGAAAGGGTCAGCAGGGAGGCCAGTCAGGAGGAGAACTGCTCTCTAGTCCCCCATCTATCATCCAGGCTGGCCTGGGTGTGACCGGCTACAGCGCCCCCACAGAAGGACTAAAACATAACCTCCATAGCTAGGAGGCTCAGGACAAGTGTTAAACAGTGTGGAATGGGGAAATGAGGTTTTAAGCCGGTCTTCTACCCCTGTGACTTCACGCTCACCCCAAATCACTCGGGCCCTCGACCTTCCCTCAGATAAACCAAGGTCCAGGTCCTGTACTCCAAGTCAGGTTTTGTGTTGTGTTGTTCCAGAAATGTGGGGTACTGAAAGCTTCCTGGAGCTGTCATGGAAGCCACTCACTTCTTCTCTGCTTCCCAGACTGACTCTGCTTGCTGTCCTGCCTTTATTTTTCCTTTTTAAAACTCGTATTGACAAATGTGCCTTTGCTTTAAAAAGGTCTTGAAATTGTTATTTTAACAAGCTTGTTTTGGGGAACTGGGGGGTGGGGTGGGGACGGCGGAGAAATGGAGCTGGTTGTCACAATGTTGTCGATTTTAACATTGGATGTAAAATTACAAATGCTTATAATAAACAAAATATATATTCAGTCTTAAAAAAAATTACTGTGCAGCGTGAGTTTGAGTGCTCCTTTTTGATAAGTGTGGTTGGGGAATCAATTTTGTGCATTTCAAGGCAAAGCTGGTAGATACAGACCATTAAATATAATGCCTGTTTGTTAGATTCACGTAACTGTACACTTCAGAAGTAAGATTACAAACATATGTGTCCAAAGTAAACCATCTTGGTTATATAATTACAACTCAAACTTGGTTCTAGATGTCCATTTTTAGGAATAACTAATTGATTTTTGGCCAGTTTGCTCTTGTTTGAATTGAATGGCTTGTACTGTATGTAGTTTTCCCCAACTGTGTGGACATGCTTGACCACAGTGTGATGTATCATGTCCAGATATTTACAGTAGTCCAGTGTTTAGCAGGAAATTAGTGCAGTATTGTAGGACTATTTGAAATAATGAATTAACCATCCAACACTGAGGGAAGAAAGGAAATGTCCTGCAAATTCCAGTTTATTGTAAACTGTGTGAGGAAGAAACGATCCTGGGTTTAAAAAAAAAAACATTAAAAAAAGGAAAAAAAAAAACAAATCCAAGATGTTGTACATGTAGAGTACAGCTTCAAATGAGCCATTTTCTCAGTCACTGGTTTGTATATGAAAATATGTTCAAAATAAAACCTGCTGTAAAATGTTGCCTGGGCTCTGATCTCAGTCATTCAAGTTATTTGTAATTTGCAGAGAACATGTGAGTCGAGGGATTCAGCGAGTTTGTTTGTTTGTTTGTTACTTGTTTTACACTTTGTTTCATTTCCAGTGGAATTGTATGCTGAGTTAGCTATTAGTTCATGTTTGCAATGCATTTGCAAAAAATCATAAATGCAACTAAAAACCAATATGCCTCTAAGTTAATATCAGTATCAAATCAAAGCAGTGATATTAACTTAAAGACATTTTAGTTTTTCTCTTTGGTTTTTAGTTGCAATTATGATATTTAAGCAGGTTTATAGATGGAGGAAATATAATGATATCTTTGGAAAGTCACACTTTTGCAAATGCAAATCGCATGCAGTTTGATCAACAAAATATTGAAGGAACGAAACAGCAAATTTCATTTTTCATTTTCTTTATTTTATTAAAAATTGCAAAAAAAAAAATATTGATCAATTATCTGAACATTATAAGCGAGAGGCTTTTTTTTAATATGTATATGTACAAACAGGACAAAACGGAGAAAATCATAAATACTCTTTTAACAATACAGAACTGCCTGCGATGTTAGAAGCAACCACACTATGAGAAAACAAGAACGATGAGATGTCGCTTTCACTCCCGAGAAGCAAACTGAACATCTGCCATCGCTCTGTACAAACACATACAAGCTCCTCTTTCCTCATCGCTCACACAAATCGACTTCCTTGTTCCGTGTTACTGACTTGCCACATCACATCCACTTCTTGGTTGCACATGAGCCTCGTTTCACCTACCACTTACTGCATGTTGTACAAGCAATATCAACACCGCTGTCATAGAGAGGAACTTAAATAATGTCCCTACTAACAAATCTCTCCTATTAGGAAGATCAAAATGCACCATTTCTAAGAAAGTATATCCTCTTCACAGAGAATAGTATAAAAAGCGCCATATTATTACGTTTATGAAATATGTTAAGCCAAAAGAGGAAGTGCTAGGCATGCTTTAATCTACATTTCTCTGCAAGCACCATATCCCAGTAAGACAGCTTTGTGTTTGTTAATCACACTGGTACCAGTTCCTAATAAGACACCCTTCATGAAGGTTATATAAGTTATACATAAAGGTTTTTATAGCTTTAAGCAATTAAAGCTAAAAAAAAAAAAAAAAAAAAAAAATATCTATTTCCAAATCTTTAGTAAATTATTACTTGAAATAAAAGAAACACTTTTATTTACAACTTATAAATCCATTACAGAAGGTGACTGATTAGAAAGTGGGGCCCTCATTTTAAATGATTAGGAATACTGTGTTTTC
This sequence comes from Polydactylus sextarius, assembly GCA_016801845.1. Classification (NCBI taxonomy): domain Eukaryota; kingdom Metazoa; phylum Chordata; class Actinopteri; family Polynemidae; genus Polydactylus; species Polydactylus sextarius. The sequence continues at coordinate 9,232,219 of CM028911.1, read as the reverse complement.
TTTATGGCACCAACAGAGAACAGCTGGTACCACATCTTTTTACTGTTAGCACCATTTGTGTATTTGGGACCAAATGCTGATTTAAGATTTGTTTTGTCTAAACTTACAATCTTCACCTAAATCCTAAACTCCTCCCTGTTCAAATGGGGGAGCTGCAGCCAATCCAGCACTACCATCTGGGCGACAGAGTGAGTAAATTTACAATCAGCGTTCTGTTAAGACGGCCCACGATCAAGATGTCTCTCTTCACACCTCCCCTCCACCCTGTCAGTGCATCCTCAGTTTCTGGGCTGGGAGTTGAACTCCTGGCAGATGTTGTGGATTATCTTGGGCACAAATTTGTAGAGGCTGTCGAACTCGTCAACAAAGAAGGAGTGTTCCTTGTCAGGGTCTGTGGCGATGTACTCCAGCTCGTCCTGGGCTGCCCAGGCAATGCCGATGGAGTAGGCGATCACACCTGAATCACAGGGAGGGACAGTGGATTACACACACAGGCCTCACATGTGTTTGTCACACAAATACACACTATGTGACACCTGACTGTGGACTGACTCACACCAGATCTCACAAGTATATTGTTCTGGGTCTGCTTGACTTAACTACATCTGCCAAAAAAATCTGCTTATTTTTTTGAGTCTGTTGTAGTTGACCTCTCACCTTGACTGTGGACAGCCAGTGCAGGTTGTCTGACATCATCATAGGAGCGGCCATCTGTGATAACAATCATGATCTTGCGTTTGTTGGGTTTGGATTTACTGAAGAGTTGCTCTGCGGCAAAGGTGATGGCAGCACCAGTGCTGGTTCCACCGCTCCAATAGTTGATGCGTTTAATGGCGTTCAGCAGCTCGGCCTTGTTGTTGTACTGACCAAAGGCGAACTCCAGCCTCTGTTCGTAGGTGTACTGCACAGCTCCGACCCGTGTGTCCGTGTCAGAGATCTCAAACTCCCGTGTGACGTTGGCCACAAACTGCAGCACTGTGCGGAAATTGCCAGTTCCCACGCTGCTGGAGCCATCGATAACAAAGGCAATGTCATTGGCGTTGAGGCAGGTTTTGCTGCAAACCAGGCGGTCTGTGTCACACACTCTCTTTACCAGGGGCTGCACAGACTTCCTCAGGGCAAACCAGCTGTTCACCGGCAGGGAGAAGAAGCCATTTGTCCGACACACGGCCTGAAGGATGAAAAATATACTGTTTCAAACTGACATGTTTTTATGAAGCACTGATACATTGATTGTGTGACAATACTCCACCTTGTCAACAAAGTTGCCCTCAACCAGGTTTTGCTTCTCATTGTCATCGGGTCCCTCAATGGTGACAAAGAATATGTTGATGCCAGACTCCCGAGCAAGTCGAGAGGCCTCCTCCACCTTGTCTGTGGGCCAGCCATCCACCAGCACCACGGCCACATTTGGGGCTCCGCCACGGTTTCCATTGGCATCACTGAAGTACTGTTTGTTGATGTAGGAAAGGGCCTTTCCTGCCAGGACACCAGAGGGCAGCAGGGAGACATTTAAACCACTTAAGTGAGTCAGTGAATAACATATGGGTTAGGGACAGGTTGAGGGAATAAAAACTAAATTGAATTTATTCTTGGTCATTAAGTGGTCATTATGTAAATTCAGTGGCTTGAGATTTTTTTTTCTTTTGGGGGGGGGGGTTTCTTGACCAATATCGACAGACGTATCCTTCTGAACTAAATTTGAAAAAACATTTGTACCATTCTGTGTATTTTATATACAAAAATATACATATCTCTCTGTAAAGAGAGATATGTATATTTTATTTCATTTTGCATACTATCACACAACATTTAGCTAATAGTTTTGTTGGGGGTCTAAACAATGGAAAAACAAGAGAGGCTGTGTTGGGGACTATAGAAGCATTACAGAGGCTTTACAACTGCTTACTGTGTTGTATGATTAGAGAGCACTTCTGGGCAAACACAAATAACACATATTTGTATCAGCATGCAAAATTTAGCAAGTCATAAAGACACATGTGGCAGTGGGTGCATGCTGACGCACCAACCAAAGCAGAAAAAACAGAACTTGTCTTCTGAAAGTTGACCCCCATGGGCTGGTAAAACCAAAAGCTTTTTGGTCAGAGCAGAGGAAAAACACGGCTTACAGAAGCAGGACTGTAATTTAGTGAGCATTGCCTTGCAGCAAATTTAGATTTAATTCTATCCTTGCATGTGAAAATGTGCCTGGGTAGTAAACCATGCGATAATTGTACCCCTTTCACTTTCACACTGTAGCTGGCAGCGAACAGTGGGTCACTCACCCACATTTGAAAGGCCCCCTTTCTGTACAATCTTATCTATGGCAGACTTCAGCTCTCTGGAGTTGGAGTGCGACTTCAGACTGAGCTCTGTCACTGGGTCATCCCTTCAGACAAAAGCAAAATGCACATCACATATTTCTTGTTTTTCCTACCTAAAAATGATGCATAACAACAGAAGAAGAAAAGCCAGGTTACCCGTATTGAATGATGCCCATCATGGGTCCAGCCACACCCACGTTGATGGTCTGAGCCACCTCAGACAGGAAGTCCTTCTGGATCTTAAATCGCCGCTTCCCAATGCTCCAACTCCCATCCATGAGGAAGGCCAGGTCCACCTTACAATCTGCACAAACAGGACACATTTACAGCAGATGATGCATTTGGTGTCTTAATATTTAAAATTCTAAAATGCGCAACTTCTGAAAACATCACTGTGTCAGACAAGGTACCCCCTGTGGAGTACTAGTGGGACACCATTTTATTTATGTTGTGCATGCCCACGAGTCATGTGTTTTACATTTTTTTGCATCATTCATAATGCTCTTTAACAATGAAATTTAATGCTAACCAAAGAGAAAATTATACAGGGAACCTTTAATGCACAGCAGTGATCTTGCTGCAGGAAAACTGAAATTAATATTCAAACTTTTCCTCAGGATTGTCATAGACATGTGCAATAATCCATAATTTAAAAGATACAATGATCAAAACTATAAATTCTTCAGAAGATTTAACGCTGTATGTGGATCATACTTGGGTCTCCCTGCGATACAGGTTCGGGTATTCTAGGAACAGGTTCTGGCTCCCTCATGTTGAAGCCTGAAAATGAAGACAGACATACATTTTTCAAACATAGCTCAGCTAAAATTCACTCCTTTTTATGTTTTATCTTACAAAAAAGACATTTTCATAAATTTCACTGGACTTTTTTATGTCCTTTAATAATACTGACCCGCATTCTTAAAATAATAAAAAACTTTCAAATCTCAACAACAGCTTTTATGGTTGAAAGAAGATTAAATCGTCAGTCATTACCTATTCACCATCTAAGGCAGTTTAATCACCTGTTGCCGGGGAAATATATCATCTTCTATGTTCTACTCTCTCATTACAAACCAGGAGAAAAGTTTGGCTTTGGCAGAAACGACCTGGAAGTTTGTCTAGTAAAATTTCCATTCAACACAGTGCATTCTCAGCTACCCACTTTGCATGGATCCCAAATGTTAGCCAGTATTTGTTGTGGCAAAAATTACGCCAAACAGGAACTGATTTTATCCACAAGCAACCATGGCATTTGACTTTAACTACAAATCCCTTCAATTACAGACTGAGGAGAAACCCAGATGCTTCTCCCTGGATAGCCTTGGTTTGGTTTGTACTTACAGTCAGAAATGAGGAGTTACTGGCAGAGAGACTCAATGGGGGTAAACAAAGGAGCATATTGCAGCTTAAGCGTATCTTACCTGACTCATAAAGGTTAGCTTCTGGCCTCCAGGCATCCACTGGCTCCGCTGCACAGATAAGCTGAGCATTAGCAAATTTCTACCACGAAGCAGCAACTACCTAACTACACTTACCATGGCAGATTGCTCATGAAATGAAAATATTGTGCCTTTTTAAAGCTCTACTAATAATTAGAAAGCTAAAGCTGCTGCCTTTAAGAAAGACTCACAATTTTCTGAAGAGAAGATACAAATATTAAAACCATATAGATGCTACATGATGTGTCCCGGATACAAAGAGCAGTTTGTTTCCATGGTTACCATTGCTCACCTCTAGTATCCAGTGGCACTTTACGGTTGACATCGGGGGATTGGGTAACTAAAAACAAAGATATTATCAGTGATACATGATAACAGATGTAAACACACTGTGGGATTACAGTCTGGTCACTTTGACTCCAAGTTTTATTTAGTTGAACGTGTGACACTATTTTGGTGGTTCATGTGGTTTTGTGGTTCAACCACTCAGTTTTCCAAACTATGTCCTTTCTACTTAGAATTGGAGGCTCCTCTGTGTCATCCAACACATGGCACCATGACCTGTAATCTGTAAGAATGGACCAGTTCAGTGTAAAGGATGTGACTTAAAAAAAACCAAAAAGTCGGAAGTGTTTTTGGACGAGCAGTTTGGGAAATATACTTGTCCGTAGTTACTTATTTCTTGTAGAGAGTTATTTGAGAGAGTTGTTTCCCACAATTCCCAGCCTTAATGCTAAGCTTAGTTAATTGTCTGAGGGCTTCATATTTAACAGATATTTGTAAGAATGATATTAAACCTCTCATTTAAGCATTAAGCATATTAATCATACTTTTAATCATACTATTCTCAAATAGCTTGTATGGATAAATTCATTTTATTGTTACGTGTTAGGTTATTTCCTCCACCTTATTGCATAAGACAACCAATAGGTGCAATGAAAAAACAAAACAAGGGACAACTCAAATCAAAAGTTAAAATGATAATCACACAAGCTATTTCATTTAAACTTTAAATGAAAAATTTAAACTTTAAATGAAACAGGACACCAAATAAGAGTAGCCTCATCACTCAAACTCAAGGTTTTAATTCTAAACACAGTCCATATATATGATAAAATGAAGTCTGAACCCAAGGGCTTGTTAGTTCCCAGTGAAGAGAATGGAAAAACACTTACGGTACGGTCCAAAGTTATAAAACCAGCGTTCATAGTCTGAGATATCAGGCCTGTGATCCCGAGCTAGAGGAGGATGTTTTGAAACCTGTTAGTTTTCCCACAATTGAGACAAAAGCACACATTTCCATGGTTGTGATTGGTCATATGTTTCCCCACAACCAATCCCATACCATTGAAAACAATGGCTTTGTGCAGAAATATCACCTCAAACGCTCTCACACATGCCAACTCCATTATGTTCATTTTCTTCCACAGTTCACATGAGTTTCTCATATGGCAGGCAGATGGCATGTAAACACAACATCACTGCATGTACTTACACATGGAGTCAATTCAACACCTACAGTACATGATGCCAGCAGATGCCAAACTGTATCAGTTACACAGACATGCACATGCACATCTATACAGAGTGTAGTAACCTTCCACAGGGAAGGGGGCAGTAGACACCAAATTGTCATGTCCTGTTGACTTACCTGTAATCTCAGACGTGTCAGTCTCACTCCAAGTGTATCCTGAGTCTGGGACTGCATAACTAATATCTGAATGTACAGCAGAGAAGGTGGAGGCATCAGCAACTACAAGTGTCTTGTTTAGGTTACTGAAATGCTTCAGGCCACATTGTTGGCGTTGAATATGTAACTTAGAAAAGATCATAAATATTGCAGCCATGTCAGGGTTTTTATTAGCTTGTTTGAACATGAATTAAAACCTCCATGTTTATATTTGGATAAAGAATGAAGAGAATTTTTTATACCTGCTGGTCGTCGAGCTCCTGGGAACCAATCAGGGCGAGGAAAGGCGGGATGCACCCAATCCCTTCTGGGAAAAGCTGCGTAAGGGAAGATTAGAAAGCTACGTTCAGGACAATCATCAAGGAGAATCATACTTGTGACCTCCACTCAGTTTGCCATGTTGTTAATGAGGTGTGCACAAGATGTTCAGCCTTGAGTCAGTTACAGTGTGTCAGTTAGAGACAGAAAGGCCACCTCTCTGAGAAAACATGCCACTTCTGTCATCAAAACATGTTCACACAGACCCAAAGTTTCAACTTCAATAATGTTTATAACAAAAACATCAGGCAGTTTAATCGACCAGACGCTTCCGTGGCTGGAGGCGAATTGAAATATGACTGAACTCTACAGCCCCAAACAGCTGAGCAAAACCATAGCAGTGCATTGAGACTGTCTAAACTGACCGAGCCATGACAACACACTTCAGTTAACCCCTCCCTGTGGTGGATGGGCAGCTTACACAAACACACAGCCAGGGCTCGGAGGTTCCCATCGGGTGGCAGCTAGTGAGCAGGGTTTTGTTGACCGGGATGTGCTGGGAGAGCCCAGCCAGCCGCCCAGCGAAGCATAGGAGTATTATTCTAAAGTTGGTGTCAAACCAGGGACAGTGTAGATAGTAGGACGCAGAGATTAGTCTAATCTGCTGCTGGTCGAAGGCCCAGAGTTATAGAGGAGACAGCAGTGTTATTTTTTTCCAGTGAAACAGGTGCTTTAAAAGGATTCAGTTTAACTCTCCTGATCATCACCACTTCAGTGATCACTGTGGCTGGAGATCAGACCAGAAATAGAGATACTGATCAGGAGGCAGGAGCAATGGTAATAAGCAGTTTCTCTTAAATTTATGTCAACCAACCTTTGCATTTTAACACCACCACCAAGATCTAATGAGCAGAATCTTGACACCTTTTACCTTTTACAGAAGCTTTTGATTTGTGGCTGTCAGATCGACATATCTCATGACAAGAGTGAGACTAAACTGGATCGTAACATTTCCAGAACATCTGTTTAGGGTAGTTGGGTGGAAAAATGAATGGGGAGAAAACCCTGTAACTTGTAAATCAGAGTTCAGAACTCTAACATTTGCAAGCATCCACCCTGCTGCAGTGTCCTTGAGAAAGACACTGAATGGCTACCGGCTCCAGGGATGCTGCTGTGCAGCTGATCCTGACCTCTGACCTCTGACCTCATGTATAAAGAATTTCCCTAAGGGGATGAATAAAGTATCACTTTATTATCCACAAACTGCAGACCTGAGTAGCTCTTCTCTGCATTTCTATAACATGTCTATGCAATAACAGGTTAGTCAGATAAATGATGCTCTGGCTTGAAACAGCTCACACTGCATTTTAGAACCGTATCATACACTCAACTATCATTTAAATAGATATAGGACTGTCTTATTTTAGGGATTCATGGTTTTACATTCCACAGCAGCAAAAACAGAAGCGCATTCTTCAGTAAGCCAAACCTCGCCTGGTTTGAATGGCGAGAGATTTCTATTCTTGACAGGGTAGAGAGTGGACCCAGATCCTGCAGTGCTGTGGACTGGGTCATACGTCTCTGTGGGAGCAGCACAGCGCCACTTGGTGCTGCTGCTTTCATCTCATTCTCTCTGCAAGCATTTAGAAGGGAGGGGAAGAGGCCAGAGCAGATGGGATCTGTCACAAGATGTTATTACAGTACTGACAGAGCACGTTTCTCATCGTGGTCTTATCTAAAAGAGAAGGTTGAGAGCTCTTTGCTGTCTCAGACATGGTGGAGATATGGCACAAGATGAATTCAGGTCAATACTATCACATCATCGCTCATCTTTGAGCCATATCGGGATACTTACTGCTCATTTTTTTCCATGTTTGGCACAGTGAAAGTTGAGAATGTGCTTTTATTTCCGCCAGTCTTTTACAGAGGGCTGGCTATGCCTTAAACCACACAATCAGACGGAAGGTGAACTTATAAAAACTTTCGGCAAAAGGTTTTATAGGCCCTGTTTGATCAGACCTGTCTGTTTCTCTACGGCAGAGCCTGTGCAGTTTAAGGTCTTCCCCTCAGGATCTGGAGATACTTACTGGGGTTGGACTGGCTCATGGTTGGAGTCCGCTCGGGTGGAGCTGGCTGAACCCTGTTAAAAGCTGTTTGTAGCAATGAGAAACAGGCAGATAGGAATAGAAAAGAAAAGGAGGGAGACATGAGGGGGGCAAAGAGAGCTTCAGGTCTTGGGCTCTATCCATAAATGTGGCCCAGCTGTTTTGCTCTGAGCAAAGCTGAAGGCGTTTTCTCCACAGCATGATATCAAAAAACAAAGGGATATATGCTGAGCATATTTACGAGCCTTAAAGCGGCTTCATTGGCTTCTTTTCATGTTAAAAAATGAAAACATGACTAAGAGGATGTGCTTGATGACAGAACAGCAGTCATCATGAGAGGAATGTTAGCTGAGATGCTTGATGGAGTGGATTAGTGGTGACCCTAGGGTGAAGATCATAGCGGCCTATGGGCGTGGACACAAGGGTCAGACTTACAGCGGTCTGTGTCTCCCTCATGTTCCAAAAACGACATCTGTCCCCCCATCTGCACTTGACCCGCATTCTCTGTCAGTCCCGCCTCATCTGCCTGTTTATTGCTCTGTTTGTGAGTATGTGTGTGTTTGGCCTGCTTTCACTCATGCTGCAGGGACCTAAATCAGTTTAGCCTTTCTTATGAGGACAAACGGCACATACTCATAACATATATCATTAAATGTTAAGATGCAGAAATGTTTTAAGGTTAGGGTAAAGGTTAGGGCTGAGCAAGTAGCAGTTATGGTCAAGATTAGAGAAAGCCTTCATGAAATGAATGTGTTATAGAAACGTGAGTGTGTGTGTGTGTGTGTGCGAGTGTTAATGATTAGACTGACCTGGGCCGACTGGAGAGGATGACTGTCTCCTGAAAGGTGATCCAGCCTCTGGTCTGCGTAGACCTGGGACCAAATTGTGAAAAACAATGATATGATGATTTCGCAAGAAATAACATTCACCAGTTTATCTTCATTGGCACATGAACGACAATTGTATTATCTATTGTGTGATGACCTAAACGAATTTCAGTCGTGTGATATGTTTCATGTGTAATGGGAGTTATCTAAGGCAGTTTGATGACATATAATATTTAGATCGAAACTATACATCAGGTCTGTGCAGAAAATGTAATTAGGTTTTGTGAATTTAACAGACCTCTCCTTCAGCAGTCAATACAGACTGACTTAGTGACCACACAGGCAAAAATATTTGTTTAACAGGAGGACTAATAATCCTGAGAGAGAAAATATTCCACTTGTATTGGACATGTTGGTAGTGTTGCTCTAGGGACGGCACTGTTAATCCGAAAACTCCACCTCGCTGGTCCAGACTGAATCTCAACAGATCATAAATATTTGCTAATGATGAATAATTCAGTGCTAGTTTACTTGAAAGAACAAACCAGAAGTTGGGCTTCTCCAGAACATTCTGGTCTGGTCTTATATTAGCAGACTAGTATACGTTGTTTAAAGCAGCTGTGCACATACAGAACATAGATGCCATGCAGCGTTTATGGATATCAGTACTGAAGACAAAAAAAGCAGGCAAGACAGAGCAATGGAGACAATTTTAGATTATTACATGAAAGAATGAAAAAAAACACATTGAAGCTTGGTTTACCTGCACTGGTACGCTGTGGGAATCTATTCGGATAGGCACTTCCTCTGAATACTTCGAAGAAATGCCATGGTTTAGTTCAACCTTAACTGTTGGATTTGTTGTAAAGGACTTTCCAAAAGCTGCAGAATCAGTGAGAGCATTGACATACCTTGGCCGGGACTCTTTCCTTGGCCGTTTTGTGACTGTCCTACACCAATAACACAATGTGGGGCAAAAAAAATATTTGTGTACATGTAAATCATTTACAAAAAATAATGAATTCTTGGCCTCATTGTTTTAAGTTTTCAGCTTAAAACAAGTTAACTGATTTCATTTCTTCGAATACACAAGTTGTGTCGCTGATAAAGACAAACTTGCTTTGAAAATAGTATCATTGATACTTTCCTACTGAATACACGATTCAATCTGATGCATATTATTCCGACTGACATGAAGCAAACACCCCATGCTTAACCTAAGCCCACATATTCCTGCATACCCCAGTGTTAAACAACACCATAATTACTCTTCATGCCACCAAAAAAAAAGAAAGCCCATGTTTGCCTTGCTTCACTTACTTGCACTTGCGCCTGCCACAGAGGCAAGGTACGGGTGACTGCTGCCTAGATAGAGGAAAGACAAATGGGGTGCCAATATGGAGAGGAGAGAGATAATATTACAGAAAATGAAGGGGACAGAAAATGGTTGGAAGGTTGTCTGGCACACAGCCCATCTCATTTACACACATACCTTAAGATACTGCAGTATTGTCTACTCTCTGTAGCTGCATTTCTATCCAAAATGGGCAGATGACTCACTATGATTACGTCTGATAATGTTTTCATCTAATAAGAGTGATGAAAGCTTTGGTGATCCAGTGTACAGTTAAGTCAGTCAGTCAAGCAATGACAGCAGCACGCTGACTTCATCAAAGACCAGCTGTAATTTGTCATAATTGCAGCTGTGACGTATAATTACCAGCCACAATCATTCGTCTTCATCACTCATCTTCACACAAATCGCTCTTTTTGTCTTGTTCTGCCAAAAAGAGTGATTCAAGCTACAAGCCGCTAATGCTGTTAGTTGGACATCAGCTAGTAGCCACAGGGGATTGTTTTTACTGGACCATTAAAAGAATACACCATCCAAGTAAATACACAATCCTCCACATAGCATGCTTTGCACAGGTCCATTTAGAAGGAAGAATATGTATATGTGCAGAACCATTATGTGATTTAAGTGTGTTTTGTTTGAATAACCTGCATCTCTGACTTTGTGCATGGCAGCTCGAGCTTTGGCAGTGACGGGTGGAGGAGGTGGAGGTGTTGTGGTTGTGGTGGTGGTGGTAGTAGTGGTGGGAGGCGGTGTGGTGGTGGTGGTGGTGGTAGGTTCAGGTGTTGTAGTCGTAGTGGGTTCAGGTGCTGTTGTCGTAGGCAGCGCTGTGGTGACCGCGGGGGTTTTTGCATCCTTTTGACCTGTCAGGAGACGACAGGCGAAGGCGGTCATGTAAAAGACAGATGGAAGGGGAGGAGGAGAGTCTGAACATCTACTATGTTGTAATGCATTCTCAACATTCCTCACTAGACAGTAGTGACTCCTCATTCAACCTGAGTGAAGTTTAATGCACGGAAGTCAAGTACAGGAACATTAATCTGGTAACCTTGTGTCCCCAGAGACAACTGATCTGGTGATGTCTGAGTCTGGATAGAATTTCACTGACTATATATTTATCTGAAAAAAGTCTTTAATGTATGCTAATATGTGTGGAAATAGAAAATATAATAGACTTGCAAATCACTAATCAGATCATCCTGTTATTGTGAAACCATGGGGAATCCATCAGACCATTCAATGATACAGTATAAAAGAAACAAACACATTTTATATATAGATAAAATGAATGGATGTTGGATCATTACTTGTTTTCACGTAGGTGGGTCTTGAAGGGACATAGTCCAGGGTAGATGGGTAGATGACTCCTTTCTTGGGCTTCCCCACTAAAACACAAAACAGTAATCTATTGGTTGGGGAGCTTTTTCTTAAGAATTTTTTTGACATTGATAATTTTATGTTTAATACCTGAAACAACAAATGACTCCCTCCACTTTGGTAGAGACAGAGAGCGCACTCCGTTGGAGTTGCTGCCTTTGTAGATATTCTGCCCGGCCATCTTCCTTACGATCACCTTTCCTCCTGAGTTAGTTATGATGCCGCTGTGGACACAAATATTATAATTGAATATAACCCTTACATATGGGTTTTGATTGCCACAAGAGCAAAAGCTCTTTTTCACTTTTCATGACTGTTTACTTGTGGATGGCAGCATTGCAGATGCTGGAGATGGAGGCGAACACTCCTGTCCCATAGACCTGCTGTTTGGTCTCTTTACAGTGCGCAGGACATTTGACTATGAACTCTGGGAGGTTGATCTTTCCCGCTCTGACATCACACTCTATGTCTGGAACAACTATGGAGGGAAGAAGAAGTAGAGAAAGATGGTTCAAGATAAAATTTCAGACAGTTTTGAGTTAGAAGTGAAACAATGAGTCTAGTCAAAACTGCCAATATGCTGATGATCAAATTATACTTTTTTATGTGGCAGTAATTTTAATATGTGGATATTCAGCTAGCTGAAACAAGTTATTTGGTCACTGGAGTTTCAGCACTTTACTTAATTATAAAACAGTCAAATGCTGTAAAAACACAAACCCACCACACAGTGCTTGCTTCAGTTTTGACAATCAGACATAAATCACATTTTTATGTCAAAAGATTTTCTGATAAAGATTGTCAACTGCAGTGGAGAGAGCCAGAGGAGACAATAATTGTGGGAGACTGTGGGAGATTACAGGCTTGCTTGTTGATGATGTCTACCTTGCTTTGGTTTCTTGTTCTTTGATCCGTTAGGCTTGGCCCAGCAAGCACAGGACAGGAGGAGCACTGCAGGTGAGGCAGAGGGAGTTTCACATAATAGCAGACAAGTAACATAATCACCAGTGTGTTTACTGTACACACAAGACTTCTTTGACAGGCTGTGCTTGGATGTATTTAGGTGTGAATTTGCATAAAAGTGATTTAGAAAGGAGACAGCACAGGAGATAGATGTGATACACTGTAGTCAAGGGTGAGATATTTCAAGGCAGCGCACTCCTGTAGAGAGACAGGCGGGTGGCTCACCGAGGCAGACGGCAGTGAATGATGCTCTGATCATGATGGGTGGTGCGCTGGTTCAGCAGATGTCCTTGTACAGTCTCCAAACCTTCCAGAGACAGAGAGGAGAAGCAGCAGAATTATATCTGTCATCCTCTGAAACCCATTTCCTGCTTGAGTGTTGCAGAGTGAGCTGGAAACAAGTCAGAGTAAACTTGTGCCACTGTGAAACACTTTCCAGAGCTTTTTTGGTAAATAGCAGGCAGAGCGTGGACGGGAACTCCACAAAGAGCTGAATGAGTCATCTGGTGAATGTGGCCAATTAAATACTATGAAAATATTTTTTTAACTCATATTGTTGCACCTTCTTCTAACATCAGTCAGATCAAATAAGGACTGTTTTCCAGTTGTGGTAAGAGTTTCTTGTTGCAGTTTGGTTACAAAAAACCGAAAGCGTTTGCCAATCAGAATCTCGACAGAGAACATCTGGGCTCTGAGACAAAACTGTATATCAATGTCCTCCCACTTATATCTGTGGAGCCAGACTCAGTTAGAGAGTATACACAGACCTCATTTAATGTGTGAGGAATGGAAAACTGTGTCAGATTATTTCTTTGTTTGACCCCAACAGCCACATGAAACTGGATGTCGGTTTGAAATATGGTCTGCTTACAGTAGACACAGAAAATATCTTTCAGTGTCTGTCATTCAGTTATACCCATGTAAAAACATAAATCTACATGTGTTAACAAGAACAGAAGTAGGTCATTCGAGTGACTTCATTCAAGATGCTGCAGGTCTGTTGTAGTAACGATAGCGCTGGTGATAATTGCAACAGTGCAGCTTGAATTAAAACGGCCAGAGAAAGTCTTCGGCTGGTGGATGAATTGCTTGTGGGAGCCGCTGGTGTTGTGCGCTAAGGTGGTGGGTCAGAGCTCCTTCCTAAGGAGGTGATGACTGAGGCCTCTCTGTTAACAGAGGAATGTTGTACCTCCCACAAGGGCAGTGGCGTGTCTGTCACTGCTGCCACACGCCAGTAGGTTCAATCTGATCAAGTGGGAACATGTGATCATATAGCGACCTCTGAAGATTTATATTTAAACTAAATTAGTAACGAAGGAGTAAGGAGTACACAATGTTAATATACACTTGTTTAAGAATAATGTATCTGTGATCAGAAGATTTTTGGTTACATCCCCAGGCGGTGTAACCAAAATAATGGGGCTTAGCCCCATTATGACTAATGAGGCACCTTTAAGCAAGGCCCCTAACCTCTACAGATGAGACTGTGGTTGAATTAAACCACTCTCAGGTGTTTACGTGTGAGGTTACTGATAAAGATCAGCTTTCAGCTGAATTTGAATAGATAAATAAATGGAAATGGAAATAAATCAATGAGGCTTTATTGCATTTTTATTTTCAAAGATCATAACTGCTGGAAGGCAAACATTTCATAATTTATCTTCTCACAATTAAATTCTTCTGTCTAGCACAAACATTTGCATGACCACAGACACAGACTAGTAATTCTCATGTCTGTGGAGTAAATGTAAATTCACAGCTTGTAGCCAATTAGCTTAGCTTAGCAAAAGGATGGAAAATAGCTGACGTGACTCTGTCCAAAGGTGATGAAACCTGCCTACCAGCATCTCTAAAGTTCAGCAATTAACACGTTCTGTCTTGTTTGTTTCATCCGATTCAAAGCATGCTGTTACCTGGACTTCACAAGTAAACAACCTTTTTTTCTGGCAGCCCCAGAAAAGCAGTGAGCAGATTTTACCTCTGGACAAACCCAAGTTTGCTGTTCCGCTCTGTTTCCAGTCTTTATGCAACGCTATGCTTCAAATATCACAGTGGTAGCAATCTTCTTATCTAACTGTCAACAAAAGAGCAGAAACGTTTCCTCAAAAATGTGAAGTTTTCCTGAAAAATGGCAGCATCCTATCTTGCATCTTCACTATATTGGTATAAATCACTACAGTTATTCCACACTGGGAAACATTAAATACATGGTTTTTAGGGTGTTACCCCTGTCGGCCATTTTCATGCATAGATCTCTAATGTATCTTCAAACTGACATGTGCATTAAGTGTTTGTTTTGTTTTCCCAAGTGAATCATTTCTTATGTAATTATGGTAACTTTATGGATACATACCACAAACATAACATATCATGCTGAGATCAAAAATAATATGGCTGCAGATCACAGTGATAGGACTTTCCCTGATGCAGTGCTACATTTTTATCTGACATTCATGAGCACTGACATGATTTTTTCCACAGTGTTGTGCTTTGACAGGCAGGTAGGATCACTGCAGCAAAGCCAGGACTACAATTTGTCCTTGCGGGGGAAGAAAGCTGAGGTTGGGAACAAGCCGGGACAGATATGTGCATCTACACTACAGAAGACAGACCCAGGAGAGGTGATTCAGCGTGCTTTGCTGGGTGAAGCAAACTACAGAACTAATCTGTCATTCACCTGTGGTCAAATCTTAACTGTGAACAACGTGTTCCCCAATGTCAAGCTGCTTTTGGCGTGCAAATAATCCAATAATAAAGCCTCTGTTTAAAGTGACATTGTTCCTTTGAAGAGCTCTTCAAGAGGGGCATGACATCATAGTTGGAAAAAATGTAAACGCGCAAAAAAAATGGCAATAATTTAAGACTTCTTAATTTGTGATCTCAGCTTGAACCTCTAAATGCCTCCTTCGTCAATAAAATGCAATGAAATACAGGGCAAATGATATCCTTTGACAAACACTGAGGGGAGTTTCCTGTACAGCACATAATAGAGGCGGGTGGCAGGCACACATACACACACACATCGAAGTAAAGGAACCAAAAATAAACAGAGATCTGGGATAACTTATCACATGCTCAGATTGCTCTGAAGAATGCCATGGTATGTGAGGGCTTTCCAACTCACCGCTTACCACCATCATAAATCACAAACAGATTGGCTTATTGTGTATGTGATGTATATTTAGCATTCACCTGTGTTAAACTTAAAAGATAAAGCATGGGTTTGTATGTATAGCACAGACTTGGCTCGCCTCTTTAATGATATCAGCTATATTACTCACCATACTGAACATTTTCAACATCTAATTTCAGCAGGGTGGGGACCTAAATCAAACAAACAGCCACTGACAGTTAACTTTGAGAAAGTGTATAAAAAAAAAAAAAAAAAAAAAAAAAAAAAGATGAAAGGGTCTGTGCCTCAGTCACTTTGCAAAGAAGCCAGCAGCTCAGACAGGTCACATAGTTTTAGGAATTAAAACGCAGCTCAGTTCGGGGTAACACTCTCTCCACAATGTGGATTACACTCAAACAATGTGAACCACATCACACAAAGAAGCATACTGGTCTGCTGTTGCAATGAAATGAACATCTGCAAAATAACGTGATGTATAAGCACCAGAAATCTGATAATGCAGGATAAAAATTACACCTGGCAGGAGTGCCACAGGTATAATGCAACAGGCAATGCAAACAGGATGTACAGTACCTGTCTGCACCTATTTCAAAGACCAGCACATAATGGGTTTTCAAAGCATGAATAGACCACACACACCTGTGACTGGTGCATAATGTTCTTATAGCATTGAAAGGAATTATATTATAATACAAATCAAATGAATCCATCATGTCTCCATCATTATCTGAGCTTTCAGGACAAAACACAAGGACTGTGTTTCAATCTTTCTCCATTTCAGCAGCAGCCACATTCCTTGTCCAGGGTAGCCACTGGAAATGCAATGAGGCAGAGCACAAAAAGGGGACAGAGGCTTATTTGAGTATCACAGTCAGCTGAGAACTGTGCTTCACCATGGTTCTGAGTGATGGCATATCTGAAGTGAGACAGTATTTACACAGATTCTGTGCCAGGGAGTGTTAAATCCCAGCATTCACAGGTGTCAGAATTGTACTGTAAAGCATGTCAGATGTGCCAAGTGTTGTTACAAGCCAACTTAAGAACCTCAGGAGAGATCAAACACAGGAAAACCAACATGTCCCTACAAGGTCATTTCTGTAACATTTTGGGCTGCTAGGAAACTATTTGTTTATCAAGCTCAGAACAGGCTGAATTACTTTAATTCTTGCCACTGGCTTCAATGCAAGCCAGAGCCTGCAGTCTGCTGCTGGACATGTTGTATAGAGGCCATCTGTGCTTAATCTGACACTTTCAAAGCATTCACTAATGTCAGAAAGAAAACAATGAGGTATGTCAAATTTAATATAAAGAAAAATAAAATAGAATTTGATAAATTCAGCACTAAGTCTTGTTATTTATTACTCAGGTAAAATGAGTGATTTCAAAACAAAGGCTGAAAACTGTTTCTCAACAGACATGTTTTTAGAATCAGCCAAGAGAAGTAGCCAGGTAGTATAAATGATTATAACACGGCCAAATTTACTCAGCTATAAACCTCACTTAGAAAAAGAGGAAAATGAGTGTTTACTAAAAAAGAGGGAGATGAAAATAAACAGAAAAAATTAAACAAGCAGTGGATTTAAGCAGCAGTGCTCTTATGTGGGCAGCCTGTCAAATCACAAGAAATGAACCACAGCCATAACCTGCAGGAAAAGAGCTAATAAAATTAAAAGAAAACGCAAAAAGCCTCCTGCAGTGTTGTTAAAATTCCTCACAGACTTGACAATTTAAAAAGCTGAAATGGCACTGGACGTCAATTACGCACAATTACGCATAATTTAAAAAGTTAATAATTCATTCACGCCACGCAGCAGTAAAGACAAGACCTCTATGTAACACGTGGAGTTTATTTGCGTGTTCTCTGATTTAAAAAATCATCAACTCCGTCACACAACGAAGGTGAACTTACCTGGGAAGGTAAAAACTATCCTGCAGGCGTTAAACCAAAGGTAATTCCCTGTGCACTTTTGCTCGAATCCTCACTCTGTCATTGAAAACAGCGCGAAGCAGCGGACGTGTGTGCAACGTTGAACTCTTCCACCTGGACTTTTACTCCCGCATGATCGGAGCGCTCATTAAGAGTGGAGAACAGGACGGGGCCAGATTTTCCCCTTTTTGCCCGTCCCACTTCAGGCGCACAGCTCTTCACCCTGGCAGAAGAGAATCAGTAACCCGGGGCAATGAGCAGAGGATGCAAAGATCTCAGACCCTGCAGCTTTAACAGTGCAATAGGCATCTTTTTATGTTTGAAATGTTTTAAGACAGAAAAAGCCAAAACACAAGTTGATGGTTTGTGCAAGAGGAAGATTCTCATTCAGGCTGCTTCTTTCTCTGTGTGTCATGTAAAAAGGGAGGAAACTGGGCTGTAACTGTTTATTTGTTCCTGCAACTCACTCATCCCATCCTCTGACTGAGAAATAAAACAACCCAGAGGAGTGCGTCAACTCTCACAGCAGCAATCACTCCTCCTCCACCAAATACACCAATCAACACCTGTTTGGGAAACAGACAATGCAAGTCACATCCACTGTCACTTTGGGGGGTTTTGGCTTTTGTCTGCTGCTGTGGTCTACAGTACATGCACACCCCCTTGTCTCTGTTAATACACACACACACACACACACACACACACACACACACACACACACACACACACACACACACACACAGTCCTGTGTCAACCTCTATTACTCTAACAGGGAGGGCGTGTTGGTTTTATGCAGATTGACACCCAACCAACGGCCATTATCTGCTGTATGGATGGTTGTTCTGAAGTTCTGACATTTTGATTTAAAGGTCTTAAGTGCTGCTGTAAAAAGAGCTCATTGTGTGTGTGATTATGGTCTTTGTAGAAATGCACCCGAGGAACTTAAAAAAAAGATTAAACCTTCATGGCTCAAGTAGATAATTGCCCATTGATGTAGTAAGAAAAAAAAAGATCAGGTGCTATTTCAGGGAAACTCATTGTTCTTTCAACAGTGTAGTTTCAGACAACTTGTCAACAGAGAAAAGTTGTCTACAATTTACCAGAGCCATGGACCGATGCAAGAGTTTTCACAGTTTTCAGGAAAAACAGAGCTGCCCTGCTCCCTTTAATGAGAACCTTTAGGCTCCAGCCTGCTTTTAGCTGACTGACATAATGATGCGTCAGTGAATGGAGATATAAAAATGGAAGGAAGAGTAGGAGAAATGAAAGAATCCTGTGCCATCACAGGACCTTTCAGTGTTTCCAGATGTTATTGTGCATCTCTTGTGCGCATTTCAGGAACTGGTCACATTTTAAGAATGGATGAAAATTCATGCATGGCATTGCTCCGTGCTCTGTGCTGCCATATCTAATTTGGACTGAATGGTCACTAAAAGAGATTTCATAAGAGTTGGAAATGAAAACCAAGTTGTTAAATGGAAACAGAAAATAATTTATTGATACAGGCTATACATACAGTTCATTAACATGGGTAAGACCAAAACATACAAAAATATTCTTAATCTTCCCTTGTGATTCAAATATTCATGACTTTTCAAGTCAAATGGAAACAGTCCTCAGAGCCTGTCACACCAGTACTCCGATGTTTCGATATGTGAGGGCATATCAATGTGCAGGACCTCCTGTGCGTCAGATGGAGGAGTCTGTGGGGGACTGTTGACCCCCGAGTCGCTGTCAGCGTTGGACTTGTTTACATCTCCTGCTGCGTATTTCTCCTCTGGCTTCTGAACAGGAGATGATGCAGGCGGGGACAGGGCCTCAGCCTTGAGTTTAATGTTTTGAAAGTTTTGCAGGCGCACCACCTCCCTGCGCTCCCACGTGCACGGCAGCAGGACAGCGACGTCCTTGCGAAATTTGGAGCTCATGCCGAAGTAGATGAGCGGGTTGTAGAAACTGGCAGACTTGGCGAAGAGACGAGTGATGATGCTGGTTGTGCTTGGCACATGGAAGCCCCAGGCTGACCACATAGACACCACTGCATATGGCGACCAGGCCATGATGAAAGCCGTGCAGATTACAATGGAAATCTAGAGAAGGGAACATGAGGGAACAATTGTCAGGACTAGTATTACGTGAGGCAAGATTTTTTTCAGAAGTTTTAAAGAGTCTCATTTTACTTTTGTTGTCATGTCTTTCCAAATAAAAACCTCAGAAATAGTTGCCTACCCTTGTGACATCTCGCTCCACCTTCCTTTGGCGGGTGGTGAGGAAACCATGTGCTGACATGGCATTTGTGTTCTTCACTGTGTTGATAATAGAGACGTAAGAGAAGAGCATGATCATGACCGGGATGAAGAAACAGAAGATGAGGATGGAGATGATGTATGACTTGTGGATTGTGGAGTAATTGGCTTTGGACCAGTCCACCTCACAGGTGCCATAACCTCGATCTAAGGAACATAAAACACAGAGGTCAGATTGAGATTTTTTTGTTTTTATTATTTATTAAAAAAAAAAAAAAAAAAAAAACTCCCTTTATTCTCTTTTATAAGGTTAATGTGTGAACTGACCTGTGTAGCTGCCCCACCCCAGCAGTGGCGCAACAGACCAAAACGTTGCTCCAGTCCAAACACAGAGCAGTGATACAGCAATGGTGTTAATGTTGATACAGTAAGCTGTGAAAACACACAACAAGTAACGTAAATACAATATAATATTCCCATATTCATGAAACAACTGTTGGTCTGTGTACAGTTTAAAAATGTCAAATGTTATGACTTCGCAAACACGGAACAGAAAAAGTGAGAGGCACTTAAAGATCCAGCATTCTTGACTTGTTATGAATGTCAAGATTGTGGCATTTATTGAACAATGAGGTCTTTTCTTATATTAACAGCCTTTGCAAACATCTGTGACTGAAAAGAACCTCTATTGACAAAGTGCACATAACTTTGAATTCACAGGAAGAAAGAAAATCTGTCAGTCTGCTCTATTTTCAAGAATGCTCTTATATTTTCTGTCAATATACAACACAGTTAGTGTAGTACAGTTTCTAAAGCACTAAAGAAACATCAATATACAGTATCTTTGTTGCTATGGGCCCCTGGCTACATTACTTAATATTGAAGTTTACCTGCAAAGCTTTTATTGGTATTATTGCATTTCATTTCAGCTTAAGTCAACAAAGCATTTTTTTTTTTTTTTGTGGTTCTGTATCAGATCAGTATATTTTGCTTTGTTCAGAAAGTGCAGCTGATTATATTGCACAGCTACTACAAATGTTCAGAGTTTAACCACTAATGTAAAGAGAAAACCCACATACATGGGTTTGTATAGCTTGTGTTTTATGACAAACCACAAACATGACAGAAACTCTTATCGCACACTGACAAGAGACGCAGTTGCTTAAGCTAATTTCCATGTAATTAAGACATTCTTTGGCAATGGTTGCACCTGAAAATAGAAAATGTCACCTCAAATTAACTTAATGACATGTTGGCGAAATGTAAATGAAATTGCTAGAGGCAAGTGGTGGCTGTTTCCACAGCTGAGCAAGGTAATAAGGTTTCATTAGCACTGAAAAACACACTTCACTGTAAGATAAGAGCTCCTGGAATGTGAGGAAGGCAGAGTCACTGGTCTAAAGTTTGTTTACTTGGATTCATGGAGTTTATGGCTTACCTTTGTTTGGGTGGCATCCTTTTATGTATCTGGTGACGCTAATAACAGTCAATGTGTTGATGCTTGTGAGGCCAAAGAGCAGAGTGAAGAAACCATCTACCTGGAAGCAGACAGAAAAGAGGGTTAGTGAATCCTGGCATGACTTCTTTACAAAAGTGTCTGAGTTGTCACAGATGCCTCAGAGAAGGTATCTGGTGCCTGTCTGATTGTTCCAGACCTTTGTCTGATGAGTTATTTTTGCTTTGGACTTTATCAGATAGAGACGCCACAAGTAGAGAGCTCTCACTGCCTTTTGGCCAATATGATCCAGACCCAGGGCATTTCCTTTTTGATGTGTGCTGTGGGTTTTTAGATTTGCATGATCAGCACTGGTAAACAAAAATGGTAACTTTCAGTGAAGCTATTAATAGATTTTACACTGATTTCCATAAAAATCTATGGGAGAAAAAGTTGAATGACTGCCTAATACATTAACCACAAAGCTTTTTAGCATTCAGTCCATTGTGTGGGAAGACAATCTTTTAATCACAGCTCCTCTTAGAGAGAATTATGCTACTGTGCTTCAGTCTGGCTCCGAGTGTGTGACACCCAGCTCCCTGCTGTGCGAATGCAGGTGACATGGATCAGTTAAGGTCTCTCACTGATTACAGTCTTGATCTTGCTTAGTCCTAATCCCATTACTGTCAGTCATCACGTTTTTTCACCGTTACATTTGGTAGATTACTGGGATGCCAGTGTCTAGACCAGTGTAATATTAATTCAGCAATAGCCTATTGTACATTTTCAGTTCTCATAGAAGTTCTGGTAGAAGGATCTGGTGGAAAAAAAGATGATGGCTTCTTGAAATTATATGTGTATTTTTTATTCATCTTTAACATTGATTTGACATATCTGTCTGTCTGCGTATTCTTCCTTGTATCAAATGATCCAATAAAGCTCTGCCGTATTCAATAATATCCTGTCCTATGGGGCACAAAACACTAGGATCTGACCCAGCTTGCAAATGTTCATGTCCCATCATGTTGTATGCAGTAATCTGCTAATACTTCTCACATGCCTGTCTCCTTCACCTTCCTGTTCATTTCCTCCTCTATTTCTATCCCTCCTTACTTTCCTCTTATTTACATCTGACAATATCTCTGTCTCTCAGACCACCTCTCTCACAAGAAAGCCAAATGAAATTTCCTACACCAATATTTCTCCTTTACTTGAAATCCACTGGACTGGATGTCTGAGAGGTGAGATCATCTCAGTGGTCCTTCTGAAGCCTGAGAGCAGCAGACCTCATTTTATAGTATCTCGACCACTCAGATTTTGTGGGGTTTTATGCTTCTTTTAGTTACACCAGCTTGTTTTTGTAGGACTCCTCAGAGAGTTCACTTACTGCAGCATAGATATCACGGCTTCCACCAGAGCTAGCCTTGAGCAAGAAATATACTCTGGATGAATTCCAAACTAAAGTATGACAAGTATTTTCAAGCTAAGGCTGTGGTGGGACGAAAACATTGAAATGGACGGCATATCCACAAAATCTCATCTTTAAATTGAACACAAATTATTGCCACAGTTAAACAACGTAAGTGCACATGATCAAATTATGCAAGAAATGCCCACCCTCCTGCTCTTACTTATTTCCTGTTTGCTTGTTGACAGGTGCCACGCTGCTAGTTTCTCCCATTTAAAGGCCTCTACAGGGGTAATCTCATTACAGATTTAACCTCCAGCCCACATGGCCACTGGTGTAATCCCTGCCACAGACACATTCACACGCATACTAACTTTACTGTAAGACTTCCACAGATTCTTTTAATGTACTTCTGTAATTAGGACTGGCCAAACAGATGCAAACACACGTTTTTTGCAAATCTGCCCAGTCATCAGATTCAGCCCATTTCAAACCAAAACCACTGGAATTTGACAAAACAGTACTGCTGTAAATTTCACAACAATTTGAAATTTATATTTGCAATATTATAAAAATGTGAAGAAGACTCAACAACAACAACAAGTCAAGTATGGTCCAGGAATAGCTTTTACCTGACAGGTCCAGATCCATGTGATCAAATATCCATCATCTTTGAAGATATTAAATATTTCTAGGATCCCTCTGGAGTAGCCGAATACTGAGATACTGGCATCAGAGATGGCAAGATTTAAAGTGAGTAAATCTGTCGGCTGAAGTGAAGCCCGCTGTCTGTACAGGATGAACATCACTAAACTGTTTCCGAACCAGGACAGCCATCCTATGGAGAGATAACAACATACTCAATACAGTCAGTTCAGTAAATATTTTGTGAAACACATATGTTTATACACAAATAGAACTGTGTAGAGTATTGTATAGAAGTATAGTATAGTACAGTACAATGGTTAAGAACAATGGTATAAGTCTACTGTATATTGTCATTTAATGTAGTAAAGTCAAAAAGTGTAGTAAAGTAGTAGAGAATGCAGCACAGTAGCATACTGTCTAGTGCCCTAGAGAAGATTAGACAACAGTACCATGGAGCAGAACAAAGTACAGTAGAGTAGAGGATTACAAAGTAATGGACAATTGAAGTACTGGGTAAAACATAATACTAACTGAGCAGTCAGTAGTTCAGTGGACAGAACAGAAGTTCAGATAAATAGTTTTCTCTGGGCTTAGTTAACTGTGGTGAAAAGTCAGGAGGATCCCTTGATCTTTTAGAAAAGAGTCTCTGTGTTACACGAATTCCCTCAACTATATTCGCTGATGTGGCCTGACAGACAAACAGTGCCGCCAACACAAAGCAAACTGTCTGTGTGAGCGGGGCACTGGCCTTTGGAAACAGGAGGAACAGCAGTTTTGTTTGTTGTTTGTTGTTTTCAGTTTTTCCTGCTAGTTTTTGGCCTAAATGATTTTTAAAGGACAAATCCATTATGGAGTTATGGACAAGTCTCAAACACAGAGGACAGAATTCAACCATTTTGTGAGAAGTCTATTTACAGTGTGACATTTCACAGAAATTAATCTCAGTGGTGTCATGAAAAATACAGTCATACATACAAAATGACACACTGCAACCCTACATCTGAAGTTTTATTATATTCTAGTATATGAAGGTTGACTTACCCAACACTAACAGATAGATTCCAATGATGGTCTCTCCTTGGTCAGACAGAGGAGGGTCTGTGTGCAGAGTAGTGAGGTTATTATTCCTCCATGGAATATTCACAACCTTCACAGGAAAACCCTTCAGCATTATTTCCATGGCCACAGTTCTGTTGCCAAGTCATGAACTCTTGTTGTCCTCTGTAGTAGCTCTGCTCGCTTCTCCTCAGTAGGCACCGCTGTGTTACACTAGCAGAGATAACCGGTCACTTCATCTTAAATCCAGCTTAGACACAGTCACTAATACCTGACTGTCCAAATGATTGCAGTTGTAATCCAATCTGGTTCTTAACAACTAAGCAGATAGAGATTTTGGGTGGAAATCCTAGTCTTTGGGGGAAATCTGCAAATCTGCAAATGGAGATCATTTTTGGAGGAGGTTACTATTAACAATTCAACACACCTTTAGAATTAAAGTCATAAATTTAATTTTGTAACAATCTGTGGGTCTTGAATTGGACAAAGCCATTGATTAAATGAGTCTTTGTTACTAAATCACTACAATCATCGTTGGTGTATAAAATGTCCAATCTGGTTAAGGTCACCTTTTGTTTGGATTCAACAAAGATAAGACATATTTGTCAATGAACATTAATTGTTGAGGGCAGGTGGAGTTCCCATTTAAACAGAGCTGTTTCTCCCAGTTTCCATCACACTAAACTAAGCTCTCCAGTGCTATATGTTCAAATATAGACCCCTATCATAGGGAAACATCTTGTCACTTCAATTGTTTGATTATGGGAGCAGAGTTTAACACTGTTGGGCAACAAGCTGTACAGTATATAGTCTGGCAGCAATTTACATCATCTGAACCTTTCAAAACAACCCCATTGTACTTTGAACATAACTCCTGCACCACTGACTGTGATCCGGCGCCTCGTCTCTAGAGACATGTTCTAGTTTTCTCTAATCACTTCCATTTAGAAAAGGTCATGCAGGTGATGGTTTTAGTCCTGCCAGGCATGACTGCACAGCCAAAATGTAGCACTCATTCATCTAAATGTACACTGAGGCCAAAGGTATCACATAAAGTATAATGACGTTAGTGTGAGCTAATGTTTGCAATGACAAATTAATTCTGGCACGTTTAGAGAGTCTCATATGATTTACAGTAAAGCACTTAGAAACAAAGAAAACAAACAAAGCCATGGGAGAGTTGTGGGAATTTTGGGAAGACATATCGGGGCAATTTTATGGATTCAAATTCTTTTGTTCAATGTAAATTTACACTTGCACTACATCTCCCCTCCACCCTTCTCCTCGTCACAGTGAGCTTCTCTGTGGCAACACACCTACCGAAGGGGTAACCTGAACTGCCCCCCTCATTCTGTGTGTTAAGATCACAGTGTGCACCTTGTTTCCCTCCTCTGACGGCCACAGAGCAGCTCTACTGGCCCTCAGGATGTGGAGGGAAGGGCTGCTTCTGCTGCCAGATGCCTTGGTGCTTCCGAGTCCTTCTCATCAAACCTTTTCTTTCAGTCTCTAAAAACCAGTCTGGAGGGAGAGAGATGAAGCTGAGGGAAAAGTGAACCTCTGACCTCAACTGTCACCCGTCCAGCAACAAACACTGAACCCAGTCTTCACTCACCCCCACCTTCACCCAGCACAGCTTCGGCTGTGCAGCGAGCCCCGTGTGTGCAACCCACAGTGACACAGAGGTTTTCTGATGCCTCTGTGGCACGAGTCTTCTGGTTAAAGTGGATAATGTGATAATGGTTGTGGGAGGCTTCATACAGAAACCTCATGGTGCAACAGAGCCACCATGGCTCATAGAGCCAGATGTTGAGGTGTAAGTCTTTACCGCATGACAAATACTATTGTATCTAATGTGAGATTGTGGCATTATTATTAATACAGTTTTCATGAATGATTGATGACAGTTGGGTATGTCATCTTTTCAAAGTGAAAGTCAGGAGATTAGCCTGTCTGGCAGTACTTGTAGTGCCGTCACTGCTGAAGACAGCTGCTACAGAGATTACTCTGTGGCTAAGCTATGTTGGTCAACGGTCAAAGCTGAAGCTGCATTCAGCAGGTGCTACAGACAACAACAACAACAACAAAACAACCTCTAACTGTTAACTGCATACATGAGGTTAGAGTATGGAGATGGGATCTTGCACTT
This sequence comes from Polydactylus sextarius, assembly GCA_016801845.1. NCBI lineage: Eukaryota > Metazoa > Chordata > Actinopteri > Polynemidae > Polydactylus > Polydactylus sextarius. The sequence goes on along the minus strand of CM028911.1, from coordinate 9,205,883 downwards.
GGTTTCTCATCTCCCAGACATTTATGCTCTGTTTTGGTGAAAATGCTACACTGAGCGCAAAGCAGTGATTTGCCCTGCACACTGTACAATGCTCAGGTGTCAGCACGTTACAGGAAGACATCAAGATTAGCTTAACTCGCCTGTATGCTTTGGCACGTGTATGCGTAAAGCCTGGCGATCACAGTGCAGCCACAGTAGGCCACTGTATCATTAGGCTTATGTTGATTACTCCCTCCTTCTCTCTCTCTCTCTCTCTCTGTTGAACGAAGCCTGGGATGTGAGGTTAAAAGCTCACAATTTTCCAAATGGAAAATCACAGACACAGATGCTATTATGGAGGTGTGTGTTAAAGGCTACGAGCTGTCTGAGGGCAACAAAGCCTCTCTTCACAGAGGACATACACCAGGTTAAGAGCCCAATACAGCATTTGCTTAAAAAAAAGGTCTACACACTTTCTCTCTCCCTGTCATTGAACGAGAGGCACAGGGACTGCTTGTATGAAGGCTCCACAAAGTATAGAGGTAAATGGCTTGCCTGTCATTTTTTTGGGGGGGTCAATTCATATGTGATTTTACAGAAATATGTCTTTCACAGCTATACATTTTTCTATACTTCCTTGTAGCTCAGCAATCTAACATGAGTCTTTAGCTAAGGAGGTTGGTCAAAACCTTATATTTGACTAATCAACTAATTACTGTCCTTTTTCTTTCTTTCACAGAAATAGAAAAGTTTATATCAAAGAGCATCCAGCTAGTCTACCCTACAGGTGATTGTGGCACAGGTCCAGCAGCAAAACCATACAAGCCACTTCTGCCTGTCTACAACATGTTCACACCTCCTTCTCAAAGGGGTTTAATCTCTTAGGGCTAAACTCTGCTCACAGAAGTGAGGAATTCACTGTTTTTCACCACAGGACAACATTTCACATTACTGTTAAAACTTGATGATATAAGAAGTCTACTGGGAAAGTTTAAATTTCTGTGAACTGATGGGTCTGCTGATGGAATAATATGGATGAGAACTGAGACTGATATCAATTATTATGTCAATAAGGATCTGGATAGTATGATCATGCAACTCCACAGTTTTTTGTTACAGGCCTCATGTTTGTGAAATGATCCTCATATGAGGCAAATGTTTCTAAAATCCATCACTGAAGCCTACAGTCCATGAAGTGACTTTACCACAGGTACAAAGACTGGGCTGTTTTTCTTCTTCCCTCTTGAACCAAAACAGCCCCATACCTTGACAAGGCAGGCCTTGCTGCATGTAGCTTAAAATATAATTACTTAAAAACAAGTGCATGGTGTTAAAAAGGTGTTTTTTTCTGTTCATTTAAGCTTTATGAAATTGCTCACAGGAAAAGGGTACTTTATATTACTGGTCTTATCTGCAACTATTATATTCAGGAGAAAGGGGCTGTACTGTTGTTTGAAATACTTGTTGGATAATACCTTTTAATAAACCCCATAGGAAACGAAGGGTAATGTTTCAGTGTGCATTTAAAAGTGAACACAGGCTCTGTGTCAAGCGTTGTGGATTGGTTTTGTGGCTCAAGATCTTTGGCTCTGAACCACATGCAAACATTTATTTGGGCACTAGGTCCAATTTGCAATTTCTTCTGCCGAGTCTGTTTGTTTAAGCAGGTAACTTATGTAAGTACGTCTCATTTAGGATTAAATACACACTTTTCCCGAAGGGTTCTGCACATCAGTCGTGACATGAAAACATATTTTGTCAAAATGTGGATGTGGAAAAATAAAATCCACAAATGAAACTCCACATCCTGTTGGGATATGGACACAATGGAATGCAGAAACATGGATCTCTTCCACAGGCAAACTAAAACACATGCACGTACCGTCAGAGATTTCCAAGGATCTATAAACTGATGCCCTTTTCGCCTGGACAATTTTTTGATGTCTGACAGTCTGTGGCTTTTGCTTCCATTGAAGCTTACCTTCAATAGCTGGAAGCCTAGAACCACTGTTTGACACAGCGGACAGAGTATGGACAGGTCTTTGCTTCAACGTCTTGGATCTGGTCTGAATGAAAGGTTTGTGCTCTGACACTGGACCTTGAATACTCTCCTCAGGCCTTTTGGGGATTGAAGAGATTAGTGACCCAGCACCTCTAAGGAGCTCCAGCTGCAAGAACCTGACAAACTGACACCCTATCACACTGCAGATCTCTCCGGACATTTCGAGGGAAAATCCATCTCTCCTCCAAGCTGATGTGTTGTAATACATGGGTGCCTCTGTCAATGGTGGTAAGAGGTAAACAAGCTTCAAACTGTCGGTCAAGATCAAAGTCACATCAATAAACTATTTGAAATCTCCTTTAGAAAGCATGGCCTCTTTAACAGCATACATGTTCTCAGTTGTCATGATGCCATATTGAAGGTCAGTGAACTGACCCGTGTGTGACAGGAAGTTAGTGGGCCACGCCATTATCCCCTCCTTCAGTAAAAACTTGTTATCCTTTAAGATGACATTGACATTCTGGCTCATGACACAAGTCTGTTTATGCCTAATTAAGAAGGAAGAAGACAACTTTTAAACCGACCTGCTGCCCCCTGGGTGAATGCAGCCCCTTCAAGGCCTCTTTAAACCCTTTGATTAACAGTTACTGGATGTCAGATGTACCTCTAAACAGTACAGAGGATATAGCACATTTGATAAATATCCTAGATCACCCCTTTGCTACTGTTAAGTTAATTAATTTACACATTGCACTTATTACCCCTGGGCTGGGGAATATATCCCTGCTATATTGAATATAGTTATTTATAATATCTTTATTTGTGAATTTAACAGGTACTGGTAGAATTAATTAAGCTAAGAGCTTGTTACATATTTATAATACAATCGAGAGAAGAGTATCATTAATCTGATCTAACTCTCAGCAAAGAAGCTGGAAGTAAATTCCCAAAACTTGAAGCTATTCTTTTACAGTGTTTATCATAGCTTACATGCATTTTTTACACATCTACCATGCAAACATAGTTATCAGTTAGCGGTTTTTGCATTGTGTTGCATTCTAGAAAACCAATACAGATCCACTTGTCTTTATTGATTTCATAAAACTCTACTAGTCCCTGAGGAAAAAAGAGGTCGCTGCAGTGACAGAAATAGATTTTACAGTTTGGATTCAAGTTTGCACCACTAAACGTTTAATTTTAAATTGAAAATATGGAATATCATATAACATGCACAGTGCCTACGTCGTATACCAGATCTCATATAGCATTAGACATAATATATTTGAGATACTTTGTAGTTCGTATTTGCACATGGTGATACACTATGTCCATAAATACTCAAAGGTGAGGTGTGTAATGCACATGATGTACAAAGATGGATAGACAGCTAGAGTGCATGATGAATATGGGGAAACAGTTTATTTTAAGTCTTTTAAGCTCCTCTTTCTGACTCATTGCCATATGTAAAGATTTAGCTTTCTAAGTCCTGGTCTCACTTAAATGGAAGCGCTTTTGGAACCACCTGGACAACATACCAGACAGTTCGAATAGTGACTCACTCAAGTGTTCAACACCCAGCTGTGGAACACCTGGCAAAGCCTGAGCTTCCTCTTAAAATACCAGCCACATGGTATTGTATGTTAACAGTGTGTGTGTGTGTGTGTGTGTGTGTGTGTGTGTGTGATAGAACAGCTGAGCCAATAGATCAAGCAGATACTGTTTTCCCTTATCTCAATTAAAATCTGTCTAGCGTCTTTCCCAGTGAATTGTATTTCATTGTTTGAAAATACAGCCAAGAATTCTCATTAATCAGGAAAGTAACATCACATAAAAGTCTGAGCTGTCATGAATCTGAGTGATAAAAGTAAAGCGAGGAAGGATACAATAAACTAACTCATCCTTTGAAGATCCCAGTGGTGTGTGGCCCATAGTCAATGCATCCTGATATCACATCACACCAGTTAAATTAAAGTTATCACAGGAAGTAATGTAATCTCTTCTTTTCTTCCAGTATAATACACAGGAAAGAGTACTAGCAGTATGCTAACTGCTTGAACTTGAGTAGCGACGACTTGAACCTCATATATTTGACTGTGGCCACTTGCACATATATTCACCTCTATTTTAACTGTTTTTTTTATCTCTATCAATTTCTAATGTATAGATTTGGCCTTTTGCTGCTAAATGCTTCACTATGTTACACGCAAAGTGCTGTTTCTTGCAGGGCAATTATTCAGCCAAAATTTACTCTGTTACGCTAGTGAGCGTCAACTAAAATGGTAAACAGCTTTACAAATTTTCCAAGGTTCTAAATATTCTCATGATCACAAAACATTGTCTCATGTTACCTCCTTTCACCTCATTTTTAATTCAGTGTTAAGCTCTGTGGCCTCCAAGCTTGAATGGCTCTGCAATCTGATGTCAGTTATCAGTGGTACCACTGCAGAAGTTTATCCACTTTAATTATACAGTGATAAAAACAGGATTCTGCAACAGTGCCCTTTAAACTTTATTACCCTTGGTGCCGTGCTACCCTATGATATCTCAAAATCACCATCTAAAACATCTAATAATCACTGCAGTCAATTACTAGCTCAGGTTTCTTCCTGTTCCACATGAGGTAGTTTCTCAAATGACATCACTTTAAAAGTAATTTCCAGATGCAACTTTTCCTGTGACTCAGCCCTTATACATTTCTCATAGTATATTGAAGTTCTGTTTTCTTTTTGACATATACAGTGCAACAAAGTTCAGGTTTCTCAAAAAATCACTGTGAAAGTTAATGTGATAGATTTCTACAAACACTGTCTGCAGTGACCCCCATCCCATCCTGCCCAGCAGACACGTCATGGTCTTGTGCTGTGGATAAGGAGACCTCTGTTTTACAGGTAATGTGAAAGAGGTCAAACTTCACTCCTTGACACAGTGCTCCAGGACAACAAATACAGTTTCAAGGCCCAGCCTGCATCACAGTGTGATGCAGCTGTGGTACTACCATGTGGTACTGTGGTAATACAGCTGTGGTACTACTATCTACTATGGTAGTCATTCCTGGTAAAACAAGCTCTTGGAACCAATGGTGCCAGAATTAAAAATGTGTTTGCATGTAAAAGTCAGGAAATTTGAACTTAAGATAATCTTCTGAATCAAGTTACCCAACGGAGTCTTAAAGTGGAGCACAGTACCACAAAGTAAAGATCTACAAAATGCCACAAACTGTGTGATGTGTGTTGTTGTGTTGTGAGTAGTGCTGTGCGACGCTGTGAGATGCTGTAAGACACAGGGAGATGAAAGAACTCTGGGCCTATTCCTGGGCGTGTGGCCAACACACTCTGCTTTGAAACATCTTGATGAAACTAGACCTCTCTGTGGGCACATTTTACCAGGGGGTCTTATTTTGATGTCCTCTAAAAATGGACTCTAATATGTGATAAAATGCTTGAGAGCAAAATAAATATGTACATATGACATCTACCAGCAATGGCAATGAAACTGGTTTCAATCAGAAGAAGCGTACAATGTTAAACGTCTCAGATGTTTGTTTGATCTAAAGGTTTTGTTTATGTTCATTTCACATCTATATAGCACAGTATGTTTTATTTCACTCGCTAAAGGAGGTGTACAGAATGCACATCAACATGTTCAGATCTGCAAACCTGTGACTATGACTGCAAACTGCTTCAGTCCTTTCAGGTCTATTACTAATTCTAAAGCAGGAATGTGTGTTTCAACTGTGTGCTTAACTCTCTAAATACCTGCCAAAGCAAATCATTTTCAAAAGGCCCTCATCTAATTGCTTTCATCCATGCACATGCCTATCCCATCATATACAAAAGAATGACTGGATAAGACCAGCTGTGTGTTTTCATGATAGTGATTTTATAGACTTGGAAATCCATTAACAAGATTATGATATTATTCTTCTCTACACATTGAACTGATGTGTTGACTGATGGTGCTTCTTTCTGCCAACTCAGGCAATCATGTTCATTTCTATGCATGCTAACAGCATGGCTCAATAGGATGGTTGGTCCTCTGATGTGGCCCTGACTGAAACATGACAAACATATTGACTATTGACATACAATTTTATAAAGATATCTATTGTTAACAGAGGATGAACCGATGTCCTAAATTTTTCATCCTGTTCTGCTTTTAGTTTGCAGTGAAATATTCTAACATCTAATAGATGGATTACCATGAAATTTGCAAACACTCCTCTCCTCCTTACTCATCCCATTATTTGTCCCATATTTTGAGTACGAACAAACTCCTGCAATAATGACAATTGCATTTATTTCCAGTTTTTTGTTTCATACTCAGTGTTTACCAACAGATGTTGGCACTGTGAATATCACTACTGAATATTAGCATGTTAACACTGTTACAGTAAGCATGTTATCATTGAGCTTTAAATGCAGCATTAGACAAATGCTAGTGTATCAACCCTAACCCTAACCCATAGTGCTTTAAGTTGATGCAACTGTAAAGATGTGACTCTTTGCACTGTCCTTTGTGAGTTCTTTAAAAGTGCAGCTAAAGGTCATCACCACTGCTTTTTAGATCAGCACTGTGCCGCTTATTAGATCATCAGATCACCTAGTATTAGATTTAATTCTGAAATCTAAGGGCAGGGATTACATTAACCAAGTAGTGTGGGATGGGAATGATGTAGGCTGTCTGCACAGTGAACCTGACCAGGGTCAAAGGTGAAGCTAAACCATTGCTCTTGTCCTCACATGAATGACCCGAGGGAAGGGCAACAAAGAGATAAAAAGGGGAGGACAAGGGGAGTGAGAAAACAGAACGACAGACAGAACGAGTATTATTCTTTTAAAAAATGCTCAGTTCTTGCTGCACTTTCACTTTTCATCAACTGTTTTGGCTGCACATGGGTTGAAGGAATGCACCGCGGGGCAGCCTGCAGCTCACCCTGACAGCGCACTGCTCCCCTCAGCATCATCTCCCCACCACTCCCTGCGTCAAACCCATGTCCCGACATGTCCATCTCAGTCCAAATTCAATATGTATCCTAAGCATCCTCTAGGGAGGATATTTGCCTTCTCAAAGGAAAAACATCACTGTTCTCCTCCATTAAAAAGATGTATGTCGCATTACTTAGCTTTGACACAGATTCTGTCTGATGTTATGTCGATCCAGCTACCCAGATGCAAGACTGAAAACAGGTTTTTTTAGAGATGTGTTGACTGACTGATGTTAAGTCTAATACATCTGCAAAGTCTATGATGTCAAAGGCAAGGATTTGGCCCCTGATCACCTTACAGAAGTTATTGAGATTAATGGCTGTTCAGGTCATGTGCGGGCATGACAGAAAGTTCACTCCCCTCTGTCCACCTCTGTCTTTTACAGCTTTGTGGCTGCAGGCTGCAGTGAGAGAGAAAATACATCAGCGTAACTAAGTTGACTTTACGGAATGCAGACATAAGATAAATCCCCTTTAAAAGCATCTATTTTTTAAGAAACACTTCCCCCACAGGCTCAAACAATCTTCTCCCTCTGTTGATCAATCAGCTATTCACATGCCACATTTTTAAAAATGTTGTTTTTCCACACACTGGTTGTTTTCTACACCTTATAAAAGAGGTACTGGCCTCCCAAATTAGATAGTGAGGTTGTAAGACCAGCTATTTCTGACCTTACCACAGACCGATCTCTCTGCTAGACTGAAAATTTAACAGACAGACAGTGAGGTGGTCACTGTAAACTATTTCCGAGAATACAGGCAGCAAAAACAAACATCCCCTTGGGGCTCCTGGTGACCCAAAAGCATAGACTACTATGTCTCATGACTCATTTCAGCTTTACCAGATTGCATCTTGCAATCAGAGAGAATTGTATGCTTTAACAAATTCTATTTTTCGCTACAAATAAATCCCCTTTCTACCATATGTGTTATATCTGACCATCATTTAGATTTAAAACAGTTTGTGTTTGCCTAAAGCACCTGGTACAAAGCACTAATTTAGTGATAAATTGTAAATATTAGAGCTATGAAAAATAATGAAATCTTACTAACTTCCTCAGAAATATACTGCCTGTTTTCGATTAACAACAGCAAAGGACCTGTTCAATTTTGTGGAGTATGAGAACATTGCAGGCACTTCTGTGTTGTTGGTTAGACAGTTATTTTATCATAGCCCAATTTCCAAAAGTTGTTGCCAAGAATCATAAAACCAAAATAATGTCATTTTTATACTTTGCTTTTAATACGGATTAAACAAATAAGATATGATCTGTCACTCAGAAAGATTTAGAGGCGCTGCTAGGCCACTTTGTTGTCTATGGACAGAGTCATGCTAGCTGTTTCCCTTAGTTTACAGGCTTTATGCTAAACTAAGCTGCCGCTGAACAAACTGTGGGAATGACACTGATCATTATCATTTCTAACTCTTGGCAAGAATGCAAATCAATGCTTTTTTCCAAAAACGTTAAACTATTCCTTTAAACTTTTTTTTAATGTGTAAATTTAACATGACATTGAGAGTCTTATTTTCCTCGTTGCTCAGGTAAGGCTAAATGGACATACACAGGACCATGTTCACATACATATATGCACATATCTACATGCCAGCACCCCACTTTTTTCCTCTCTCACACACCCATAGATACACACACCATAAATAAACAGTGAGCAAGAAAAATAAATTTGCTCATAAAAGACAGATGTTGCCATTGGATACAAGATTAGACCTGGCTTCTTGTGTCCCATGAGAGACAAAGATAACATTCCCATGGTAAATGAACTTATAAACTGGGTGTGCAGACCAGTGGAACAGTAGTGGCCAGTCCTGGAAAGTGGACACAGCTCTGAAGGCTTTCCACTGTGTAAGCCCTGAATCACATCTTTAAAGCAAAGGTGATAAAGGGGCTTAATCCAAAATTTGGAAGGAAATACGTTTCCACCAGCTCAACAATTCACAGTCAGGTATTTCTTTAAAATAGTTTAGCTGGAGTCACTCTCTAACATGTTGCTGCACACAGCTGCCAAATTGTCTAATAGTTCTAGTGCTACTGTCAACAAATAATGTTCACCGGTTTAACATTGTCACAGACTCTGAGAATAATCAGTGCAGTATTAATTGGAGACATTTGCACTTGGTATAACAAAACAATGTCATCCACATACTGTTTTCATAATGGACCACTTGAAGAAACTCACAGACTGTTTGCTCAGTCAGTGAGAGGTCCTCACTGTGGTGGCTATTATTCTACTCTCTACAGGGTGGGCTATTTCACTGGAGGTATCAAATGATCACCTATTCTGTTTTCCCTCGAGTGGATGTAGTGGTCAAAGCATCAATGAGTCCACTGTGGACTCTGACACGCAACCAAAAAGGGAAGCTGTCAATCATCTACAAGATTAATACCACCTCAGTTATGCTCTGTCATCTGTCAGTGACAAAATTTAAAGCACATCATAAATATATGTTTATTAATTTATATTGTAATTGTAGGTTGTATTAAAATAAATTGCTTGTCAGAACACTGATATAAGAAGATTAGCTCATTTTACCACCTGTAGGCACATATCTTATGCTCAGACATGTAGGCTGAGAGGTGGGAAAAAAACACGACTTAAATGGTTCTCCAATGTGTCTGTCATAAAGACTATTTCTTTACCATGCAGGATGCTCTCAGGGAAGAGTAAACAGAAAAAAAGGTGATGACTAAACCCTAAACCCAACACTCTCCATTCCTGTCTGGCGTCATGAAAGAAACTCTTCAGTCATGACAAGTTAAAAAACACACTCAAGGCCAATATCTCTCCCCTGGGGGGAAGAGAGTAGTCCTAGGTGTGGTTGCTGCTTTTGGAGAGAGTGTTTTTTTTTTTCATGTTGAAGCCTTTTTTTAAATTTATTTCTCCTCATGATAACTTCAAGCTAAGGACAAGTTTTAAAAAACTTTAATTGCTAAAAACGTTTGCATCTGTAGAGTCTGTAAACATCTGCAAGAACAGATGATGCAGCTGCTGGGCCACACTAACCACAGGCAACACCACCAGCTGACCATACGAAAGGGCCTTTGGGAGTGAGGTGGGATTTAAGTGAATTTTTTTAGTGCACTGGAGTAAAGTGAATCTTTGACTGACCGCGAGCATGCGCTAAGCTTGAATCTCCCACACCCTGACAGCCGTTGACCCCTGTCCTAGTCTCCAGCCGTTACGACGTGTTGCATGATGTAACTTCACTCATCATCACTGCGACCTCCTGACCACAGCACAAGCATGTGTGCACAAGAACACTCCGAGGCTCTTAACTTGAACGCTATCCATCTTGACATACTCAAAACTACGATCTATCATTCAAACTGACAGTCTACACAGATGAACATGACCTTTATTTTCATTAATAGCAATTTACTGCATTCCACATATCTGTGGTTAGGGGCAAAATATATTTAACTTGAAAGAACAGAAAGTGCTGATGGAAATGCAAAAACTGAACAGTAGCACCATCTACAGTATAGAGACATTTAATCATGAGTCTGTCCCAGATACAAAAACAAAAGATTTTTGGTTTGGATGTTTTGTTGAACTATTTTTTGTTTGTTTGTTTGTTTTATTGGAAACAAATACTATTATCTTGTTGCTATTATTTTTTTCTGTCTTTCATGATGTTAATAATGGAACAAAGGTTGCTGTGACATAAATAAAGACTGAAACACTCATTCATCTGTGTGATTCTGTAGTTATGTATCATTTAAAAGGAAAAAAATGAAGCTGGATGCACTTAAATGAAAGTTTTTATTGATGTTTGAAGAAAGTGGAGTTCTTTCTGGAAACAAAAGCTGGGAAACACAATTCAAATACAAGTATTTGTACCTACAAACAATAAGTACAAATGGAAAAACTTTCTTATAATACAAAAGTGGCAGTTCAACGGTAAGTCTCCCAATTGTTATCACTCTTGCTTGTGTACGAGTACAGAAAGCACTTGGTGATAAATACCATCAACATGTCACGTCATCGGGTAACACACAGATGTGTAAAATAATCTAAATCAGTGAGGTTATGTCAGGATTTACACTTGTGGCAACCTTGGCGAAAGAGAACATCATTTGTAAGTTTGTAGGATATCGTTGAGAATAAATAATGCATTATCATTTAGCAAGACAGTGTATTGGTAGCATAATCATACAGTACATAAAATAATACGAATCATTAGCTCAGCAAAAATTCCATAAAACAGGAAATTTACCATTAATTCTTCCAGATGTCAGTGTAATTATACATAAGACTGATAAGGCTTTAAGTCTTTCCCAAAAAGTCTGTTCCAAGTTTTCAGGGTCATCATATTACTGAGGCTTTGTAACCTCAGAGAAAAACAGGGGATTTACTATTTAATATTCCATATTCATACTTTTTACAAGTGCCAGTGAGCTATCATGCTCAAAAAGCTGTTGTGTCACCAAAATCTTTGTTCCATTTGGTATACATGTTAAGAGTGGTCGGGCTAACACTGGGCTTGACGCGCTTCAGGGAATCCTCAAAGTCTTTCAACTTAATGTTACGCATCTGTGAATACACACAAAAATATAAAGATCATATTACATGATGCTAACGGAGACACAAAGGAGACATCTGTAGTATTATAAATACTTTGTCAGCTTTATCTCACCTCATTAGCAGGCATATTCCGGACCTGGTCTGGTCCCAACTCTGTGCATAAGAGATTTCACATTAAATATCAAGCAAATTGAGCCATTTATAGAGGTCAAAGTATGATAATATGATTAATACAATAATGTAAAAAGGGAGTCATACCTCTAATTGGCCCCAGTGCAGCATCTTTGGCTAATGATGTTAGATCACTTCCTGAATATCCAGCAGTTGCTCTGTCAAGTTAAATATCCAGAAATCAATGCAAAGTGACATAAAAATGATAGAAATGTAAAAGCCAAATGGTGTGTAAACAAAAAAACTTACTTTGCAAGAGTAGACAGCTCATTTTTGCTCAGTGGATTCCCATGTTTTCCCAAAAGATTTTTCAAGAGCACAACTCTTGTCTAAAAGAAGAGTTACATAATATAATTAACATAATATAACATCAATCACTGTACTTTGTTGGCACAACTGTGATACATTTTCCACAGTAAATACCTGCTCATCTGGCAACGCTACATAAACCCTCTTTGCAAATCGCCTGTAGATCAACACAATGGAAAAATGTTGGTGACCTTGGGCATTTTTTTTGCTATTACTTTGCATTAGGATGGGATTTGAATATACCTCAGTGCTGCTTCATCAAGCTCCTGGGGCCTGTTGGTTGCTCCCATTACCAGAACCCTATCGTCTCCTCCTGACTGAACCTAAACACAAAAGGTGCTGTCGTGAAAATGACACCACTGCTGTGTGAGATATCAGTGGCTTACATACCCTGAAAATGGTTCAAGATCACATTTCAGAGGCTGCTCTTACCCCATCAAACTCGATGAGGAACTCGGTTTTTAATCGACGAGAGGCTTCGTGTTCTCCCTCCCTCCTTTCACACAGCATGCTGTCCACTTCATCTGAAAGTCAAATATAAAAAACAAGTAGAGGTTTGTTTATGAGCCAATACAAATACAAACTGCTATTTGGGGCCCATCCACTCTATAAATAGAGTAATACAAACCGATAAAGATGACAGAGGGCTGCAATTCCCTGGCAACTGCAAAAAGTGCTCGCACAAGCTTCTCACCTTCTCCCACCTGTGATGAACATGACAGGAAAGGTTAATAAACAACATTAACTTTCCAGAGCTTTCAAGAGCTATTCCATAACACAGAAACACTAAAAGTGTTTTCTTACATATTTTGAGGTCAAACTAGCAGCGCTGATGTTGAAGAAAGTGGCATTTGACTCAGCTGCAACTGCTTTGGCCTTGTAAGAGGAAGTAAAAGCTGTGATTCAACCGATAACACTGAGGCACGATTATCAACATCTTTATGTAAATGATAAAGAACAGTTTCATTTGAATGAAACAGTTTGTCGTGATGAAAAGTTCGCTGAACTTACCAGCATGGTTTTTCCATTTCCAGGAGGCCCAAATAAGAGCAAACCACGTGCTGGAGCTCTCAGACCAGTAAAGAGCTAAATAAAAAAAAAAAAGCCATGTGAAAACAAGTTTATATGGTAATATGAAAAAGTATAGACTTAGTAAACAGGGACAACATGTGTATAAGTAATCACTTCTGGTCTTAAAGCAGGTAGAATGACAATCTCTTGGAGTGCTTGTTTGGCCAGATTCTGTCCTGCAATGTCGTCAAAGGATACAGATGCGCCGCTACAAAAAAAACAAATAAAAAATTCTTTAAATGTTTCTTTTTAGTTGCATGACAATGCCAGGAAAATGTAGCATTGCTTCCTCATACCTGTCAACAATTTCATTCAGGATCAAGTTAGCCAATTTACTGTCAACATTCTTGAAATTTTTCATATCTCTCTTTGGTGGATGTTTCGCTGCTGCTGGTTTTCCATTTTGGACCCGCCCTGCCCGTGGAGTCACCTGAGCAGGAAACAAAAACACTCTCAAAGCCTGAAAGCATTAAACTCTCCATCAGAGGAAGACATACTGAAATAACATACCACTAGAGAACTAAATGTTATTAAATCAAAACAAAAAATCACCTTTGAATCTGTGACTCTAGACGAGGATCTGGCAGTGGAGGGTCTGAAGTTAGTGGACACACCAGATGACGGCTGGCTTTTAGGAGCAGCCTTTGGTTGTGGTGGGACAGAAGGTGAGGTCTTCTTGGGTCCACTATCACATTTTGATGCCAGCGTTGCCTCTGAGACACAAGAGAAATATTGATTTTCAGCTCATATGACAGGACCGGCATCACTTTTAGTAAAACTAGTGAACTGAGAACACACAGTAGACTGTTAGACGACTGCGATGCCACTTACCTAAAAGAGCAAGCCTGTCTTTTGACATGGTGAGATTGCTGACCATTTTATCTTGGAGTCTCTTTGCTCGCTCATATTGATCTCCTGCTGGTGAAACATGGAGATGTCAGGCTAAAGCATGTCAACACTGCAGCACAATATAGATTTGAGTGTTTGTTTGCTTATTACCTTGTCCTGTGATCTCTACAGCAATACCCCTTTCAAGCTCAGCAATGCCTTTCTTGTACCACTGCACAGCCTCCTCCTTGTCACCTGTCATCACAGACAACACTGGGTGTTTACCCTAGCTGTCACACACCACAACACACATCAGCTGATCGCTCATGAACGCAGAAAACAAACCTTTATCATCCTCGTCGACCCGTAATGCTTTCGATATATACTCAAACGCCTGCTTGTGGTAGTTTTTAATAACTTCCGCGCTGTCTTTGCCTTTACATGCGCTTATTTTGGCCGACATTACTCTCGCGATACTGTCTCCTTGTTTTTAGAGTTTACCACTAATGAAAAACGATACGGTCGAATTTACCTTTTTAATCGCATCTATATACGCATTTCACACCACCGCAACCTGCATTCAGATGATTATAAAGCAGTCTTTCAGTCACATAAGTAACAATAATACTAGCTCAAAAATACTCCACAAACATCACCACCGCTGGCTTCCGCTTCTGGCGTTCTCTTCTTCTTCTTCTCTAAGATATTGCAGCGCTTTGTATTCACTGTGTCTCAGTACTGCCACCACGCGGTGCTAACTGATCATTGCAACTATGAAAATAACTAAATATACCAGTTAACGTGTTATATATAAATTCTGGCACACGTGAAGGAAATCAAGCATAAATTTGAAATTTAATGAATCATGTATTTATAGAGGTAACTGTCTGAACACACCACATTATCTTTGTTGTTGTTGTTGTTGTCTGTAGTTGCACGTGCTCCACATGTCCAGCAGGTGTCAGTATAACAGCAGGTTCTCTGTGTGCTTACTTCTTCACTAGAATGTGTATAATAATTTATTTAATTTATTGGCATTTTACATTAATTTACCCATTACTATCAGCTTTATTTATTTCCTTATTATATTTATCATCATTAATAACAGCTGACCTGACTTATTATTGTATATATGTAATGTATATGTTATGTAATGTTAAAGTTGGGCTTTGGAAATGTGACATATTAATTAATTTAAATTATTACTAAACTTTGAATGCCATTACAAATGGTCTTCACATGAAAACTATTGCTGAGCCACACTGTTTTCGCAGTACACATTAGAAATTTGAGAGTCAGCAGGTCAGAGCAGAACATCTTTTGGGGATTATGTTCTATTTTTTAGTTGTATTTTATTGAGTATTTATTGGATGGTCTGAATAATGTGGAAGGAAACCAAAGCACATGGAGTGAGGTGACTTTGAGTGAAAGAGTCTGAAACCACAAATATTATATATAAGTTAAAATGATTATATGTTAACATATGTTCAATATTCTATTAAATGGGAATAATCATATGTGTTTGTCTGAACATGTTGCCAGTGTCTGTGTCCACAAATGTTAAATTCCTGGAGATGGTTTATGAATCATCAAAATAGGTGACATCAGTTACCTTTGAGTTTAGTCCATGTTTTTTATTATTATTACTATTATTAACAGATGAATAATGATGACCTCAGGGAAACAGATTTCCTGTGCTAAGCTGATTTTCCTAAGGATGAGCGTGTCTTTTGTTGTCCTGACAGACATTTTCCTCTCTGTCTGCATCCTGCACTAGTTTCATCCTGGCTGTACTTGGGCTTGTACTTATTGCAAAGAGAAACATGCACAAACATCACAGCAGAAAATACACGACAAATGTGCCCATATATATATATATATATATATACTATTTCTGAGACATTTTTTCTTCTCCTTGAGTCTGAAAGCACTGTGATTACACACGTGCCCTTTTTTTAAAAAAAAATACAATAATGGCTGAGTTTACTTTCTTACTTTTACTTTCTTCACCTTTCTTCCATTTGAATTTGTGAATTTGTAAATCAGGCAGTCTTCGGTAATTCAATATTAAAGATGACGTCCTGCTGGTTTTGTTGTCATTGTACCCGCTCACCTGACGGACAGAACAATTTCATAACCGAACCATCATCTTCGTTACGGCCACGCCCCTTACAGTTTTCCGCCAATAAGATTTTATTTTCTTATCTAACAACCAATCACAGAGCTGTGACGTAACAGTGATTACCGTTGGCGACACGCCCCTTACCTGGCTCTACAGACAAACCAGTAATCCTCGTATTTCGTGACAGCACTAGTTTTTGTGTTAGCTCTCTTGGCTATTGAGAATTAGCACATTACAAATATTTTGTAGTTTGTGCCTTTACAAATTTACATAATTATTTTTTGCCAGACTGTCTAACAAAGTGACTATTAGCTGCTCTCGCTAGCTAACACATAAACCGGTAACAACACAGCAGTCTACTGACGGAGCACTGAGCTTGTTAGCAGTTAGCCCAGCTGTCTGTCCAGTCGGACTGCCCTTTGTCTTTACAAGCGAGGTAGCAGGCGTTGTTTCTTCTCTTGGCTTGCTAACACCGGTTTCCGCAATTTTATTTTTTCGACTGACAAGGGTTAAGCAAACCAAGATAGGCGGCTTGGGAACCAAGATGTCGAACCGAGTGGTGTGCAGAGAAGCAAGTCACGCCGGGAGCTGGTACTCTGCTTCGGGTAACTGTCAACAGAGCACCGTCCGCGTTAGCATGTTGTATGCTAGCTGGCTGTTGTTGTTTTTTCCATGGCAATTCTCTGGGTGTATTTGGTTGACTTGATATATTTTATAACATTCATGCTCTTGAGATAAAAAACAGTCGAATAATGGCTTGCCAAACTATGGTGATGGCTAACGTTAAGGCTGAAATGCTAATCCAGTTGATGAAGTCAGCTAGCTAACATTTAGCTGGTACTAACTGTTTCATCTGTTATCTCATTTGGTGCATAGTTGGTCGAACTTATTTAGCACTTCCTCTTCGGGTGTCCGATTGAACTGTTACCAAACAAACAAGCTGCCCTTATTTTTTGACAATCAACTGAAAAAAATCAACACAACAATAGCTAACTTGGTTACATTTTGCAGAACTTCCTGGCCTACCTTCTATCTGGTTATATTACATTTTCTCCACGAAACATCCTGCTAATAACTGTTTAAAGTGAAGCTGCTGTTACTGCTATTGTCTTGTTGTTTTATTGTGGACTCGCTGAAGTAAAGTGTATAAATACTCTTCCTTGAAACAAAGGATTGGGTAGGGCAGGGCTGAAAATTGAAGGTTCGTGTTGCACCCCTTCCCCCATTTCACCAGCTAACCGCTAGTTTCTTTCTGTTAAGCCCTGCAGATCTGCCTGTTTATCATTTTTTTAAGCTCGGCTTACTGCATCGATAGTCACAGCCGTTTTCGACGGAATACACACACGATAATTAAACCCAGGAGATATGTTCAAAAATGTCCATAAGCTCCTGTGAGGACTGAGCTACGTTAATATCCCCTCATCCCTATGTCCTTGTTAATTTATACAAATCTAATTATATGGTCTGTTTGCTTTTCTTGCAGATTTAAATATGTAAATGTTTTTTGATTGATGTAGACACAGTGTTAACAGCTCTGACACTGAAGATTAGCACTGGTAGTTTGAACAGGAAAACAGGGCATTGTGCTTCAGTATAGTCAACCCAAGTAAACATGTTTAAAATGTCACTTCATGGGAATTATTGCAGGGACATAATCATCCCTGTTGATATGGATCAAATAATCTGTCCTGTGTGTTAGTTATTAGTGCTGACCTGCTATATAATTCTTAATCTTGAATAGATGGATGGAGAGAAATAAAAGTATATATTGCTTTCTTTTTAATTGTGTCTATTCAGGATCCCAGCTGAATGCACAGCTAGAGGGCTGGCTGTCCCAAGCACAGTCCACCATCAGACCCGCTAGAGCCATCATAGCACCGTAAGCCCCTGTCAATAGTTCGAAGAAAATATAATCTGAGTATGTAAAATGGTATGTTGATGCTATCATGTTCTAATGTGACAAGCTTTTGTTTGTAGGCATGCAGGGTATACCTACTGTGGTGCTTGTGCAGCACATGCCTACAAGCAGGTTGATCCCTCTGTTACGTAAGTCATTCAGTTTTCAATCTGTTTTCTCTCTTAAAGAAAATGCATTATATGACTGTGTCTTATTTTACATTACCCCTCACAGAAAGAACAGATGTTGGTTTAGATAGTAGATTATAAGGCTGGTGGTGTGCCTTTTCTGAATGGAGTGAGTGAGATGAAATCCTGTCACCCTTCAGTCGTAGGGTGTTCATCCTGGGACCTTCACACCATGTGCCCCTCTCCCGCTGTGCCCTGTCAACTGCAGACATCTATAGAACACCTCTTTATGACCTGAGAATCGACCAGAAGGGTATTTACTACTCATTACTCATTGCATGATAATCTCTCCTTTTTTGTGTGTTTGCTGACACAAATGGCAACACAAAAAACATATATAAAATGTGGTAAGGGAGTAACAGTTGTGTGGATTGCAGTTTAGGTTTGTTACATATTTTTCAGTCACTTTGGAAAACTGCACTTATAAAAAAAAAAAATACAGTATTTTTGCTATGTTAGACACTTTCTATATTTGAAATGAAGAAAGGGTCAAACAGGGAGCCTGAATAGAGTTCTAACAAGCACATTTCAAGTAGTCTTGGGAAGTGATACACTTTTCATTTATCCTCCAGGGACCAGGCAGTTCCCTGGCTCTTAGTATAAAGGCTTTTCTTCGTGATGAGGTTCCATTCAGCCAGGCACTTCTCAGAATTTGGGATCCGATTTAAACAATCTCTGAAAATGACTTAATTAGTTGGCCTGGGTGTGATAACTATGTACAATATAAAGAGTAACTTTTTTTCTATTTACAGTTTACGCTGACCTCTGGAAAACTGGGTTGTTTGAGCGGATGAGTCTGCAGACAGATGAAGATGAGCACAGTATTGAAATGCACTTGCCTTACACTGCTAAAGCCATGGAGAGGTAATACACATCTAAATGGCTTTCACTGAACTAAAAGGCGCACACTTTCAGTGGGTGAAATCTCACTAAATGAAGCAAACCAAATAAGAGTGAACCAAACAAGATTTCCATGAGTTATTTTAGTTCTGTTCTTTCTTTTTATTGCCTCTCTGTTTATCCTGTAATCACATTGGTACAGAGATGCATAGAAAGTATATAAGTAAATAATTGATACAACCTTCTGTTAGGTTGGCAGGAGTCAAAGGCATTTTTGTAGTTCAGAAAAGCAAGGACCATGTAATATGAGGTGAGAGAGCATTAGCTCCGCATATACCACACTTATGAGTTCAACTAAAACCTGTAGAGACCTGTAGGTGTTGTCTATATTATAAACATGCACCTTACTAGCATCAGGTTATCGTGAAGCAGGCTGGAGTTTTCCTACTGCTTTTCACTGATGGAAGCTCTAACTGCAGGTTTATTTCTACCCTTGTTTCCTTTGACAGAGTGGTGCAGTTATTGTACTCAAGGTGTTGATTCAATAATCTGATGTTACAGCCACAAAGACGAGTTTAGCATCGTCCCCGTGCTTGTGGGCGCCCTGAGTGAATCTAAGGAACAAGAATATGGGAAGCTGCTCAGCAAATATCTGGCAGACCCTTCCAACCTTTTTATCATCTCATCTGACTTCTGCCACTGGGGTAGGTACTGACATGACAATAAAGGCAATGAAATAACACTGGTTCTTTGAGATTATCCTGTCAATAAAAGTAGAGTTTGTGATCTCAGGATAATTCTGCCCCAAATGTCTGTCTGGACATGACATGTCTGTGTTCAGCTTTGTCCTAATTTTCATTTTTTCTTCAAAGGTCAGCGGTTCCGCTACACATACTATGACGAGTCTCAAGGGGAGATCTACAGGTCTATTGAGCATCTTGATAAAATGGTAACCGCACGGATACGTCATTCACCTTGAGATTATTTATGGAATAAGTATGAAGAATAGTTTTTGAATATAATCAGCCATATACACAGCTGTTGTAACTTTGATATCTGGTTAATATTTCATATGTAAACCATGAGGCCCATAATACTTATTTGAAATATCAATTGTGTCATTCATGTAAGAATGTAGTATTTTTTGCATACATTTTTTGCAACATGCAAAAAATGTATGCAGTACAGGATGTACTATTGTAAGATCATTAGGAAAAAAATAACAAAATGACTGAGTGTGAAATAACTACATTGAGAAATGGGCACAACGACAAAATAGTTTAAAATATGATTTAAAAAATGGTATTCCCGTATATAGTAAAGCATAGAAATGCAGGGTTGAACATTTGTTTTGATGTCATTTCTTTAAAAAATCTGCCTGTCAGCCCTCAAGAATGTTATGTCTTATGTATAAAAAATATGAAGACACAAGGGAACGTCAAAGTTTCATGACAGTTGTTCTCTGTTTGTGAAGGGGATGGGCATTATAGAGCAGCTGGATCCCATATCTTTCACCAATTACTTGAAGAAGTACCGCAACACCATCTGCGGGCGTCACCCAATTGGCGTGCTGCTAAATGTAAGTACCAGAGAGGATGAGACTAAACCAGGCACATCAGTATTTAACATATTTAACATAATGGTGATGGTTTCCTGTGCCTTGCTCATCTGAGTTTATAAAGTGCAACACAGCTACAGCAAGCTTTGTTTTCATGTAGTGCATATGCAGTCTGCAACATCAAAGGTGATGCATTCACCACACAGTTCTTCAGTGCTTCAGTGAAAAGCAGCTATTCATTTATTTCTGTAATTTTGCAGAAAAATAATAATAAAATAACTGTTGATTATTCTTCCAGCTTAAGGCACGTGTGATATTGTGTGAAAAGAGTGGTTCTATGTGTATATATATATATAGCTCATTAGTCATAGTATTCCAATTATCAAAATGGAAAAACTCAAAGTGTAGATTGTTAATGTCAGGGTTTGGTACCACTTGTATGTAAATTAAGACGCTGCAGACATCATGTTATTGTAACTGCAGGTCTGTGGTTGAGACACTGTCCTCATAAGGTGTGTCACATGGATGTTTTTGTTTTGCAGGCTGTGGCTGAGCTGAGGAAGTCTGGTTTAGAAATGAACTTCACTTTCCTGAACTACGCCCAGTCAAGTGAGTGCAGGAACTGGCAGGACAGCTCCGTGAGTTACGCTGCCGGAGCGCTCATCGTTCATTGAGGTCGACTTTCACAGGGGCCAACGCAGCGCTGCCGCCCTGTCCTTACTATCTATCGCCATAACCTGACCCAGACACCCTCCCACTCACCCCAGTCCCAGTTACGCCCACTATTTGCAGGAAGGACCTAGACACTCAAAAGCCAATACAGTTGTGTTTCTCTGTCTCTCCCTCAGCTCTCCTCAGCCTTTCTCCACCCTCCTCTCAGTTTGAAGTGTGTCTCAGAGCTTTTGGTTGATATGTTTTGCTTGAAGTGCAGTTTTGAGATTATGTTGGAGCAAATGGTTTGAGGAGACAGGAAGAGTGCATATTATTTTGGTTCGGAGTAAGCGTTGGGAGGGGGAAAAAACTTATTTAGGTTTTTTGCAAGGACTGTAGCTGTCCTTTTTTGTTTCCCTGACAATGGATTTCAGTTGTAATGCAATCTTTACATTTGGACTCTTGGCAATCTGTGCTCATGTATTTTGCCTCAGAAAAGGAATGAAAATAAAACTGCAGATCTTAATGGAGAATACTGAAATGTTGCCAGATGAAAATGAAATGAGTGTTTGCCTGACTGCTTTAAGCTACATGCGACTTAAAATTTGAAATGGTGTCATAGGTAATTACTATTGTCGCATAGTATATGTTGTAATTGCTAACAAAGGGCTGCACCCAACAAAGTTCACTAATCCCCTGTATAAAACCAAAAATATTATACTTTAATTTTAGTTTATTAGATATTATCTTTAATTCATATTCTATTCCTTTTATGTCTCCCTTTTTAATAGTATTAGTAGATATAGTATTTACTCAAGTAGTGTGTAGATTGAATAAAGGCAGTGTTGTCAGTTAAGCTGTAAATCCAACACCACGGTTTACCCAATAAATTAGTGTGTGCAACACTGCTCCCAGATTCCAATTATACGCTAGTAGCATTATTGATACATTTTGCAAGGGCCAGACTGCAGTTGTGGCTGCCACACAAATGTAATCAAAGCTGGATATTATGTGAATGACTCCCAACAGTGACACCTCTAGTCTTTGTTTACACTGCCACCTCGAATCTAATCTCTGTAGTTATTGAATTGTCTGTATAGGAGACCTGAGCAAAGGTTTATTTTCTGCTAAAGTCGTAGAAAATCTCTTTTGTTACACATTCAGTTCTGTAAGAGCAGCAAAGCTTTTGTTTTGGTCAAAACAAAGTAGTGAGGTGGTAAAGACCTAGATGGTCTGTTTAAGTTGTAGGAACTGTTACTAAATCTGTTCACTAGATAGGAATTTACAGCTGTTTTTGTTCATGTTTTGATTTAAGAATGCCAAATGTTATTGGAAAGACTTAAGTCTTCATCTTTATTTAAAGGTTTGATTCCAGTTCTTTTTTTTTTTTTTTTTTTGTTACATCTTGATAAATGAGAATTCACCTCAAAATTACACTTGAGCCAGTTGGAGTATGACTAAGACAAAATGAGCCAGAGCAAGTAATGAATGGAACCAGGTTTTAAGATCTGCACAATATCAGAATGATTTCAGGTTTAAAACTTTACTCAGAACATAGATGCTGCTCCCTGCTCAGACTTAGTAGATATGAATCTTTTTTTTTTTTTTTTTAACACCGATAACAAAAAGTCAAGCAAAAGGATCACACTTATTAATGAAAGAAAATAAGTTTCTGTTATTTGCTGTGTAGTCCTGCTGCCTGACATACTCCTGTAATATTATCTTAGATTAACAAATGGCATACAAACCCAGAGTGCAAAAACTTGAGGGGTCATAACAGGTGACGGTTTCAGCGATAGTGTAATATTGGCAGCGCACAAACTCTGCTGTCCTGTCATTTGAGATTTGAACATCACTTATCACTGACTGACTTTTGCAGCTAATGTCAAGTATTTCCATTGAAGCGATGCAGTCCTCTAACATTGCTCCCCTCTCTAGGCACCATAAGCATCAAGCTGCAATATCTGGTTGAACCAAGTGAGCACAGACTGAAAGATGAATCCCCAGACTCACTTGACCTCAGACGTTAATTTAAGGGAAACTAGTTAAGCATGACACACTGTGCTATTGTGCCTTTTATCACTGTTGCACATATACATATAAAGCGTATTCTGACTTTTAGTCTTATCTTAGAATGTGTACTTTCAGTTTTTGTTTTTTTCCACATGTAACCTTCCCTCCACCCTCCTTGCCTAGTGCCCAATAATGTCTCCGGCTCACCCAGCACTCCAGGAGTGTGTGACCTGTCCTTCTCATGTGTTGGTCTAAAATGGCACCAACTGTTATCTCCTTTCTCCAGCAGGGAGTGGTGTTCTGTTTTCTCCACCTCACCTCATTCCTGTAGAGAGACAAAGGCTGAACCTCAACACTGTTCATTTTCTGTTTATGAATCTTTGTTTGTCTTTTAGAAATGGTTTTTGTATTATTATTTTTTTTTCTTGCTTAGAGAATGGGAACTTACACGTCACAAACCTAAAATATACTACTTAACTTCTCCCTACATGGAGTTGTTTCGATCTCAGGTTCCACTGACAAAGCATCCCAAAAGGCTCTTCAGATAAGGCTGAGGATTCATGTTACAAAACAAGTAAAATGTACTGAAAAGCATGTGTCTGCTCTGGTGTCTGGTTCTTCAAGTATTTACAATCACACAGAATGTTGACTTGGTTTATACACTTGATATTTTAAATCTTCCTCCTCTAATGTAGATTGAACCACATTCACTTTGAACCCAGTGAAACACATTTACACTGCAATGCTGCATATTGTCTGTCACTAATGTAGAATAAATTACTATTATATCTTGATCAAGTGTAAGTTTACAGTGGAGACATTTATAAATATCACCAGCAGAGGGAACTGTGTGGGTGAAGGAACACATTATTACTTTTTATTTTTAAAACAGCATGAGAATATGTATATAGATAATACTCATTAAATACACCTAGGTGGAATTAATGCAGTTTAATAGTCCTGTGAGAAATCCTCATTTTAAAAAGATAATAATGTTCTGTTTTTTTAAACTGTTTCAGAGAGGTGTTGATTTAAATTTATTATTTTTGAGGAGGTAGTTAAAGGGTGTTGTTATACTCAAAGGTGTTTGATGCTTGTATTCATTTAATTCACTTCATTTAAATAAGTGCTACACCTCTCAACACCTCTCTGAGTTGTAATTAATACCAGTTTATCACTGACACTGGCATCAAATTACAAAAGACGATAAATTACTTTTTTAGTGAAAATCTTTAACAAAATTAATCTGAACAACTTGTTCAATGTGATACAATACAGCCAACGTCTTAATCTGTTTCTAGAATAGCTAAAGTAGCAAGAGGCTGTATGATCCAGGCTGAAGTTGACACGAAACATCTAAAAGTAAACATTGGTGACTTGTTGGAAAAACTTATGTAAAACTCTAGTTCAGGTTTCGCATAATGTCATAAAAATTTCTCACAAAACACAATCTCCATCTGAACATTATTGTTAGACTTACTGTGTGTGATTTGTGGTCGTATTGGAAAATGT
This sequence comes from Polydactylus sextarius, assembly GCA_016801845.1. Classification (NCBI taxonomy): domain Eukaryota; kingdom Metazoa; phylum Chordata; class Actinopteri; family Polynemidae; genus Polydactylus; species Polydactylus sextarius. Next base: position 9,181,216 of record CM028911.1, on the reverse strand, counting down.
TTTGGATCACATTCATTTCACCAAAAACTACTCAAAATTGTAGATTTAAACCACAAACATGGGAATTCAAAAATTTGTTCAATAATGCGGAAATGTCCACATTCAGTTATGATTACTGAAGCTGCAGACACAGTTCTGTAAATAATGTAATCAGCACTTTTTTCTGGTCTTTGATGACTTCAGGCCAGTTTTGATCACAGTCCCACCACCCACTCTTTGGTAAGGAGTTGAATTGCAAAAACTTCATTCATCAGTCAGTCACCCTCCACTTTGCAAATTTATTCAGAGGCACAGCAGATGCTGCTATGTGTGATGGAACTAGGGACTTTGATTTACTGCAGACCTAAACAGATTTCTATTGCCACGTCACTAGTTTATAGTGATATTCTGTTTTCTGTTTTCTGTTACTGTAGCATTAGGAAATTTGGCAATTGAACTTCAGTGCTGGCATTCTTACGTGGAAAGGACAATCATCTTGCATATTCACACTAAAAGATTAAGCAGTCTTGTGTTTCAACAGGGTGACTCACTTCTCTTTGATTTGGGAGGAGTCAGAGTGTTTATTCTAGATTCATTTAAGATTATACAGATGCTTAAGACTAGACTAGTTTAGAAGCATTCACAGACCCTGGCTCATACCTGTAAGATGCATTGCTATGGGGACTTGGTCACCTGTGCCAGCTGTGGGATCATTCTAATAGGACTCTGGTACTTAGTCCATCACAGCAAGGTACACATGTGCTATGGGCGGCACATGGTTCACTCTCCTCTTGTGAGGACAGTTCCAGCCAAACTAGCCTGGTTCCTCCAAGAGATACCTGCTTTCCTGGTGCCTCTGCTTTTAATACTCACCTCGCACAAACCCTCCATTACGGGGAAGAACCTGCTGCTTGGGACCTTCTGCCTGCACTACTTTCAAAGGTAAAAACAGAAATAAACCTAGAGAGAGTTGTGGAAATGTACCACTGTAAGGTATATGACTGTGATCATTATCTCTGGAGGCGATGCATGAAGGTACACTCGCCCGCTCATTTAGAATACAAGCAAAGACAGGTTTTCATATTTGATATTTACTTTGTATTTCAGTTTAAGACTGTTTGATGAGGATAATAATGTATATAGTATTCTTATATATAATATGTATATGATCATTACTAGTTGTTTAATGTTATTTAAAATTGCAGGGATCCATTTGTGAAACTAACTGGAAACAAACAAAATTATTTTTCATTTTGTAAGTGCGCCTATAGTTCCTTGATCCATTATCCATTTTCAGATGAAGATATTGAAAGGAAAAGCTTTTAAAATGAGGCTCCTGCTGTAATAATCTGAAGGGCAAAACACTCAGGAATGCATTGGTAACCTCCCACAAGGAGTGGGACTTAATGGTGCCTTTTTTTGTCCACACTTAAACATGTTCCTTTGTATGTACTGTTCCACGGCTAAAGAGCAACATTGTCCTCTCCTTTTTTCACCTGCCATATCTACTATTTTTTTGCCAACCACAGGACATTTATATATTCCCTGTGGACCAGAGGAAAGCCTGTCCCACTAAGAGTAATGGTGACAGCAGGTATCTTCTGTTCTCTGAATGGTTACCTGCAGGGACACTACCTGCTGCACTGTGCTAAGTTTGATGATGAGTGGTCAGCTGACTATCGCTATAAAACTGGTAGGAGCTTTACTTTTTCTCTGCATGTGTTTGAAGATTTTCACTTTTAGCCTAAGGCTCTTTTCCAGCCTTATTATATGATTCATGCAAAATAAAATTCAAATGTCAGCCAAGTTTAAGTCAATATTTCTTTTAGGTTTAGTTCTGTTTTATGTTGGAATGGCCATCAATATACACAGTGACTACATTCTACGTAAACTGAGGAAACCAGGGGAGGTAATTTACAAGATTCCTACAGGTAAGAGACAGAGATTACACCTTAATTAGGTTATGTTGCTTCTGTGCTCTTACTAACCTGTGGCCTTCTTAATCTGTCCCAGGAGGTCTGTTCAAATATGTGTCTGGTGCCAACTATTTGGGAGAGATTGTGGAGTGGTTTGGCTTTGCTGTGGCCACTTGGTCCTTTCCAGCATTCTCATTCGCTGTGTTCAGCCTGAGTTTCATTGGATCAAGAGCCTATCACCATCACAGGTGTATACATCATTCCCAAAAAACTAAAATACATTAATGCTATCCTTTTAAACTACCTCCATTCACCATTAACCAGATGTGAGTGATCATTACTTTCCCCCTTCTGTTACAGATTTTACCAAGAGAAACTCAAAAACTATCCAAAGTCACGAAAGGCTTTAATTCCATTCATCTTCTGAGAGGAAAAAACACCTGCATTATTCTTTTAAGGGCAGACAATACAATGAACCAACCACAGGAATCTACACCCCTATTGCATTTTACTTAATTAAAACATGCTTTGATTAACTTGAAACTAACAGCTGTTCAACTTCTTACATTACTGTCACTCATAGGAAATTGCTATCTTATTTTTTGTTTTATATCAAACAGTATATTAAATGTTTTATGTAAAAAAAAATACTGTGTATCGAAGGTGATGTGGTGCAACATCTGATTGCCAGAAGTTTATCTTTGTATTTTTACATCTGTCGAGTGGTGAGTTGCCAGGTAGGGAACAGGTTGAGACAAGCAATGTTTTTATATGTGGAAAAATGTAATGAAAGGGCAGAAAATTCCAATGTAAAAATGCTGGTGGTTTGTTTGTGTTTGTGTGTGTCTTATAAGTTGGTAAAAAAAATATGGCAACATCTGTTGCAGCAGCACCACCTAGTGATGACCAAAGGTAGCTACAGCTACAGCTGAATGTTTGAAAAATGGCTTGATGGCAACAAAATTCTTTTTATATATTAAATTACTCTTTACTTACATACTCAGCTGGAAGTGTGAGTGAAATGGCTTGTGAATCAGAAATTATGAGACCTGCTTGTCTACACCACAGAATTATTAGTACTATTCTGTATGCTTTGGTAGTTTTACTGACAAATAAGTCAGTGATTAAACCACATTAACAGGAAAGAAGTAGGAGTCTGAATTTCACCTGTGAAAAGTAAATAAATAAATAAATAAAACATTCCTTGCTTTGGTCATTAGACACAAATCCACCACTGCACAAAATACCTGTTCCACTAGTTCACATCTTGAATTATATATCTCACATCTAGTGCAAGATTAGCCGTCTCTACAGCCACTTGAAATGCATTGAGTTTAGCTGTGAAGGAGTCCAGCACACGTGGCTGCACATTAGTGTCTCTAGACAGGGAAGCAGGTGAGAACTCAGCATATTTAGTGTTAAGGTAAGTCCAGTTCTTACTTGGGCTGCTTTCCACCAGACCACAGCCACAGAAGCCCAAATTATCCTCCATGTGTCCTTTCAGATCATCTGCAGGGAAGGTCCAGTGATGAGCATGAGTCAAATCAATTAAAGAATTCCCACCATTATGATTCAGTGATGCGGCCACAGATTTCAGAGCGAGGCAGAATCCATCTACGGCAAGAAGATACTCTGTCTCTGAGCATCCTAATGCAGATGCTGTGTCAGCTACTTCACTCATGCTCTAAGATAAAAAAAAAAAAAAAAAAAAAGGCTGTGTTTTAATGAGATTGCTGAGAACATATGTAAAAATCAATAAACTCAAACCAGTTTAATACAATATATTGGATCTTACCTTGTGTTTGATGTAAGCTGCCAAGTGGGTCTCAGTGCAACCACCTCCAAGTAAAGCAGATGGTTCCCTCAAGGTGAGCCTCAGCACATGTTCTGTCTTTTGGCACACCACCTTCACCACACAAACAATGACACATCACTTCATCTGTCACAGCTGCCACCATTAAGGGGCATAGCAGGCTAATGCTAATGTATAAAGACAAATTTAGGAAAAATAATTATAAAATAAATCTTTCTGCTTTGCTAGTGAAACTTGGAGATTGTAAATCTTTGGCAGGATTATGAATTGAACACTCTTTCTCACTTAATCTTACCTTCAGCTCACTTAGCATTGTCTCATTCCTGTGGCAGAGGACCATTGTGCAGATTGCTGACTCTACGGGAGGGTGTAAATGTAGCATCGTCTTGGATCCAAACTGCCTAATACTGAGATCTTTCACTTTCCCGTAGACCTTGGCTGAGTGTGTGGTATGTACTGTGGCCACAGCTTGAGCACCTATTTTTTTTTTTAAATAGACACATGCAGTTTTTAAAGTATAAGATATATTCTGCCTGAACAGCAGCTACATTTGTGTATCAAAACTTCCACTGTTAGTTAGAAGATAGAAACATTTCATATTGATAACATATTATGTATGTACTTATCTCATTGTTTTCTTGACCGATGCTATTATTAATTATTTTATTGCTGTAATATTACACAAGATATACTGAATACCTACAGTGGTGTAATCACTTTTTTGAAAATAAAGTTTTAATGTGTGCTTGTTGGCACAATAATAAATCTGCCAATGTCTGCATGAAAGCTTACCTGTCAGCTGCATGAGTGGCTCCATGAGAGTGATTCCCAGTCTCTCTATCACAATAACGCCTTGATTCCTCAGGTATTGTTGTAGGACTGGATGGATGACCTTCTGGCACACAAAGAGCTTCACCTCATCTTTTACTACTCTTTTGCCAAGCTCCAGGAGTCGATCCAGGATCTGTGAATCTGTGTCTACACCATGATGCACCTCAATTATCCCATCTCCCAGTTCAGAAAGATCTCCAGCAAGGGATGCACTGAACAATACCATACTCAGTGGTTTTAAATTCAGGTTCTCTGCCATAATGAAGCCAAAGTCACCAGTAATATCCACCAGTAAACCTGGAAACACTGCAGAGTTTAACACAGAGTGGCCCTCAACAGAGACAGTCACTGTCTTGCCCAGTGTTACTGTACCAGGTTTGTCACAGGGAACAGTCAGCAAAAAAGCTTGCACAGTCAGCTTGCTGATATGAAGTGTCTCTTGCTCTGTTAGCACACACGCTGGTTTACTAGAAATAATACTGCGAGCCAGCGTGATCAGGTTCTGGCTGCTGCAGAAGTCGAGTTTGACTTTGCAATCACAGTTTTCTCCGCGTAGGTAACTGACACACAGACCCAGAAAGTGCTTGTTCAGTCTGATAGCTACATTTCCTCTGAGACCAGATAGCTTTGTTTGTTCGATGAGATCTAAACAAAAAATGGCAGAAAACAAACCACAGTCGCTGAAACGACAAACGTGGTTGAGAATCGATGTTTTTATCAGATTGACAAAAGGCTGAGAGGAGGAAATGGCTGCAAGAAGAACCGAGGAGGTCGATGTGGTGACGACGTGACCACCAATGTTGTTATGAACTTGTTTAAGTCTACCTGTTGGACCAAAACAGGAAGCCAGAAGCGACCTCAGGAAACTAAGCTTATTACAAATATCAGTGTTGTCTAATGGTCGATCCGTACAAACAGATGGAGATTTCTTAACAAGTCGAGACATCGCTAACTTACGTAGCTTAACTTCTCAATGCAGCTGCAGAAAGTCAAAGTCCCTTGGTAACACACTTGAGAGTCGTGTTTGTTTATACTTAAAACGAGCTGTGAGCGATTACTGTGCGAAATTTGATAGAAAACACTACCTTTAATGCTCCTACGTTAGGCGCCATTGTTTGCAGGTATTTGATTGACACTTACAGCATTGCTTGACCAAAATGACACAAAGTTTCCTCAAACACTCGTTATTTAACATACTGAAACACAACTTGTAACGTTTATTTATCATTTTGTGTGACATTTTTTTATGGAAGTAATAGCTTTGTATAAGTTTAAAACATATAATTTGGAGATTGAAAAAGGCATTTTCCATATACAACTCGTTTCCATGGTAGCAGTCAGAGCGTTGGGTCCTAGTGGGGGCCTATCAGACTAACGGTCGCATTCTCTCTCTTGTCTTCAGAAATTGTTCCTGTCGAGACAGGAAAATCGAAATAAACCTCAATAACGCCAGTTCACGCTACACAAAAGAGGTGGGAAGTCGCTTGTGTTTTTTTAAAGATGTTTCCCCACACTGAAAGCATTAATTCAGACCGGCTTTGCAGTTATTGGACTACAGACGGCTTCTGACGTCATCTTTTACGGACCACTAGTTTGACGAACATTTAAAACCGTTGGCGGTTACAGCGATCATATCTAACAACAACAGAAAAGTCAGTGGCTTAAACCTCAACCTGTGAATATTAGGAACAGAGAATAACAAAAAAGACGTCTAAAATTCTCTTAACTATTTTTCATTTAATTTCATTTTGTGGCCAGCAGACCTTGCATGTCTGTAGTTAACACGGTTTTGACTTTTTCGTTAACCGTTAATGGACGGACGCACATGCGCGTTGTTCAGGAAGATGACGAATCTGCGGATGCAACATCTGGAGGACCGTGTGGTACCAGTAAACATGAACAGCAGTTGACCTGCGACATATTACGTAGCGAAAATGCTTTAACGAAACTACATGTAAACGAGTACAGTACAGTACAGTGCACAGTCAAGGGAAGTAAGAGGGTGTCAAACAACAATATTAATACGACCCAAGTAATATTAGCTTACAAATGTTTCATCATCAAAGGGAATATTACAGTCTGTAGAACGAACCGCGATAAATACAGTAAAGAAGCCAACAAAACTACTTCTTATTACGACAACAGATACATATAAAGGTAAGAGGGACCTAAATCAAGTTCATTGGAGCATCACATTCACCGCGTGGCAACTGCGATGATGTTATTTTAAACTAAGTTAATTCAAACTGTTACTGTGTTACTATTAACTGATAATGTTATTTATTTAATTATTTATATTTAATTCTGTAATCCATTATTATACTCTTGTTTCAGGTAAAATTGAGTGACTGCCGCGTTCACTGCAATGGCGCCAGTCAAATTTGTCATCAAGGTAAGTAAAAATAAAATAAAATGTGGGTGGTATAGTAGTGTACTGAATTAACAAGCTGTATATTATAGTTATATATACAGCTCTGGAAAAAATTAAAAGACCACTGTAAAATTATCATTTTTTTCTGGTTTTATTTATTTACAGGTATGTTTTTGATTAAAATAAACATTTTTAATTTCACTGTTTAAACGGCCGCCAACATTTCTCCCAAATAAAAATATTGTCATTTATAGCATTTATTTGCAGAAAATGACAAATGGTCAAAATAACAAACAAGATGCAGTGATTTCAGACCTCACATAATGCAAACAAAACAAGTTAATATTTATGTTTTAAACATCACAATACTAATGCTTTAACTTAGGAAGAGTTCGGAAATCAATATTTGGTGGAAAAACCCTGACTTTTAATGACAGCTTTAATGCCTCTTGGCATGCTCACCACCACTGTTTCACATTGCTGTTGGGTGACCTTATGCCACTCCTGGCACAAAAACTCAAACAGCTCAGCTTTGTTTGATGGCTTGTGATCGTCCATCTTCCTTTTGATCACATTCCAGAGGTTTTCAATGGGGTTCAGGTCTGGAGATTGGGCTGGCCATGACAGGGTCTTGATCTGGTGGTCTTCCATCCATACCTTGACTGACCTAGCTGTATGGCAAGGAGCATTGTCCTGCTGGAAAAAAAACAGTCCTCTGAGTTGGGAAACATTGACAGCAGAAGGAAGCAAGTTTTTTTCAAGGATAACCGTGTACATGGTTTGATTCATGTGTCCTTCAAAAAAACGAATATGCCCGATTCCAGCCTTGCTGAAGCATCCCCAGATCATCACTGATCGACTCCACCGAATTTCACAGTGGGTGTGAGACACTATGGCTTGTAGGCCCCTCCAGGTCTTCGTCTAACCATTAGATGGCCGGCTTTGGCCAACACCTGGCCGTCTAATGGTTAAACGAAGACCTGGAGAGGCAAGGCTTCAGCAAGGCTGGAATCGGGCATATTCATCTTTCTGAAGGATGCATGAATCAGATAGATAGATACATAATATAGTTTGTTTGTGTGTGCGTGTGTCCTTGTTACTTCATAAAGCTTGGTACTAAGTTAGAGTTTACATGCTGTTATTGCAAATGTTGTGTGTGTAATTTGGTCTGAACAAAAGGAAGATGGTCTAATCACAAAACAAACCTAGTGTCCAACAATAAAAGGTTATAATCTAAACACGTTTTTCATTTTAGTATCTTGTGAACATGTACACATGTCATTTATTATCAAATATCTTCTTTCTAAGCAAAGGAACTTTTGGGTGCTTGTCACTGACCACAAAACCTCAAAATTACTTTAAATTACTTTAAACAAAATGTTTTCCCACATGGAATACTAAGATGCTAAAGAATAAAGAATAAAATGAATCTGTATTTAATTAAGGCTTCTCAGCTTCTGTTGCCAGAATTCATGATAAACAGCTATGTTTGTGCTGCTGCCAAACAGTAGAACTGTTTCACACACTACTTCCTGCAAGTGGCTTGAGCTATTATGGTTTATCTTAAACCACTGAAAAGCTGTTTTGCAGTTTGAGAAAATATGCAACACTGATGTGTGCTTGCTTTTCTAACATTTACAGTATTAATACATTGTTGCAACTTCTGCTGTGCAGCTTACAGTAATTGATTTGTCTCAGTAGCAAATTATTTGGCCACTAGGGGGAGGCATAGATACATATATCAACTGTTAAATATTCACATTCAGATGATATTATTCATCTTAAGAAGACATTTCTGTCCATCTTTTGCAAATCTCAACTGACTGCCTCCCTCAGAGCCTTTTGTCAATGGACGCCGACACAGCGCAGAGGAAACTCGTTCTATTAAAAAGCCAAGCTGTTCATCCTGAGTCTGATTCTCTGTCAGAAATAATGCACATCAGATGTTTTTGTTAAGTTCAGGGAAAGCCACTGGTCTCTCCTTTGTTGATGTTTCATTTATTTTAGAGTTTTGGACGAGGGCTGCAGACATTTGTGCTGATCTCTCACATCCTCTATAATGCCATGTGTGCCTAGTTGACCAGATATTGCATTCACTCCATTTATTTGTTTCATATGCATGCCTGCATACAGGCTACCCACCACCCCCCTCAGCTGGTTGTGGGAGAGTAAAACCCTGAAGGTTCACGGAAGGTTCCTTCCCACTGGGCACATAATGATGCTGTTGTATTACACTGCCTGAGAAAATGCACACAGACTCTACCATGCTTAACCAACTAACCACAAACAAGTATGTTAGAAGGCATCAGTCCAAACAATAGCATTCAAGGCACTACCCTGGGCTACTCTTTTGCAAAACAAACACCACTGTTCCTGATGTTTTTAATGAATGAATTAACTCATGAGAATATTTAAGAAGAGAAATGTGGACAGAAACAGTGTGGTTGCAAAGGCATGTTGCAAACTGTTTGCTGGTTTGCACAGAGAGCAAGGATTATTGAAGCAATTATGAGTTATGTTCTTGGATTCACCATGCCATGTTTAGTAGGCTGTTCAGCAATATGTTTTATGATCCCTTCTCCTAAGATGTTTTCAAAGCAAGCTCCCTTACTGGTCTGTGGAACTGCAGGAGGTGCTGGTATGCTCCTTCTTAAATAGGCTTAGACTATATAGTGACCTGCCACTTCTCAGACCTCCTGAAAAGGGCCTGCAGGCTAAAACACTGATCCACTGAAGAGCTTTCTTTCTGCCAGGACATTACTGCTGCAGAACCCTGCAATCTGCCTTCTATTAGGAACATGCACTGCTGACTTTCTAACCACCTAATGTAGTAGGTTGAGACAGAGACCGAAATGTTTTTTAAGAATAAAAAGTTTGAAGTATCACAGAGCAGTTTAATGTCAGAGGTTTTTGTGCTGTTTAGTGTTGTTGTCACAGTATAGATGAGCTCATATCAGACCACACATCATGTTTCTGAACATAATCATTGTGGTCTGATTAGAAACATTTTTACATGTTCCAACACTGGGAATCTTTCACAAGCGACAGAGACAGGCACATGAAAAGAAACTCCCCGTTTCATCTCTGTCACTGCCATGCAAACTTCACATTTCCTAATGAGGGAAAACACTTCCCAGCCTGCTATTTCTGTCTGACTGCCAGTTTCTAAAAGATGTGACTACCTGAGTTTTGTTTCTGTGTGTTACCTGGAGATATTCCTGTCTGTTCTTGCTGCTGGAATTCCACTCATGGGTTGTGTCTCCTTTTTTATCATCAAATAAAGAGGACTCAGGTGTGCTAACATTCACCTGAATGAAGGGAGCTTTGGACACAAAATACTTCGTACACTATCTGTAAATAACGTTAGCCTCAGTACTGTTCAAATCTTGAGCTTCAGTGCTCAGTATTTGGCAGTTTGAAAAATTGGAAAAGAGAAATGTAGTTTTTTTTAAAGGGGAAACCCAGGTGACTCAGAGCACAGAGAGAGTTGGGAATGAGACAAATAAAGCCTGAGAGCAAGGTTGTCCCACCCACAGATCTAAAGAGATCCCCTGGGTTCTTTGCAGACTTACAGAAAAGAGAAAGAGAGACAGGAAAAAAAAGACAAAGGGAGAGCGGGAGAGATGCAAGTTTTATTGAGTGAGACCGCATCTGCTGCCCCTTCTCTCCTAATGTAAACATCTGTGGCTGGTTAGTGTTAGCCTCTGAGCTAAGTGCAGTCCGAGAAGGTCTGGTTCTTATATGGCGCGATAGCAATGGCAAAGGGCAGCGAGGTGGGGAGGCGGGTGAAGCTGTTCATAGAGTTTGGGCCCCATGCCCAACTTGGAGCAACACAGGCGGGAGGATAGAGAGTTGGGTCTGGGAGAGAGATAAGGGAAGGTAAAGAGTGTTTTGGGAACTGAGAGTGATATAGACCAGAGCTCTGAAAACCAGAAAAGGGAAAGGAGCCATCAGTTAGTCTCAACTATGAGTTGTTTATTTACAGACAGGGAATATGAAGTATATATAGAGGATTTTTCTTCTTCTGTTGACTTCGACTTATGTCTCAAATGTTTCTAATGTTTTGTGTTTTGTTAACTCTTTTTTTTTCTCCAGGCTATAGTTATCACATTGGCAGTGGGAAGAATGGGGATAGAGAGGTTGAGCTTAGCCTGCAGGAAGACTCAGTCCTATTCATCCAGTGTGTGACGGCGCACAAAAGGTGTCACAATAAAGGATTTGGTATTAAGTAGCGCTCCTTGCTGCCTCTCATTCAGCTTTCAGCTTCTGTTCATAACTCCAAAAGGCTTGTTCAAGACGGAGAACAAAGCAATGCTGGCCCACTTTAGTATGTATGAAAAGGGTAACTTCCTCTAGAACTTGGCCCTTTATCAAACTTTTCTCTCTAACAACAGCGATAGTTGCTCAGTAGTATCATCTTAAATGTGTCAAAGCAAAGTACACTAAATAGGATGGCTTCAGTGAGTACACTGGACTTTTTGGATTACTTTTTTTGGGTTACTTTGCTCAAGGAAGACAAGCTTTTGTTGTCTGTATTACTACATCTAACGAGTTGGGCTGCTCGCAGTGATAGGTGGGCTTAAAGGGGGGGTACTTGGAGGTCATAGTTCATGGCAGAGTTCAGCTTGGAGATCCACTGGTCACTCTTTGACTAGGAGTCAAAGGAGTTGACAAATTTAGACCACATGATGTGATTGTGGTCAGAGCCTTTGTGTAAAATTAGATTGTGCTGCTTTTTGTCTTATCTGCCACACTCAACACAAATGTCCTTTGTAAAAGCTCTGGTAGCTGCACCTACACAGCATGGTCTGGACTCCACAGATCGACACTTTAGAGGGAAAGTTGTGTGCCTGACAAACCGCAAGTTTTGCAGAGCAAATTAATTGTTTTCTCATTAGTGTGATTGCATTAGTTTGCATTCCTGACAAAATCCCCCGTTCCTGAGAAGCTCAGGGTATCACATGCTGTTTTTGTGTAAGGGGCAGACCAGTGTTTGTCATTAATGTCCAGGTTCCAGTCAAGTCTTGTCTGCTGCTCTAATGTGATAAAAGGAAGTTAGTCTAAGACTCCCTAGATGTCTGGCTTTCAGCCCAAACCACACTCAATCAGACTCTCAGAAACCACTTTAGGGGATTCACCCTGCTGCACCTCTGCATAAGAACCATGTTAAACCTTATTCTACCTGCTACGTTCCAAGATATTGATCAAATTAACCTTGTGTTACTCTTTAAAACTCACATTAGCCTTTATAAGGTTGATCCATGTACAGTAGAAGTTTGACCTTGTGGTTCTTGTCACGATTTACACGCATATACAAAACAGAATAATGAATATGAATTACTACCAACTTTAATGCAGTCCAGTGCCACATCACCATTACTTATAAGCACGGGAATCACTATGGAAGTGAGCTAATATTTTACTGACCTGATATCTGATGAACTCAAAATTCATAGACAGTAATAGCTCTTATACTCATTTGTAAAGTCATTATCTGGTCCAAATGTCAAAAATGCAAGTCAAGGCATCAAAACATTTCCAACGTGTGTCAAATCAAATCCCAGGAAACCACAGTGGGGCTGTCCCTGTTCCTATTGACAGGGTCTTGACCCTCTGTTGCAAGGCTTTCCCACACACTGGTATTGTTGGAGGCAGTCAGCTGAGGCCACCAGTCATCCGTAGACTGACATGAAACAAAGGGCAGAGGATGCAGAGAATACTGATCTGTAGGGATGAGCCGATACTGGCGGTCAAAGTGCACACTTTTTATCCATGAGGAGCAGGCGCATAAAGGGTGGTGGGGGGTTCTGTTCTGGTCTATGGCATTTTTACTTTTGTGCAACAACATTTGCAATTCTTTCCTTTACAATAATATTTCTGTTGAGCGGTATTGTGTTTTCTACAAATAAAATTGACTGGTTTGCAATTTTCAGTTCTTGTGGTTAACACAGCTTGATGTTCAGATTTCTTTTTACTGTCTTGCTCTCACATGTTTTAAGATATGCAGGAATGACTCAGAAGATCATGTATTAATACATTGTTTTCATAGGAGCCTTAGAAAAACTTTAATTTCCCATTAGTGTTGGTGATACTGATGTGGGGATTATCCTGAGTACAAGTTGACACGCATTATGGGGTTAGGACTCGACATTTTCTGCAGAGGAACAGTGTAAGCTATGACTCAAATTGACTGAAACATTCACTGATCAGTCATATGGTGGCGCCCTCTCCTCTAGTTGACTTGTGAGTAGAAGTAACAAAGCAGCCTCACTTCAGTTATCATTTACAGAAAGACAGTGAGAAAGGAAAATGTTCTTATGGGGAAAAAATGCAAAATATTAGGCAGCTTGATTTGCTCTGAGCCAGTGTGTAGTCTTTTAATGCCAGTGAACAGTTAATAAAACTTTCTCAATCTCCTCCTTTAAGCAAAGAGCCAACCTAACTCATTCCAAAGAAGAGGAGGAGACAACTGGACAGAGTTTGGAGTTTGGAAGTGTAGACTTGTGTCTAGAATTAGGACCTAAGTAGCAGGGGCCTTCCCCTACACACCCTGTTCATTCATTCTCTCGCGTCATCCTGAGAGTGAGGAACATCCCTCAAGTCTGGATGTAGAATTTAGTCATTCTGTCTGCAATACTTCAGCCCAGGGGACAAGTCTGGCCCAAAACAAAGCTTTTAGTGTACATATGTATTCCCTATTGCTAACTGAATGACCTCTTCTGTTTGCACACACTCTTTTCTAGTTCTGCACTGTGAGCCTGAAACCAGTGTCTGGTTTTGTCTTTATGTGACACTGTTTTCGCTGCCCCGTTCAGTTCAGTGCTTTTTGCTTCATTATCACTCTGGGTTTTAGGACAGTGCTTGTTGCTCCTCTGTGTCATGTTGTGGGTGGTCTCGGCCCATCCATTACTTCCTTGTCCAAGGAGAGGCGAAGTTCACACGAGACCCACATCCATTTGCTCTCTGCAGCGGGTAGCTTTTGCACTCATGTGTAAACCATAATCAGGCTAGCCTGAGAAAGATGTAACAGCAACTTAACCAGCCGCGGCATTTCTGGCCTCCCTGTCCCTTGTAGCTTATTGTCGTTGACACAATGACGTAGTGCTTTAGGAATCCACTCTACAGCTACTCAGCTTTCTACACCACTCAAAAGTTGTGGTGCAGAAGTGCAGAAACATGGAGTGTTTTAGGATAGATCTGAGTTTTATCGCCACTCTGGTACAAAGTTCAGAATCTTCATTGATGTACACTGATGTTTTTGTGTGTAGCCTATTGTGACCTGAGGCAACGAGTACATTGCAAAACATGTGGAGCAAGAAAATACTTTTTACACAGAGAGAGGGGAAATATTAGGAGACACACAGTACCGTGCTATTTTGTGTAAAAAGATTGGTAGAGAGATGGCCAGACCGAGAAATAGGAGGGAGTGGACTTGCCGTGAAAACCCTGGGGTGATGTTTGAGGACATAGGGGGTCGTTGTGGTTTGTCTCGCTGTCAATCACCCACACTTTGATTTCCTTTGTTGTCTGTGAGCTCAATGCCCCTCAGCAACCTGTGGCTGTCCTTTCTCTTTGTGTTACAGTGTGGGAACTTTGCTGTGCTGGTGGATCTCCACGTTCTGCCCCTGGGCGGCCAAGAGAACACCAGCTGGTTTACTACGGACCACATCGAGGTACAGACAGAGTGGGAAGAGTGTGTGTGAGTGAATATATGGCTTCTGTTCTGCAGGGGCCTTTTCAAAAGACAGCCGTAGCGTGGAATTTAAAATGACTTTGAGCTTTCTGTCTTTTCTTCTTTAGGGTTTTCATTGTTGTGAGACATTTCTCCACCTAGCCACTTGTGGAGTTAGTTGCCTTACAGGCATTGCACTTGGGGCTTGTACTGTTCTGTTAGTTCCCCGTGCCTACGTTAATATTTTCTGAAGTCAAATTAAAACTTTTGTCAAACAACTTGTTGCTATAACCTAAATATATCCACACTGATTGTAGGAGGTTACAGCCCTGGTTCAAAATGCTGTGGACCAGAGAGTTAACCAATATACAGAGTCCCTCCACAACAGGAGACAGAAGAAAGAGCTGCCACCTGCCTCAGCTTTTGTTGTGAAAGGTAACATACTGTTTTATGACTTTCATTACAATGCACCAGCACCATGTCTCTTGGTATTTATTATGATTTATAATTTATATATATTATTTATTATGGTTTAATAAATTATAACCTATATGATTTACAACCTATCATTGTGTGTAACACTGGTTTCTTCATAAGTCTACATCTAAAATTTAAATCGTTATTTGGTAATCAGAACAAACAATATTTATTCTCTATTGAATTCACTGTTGCTCATTCTTCTGGAATGCAGTCGTCGTTGTCTTCCCTTTCCCTGTTTTAGGTGTGCCTGTCATCAGCTCTTAAATAGGTAAAATGTTTTCTTTGGCTATGGGCTGAAAACCATTATTTATTCTCTTGGATGTCAAGGCATAGATATAACTCGTGTGCACGAGGTGGATCTTTGAGTCGACGATGGGAATGCAGTTACAAAACAGCCTAAAAAATATTTCATGGGTACCTTTTTGAGGAGAGTGTGGGTGGAAAGGCAACAGAACTAGTTGGGACATGGTGGCTATCTACGCCCAGGGTGTGACCTGTGAAGGCAAGAGCTGATAGAAATCTTTATATTGTATTGTGATGTTTAACTTGGCATGTCTCTAATGCATTTGTTCATGCAATATGTTTAAGTCCATTAAAATAGCTAATGATTGTTACCTTCCTGGTTAATGTGTTGTTGGCACACCTGTGTTTATCTGAATCTTACTTAACTGGATGACACTGAAACAGTTGAACTGACATAACAAGCATATAGACATATACACAGAGAGAAATATTAATATATTTTATGGCAAAATCAATAAGTCAATTCAATTTATACCTGTTTATCCAATTAGAGAACAATCCTCCAGCCACCCAGACACATGCCTTTGAAGCACTGTAAGCTTAGCTTCATAGGAACCCCCAGCTGCGTGTTGTAATGCAGAGAGGTTTGTCACAGGTAGCAGTTAAGGGCAGTTAAACTGGGCTCACTCAGCGGGACAGGCCTGACTGTGAGAGTGGGATTACAGGGCAGTCGGTCCCATAAAGTTTCTCCTGTGGCTGCAGCTCTGCCTCTCACGCTACTCCACGCTACTCCCCTCCAATTTAGTCCTCCCACTTAAGTATTGTATTTGTGGGTGCGTTTGCTTTCATACACATGTTGATGCACGTGAGCAGCTTTTGTCATTTTTTTGGATAAACCTATGGAGCAAATGGCAGGTACACAGACATGTTATCAGGCTCCTACATATCAGAACCAGTGAGAATCAGAAGAAGCGATAGTGTGTTGGAGATATATATCCTCCCCTTGGGCTAGGTGTGAACAGGCTGACAGTGTAAGGTTACTGAAAAGCCTGACTCATATTCCCCATGACAGACTGAGGAGAGACAGACATCTCTAATGATGGAGATCACAGACTGAGGCTCCACACACACACTTACATGCACACACTCACCCCACTGTATGAACAAGGGGACTATCAGTATTTCAGCAGTGAAATATGCATGTAAAAATGATTAAGCTCCTTGCAGCCATGCCAAAAAGAATGTAACCAATGGAACATGACTCCGTACCATATCGGAGAATTTTCCCCTCCCAGAACATGAAAAGATATAGCGCCTCAAACAGGCCTGCACAGTTCATGTGCTGTAGTCTTATTAAAGGTCTTAAGTGAGTGTAATGACATTCTTGGTCTTTTCATTGTCCCATGTGAGGAAGGCAGCAGAGCAGTAAAGGTGGAGACTATGACTGTGAGAAGTGAACAGGCAGGCGGGCAGGCAGGAGCCATAAAAAGGGGAGGACGGACTATAGGCTTAGGGAGGGAAGCCCAGCAAACCTCAGGGCGGGTATTAAGTATAGAGGTCGTCTGTTCTGCAAGCAGGTCAAATGTTAACCTGCTAATCCGTACAGGACTTTCAGGCTGTCCGTAGCAGAAGTGGAAGTCGGGTTTTTCAGCAAGTGTCTGTTTCAGCAGACGACCTACTACATCTGTGTGTGTCTGTGTTCAGCAACATGTTATTTGAGAGCAGATTTAAGCTGGATATCCTGGAGTGACATGTGTATGTGCTGGAACACGCGCATATACATGTTGTTACATATAGAGAAGAGAGGTGTCGGGCTGGTGTCTGGGGCCAAGAATAGGTGGCTAGAGTGTGGTGCTATGTGTGGGATAGTATAGGAGGGGGACTGTGGACCTTGAATAAGGCCGTGTTTGAGCCGGTGCCAGTGTGAAATCACAGGGGCTTCCGCCAACAGACAGCAGTAAGAACAGCGTAACAGCCTCAGCTGTTGGCACTTCAAATGAGCCATCAACAGCTTTTAACATTCCAAGGCCCGTCACTGCAAGTGTTTCTTTCTGAGTTATCTCTATGGGTTATTGTATTTATGTACCTCTGCTATGTTGTGTACATATGTGTGTGTATAACACCCAGTGAACATGTCAGAGGGGGGCTTATCCCATGTCTTCTGCCAACATAAATCCAAGTCATTTCTTCAAATCTCAGCTGCGGAGGCCAATTTCCAACTGTCAGTTCCCAACCCCCCTAATTTTTTTTTTTTTTTACCCAGGCTACTTGAGACTTCATGATTAGCTCATAGTGATGTGATTTATTTATGTTTTCAGAGAGATGAACAGAGGGAACTTTTCCCACCAAACATTTTGGCTCCAGACAAGGAGAATGGACATGGTAGACTTTAGAAGTCCAGGGAACGGGAGCTTGGGAGAGGCCTCTTGCATTCTCCCTGGTAGACCGTGTTGAACACACCCACATTTCTCAGAGTAATTACAGATTGAAAATTGAAAAATACAGATTGTGCTTTGACAAATACATTTTTGCTGTTTGACATGACATTTAGCGAGGAAGTCAGTGGTTACGAGCTATGACAAAAAGTGTGTCACATTTGTCCTCATGAACATGCCACACACAACATGCTGCACAGACTGCCCAAGAGACTGATGTGTATTGTATACTATTCTATATTGTCAGATATTTAAGTATGCTTTTACTTTTTTGCATAGATTATATCTTGTGTACTTCCAGTATCGATTGCTCTATCCTGATTTCCATTTGCCCTAACTAACGGGGACATTAATTTGTAGTTCATAATGGGGTATATATTTGTGGGCTATGTGTGCAGTGTAAACTGAGAATGCCCATTTTGCACGGATTTAGTTAATAGGCCATATCAAACTGCCAAAGCACATTACCAGATGTCTTACGTCTACTATTAGTATTGATATAGTATTGTTATAGACACAGTAATCTCTCAGAGGTTTGGGATAGGTTAACCTGGTGATTGAGAGTGTTCCTACCAGTCAGAGGAGTTAGAGGAGCCTTGGCAAAGTGGTACCTACAGTCCGTTTTAGCCCGTGGCAGAGCTGGTTCCTTCTTCCTCTCCCTGCACAGGTGCCAGGGCTTAGAGGGAGGGAACACCTGCCAGGCTGTTTCCCCATGGCCACGGCAGGCTGTAGAGGCATTTTCCCAGGCTCCCCAGATGAATGGTCACTAATAGCCGTGGGAGAGGGCTTTGCGAGTGCTGCACAGTGTACCACTGACTCCTCTTGGCAGCCCCATGAAGGGGGCTTAAGGCAGCCTGGCCACGGCCATTGCAGGAAAAGCACAAGTGTTGCTGGATTGCTTTACTCTTGGAGAATGTGTTTACGAATGACCATCTCCCTCCCATTGAAGAATGCGGAGGATGTGTGGAAACTAAAAGGGAGATGGCTAATTTTTACGCTGCCCTGTCATAGATTTAACTTTGTTTGGCTTCTTTGGCTCTTTGAATGTCTGCAGCCCCATGCCGAAGCAATTCATCATATTGAGAAAAACTGTTAAGTCAAAATGTGAATGGGGCTTTCTGCATACAAAATGTGCAAATATGTAAAGCATTATGTGTGATGTGTGTGCATTTTGAGAATGAATCAGTAAGAGTTTTTTCAGCCTCCTGTGGTGAAAGTTCACGTGATTTTACTGATGACAGAAGTAATCTTGTTGTGACAACCTGCGTTAACCCACCTTGTTTCTTCTTAGTGCTACCACAGCTATTACTATTTATGTGAGTGAATGTTATGTAGGGACTGGTCTGTAAATAGAGAGGCATGTCTGTGGCAGAGTTACCTGCCCCACTCTGTGTTACTGGGCGTGAGGCAGGGTGGGATTAAGGCGAGGGAGAAATGGAGACCTGTGACAGGAACAAAGGAATTCCAAGGCCCAGGCTGGAAATGGATCCCGATCAGAGTAGCCACTGCAGCCAGGCTGCCCCTCTCTCCATGCTCCCCTCCCCTCGCCCCTGCTGGGCAACCCCCTTCCCTCTGGTGCTTTGTGGTGTTGCTGTGGCTCTTTAAATCCTTCCTGTAAGCTCCCGGCCTTACTCAGCAGCAACACATAGGACAGTCTGACTCCACTGTTAACCCCCTCGCTATTATTGCACACATACGCACACGCTTTTGTTCTTTTTCTTTTTTTTCCCCCTTTACATTTTTCCGCATTTATGCACCCTCTTCTCTTCTCTGCCCTCCATGTCTGCTCTTCTCTGCTCTCCACATGTCGTCTCTTCATGTTTTCTCACTTTCTCTCCTTAGCCTTCTCCGCAGGGTCAGCTGTAGTCTCTTAGGACACAACCGCAATCCCCGCCATAGCTGTCACACCACACTCTGTTCCCATATAATTAGGGCCTGAGCCTGAGCCTGAGCACGGATCACATTCATGTGACTGTTCCCCTTTACCACAATCTGGTCTGGGCGACAGCACACACTCTCTCTTGAACTCATGCTAAGTGTTCAGCTTGACCAGAGTGCCTTGTTTCAGGAATTACTGAAACATTTGAGAGGATGTGTTTTTCTCTACTTTCCCCTTCACTTCAAAAGAATTGGGTCTTTGTCACATGCTCTTCTGAGCTCTGTGGTTTTCCCGTGGACAGGTGCTGTATTTCTATTGTGTTTGTAAAGGCCAGTGTAGGACAGCATTAACAAAAGTAACACAGTTTAATTGTACAAACAGACATTATTGCTGTTCAGGTTTATTGCTTGCATAAGGTCACCATTTTACAACATTTTAAGATCTCTTCAAAATAAGAAAAAAATTAATTCATAACTTAAGTTAGTCCAGCATCAAATTTTCCTCTTTTACTCATTGAATTACCTGCCTCTTATTAGTCACAAATAGCAAAACCTGGATAGAATCGCCATGTGTGCCATGGTTCATGTATTTGGATTTATAAACACAGGCTAGAAGATTTGCAATGAACAGAGCAAGCAGAGACAGCCTGCTTCCAACAAGACTTTGTTTTAAAGGGCCAGCACAGTGCATAACTTTACTCCACAAACTGCTCTGTACAAAATTAATCCAAAGAAGCTTAATGCAGCAAAAACAGTTTGCATCTTCCTCATTGTGAATAGTCTTTAATATAAACAGAGGCAGCACTATGAGAGATTTGTGGTCTCTTGGGCTAATTAAGATCTAATTATGATTGAATATGACATTTTGCATTGTGACTGCATTTTTCTCATCAGATTATGTTTCTGAGAAATAGATTTTTTTCCCATGATAATTGTTCTGTGCTCCAAAATGCTCCCCACCACTTTAGTCACATGCTGCATTATGGGTTGGCCTGAGCTACCATGCTGCGGCGTATTTTGTAACTGCGATGAAGGGGTCACCCAAATGTTAAATTGAACACTCATGTGCAAATATTGTTTCAGGTGGACGTTGTGCAGGATGATAAGGCACAGTGCTCTTCTACGGCCGTAGTTACAGTTACACACAGAGAGTGATGTCCTTCCAGGAAAGCCCCCACTTACATATGGGTAACTTCCTCATGCTCTCTCATCCTCCACCACTCCACCCCTCTCTCTCGCTCTAAGCCCCAACTCTCCACCCACACTTGAGGACAGAGGGAGGGAGTCCACATCAAAGCGGAGATGTCAAAAGAGCAGGAGTCTCGGGCACTGATGTCTGACCGTCCTGCTGATTCAACTCCTGTTCATAAAGGGGTTTGCGTGGGAATTGCAGTTTGCCTGACATACAGTCACTACATATATATGCAGACAAGAAAGTTGGTTAATGTGCGGAAAGTTTACTGCAGGAAATCTGAAATTGCCTTACATGCACTGCAGTAATCAGGTTACTGTAAAATCTGTGTTTACATACAGCGAGTGGGTACTCAGATAATCAGATTTCTCTCCTTATTTTCTTGCAATGTTTTTGAACCAGTGCTGGCATAATTCAAGTGTAGTAATGACATATAATACTGTAGCCTCAAGAGTGTTTTTTTTTTTTTTTTTTTTTTTTTTTTGGTTAAAACATTTGGACTGACTAACTGACTAAAAGGGCACTCATTTTTTCCTTATTGTACATAAAACTGATTTTAAAAAATCTCATTTGCGGAAAGTCTTATATTTGTCTTTATTTTTATTTTGATTTTAGTCAGGCACTGAATTTAGCTATTTTGCATTATTGCAAAATGATCTTCTTTCCTACCATCTGTTGATACTGGTGACATGATGATGCTTCCTCTGTATGTGTGAAGTATTAGCACGTACATCTGCTTTTATGATAAAATCTGCTTGAAACACAGTTAAGTACACACCTTTCCAGGAAATTTGTTTCCTACTGCAGAAATTTAACTACTAGGAAATGCTTATGGATTCCTGCATGAGTCACAACAACATGAGCTGTCATGAATGCAGATTGTGAGAGGAAAGCGGCTGTTTTCTATGGCTGTTTTAATGATCTCCTCAGGATACAACTGAAGTTAATGAAATCTTTTCCATGGGGACTTACCTTTGACCCTGGTCTGAATGCTTCTCACCCCTGTCTCTTCCATTTTACAGTCCTAGTTACAATGAATGCCTTTTGGTTTGTTGACTTTTTTTCCTCTCATTGTTTTCCCAGGAAGTGGTGAAAGCTGCAGGGATGTGTGTGTGTATGTGAGAGGGAGAGAGAGAGAGAGAATGTGTGTGTTTGTTTGTGTGTGTGAGAGAGAGAAAGCGTGTGTGTGTGTGTGTGTGTGTGTGTGTCGCAAAAGTACAGTATTCACAGGGCCTTGGCACCAGCCTTGCGGAGTCTGGTTCTTTTTTCTGCAGTTGTCTTGTGGTATATTACAAGATGGTAGAAGTCTCTTCATACAAGCGGTTACAATATTATCTACCACATTTTTGAAAACATGGCGTGCTAGCTTGTTTACTGTTTGATTTGACCTGTCATAATATTGTTCTGCATTGGGTTTCAAAACAATTAAGCAAGACCATCTTCTCTTAAAGGAAGTACAAATGAAACCCTTTAAAGTCTCTGCTCTGTAGATTTGGGTATTGCACCACTGTGGGCTACAGTTGCCACAGAAAGGGGCCACTCATTCCCAGAGGAGGCACCAGCAAACTGTTTGTTAGAGAGAAACATGAATGTAAGCTTAGCACGAGAGAACTCAGGCAGAAGGCCAAGAGCAACTCTGCGCTGTGCAGGACGTTATAAAGTTGGAGCAACAGCTGATGTCTTGGGCCACGGTGTTGCTCTAGTTCCCAAGTCTGTGTCCAGACATCCCTGTCAAAGTTGTCCTGGGAAATGGCAAGCTCAACCCACCAGGGAAAGCAATGAGAATAGTTGCAGAGCTAGACACTTGGCTAAAGAGTCCAATGGACTAAATCAAAGCTTCTAAAAACACAAGTGTGCAATAAAAGATGCTTAATTCCTGCACCCAGAATGGGCAGAGAAAACAAAATAGAGATACAGATCTGCATTCCTTTCTGGACAGACATCCAGAATGACCGTTGCTTTGCTATTTAAAGAATGACAGAATATCAGATTTTTTTTTTTCCAATATAGGAATGTTGTTATTGTTAACAGTAATCATGTTCTGCATACCCATACTGTGTTTATGCAGTTTTCCTCTGGGATTAACAAAGAATTCTATTTAAAATTGCTGGATTTTCCAGTGTAATTACATACTTCATGTACACAGTGTATTAAAGGAACAGGCTTCTAAAGATCCCGACTATCCCAAATAAAGTGAGGAAGATCCTCCAGTAGTATATGTACTCATTAAGATCGACACGTGTCTTCTTGTTCAACCGGATGTCCATCCCATAGTACAGTCCAATGGAACATTGTTGTTGTTCTGGTTCTTTACTTAAAGCACAGTCAATTGACAATGAGGTTAAAGTGTCAACATTGATTTTAACCATACAGCCAAACATAGAGGTTTTCAGAGCTTAACAGTGGAATGCTTGAGTGTTCATGTCAATCTCCTGGCCTCACTCCAACATGTGGCCCACTTGCTGAAGATCAGTCTTAAGCCCTAATAGTCAACCAGACAACCAAAAACAGACATAGGGAGAAATGAAAGATCACCACTGGGAAAATTACCAAGATGCTGTCAGGGTCTAATGTTCTTAAGGTAACGCGAAGGCAAAGCATTTGCTACCTAAATGGAAAAAAAAAGACTTTGGGTAAGTTTATGTTTGATGTCTACATTTGTAATACCATGAATCAAACATGAACACTTTCAGCTCCAGCTAAAAATTGGTTCTTAGCACTACCCTCATAGTCATTGTTTTCTTGCAAATCCATTTTGATTGGGTGCAAAACCAACACAACAAAAGTGACATTGTTGTTGTTGTTGGTTCAGAATACCCTGGATTTACAGAAGTACAGGCTTACCTGGGGCTATGTTTAACAAAATTGATTTTTGTTTTTCTGTTCATCATCAACCCAGTACTGTCACATGACCCTTTTCTACAAGGCTGCCTTGCTGCGAGGCAAAGCACAGTCTTAATCCTGGGTTGCAGAGCCCTGGAGCCAGACCTATTTTCTGCCTTCACAACTACTTAAATGCTTTGAGCTGGTGTTATAGGCATAGTAATTAGCCTCTAGAATGAAAAATAATGGGGCCCAAGGAAGAAAACTAATAGTCATTGACCTACGAAAAGCTGCTGGTGTCAGCTGAAATGGTATTAAACAGATGTCCATCAAGAGCACAAACAAGTGCTGTATGAACTGATTCCAAGTCTCATCAAAGTTTATTGCTGAAAATTTGCCCTTTCTGATGATCTCTTTTAAATTGCTCAGATTAGAAAATTGTTATTTTTAAAGATTTTAAGATAACATGACTAAGTTGTCTAACACATGAATTGTGCTAGAGGCCAAATTACAAAAGTGTTTGATCATCAAACATATTTGAAAAGGTGCTAAACTGCCAAGTCTTATGCCTGTCATCTTCACAAAGTATTGATTGTAATTACTTAGTAAAAAAACAGGGATCCTGGTTTTAAAACTCCTCTCAGTGAATTTCTAACCTTAGCTTGATTTTAATTAAAATTAGGAGCTGACTTTAGTAGCTGACTAAAATGAATCATCGATCACTTAAGGAATTATTTGTACCTTTATTCATCTACTGTTTTACTGTTTTGTTCAATGAGATAGTAGCATTGACAGATAATATTGCCACAACCAAAGAGAAAAAAAAAAAGTAGGTGGTTCCATTAATCACCGGCCAATGGAATTCAGCATATACCTGTGGCGTTTTTGTGAAAACTGTCACTATAATTACACGTCATTATGCAAAGAATCACAAGACGGCTTCTTTTTGAAGGCAATAATTAGACGCTTTAGGCTGGTGCCGAGCTGATGACATCAGCTAACGGAGAAAGGGGAAATGTTCACACAAGCCACCTAAAACATCATCATTGTGCGGTCTGCTCTGCGTGTTACATGTTCATCCTAACAAACCACATATTTGTCCCACTTGTTGAGCAACTTTTGGAAAAGATTCTGCAAGTTTTATTGACGTGTGACTGTCGCCGATGGGCAAAAACCTCCCCTCTTCCAAAATGTCAGCTCTTCAGAGACTCAGACAGCCCTTGTTTTTGGCTTAACAGCAAGTGTATATTTGAAATTATCCAGGGAGCTCTGAAAGCCTTGACTCAGGCAAGAGGTCAAACTGTTCTCCATCTATGGAAGACATGTAATCCCTTAATTGAAGTTAAAATACTAAAATCCCCTCAGTCAGCAGTTAATGAGGTTTTCACACGATAACAGTAATATGAGATTCCAAAATAGGAATAATAAGTAATAGTCTGGGGCTGGAAAAGTCAAGTATAACTTTACAGTGGCAGGAATTAAGTACCAACAAGGTAAACAGGCTCTGTCAGTTTCCCAGCACGGTTGTCTTGTTTACAAAGACTAACACTGGATAGCGTGTTAGCCAGGCCGTTGCTTTTAGTCAACAAATTCCTGCAAGATTAGGCAACAGGCCACTTGTTCTGCCCAGTACATCTTACATACCATGACAAACATTCCATGACAAACAGAGCAGAGACTAGGGCCATGGTTTGTCTGCTTGTGCCAAACGGGGAGGTCATTTAAATTAAAACAGAACAAACCGTTTCACACTCTATAAAACAGTTAGTTGGTTTTGTTGAATACTGGGTTGTAGACTGAAAACACTATGTCTTTAGAGTGCCAGTAGAGGAACTCATATGAAGGGCGTAATCTTTGATCAAAACTATTTGCATAGTGTGACCTTTGATTTACCACTCTCTCCCTCTCATTGTTTGATGCATATTTGCATTACCAAAAACATTATTTGAATGGTAACAGTGGCCGCCTTGTGCTGTGATGGTAAATTGTGGAGAGTAAATTGTTCTTATTGTATTAAAGAATGACAACATTTCAGTTTACGCCATTTACAACTAAACCACCAGTGTCTGTGGTGGCCTTCAAATGGTGTCACATACAATAGTTTTACTTACATGTGTTTCTTTTCTTCTTTTTTTAAAGTGACAGCTGTTTGTCTCTAAAATTGTTTTTTTTTTTTTTTTTTTTTACAGGGAAAAATTTTCATTTGGTTGCCAATTTTATGAAGCGGCACTTCAACCTCAGATGTATTGTCAAGCAGCGCCACAGTGGTACGTAACCTGCATATTTTTCAATGAGTCAGTTTACAGTTAAGTAAATAAGAAATAGAAATCTCAATAGCTCATTCTCAGCCAAATTTCCCACAGAATAACTTAGTCATCTGTGGTTTGCATGTTGATTTTTCTCCCCCTCACTTGTTTTTATGTTCTGTCCCTACCTGCTAGGGTTGTTGTTGAGAACAGGCAGCCATTAAGTGGTTCCCTTGAGAGGCTACTGAGAGTGAGAGAGGGAAAGATTGGAGGGTTGTCTATGGAGGGCAGTGAGAATCTATCTCCATGGCCCATCTAGTGCCTGTGACCCTTGGCCACCTTTTCATGGGACCAACATGGCTCTCTTCCTGTCAGTAAAGTTAATATCTGCTCCCCTGGGGCCTGGATGTTAAAGTAGCACTGACCTGGTGCAGACTGAAATGACAGCTTCTCTCAGCAGGTTCGCTACACATCAAATTAGACCCAGTCTCTGGGGGTCAAAGGTTATGTAATTTGGTGCATTAAATTAGCTGTTCATATTGGTCAAATAATTTAAAAAATTCAGTAGCAATAAAATGGCTCATGTTTTTTATTCAAGTCTGCAAGGCTAAAAGGCAATGGGACTTTAAAAACTGTTTCTATTATGATTGGAATACAGGTTTATTTTATGGTGATATTATTATATTAAGACGTGTATGCAGACAGTTGCAGTTTGCCTCCTTACTTTTCCAGCTTTGCAAATTGTAGCACTGTTTATTCTTCTTATGTAATTTTTTTCTAATAAGTTATTTTGACTATATATACTAATATAAGTGTGTGGTATAGGCAAATTAGTGTGCCTGCCTAACAAAAGTCTATGAGTTGGCTGCATTTATAAACCACTAATCCACACAACTGAACCAAAACCAATGTATTTAAAATGGCGACCAAGGAGGGATATGAGCTTTTACAGACTAAAGTCACCACCGCTGCAAATCCTTTTGAAAGTGAAGTTGTCCAAGAACACAAGATGATGAATAGAATAATACTTTCATATTTTTCCAGTGCTTCTGTTCTTAAAGAAAGTTGCTTCTTCGTCAATAGTTTCTTCTGTATCACAGTATTTTTTATTACAATGTTAGAAGTTTTAGATTTAGATTTGGTGTTCATATTCTTTACATACAACAGGCAGTGTAGCAGGCTGTAGGTCAGATGTTGGCCAGCTTGGATGTTCAATTGAGCTCAATTCATCTAGAAAGCTTACGGCCAATTACATTTATTATAATAACAGTTTTATTGTGGTAAATGGTCTTTTCCTTTGAACCCGATGAAATAGTCATCACTCCCAGGAGTTGCTGTTAATATAAAATTTTCTAATATTTCCTGCTGTTTACACGGCTCATAAAGGTCAGCACTTATCTGTAAACTGACATTTTCTTTCTTGATCAGAGGGATAGTAAATACTTGGTGTTTGTTGTGATAAATTCAAACCTCCACCACAATTCCCTCTGTGTGACCTTGATTCATAATTAGAAGTGAGCCCATGTTATTAACCAGCTTGGTCTCTGCTGCTCCTTCGTCTGCCTTCAGATTTGCGTGTGTTTCCTGAGCGATATGTTGTGTGTGTGAGCTGCCCAGAGGATGCCTCAGCACACCATGGAAACCCGAGCCTGGCCGCGGTGAGTGCTGTTTATACTCCTCTATTTCCTCTTCCAGTCGCCTGGCAAAAAGTCCTGCAAGGGTCTGTGTGTTATTATAGGGATGTGTTGCCAAATTGTGCTCTGCCTGTATATATCCTGATCCTCTTTAGGTGAGTGGGGGTGACTATAATGAGAGGCAAACGGGGGTGGGCGGGTGGACTGAGGTGGCGTCTAAAGCTGCAGAGTCACTCTCTGCTCCAAGATTCTGTCTATTCACTCCAGCCGTACACTTTTACATTGTTTTTGTCAAACTCAAACATGGGATTACCCTCTGCAACAACAACACTCTTCATCATTCTGTTATACAGACATTGTTTTGGTTTTTCAGATGTCATGTGTCTTAATTTATTTGACTCAAATAAAGTTGGGGTTGGTAGGTATTTCCCGGAGTCCATACTGTGTATATCATGTTATGCTCTTGTCATAAGATCTACTACTGTAGTTCTTTTTTGTCCATTCATATTAGAGACAACGATCCTTTGGCCAGTGCTTATTTGATCCCAAACTCCCCAGAGTATTCTGGGAAATAGTGGTGGAGCCTCTCACCTTGGCATTCACATCAAGGACAGACATCTCTTCCATCACATCCCATGATCAGTGACCCGCTGTTTTTCTATGGGGTTTTTGCTATTGTTTCCCTTTGAAATGTCTCTGCACTCTCCACAGTTTGGCTTCCAATGAAAGCAACGATTGTAATATTTTTAGTGGAGCAACATAGTCGTCAGTGAAAAGTTCAGATTGTGTAACCAATTTTCCAGTTCAAGGAGGCATTGCTGTCGATTGCGTTCCTCTCCTCAGGATGTGGTTCTTTGGGCTCATACAGTACAAGCACTGGGAATTGGAGGGTGGGAGTCTTGCGGTGGAGCTCTCACTAGCCCAGCCTTGAGCGTGGTTTATAAGGGAAAGATACCAGACAGCAAGGCTGAAGTTTTTCACATGACAAAAACAATTATTTGTTTACATCCCCCACTCTGTTCATATTTGTCAGATGGAGTTTTTACCGTTTCATTGTTGCCAAGAAAGACAAAAAAACAAAATGAAAAAAGTGCACGCAGTGAGTCACAGCTGATGTAAGGCTCAATAATGTTGCTGTCTAAAAATAATGGGGTTTTTAGAGGTCTTTGTCAAAGCTGGTCATATGTTAAAGAAGGCGTCTTTAATCCCACAACTCTTGACAGTATGAGCCTGCTAGTCCCAAAAAAATGCCACATTTCCCTGTATTTAGTGATGTTTCGGTTTTGTTGTTAGGATTCAGCGTGTGTGACTTGTTGAGAAAAAATCTTTAACCACAGTGGAAATGTAGACTCATCAAATTAGCACTTCTCAAGGGGTCAAGAGGTTATGTTGTGAGGGAGCTAAGGTGACATCATGTTTGGCCTTTTGTCCTGTGAAAGCCAGTGTCTCACTCCCACTCATGAGCTTTCTACGAGTTTCTTGTGTTTTCTATCCACTTATTAGTCATATTTTCAGCTGTGGTTCAGTTAGAACAAGAAATGATCAGATTTATTCATTTCCAGTTGCGGGGACAGAGCAAGGAAAACAGTTGTTAAAGTCGATACCAAAAACTTACAGTTTTGTGCTGACTCTACAGTTTGTACACTGAGATGTTTTGTACATGTTTAACACATATTGTCTGAAATACTATAAAGAACAATTAAAGGAGAATAAACTCTGTGCTGACACAAACAAGTCAAATTAGTTGTGATAATTAAATGAATGGTGCTGCTCATATAAACCATCAAGAATTATCACCCATCCCTGCGGTTTCCCTGCTACTCTACAAAGTGCTTGTCTTTTATAGGCATCATTTTGGTCTTACATCCACAACTTTACTGTTTTAATTTAGTCCTAAAACTCTAATCAGTGCTATCTTTAGCAGCAGCAAACAACTCTAATAAACCCATCGTAAAATATCTGGCCATCAACAACCAGCAAAAAGACAAAGTTAGCGACAGGTAGGTAAGCTAATAAAGCTGATATTTCTTCCAGGTGTTGGGAAAATCAAACAGCTAACAGGGCAGTGACTTGCTAACTTGCTAACACCTTTTCCATACAACATTAAGGGTGATAAGTCACTGTTGAATTTACAGGTTGTTTCCAGTGCTTGATGTACAAATAAACCAGTCTGTACATCAAGTTAGTCAACTTAAGATCATCATCATATGAGACGGTCTGTCCTGGAGGGCATTCATAGCATTACACAAGAACACTATGTTGTTGTTCTTGTAATTGTTTCAGATGGAAAAACAGAGCTCAACACACTTTGTTGACATTCTTGCCTTCACCTTGCTAATTAAGTTTCAGACACTGTTCCCTTTGGTTTAAAGTATCTGAATTTGAAGTACTTTATTGATCCCTGAGGGGAAATTTGGTAACAATCAAACCAAAGTCTGTCAAGTCTGGAGATCTTGAATTAGATTAATGCTGAAATAAACCACATCTGTGAGGGCAACATTAGCTGTCTGATATTTGATCCATCAAAGGATGAATATCGGCCTGTTGCTCTTGATCTGTTACGACCTAGAAACCCAGAACTAAGCTGTTGCTCTTCAATAGCCATTTAAACTACTTTGTTTGCATGCGACTGTGGGGAAAAAAACAAAAGTCATCTTTTGGATCTGGAATGTTTTTTTTTCTTAACATTTGACGATTCATATCTTTCATAAAAAGCTGCTCCTACTGTGAGGCAGCACCAGCAGTGTGGAGGGCAGCATGGGAAGGAAGAGCAAGTGTTTAGGATTGTGACTGTTGTTTTCTAGTCAGGCACAGTGTGGGCAGCTGAGGTGAGTGGCGTGCTGGGCTGCAGAAGTTTGGATCAAAGGCAGAGCAGATGTGTTTCCAGTCCCCCCCTTCTTCTGAGCTCTGGACAAGCTTGTGTGTTTACTCATGACCTCAGCACGCCTCTGTTCTTCACAGCTCGCAGCAGCTAGCAGCAGCACTTTCCCAAGCGTCCAGTGTGTCCTGATCTCCTCTGCACCAAGGCCAGATACATGGCTATAATCTCTTACAGTGCTCGATTATGTCTCTTCATACCAACTGTCTTCTGTCTAGAGCTGCTTTCACTTATTTGCACGAAGTCAAAACAGTTAACAGCTTGTCTTAATCCTTACACATGGGTGGATCCAAAAACTTTTGTCATTGTTCACGGATAAGAACAGTCCTGTATTTTAGACAAGTATGTGCCCATGCATGTGTGTTGACTTTTGTTGCAGAGTAGATGTGGTGAGCTTAGACAAACAGGGCATGTTTCCTATGTGGGAGTAGGGTGGGTGGAGGGTGAGGGGTTGGATTTGTGGACTCATTTCACCAACAGTTCTGAAGGAGGTATTTCTGCCTTGACAGTTAAATAGTTGTGTTATTTCTTGGTGCCCCATCGGGGAGTTTTGTATACTTAGTTATGCCATCATAAAGTTGTTCAAAGGCTTTCCAGCGGAACGAATAATTCAATTTTTTTAAATAACTTGAGTAGTTTAGGGGATTTAAGCAATTCACGTGGAATGAAATTAAGCAAATCGTTGGCCTCATTGGATGGCGTGTCACTGGTTTTGTTTGTTAGGTGAGGTACAAAGCCATTAGTCGTGGGAGTAATCCAAGAACAAACAATCTGGCTTTTAGTGTGGCAGTAAATATGAGTTGATGGTTGATCGGAGCTTGCTGACATGTTTTCTGACTTGTCATCTTGTTGTCTCTGTGGTAATTTCCGTCTTGACTTAAATACAGCTAAAAGTTTGCAGAGTTTCCATGATAGGTTGAGAAAGTTCGTGGGTTTTTGAAAATCCTTACAAAACCCATTGGATAAACTGAAAAAATGCACGGTCATCAAGCTGCAAAAAAGCTTTTTTTCTTTGGTTTCCACTCAGCAGAACTGTTATTGTTTTGTGCAGATGAATGACCATTGCTTTTTATGTAGATTATATGGGGCAAAACCCCACTGTATGCCAATATAGCTCAAGATACTAAGTATGGCAAGCAATGTCTTGAAATACCAAGAGTTTTTATCATCCTGTGCAGCAGTGGAGTATTATAGTTTGGCTGTTTGGCAATATCGTCGCATTACTTTCAAGTGCAGCTGCGTCAAAAGATAACCAACATAATCTTCCTATCTGTGTTCCTACCTTATCTGTGAGAGCCAAGGAGTGACTGTTCATTCCCTGTATTTTATGGGGCCTGTAGTTGGTTATCTTTTTGAAGTTTTCTTTCCAGGAGGCATTCAGAGTTGGGGCGAGCTATGAGATTCTGTACTAGTATCTTTTTAAACCAAATGATTCATTCTCTCTGCTCTCTTTGCCCTTTGCCAAGCTTATCACTATAATCTGACATCCAGATGTGCTGTCTTGTTGCAGCTCCTGTGGTGGAGCCGTGTTGTTTTGGAGGCTCCGGAGCCAGGGAGGGCATTGTTAGTGTACTCTACGTGTTGCATCACGATAAGTGTTTTGCAGCTTTGTGTGTGGGGGCGAGCAGACTGGCTGGCGGTGGGGGGGTTAAGTCCTTGCAGCTGATGGAGAGGTGGTAGCGACCGTGGGCAGACGTTCTTATTTACCACCATCCCTCCCTCCTTTTTCATGGGACTTTCTCCAGTTCTTGGGAGTTTGCATCATTCCGTACAAGATTAAGCCACCTCAGTTCCCACACAATACTTACCGTTTTATCCACATAGCTTGTGATAATTATAATGTTCAGAGAGCACTTGAATCCCTCTATTTTCATCTGTCTTTGATACAGTACATACTGTGTATCTGACCCCTGGTCACCTGGAGATAATATTTTATGTACCATCTCTCTGTGTCTGACTTTTTATCTGTTTCTTCTGCTACTAGGCATTTCCAGCCTCTTCCTGTCTTCATGCTTGTAACTTCCCATCCCTCTGTTCTCTCACTCTCTCTTTCCCTCTCTTTTGAAGTTGTGCCGACAGGAACAGAAAGGAACTAAACTTTCCCAGAGAACCTCCCATTGGCTTCTTGTTGATTTTTCTTTCAAGTTCTTTTCCAAACAGCATTTATTCATATTAAACAGATGAGAATACATATCAAGGCATTACAATGCAAATGATGGCACCCACATCTTTCACAGAATTGTTGTTGTTGGGGTGGGTGTGTGAGTGCGTAGGCAAAATACAAGTTTGTATGTGTGTCACTGTCCCGATTCCAATTCTGAGGCTAGCTGTAGCTGTGGGGAGACAGAGCGTAGACAGAGCGTAAAGACCAAGCCTCTGCCCACACTCTAGCATGACTCCATCTCTACACAAAGGGCAGCCTGTGGAGAACTTCCTGTGTGAGGATTCTTGTGTTTGTGGGCATGCTGGATAGACTGTTGAGGTCAGGCGATATGACTCTGGGGGGTACCTCTCCTTTTGTTGTGCTCCCCTCTAAATGCTCTCTCTTTCTCTTATACATTCTGTTGTATCTTGTCCTTTGCATCTCGTCTTCTCCGCCTCCTTCCCTGCTGCCCGTCCTCTCCGTTCAGGCCCCCCCCCCCGTCAGTCTGGCCTCTCTATTCCGTCCACCACACCACAGACCAGAATGCAGTTTCTAGGTCTTGACACCCAGTGCAAAGCCACAATACCCCAGCCCGCTCTAGCAGCTTGGGACAATTACTCCTTCCCCCTTGTGTGTCGGGTCATACGTTGTCACTGGTATCATGACATGCGGGAGAGGACATTAATGATTTTTTTTCCTCTGTGTTCACAGCAACTGGTCGATGCCAGAGCTCACCACATTGGCTTTCCTCATCTTAGAGAGCACATTGATCATTTTACCAACCAGTTTATAGAATAGTAATGATCTGAAAAATAGCTGATATTAAATAAACATAGTGGCCGCGCAATGTCGAATTTTCCAAGATTTAACGTCTGGCTGGTTGTATTTTCCCACTGCAATAGTGTGTGGAGCATTTAGCCGCGCTAACAGCGATGTCATTCAGTCCACTTTCATTCATACTGAACCATCTTAACTGTTGGATGGATTGCCAAGGAATTTGGTACACACATTCATGGTGGCCTGTGGATGGGTCCTAATGACTTGGTGATGAACCCATGACATTTCATCTCACGCCACTTCTCAGTGAAACATTTCAACATGTACATTATGGGTTGGCACAGTATGAATCCTGCAGTTTTTGTCGATGTCCTCTCTTCGCTGCACCATGATGTTGATACTTCGATATTCTTTGTTGAGATTGTCATCAAAATTTCACTTAGTCCCATCATCAGAATTCAGCATTTCATGTGTAATGTACTGGTTAATTTACTGGTTGTTTTACATGTATACTGTCACCTTTTATTTAATAGTTAGCAGCATAGTTAGTAGAGTTTACTCAAATTATGTAGCTCTATATGCTGCTTATTCTGTTTAAACAAGTATATATACTTATATAACAAGTATATATACTTAAATATTGTATAATGTAATAGTGTGTGTGTTGTGTGTGTGTGTGTGTGTGTGTGTATATATATATATATATATATATATATATATATATATATATATATATATATATATATAAAAGCTTATCCTTGGAGCCAAAGCTAGTCTGCAACTCCCTCCACCAACTCTTTTTTTGATGCAATTAATTTACAATAAATTGACAGCCCCTCAGCCTTTAGGTTCTGCTCAATTTACCACAGAGTCTCTTGTTCTTTCATAAAACCAGAGTCTGTTCTAGGTCAGCCAAGAAAAAGAACTGTGATTAACCTTCATTAGTGGCCTGTTGAGGACACACGTTGGTGAGAGCCAATCTTTTGCCCGTTTCTCGTTCTGCCTCAGAGGGTCCCCTTAATATGGGGGTATGTTGAAATTTCAACCCAGAGCTAACCATCGCCAGCTTAGCTTTTTTATGCAGGCTTGAGCATATGGTGTCATATGAGGTAAGTGTTTGAACATGAAATCCGTTACAGTCACACAGCCTCTCAGTGACATTATCAAAACGGTGGTTCCAATGAATCTACAACTAAAAAAGTCACTGCAGTCTCTGGACCACAAGGATACATTCACTAACTTGTTTATGTTTTATGCTTGGTCCTCTGAGTTTCTTTTTTTACTCTATTTTTGCACATTTCCATTTCCAAGGCTCTACCATGTTTTTCCTCTGCTCCATCATCTTATTAATGAGCCTTTCTTAGTCACTGTTTCAAGTTGTCAACATGGTTTCATCGTTTAGTGATTCTGCCACAAGCTCAGGCAGCGGAGACTATGAAACACACGGCACTTTATGACAAGTC
The DNA here is from genome assembly GCA_016801845.1 of Polydactylus sextarius. Lineage (NCBI taxonomy): Eukaryota > Metazoa > Chordata > Actinopteri > Polynemidae > Polydactylus > Polydactylus sextarius. The sequence continues at coordinate 9,146,442 of CM028911.1, read as the reverse complement.
ACTGATTCTTTTCTGAAGCCTTTGAGGTGGTTGCTTTGGACAGCACTGAGTGGGGCCTAACTCTTAATGCCAGCTGGGTTGTTACTAAGCGTCTCTGAAGGCATTATAGAAAACATTCTTCTTGTGCTATATCAAAGTTCAAACAGGCGATGGCACCATTTGGAATTTAGGAGAGTCATATGAGGATAAATTTATTTAACTTTGTCTGTTCAGAATATTTGCTTATTTTCACTTTTAATTGTATTCATTATGTTGTGCTTGTTACAGGAGTCTAGAGATTGTTTTTTAATGTCCAACGATGCCAGACGATGACAGCATGCTGCTGTGAATCCAAGCCTTTTCGGGGGATACCAGGAATAATATTTTTTGTTTACACCAGCTCTGTTTGTCCTCTCTAGACGGAGCTGTGCGAATTAAGCAGATCAGAATATTTTTCCAGAGCGGGAGAAACCCAAGATCCTTTAAACAGCTCCACAAAAACAAAGAAGACTGCACTTCAAAAGATGTAAGTATGATCTAATGCAGAACTTTCCGACCCCGTCAGTCAGAGAGGATACTCAAGTATGTGTTCATATCCTCTTCTCCTTTTAACTTTTTCAGGGCCAAGCAAGCTAGTGTCCAGCAAAAGCTCTTTGTTTCCAGTATGGAAGAGCAGCAAAGTGAACAGAAAGCGCGTCCCCAAGACCAAAAAAGGGACGTTGGAACTACAGAGTCAGAATCGAGCGGAAAAGAGTTCACCTCTGCTCAGCAGGCTCCCCCTGGGGCAGACCACACGGCGCCTTGCCCCATTGGGTTAACTGAAGCCATGGCTCAGATTGGGACTACTCGAAAGCAAGATTTGACCCAAGAGCATCATAGTGGGAATAGTCCTCCAGACAGCATCAACCCAACTGGGGCCCCAGTAGATTTCTGCCAACAAGAAATCAGTCAGGAGACCAACAAGAGCAAGAGGGGCAAGCTGAGCAACGCAGGGGAAGACCCTCACCCACAGACAGCCAAGAGGACGTGCCTTGGAAGACCTCCAGCCACAATGCAAACTCACTCCATCGAGTGTTCCTCACAAACATCCAAGCATGACCTTCTTCCTCTACCGCCCCTTCCTCCAGTTGAAGCCAACGCAGAGTCCAAGGCTTTCCCAGTCTCCAAGTGCAAGAAAACCACACTGGAAGTAGAGCTGCTTACTCCAGGGAAACGGGCCCAGAGGCTCCCCCTCACAAGCAATAACACGGCACAGACAAACCAAAACAGGCTGGCCGCAAGTCTGAGGGGCCTATCTGTCAAGCCTGCATCCTCGGGCTCCTCTATTAGTTCCAGATCCACACTCGGAGAGGAGGGGAATGAATATGTGCCCAGAACCTCTAGATTACGACGACTGAAGAGGTCCTGAGGGGGAGAGACAAGCTACAGTAAAGATGCCTGACGCCACAGAGATAGAGATGATATTGTGTCAGGCTACATGTTTACCCCATGCAGTCTCCTCAGATGACTTATATTTGTACATGTCACATTTACTACAATATCCGTTCTTTTTCACATATGCTGTACAGACAGTGTATACACACACGCGCACGCACACACACACACACACACAGATCAAATGCTGAACACATTATGGCAATTGATACACGAGCGTTTGAGTTACGCTTTGTCAAATACTTGAAACAGACTTTGCCTCCACCCATAAGTAGTGGTGGTCAAGAGAGGCTCGCAAATGAAAGTCAAAAACCTTTAATTGGAGTTTAGATTTGGTTTTGTGTTAAAGATTGGGGATTTCAGACAGGCAGGAGCCATGCAGTACGTCATGGCTCTGAGTCTGAAATACTGGCTCCTACGTGTCTGAAAACTGTCCAGTTTCCCCGCTGAAGCTCTGGTGTGATTGATTGCTGTTTCCAGATTTATTTCATCACTCTGTTCTCAAAAATCTCTTTTTGTTAGATTTCATTCATATGCAATTTGCTTATTGCTCAGTTGCTAAGCACCTGAAATGTATCTTTAAGTTTGTGGGTATTATGCAGCTTTTATATTGAACTTGGACCAAATATGTGTGGGTATATGAGCAGTATTGAAGTATTAGTGGTTTTATTTGGGGCGTCTCGAGTATCACAGGTTAAAATGTTGCTGCTGTCGTCGCCCCAGAGTTCGACAGGGCAGATCATGTCACTGAGTTGGCCCTGGACAGCAGAGTGAAGAGGGCAGCGAGGGACCAACAGTCACTCATACGATGAATTTAGTATAACATAATGCTGCCTGAATACATTAGTCCTGATTTATGTTTTTGACTGCAACGTTGTTTTACCATATAAATTAAAGTGTTTTATAAAGGGATAAAATTTCTGAATGTTTGTGGAAATATGCAAACAGGCTCACAATTGTCGACCCAGCAGCATGAAGTAACATAAATCTGAGTATTGTTCAGCTCATACACAGTCCAACAACAGTGGTGTTACCATTAAACCATTGTCTCTCTGTTCCCATTCAGTATTAATGGATGTAACCTGAGAGGCGTCACAATCAGAAGCCAGTCCTGTTCTTATCAACACAGACAATAAGGTGGATTAGTGAAATTGACTCTAATGATTTAAGACTTAATGGCCCTCATTTATCAAACGAACGTACAACAGAAAACGGGCGTAAATTGAGCGTACGTTCATTTCTACGCAAAACATTTGCCAGTTTGATCATGAGCTTACGCTACGATGATATCTTACGTCAGGTCTGAGTTCGTGTACGCAATTTTCAGTTTTGACTTACGGTACATGAACAGTACTTGGACTCGTGTCACTGATGGAGATGTGTACAAATCGTTATCGTAAATATGTAGCCTATTCATTATAAAATATTTTTTTTAAATATATATTTGGTCATTGTCTGCATCGGTGTCTCTTCCGCCCTGAAGGCCACTCTGTCCTTCACTGCGTCAATGACAGACGGGTCCGACGCGCCTTAGGGTGGCAACGCGCTTTTTGATGGCCAATTTAAGATCGGACTTTCTTCTTGACCTTATTTCAAATAAAAGTTTTTATTTTTATTATTTTATTTTCTGTTGTATCAAATGTTTCATTAACCATCACAGATGGAAACAGAAAAATATCAAAATTCCTCAGTAGTCCGATTGACTATTAAAACACTGTTGACTGTAGTTTACTTTTAATTCCTGATTTCAGGCTGCCAAACAATACTAAACGGTGTGCATTCACCAGAGACGCAAGTATCTCTATTTTAGCCTCAGTGAAATTTCTTTTTTGCCGGTTTGCGTCTCTGAATGTGATAAACTCTAGGGGTGCGGCTTCTAAACCGTGCTGTTGTAGGAGGCGTGATATGCTAATTACGACTGATTTCAGCCGCCAAATTTATCAACAGCCGCTCGTTCTTACGCTGGGATTTCATGAATCTCACGTGAGCCCTGTCTCATGATGATTTGTCCGCTCATATTTGCGCTGGTTTCCACATTCGTTTGATAAATGAGGGCCAATATGTTAAAGGTCTTTCACAGGAGGTGTTGATAATCTTTAGCTTGACTTTAATCCTTTTAAATAGATTCTGAAGAGGAGTGTGTTTAAACAGTTTAACAACGTAACATTTTCTTTGCCTTTAAACTTAAAAGGTTTTAGTTAAGCCTGCTACTTAAACCAGACCAACAACAGCAACATTGTCTGGGGATCATGAGGAGTGAGGGTATTTTTGTCTCCAGGATCGACTTAATACAAAGATGGCTTGCTACGACTTAATTAGCTGTAAACACATTTGGACAGAGACCTTGCTCAAGTCTATGATGTCTCTCCAGCAGCGGTTCCCACGCCAGCTGCATGAGAACCTTTCATATGCTCAGACATGTTTGGCTTGATGCGTCACAGACAGACTCTTCACTCTCTCTCCAGAACAAAGACAACTTTAATTCTCTTTTCATACAAAATATTTAATAAATATGACTTTCAAAAATATATTGCCAGATCAACACATAATTCTCAAGTTCATAACACAATGTCAAAAATAGGACAAAATGTTGCCATGATCTCAAAGGGTTAACAAATGAGATAAAAACATGTTTGTCTTTAAGAGCCCCATTTTTTTTTTTTTTTTTTTAAAGAAACAAATGTGCACAGAAACAAAGCAGACTCTTGCAGAGCAAGGCAGTGTATTTTATCTGATTCTACAGTGTTCCCATTGACCCCCTACTGGTTCAAGTACTCATGGTCTAGCTTATGATATTACGCTGACTAAAGCAAATGGGAATTCTGGCGTGTCTCTATTGATGCGACTTGCATTGCAAGTTGGTGGATTCCGACAGCCTTTGAAATGTCAATGGGTTAAACTGAAGCTGCTCAAGGATTTTTGTTCCCTTAAGTATTTATCCATTAGTGGCAAGCAATATGTCTGCCACCATGTCCATCCCTGGCAGCAGCCGTGATCTGTTGTTGTCCTAACCTCACTTGCCTTCAATCAAGGTCCTGGCAACAAGTAATGAAATGTCAAATGTGTGGAAAAACAAACAAAAAAAAAGTATTTCTTTCAGGCCTGAAGTGCCTATCCTTTGTCTTCTGTGAAATTCTTTGAAATTTTGGCTTTTATAGAATGTGTTGAAAGAAATTAAGTCACTGAAAGAAATAGTAGGTTTCCACAGCTATCAAAACCTTCAAACTAGACATAAATAAAAAGGAATGATATCTTAAGGCTCTTGATTATTAAGTTAATAAATCAAATATACACAATGATTAATAAAAAAATGTACATATCTACATGTTCTAAATCGACACATAAATTCTTCATATTGGCAGCAACTGCTGACATTGAACCCTTTCCCTCCCCCTCCCAACCCAAAAAATAAAAATAAATAATAAAGTTGATCTTTTTTTTTTTTTTTTTTTTCCTCATTTGACAGTTGCTGAAGTCTAAAGCTGAAGGCACTTTCTCGAAACGGAACTAGAAAGGATTCAAACACATACTAAAAATAATTAGCTCTAGTGTTGAACACGTCGGGTAGTTTTAGTCATTGTACAACAATTACACCAGGAGCCTCTTCCATGTGTCCACTAAATTTAAAAAAAAAAAAAAAAAGGAAATGAAATGCATAGGAAGACACTTTTGCAACTAGTTCTACAGTGAAATGTATACCAGTGCCTTGTGTTTCCAGCCAACCAAAGCAACTGTCACTGCCAGTGTAAGCCAGCTTGTCAAAACTTAAATTAACACGGGGAATATCTGAAAATACTGTGGGGTCATGACTGACACGACAGTTTACTAACTACACATGCCAGAGCTCCCCCGTTTTCACCCACCACCGGGGTGTGAAGGCATAAGGCATAAGGCTTGGTTGCGCAGCAACACAGCTGTCTGCTATACAATGTAGTCCATCCTGTTTATACTGTTTGCTGTCTCCAAGTCTCTGTTGTCCTGTTTATTAGTCCAATTCGGATGTTTGGATGTGGAGTTGGGATTGGAGATGGGCGTCTTCTCGTCCCTCTCCACCAGTGTGTAAGCTGGCTGTTTGGCAAAGCGGCCCTTCTGCAAGTGCCTCTCCTTGTCGTCCTCATCCCCCTCGGGATGATTTGTCCTTATTTTGGCAATGATGGAGTTCTTGTTTTCATAGTCTTTAATGGCCACCGTGAGGCCCACATGCTTCTCTATAGGATTCTTGATCTGGTTGAGCTGCTCTCGCACGTTGTTAGTTGTGTTGTCCTCGGAGCCGGCAGCCGACGTCCCGTTGTGGTTGCTCTGTTTCCGCCGGCGGCGCATGCACCACAAGAAAATGGAGACCAGCACGAGGACCCAAATGACGATGAAGATGGAGCTGAGGAGGGGCACAAGGTAGTCTAACAAGAAAAGAGGACAGTCGCAGGTCAAAGAGATGCCACAAATGGACAACAACTGAGCCTCAGTAGGCTACAATAGGTTTTCTTATATTACTATGTCAAGCTTGCTAAATCATTAGCATGCTTTTGCCAGTGCAACCTGACCTCTGAGCCCTGAACAGGGGAGGAGGCTGTTTCTATTTGGCTGTGGCGGCAGTCTGCTGTCACCATGTTGATGAATGGTGGACACATGCAGGAGTCTTACTACGTCCAGCCAGTCACAGTGAGGGCCAGGCTCAAGCCACATAGCCGGGCAACTCTGCTCTTTTCCATCAAAACCCTGGCTACATTCTTTTTAAGCTCTAACTGCCATGTGATGGCAGAGCTGGGCAGCCCGAGTTGTGTGGGAGGCTTAAGAATTATTATTCATATATGAATTGTTTTTTTGTTTTTTTTTGCAGATGTTTTTTATTCATTCATTTGAATGAATAATGCATTTGAAATTTTCAAATGCATTGCTGGCATAGTAAAGGCATGTTTCCATCTCATCTGATCTCTGCAAAAGCACAAGAAAAAAAAAATCCTCCCACCTATTTCTACACATACAAGTGTGTGCAAGCCTGGAAAGCTTTAGAGGAAACAACCAGAGAGTGAAGGCAGTTCATACCAGTTTTGCTGGGGCTTGGTACGCGTACTTCGGCGATTGCAGAAATAATGGTGTTGTTCCCGTTGCGTTTGCTAACCAGGTCGATTATTCTGTCTGTGATCTCTTTAATAGGACTCCGGTCCAAGCGATGGTCCTCGGTAGACTTCAGGAACAAAGACGAAAGTGACATTTGAAATTTAATGGGTTAAGTTTTATCTTGTCTGCAACTGATTGTGTTTACTAGTTGTCAAAGTGATGACACAAAACATCCAAATCTAAATACGCCACATATCTCATTAGAGCATGTCTTAGTTCTGTTAAGAATATACACTGGAGGCTATAAATCAACAAAGACTTTTTTTTGAGCATGCATTAATAGAGGCAGACAAACATATGGCAGACTGGGAGCAGGAGGAGGTGCTTACTATGCAGACGTGGATCTCGTTGCTGGCTGAGAATGAGGGGTCACAGGTTATGGACACAGAATGCTCCAAGGAGAAATTCTTCACTACGTACAAGTGCCTCAGCTGCTTACACACTTCCTCCACAGTCAAACCCTGGACAGGAAGAAGAAACGAGGCAAATGTTAGCACACATGGAAAAATAGAGGGCAAACAGGAAGAAAAAGGAAAAGGGCCCACATTTTGGCAGTAGGTTCAACATACTATCTGGTCAGGATCCACTTCATTTAGATTAAAGACCACAGGCTCATATGCTTGTCACTGTCTGCTGTCAAGCTTGTTAGGCAACTGGCGAGAGATGATCCTGTGTGGTGACAGAGTCGCCAGCGGTCCTGTTTAACTCAAATCCATATGATCCTGAAATTAATCTTGCTGTGCGGTGGGGTTAAGAGGGGATTGGCATGAGCTGCAAAGTCATGACCAAAACTTGGATGCAGGCAACAAGTCACAGAGAGGAGAACACCCCCCCTCCATTTTTTTTCTTCCTGGAGCACATTTAAATACACCACTGAACTGTATCTTCTTGCCCGGGAGGGATGGTTGAGCACTTCTGAAAACCTGATCTTTCACAGTTTTGTTCTCTCATTCATTTAAGGGTGGTGCTGGAGGAGAGGCATGAAAAATTACCCCAAAACCCTTTAATTCAATCCCTCCCTCCCTGGTGCCTAGGTAACTCACTCGAGGCATGATCTCCTTGTTGAAGGTGAAGGTGATGTTGGCGCAGCTGTTGTCCTGGTAACTGGAGCTGGGGTGGCATTTGGGGGGAGGCGGGGGAGGGTTGGAGCGCCAGCACTCTCCAATGTCAGTGCAGGGCTTGATAAAGCAGTGGCCCTCCCTGATGGGGATGCAGCTTTGACCTGAAGGACACCCACTTCGACCTTTGGCACCAAGGATGCATGGCGAAGGGCCACACCACATCTGGACATAGAAACATGATGGGTTAATTTTTTTCCCTTTATATGACAAATACAAACAGAAACAGGACTGATGACAGCCTTAAAGGCCACTAGAACATTTGCATATGAGTGAATAACATGTCTGAACAGTTAATGAGTGGATTTCCGTGAAATTCTGTGAAAATTCCGTCTCCCAAAGGATAAAATTATTGGGATTCAGTTTGCTCCATTCTTTGTTTATTATGAGAAAAACACCCTCGAACTTCAGAGACATCACTGTTGTAGCTGTTGAGTCTTGAATGATTTAAGTAAATGTCTGACCAAAGCTTTTTGCTGTCATCTGTGAAATAAATGATAGTTTCTGTGTCTGTGAAACCAGGACAAACTCCATCCAAATACAATAAAAATCATTATAGCTTATACTTCTATTGTACTAAATCAAATATATTTGTATTTCCAAACACCCCAGACTCACTACCCGGCCCTATCCAGGACTGGGATGAATTCAGTGGCATCAGTTTTTCCCAGTCAAGGATATCAGCAGTTTTGTAAAGATTCATTTTTCTGTTGCACGTCAGAGGATATGCTTCTGTAATCTGCATGAAATCATCAGGATCACCACCGGTAGGAAGGTATGATAAAACCCACATATAACTGTGTTCCCATATCAGACCATGTTTAACATGGTAGCCTATACTTTGCAGACAGAGATCATTTTTGCTCCATAATGCATTTTCTTCCTTGGGGGAACCGTATCAGTGAGGCACCATTGTTCATGTGGTGGCTTAAATGAGCATGATAATGATAGCACTACTTCAGGCCTCTACTGTATATCATCCAATCTTAACCCACTGTGACTTTGGGAGACTCTGAACTGGCAAACTTCTTTTGTGTTTCTTTTCAAAACAAATGGCATCATCTCTGTATAGAATTCGACACTCCCAATCCAACTCCACCCTGTGACACAGGGTTGTTGTGGCCCAACACAGCCCTACCTGAAATCTCTTAAGATAGTGGAATCTAAGACAAAACCAACCTTGCGCTGTTTTGAGTCTTTCGCCATTTATTACGGTTATTCTCCACAGTCTTTCTGTCATTATTAAACAATGACATCATGCACATCAGAAACTCCTATGTTAACTTTACTGGAACGTACCTTTGTGCACACAACTTTCCCATTGGAACAGTGACAAGTGTTGCAGTCTTCGTCCCATCTGGCTCCATCAAGGGTGACATGTCCGTTAACAGAGCAAGGTTTTCTGGTCACTGTGTTAAATACAAGCACAGTGTTAGAGACATACAAGACATTATGTGTTTCTCTTTTTTTTTTTCTCATGAGGACTTGTACCTTCTTGACAGTGTGACCCACTCCTGTCTGGCGGACACAAGCAGCGATATCCGTTGATCTCATCCACACAAGTGGAGCCGAAGGCACAGGGAGAGGACTGGCACTCATTAATATCTGTCAGGGGGAGAGTGAGAGGTAAGAAATGGCTCCTTCATGAAATAAAGAGCGCAGCCAGACAGCACACAAATATTAGGTTAAGCAGTCAGCACACAAATCTAATTCCTAGGCTAAATTCACTGAGGTCATGTGTCATTTGAACAGTACATACGCATACACACCAGTTAATAAAAAACAAACATGCAAACATGCTTTAAATCAGCTCTGGACGTTTTTGCCCCATGCGGCTTTATTAAAAGCAGCATCATTAGCAGGTATGCAGGAGCTAAAGGCTGGACTTAGCAGAACAAAGGGTTTGCAATGGGAAAGAATGTGACCATCTGAAAGCCTTTAAGAGGAAAAACAATCTGTGTAATCAGTGTCAGAGAGCATGGCTGATTAGCTGTTGGCCTGCTAAGCTGGTTTCCCCCGGGGACAACGGCAGGGCCCGGTGAGGTGACATCGAAATGGCTCGGCCTGGCCTGCAGCCCAATACACAGATAATTGGCCGGCTAGACCCTCCATTTGGAGCGGCTGGGACGGTCCCACAGCCTGGGCCTGCTCCGACTGCTGGTTCAAACAGCGATCACAGAAGAGTGGGAGGCAGGGTTAATACTCACTGATCCGACAGTCTGGACCTGCAAAGCCTGGGGCGCACTCACAGCGGTACCAGTTATCCCCGTCGACGCAGGTTCCGCTGTTGTAGCTGCAAAGAAAAAAAAGAGGGGGAAGGACAAGTGAGACATCAGTGTTTATCTCAGGATAGACTGACATATATCCATGCCTCTTTAATATCAAACTAACTGGAATGTTCTCATCGCTCAACATTTAATAACTATTGTTCTTTTTATTGGACAAGTGTGCAAGGGTTTGGGAGTGAGCTCCAGTGGTGTGTGCTTTAGAAAAAAAAAAAACAAACAAACAAAACAAAAAACAAAAGAATCACGTCTGGGAGTTCACAAAAACGGGTTAGCTGATTGCTTCCCAGGCATGACAGGCAAGGGTGTGCGCCTGCTTCTCACCATCTGTCTCACCAGAGATGGTGAGACAGAAAAAGCCCGGAGGTGAGAAACTACGACACAGAAGGAGAAGCCTGTTTACATCTGACTAACCAAATCTACAGGAAATGTTTGGCTTCCACTTACCATGGGTGGGGACTGCAGTCGTTAGTATCTGTAAGAGAAAAAAAAATAGAGAAGGAAAGGGTGAGAGAGAGATAGAAAATGCGAGTGTTTTTCTTTCCTCTGTCTCTCTCATGTATGACTGCACATGACAGCAAAGAGCACGTCTGAGCTTGTGTGTGCAGAGGCGTGTTGGGCTGGTCGGCCTGGACTGATTACTTTGCGTTATTAACACAGAGCAAACAATCAAGTCAGCTCTTAAAAAATAAGTTCCCACTCCCACTATCACTACCACTGCCGCCATGTACAACACCTACACACCCAAATTCTCGCCGCGACCATTTCTCTTACAAAAGTGAGGGAATTTATGTTTTGGAGTACATGTACACAGGGCAGGGATCCCAGGGAAGCCAGGGAAATGGAGGAGGGCTGTAGAACAAGCCGACATGTCACTGTTTGGACAGGAATGCAACGGCGAGAGGGGAGTGTGTTGGATCGGGAGGAGGCGGAGAGGGGGGAGAAACATCTGTCTCCACTTTCCTGAGCCCCTTTCTCCCTCCTCCTTCTCTTTCTCCTCTCATGGCCGGCAGCAGCCAGGGAGAGGGAAGAGATTTAAAAAAAAAAAAGAGATCAAGAGAGGATGAGAGAGTCACGTTTAATCAGATGCAGAACTTCACCTCTGCACTGGCTAGCAAGAGGTTTATCATCATTTAATAGCAATAACTGTCTAGTGTTATCCCTCCCACCCCTCTCCCTCAAGGAGGACTTACTCTGGGTGCATGTGGGACCCTCCCAGCCTTCCTTGCAGACGCAGGTGAATGACTCCCCGGTCACTACACAGGTACCTCCATTCTCACACGGGTTTGGAAGACAACTTGAGTTTTTGGCTGAGAGAGAGACAAGAAGAAACATTTACTTTTGTCAGTGTTTTTGCCAACATTACAGAGGATTATCAGCACAATAATAATCTTGAACAGTCTCAGGAGACCGCTGTTTGGCTATTTTTGGTCGGGTTTCCGTTTTCTCTGAGGGAATCTGCATTCCACGACTTTGAAGTACATTGTCAGGAGTGAGCAGGGATTTTAAGCGGATGTCTGTCAGCACTCACAGCAGAGCGAGAAATGGGCAAAGAGGGAGACGAGAGGAGAGGAGCGCTGACAGAGTGAAAGGAGAAAAACTGTTTGTGGATCTGACAGATATGATTAGTGTGCGAGACATGACAGAAGTCTCCTGCAAGGCAACCATCTTCCACGCATGAGTGTATATATGAAACATTAAACCAAACTGAAGTGACTGTGTGACTCACCTATGTTGCATGTTGTTCCCTCCCACCCTGGCGAACACTTGCACTGGAATGTGTCACCTTCATCATGGCAGGTGCCTCCATTGTTGCAAGTGGCTTCATCGCATTGACTTTCACCTGGAGGGAGAGTTTGAAATCTTGCAGTTGTTTAACATGTACATTGATTAAGTCTGAATATATATATATATATATATATAGCCATAAGCACATACCAACAGCATGCACAAACAGAATAATATGGCTTTGGAAAAAAAGAAAAAAAAAAAAACAGGGCTCTTACGGGAGTGGCATGTCTTTCCCTTCCAGCCATTCTTGCACTCACAGAAGAAATCAGTCACCAGGTCTCGACATGTCCCTCCATTATGACAGGGGTTCGTGCTGCAGTCATCAATGTCTAGTGGAGACACATCAGACGGGAAAGTGATTTATTGGCAGAATATCAAACGCATCATCATATGCTGAAACATGGGCCAAATAGTAAATTGTGATGAGGTGTGTTTTTTCTCTTGTGACATCATAGGACTAGTACTCACTGATCTCACAGTGGTCACCCTCCCAGCCATCGCTGCAGATGCACTGGTAAACACTGACTTTGTCAATGCAGGTGCCTCCATTGCGGCATGGGTTACTCTCACAGTCGTTGATATCTGAAATTTAAAAAAAGGGGGCAAGAAAAGACAGGAAATGTGAAATTGAGAATTGTTTTTCATATATTGTAATCAACTGTTCTGTGTATTCAATAGTGTGTGGAATCTTACTCTCGTGACAGTAGGTGCCTCTGAAGCCCTCCTGGCATTCGCAGCTGAATTGGCCTCCGGCCTGGCTCCGGCAGCGGCCGTGAGGGCCGCACACATTCGACGAAATGTAGCGCTCTCCTCCCGGTGTACTGTTGGACGCCACAGCGACTGTGCAGCTGTCGATCACTGAAGAATAGAGGCAGTTAGACAGTTAAACAACTGGTGAAGCCTGTTTGAACATTTGTTTTAGTGTTAAATTGCAGTTTGTGTCTTCCAGGTGATAAGAAGGAACAGGAATTAAGTATATTGCTGGTATGAAATAAGAGATCGGGATTCATTTCATCATCTACAGTGAAAATAAGAAGAATAGTCAATAATTGAGAAAGAGAGCAAAAGGCCTTTACAGAAAATAATACCTGGTGAAAAATTCCCATCCCTCAAGGAAAAAGGTATCAGTTTAAGAATGGAAAAAACATTGATAGGTGAAACAGCGATAAGCTGTTATGCTTTCATAAGCAATTCAGTGGGATCTTTTTCATTCTGCACTGAAATCCCTTCCTTTCCCCCTGTCTGATCAGGTTAGGAGCGCTGGGTGAGTTTGCTCCCCTGTAATCACTTAATTCTTGCCAAGAGCAGAGAGTATCTCACCGTCTGGTATCTGACTTCGTGGTTGGTCCACTCACTCAATTACACACACACACACACACACTTACAGAGACACACACAGAAAAAAATGTGCTCGTTCATTGAGGGGGAAAAAGAAGAGGTAGCCCACCAAGTCATTACCAAGAACACACACAGTGCTATCAGCCTTTTGCCAGATTTTCAGTGAGCTCAGAGGAGGGGAAGAATCATTGGAAAAGCTTCACTGAGGAGATGGAGGGGGGCATTCATCAAGGGAGCTACACTTGAGGAAAAAAAGACTCACCTTGGCCAAGAAAATTCAGTGCAAAAAAACTAAAGTATAGGTATTGCCCTCATGGGAACGTGTGGGCAAAGTGCTCAGGCAAATAGTGAAGATCTGGCCTTATTCAGCAATTTACTACAGCACGCTATGCAGATCACCTTTCAGAAACATTCTGGAAAAAGACAAAGAAAGAAAAGCTTGTGGTTGTTGCCTGTGGGACACATACCTTTACATGTGGTGGTGCGACAGTGGTCTTTGAGGTGAGAGCAGTTTTTGCCCTCGTAGTCTTCGGGGCAAGCGCAGAAGTAGTCTGTGGCCAGGTTGAAGCAGGGCGCTCCATTCTGACACGGGTTGGGTGAGCAGTAATCGATATCCAGCTAGGGCAGAAAGGTATTGAAAAGAAAGTGGTGAACCTGATAGCTGACATTGTTTCTGCTACACTAAACAGAGCAAAACCCACAGCATCCTCCCTACAGGCTGTGCCAGGAAATAACACACGCACAGTGCTTGGAGGAAGGGGAAAAACAAGGCAGAGACATAGGAGCCGTCCTCTGAGTCTGGGCTTCAGCACTGAGGAATGTATCCCGCTGTAGCCAGGAGCAGCTTCAACAAAGCACTCCCTTTCAAGAAGGAGGACTGTGGAACAACAGCCATTTAAGAGGGTGGGGCAGGAAAACTTTACAACGAACCCGAAGAAACAGCAATGCTGGCAGAAAGGGGGGTGTGGGGGATAAGGCCTTAAGATGCTGAATGATAGCAAGGAGGACGCATGCATCTGTGCTCAGCTGTATGTGGGATGATGGTGGGAGTCTTGTCTCACCTGGCAGAGATTTCCTGAGAAGCCAGCCAAGCACAGACAGTGGAAGCCGTTCACCTCATCCTGACAGCGGCCGCCGTTCAGACATGGTGAGCTCGCACACTCGTCGATGTCTCGGTCACAGTGTTCGCCGGTGAAACCAGGGGGGCACACACAGCGATAGCCGTTTACCAAATCCTGAGAGAGAGACAAAGAAAGAGTGAGAAAGAAACCAGGGTTAAACTCATGCAGCCACAAATTTAATTAACAGTTTTGACAGGGTGGGGTTCAAACAATAACTGTCAAACCAGGGAAGAGAATGAAGAGCAAGGAGGGGGGCAACAAGTTTGGAGGAACATTATCACAGCTCTACATTTATTTCAACACATTTTCCTGGCATAGGCTCAACACAATAATGTTTATGGTAATTCAATCTAGTGTGGTCAAGGAACTTATGTGTCCCTCCCTTAGAAACCCTTCTGAACCCACTCCCCTCAGATTGATTTCAGAGGAATTCCACAACAATTCTTCTGTCAGTTTGGAGAGAACGATTTACTGCAGCTATTTATACAACCGTTGTAAATGTCTTGGGCTTCATCAAAGGAGGAAAAAAATGCAATAAAACAAACAAACAAGTTGGCAGACAAAGCAGTGATACCAGATAAAGTCAGTCGCTTTTGACCGAATACGTACCTTGCAAGTTCCCCCATTCTGGCACTGGTCCTTGCAGTCATTTATATCTGCACAGGAAAACAAATCTGAGGATTAATTCTGAACAGCTTGATAAAATAGTCTGTCTTTGAAAACAATTCTGTGCTTTATATTTCCCATGCTAGGGGCTTTTCAAAACATTGTCAGAGCTCTGAGTGCTCTGCAGGCCTTGGTTAACATGGCTGCAGAAACAGTACAACACAGAGAATTGAGCAATACTGTCTACTGCCAAGTGAAACTAGTGCTGGGATTGTTTTGAGCCACCTCTAATCACCGCAGCCTTGGCCACACACAGGGCTAATAATGATACAGCAGATTCATTTACACAGCAGGAAAAGGCTGCACTGGTTTAAGTGTTTGCTTTAAGACTTCATGATACAACTGTAATTCTGGCTGCATTGAAAGGACAAAGAAAAATAAATAAATAAAAGGAGGCAGGAGCTGGACAGGTGTCCTGCTCCACAGCTGCTGCCGACAGCCTTCAACTCACTGATGTCACAGTTCTGCCCCATCCACCCAGGGATGCACTCGCAGAAGTATCCACCAATCAGGTTGCGGCATGAGTTGGCATTGACACAGGGCTTGCTATCGCATTCGTTGGCATCTAGAGAGGGAGAGGAGGGGTTAGTGGCATTTGGATGTGCAGCTGACAGGCGTGAAGTGGTGGAGAGAGCTCGAGCGCCTCACCTATTAAGCATGTCTTCCCTGTCCACTGTGAGGGACAGTGACATTTGTAGCCATTGACCAGATCCTGGCAGGTACCTCCGTGGTTACAGGGGTTTGGAGAGCAGTCGTCAACATCTGTGCAAAGAGAAGGCAGTTCTGGTTAGTCGACATGATATTTTTGTTTTGGTTGCTGACATTTAATGGGCGCAGGTTGAGTGAAATCTTACTGATAGTGCAGGAGGGGCCGCTCCATCCGAGCGCACACTGACATTCATAACCTTGACTGGTTTCTGAGCAGCTCCCACCGTTGGAGCATGGATTGGACAGACAGGCATGTTCCGCTAAGAAGAAAAAAAACAGTTCTGGAAACAGGTCTCTCATACACACCCCTGTGAGTCATTTTAAGAAAAAAATTCCCCTCGGATATTCCTTTTGTCAATATATGATATTTATTTTGTGATTAAGTCTTGATCACAAAACTTTGACCTTCTCTTGGCAGATTACCTCACATTTTGATTGATGCATTTCTGCTATTGTAGCTGCCATGAGAATATTTCACTCTGACATCATGTTTCCCTAACTATTGCTGTAGTTTTTACAAGGAAACACATCTCAAGTAAAAATGCTTCTCAGATTTTGACTCCAATCTCTCTCTCGCTTGGGCCCACTGTCAGCAGAACACACCCAGGGGTCAACTCCTTTCCTCTCCCATCACCTCCAACCCCTTCTCCCCTGTCCCAATAGCCCGCTCAAACCCCCCAACCCCCATCTCACTCACATTACCCACAGACCACACCACCAGGAAATCATCTTTCATGCTAAGTTGACCTGACCAACGCACCGTGACTTCCCTCTGACTCCCCGCCATTCTTCTTGTGAGAGGCGGCACAAGATGAGAGTGGCGGGACTGAGAGCGGGAGAGCAAAGTGGGGGAGGATGGTGGGGGTTGTTCAGCCCTGGAGTTTCTCCTTTATGGATGAGTTAAGGATGAGTGGGTCCCAAATGAATCAAAAATGAATGATTCACCCTGGGCATAAGTAGTCAGTTAGAGGTGATCAGCAGACAGCTCTTGGTATGCCGTGGGGAGGAGGGAGTGGAGAGGATGCAGCGCTGCACCCTGGGGCCTCTGTGTTACAATAGCCTGACGTATCCCCTAGTCTGCGGACCTCCTGTTACGAAGGGCATGGTTTCCTGACATCTCTGCAGTTAAGCTGTCAGCACCCCGCAAGGCTCAGATTTAATGAGGAAAAAAACATCATCTCCACGGTAAGTGTTGGCAGCAGCTGAACCTTAGCACCACACCCATATGTCTAGAGTGCCTGAGGACTGAGGGGACTGGCCTCTGAAGATCAAACTGTTGGATTATCTGACTTGGGGTCTACTCATCTTGGAGTGGAAACCAATTATTTTGAAGTTACCACCCCCTCTGATTACAAACTGGAGGCACCTCTGACCTTTAGTCTGCAGGCTCAGTGAGCCCCCAACTTTCCCTCTGCGAGCATATGAGTGCAAGCCTGAGTGTGCATGAATCTATGTTTGTGAAATACTTCAGTCAATGGCCTTAAAATATTAAATTGCACGTCAATGAATTTGGGAACTTGGAACTGGAAGATTAAAGAAAAACTGGTCAACTTGGATCCTATATTTCCCATACTTCAACTTGATAACATCTGGTACTTAACCCTTCATACTTAGTTCATGCAAACAACTGAAATCACAGCTTTTACCAGCTGAGTAGTTCACTTCCTGCTGCGGAAAGTGAGTTTCACCTGTAAAACAAGCCCTTTAAATAACTAACAATAACTTGTCCTATGCCTATGTCACAAAAAGGAGATAGAATTTATCTTACTGAGCATCACCGACACTCACCTCTCTCACAGTTGGCACCAGAGTAACCTTCAGCACAAGTACATTGGTACTTGTCAGGTCCCGTGTTGATACATGTTCCTCCATTTAGGCACGGCTGGTGAGTGCCACAGTAGTTCAGATCTAAGAAAAAGAGTGCACCACAGAAGTTTGTTTTAGTTTGTTTTGACACAAAACACAGGCTGGGCACCTCCTACAATGACTGCAACTGAAATACGAGAAAGGAATTAACCTTTATCGCAAAGGTGGCCGCCCCAGTTGGTGTCACACAGGCACTGCCAGGGCTCCACACAAGTGCCATGTACACAGCCTGGATGGGGGATGCACTTGTCACAATACTGGCCCTGCCAGCCATAAAGACACCTGTAAAACATAGAAAGAGCATTGCCATCAGCCTCAGAATTCAGTCTCTCTCACACACACCACACATGCAGAACATTCAAACTAGTTCACAACGATCACTGCAAGGTCAGATAATCCCTGAGGTATCTGAAAAGGCTAATATTTTAATCTTCCATTTATGTTAAATTCTTCCACAAGCGGCACAGCGATAATCTGAACTTAATGAAGTACACATCAGCGTCTACAGCATGGTGCTGCACAAATGAAACAAACAAAGAGGCAGTATTCTTGCTCTCACAACTGGGCTGCGTCTTAAAAGACCACAAATGAATCTTAAGTAGCAGGGTGTTTATGCAACAGCTTTTAAACAATACTTGGGGACAGGCAAACAGAGGAGTATTTAGCATTTTACCAAACAGAAAAAAACAAAACACTAAATTACAGTTCCAATGGGACCTTTAGCACGGCTAACATTAGCATGCGGCCAGACGCTCCCTTTAACAACACTGCCTGTGGCTTGGCAGTAGCGACATCCTCGCAGAGAGGAGTGTTCAGCCCTTCTCTAGGCTGTTACACTGTTGCTCATCCTGGTTCCCATGAGTCAATAGTCAGGCCCCAAGGCCGAGGAGGGAAACACAGTCTTCTGACCACTGAAATGTCCAGGTCCATAATTACAGCGATAATGCTGCCCTTTTCTTCCTGGGCTCCATAATTAAGACAGCAATCCAGCCCGACTGATAAGTCTGCTCTTTAAAGGTGGTGAAGTGGTAATACAGTTGCTGCTGTGGAGCCGAGCGACAGGAAACAAAGTGTCCCTCTGGGGGAGCAGCGTGCTGATTAGCCCCAAGAAACGGATGGACTGTAAAAATAAACGTGGTGGTTAAGCAAACCTCAGTCTGTGATTAAAGAGGCTATTCTTAAAAGTGTGCTAATCCTCTCCATGAGAAGCAGCGCAGGATTCCCCAGCAGGATCCCAAATCATTTACAGCCAAATTACTGGGGAATGTGACATTACATTGTACAGCACTGCTGATGCACATAAAGATTTTAACCTTCAACATGAAAATAGATCTCTTTGAAATCTTTATCTGTACTGTGGCTGTGCAGTTGTTGCTGTTCAAACTTTTACACGGTGCCTTATGTCTTGGTCCACAGGCACACTGTTATTACTCTATTACAAACAATGAAAACTGTAGGTGTCATTAAAAACTCCAGCTAGAAAGAATTCCCACGGAGCATCATTAACCATGGCTCTGTTGACATTAATTCGGTGACATAGAGGCTGCCCTACCCCTCGCCAGTAGCCAGTGTTGCTATGCACTGCCATTTTTAACACTCTACAACAGCCCAATGATGGGAAAGTGCGCACTCACTGCAGCAGTAGTAAGACTTGCTTGAAGAGTTTGTTGGCAGACAGCACATAAACAGAGTTAAAACCACAGCTTTAAATATAGCCACACCTGTGCAGAGACTAAAGCAATTCAATTGCTTGTTCTGCCAGTGGCCACACAAGCACGTACAAGAAATCTGCTGATGTCAAAAACTCAGGAAAAAAAACAAAGCTGGTGTACAATATGAACAAACCTGATCGTCTCTGTGCTTGATTCAAGGCCAAATCAGACAACTAAGAAAGCAACCAATGCCTGAGCTGTGGAAAGAATCAGGCAGTACGGGGCCTCCTCCAGGATGAGGATGAGATACAACTGTGACTGCACACAATGCCCTAGCTCTGATATCCATCTGCGTCTGGCCTTTCCTCTGGCTGTGTGCATAAACAGCATTAGGAAGCCATTAGCTACACAAACAATACACTTTAAGGCTCATCCGAACATTACACACGATTTGACTGATAACACTTGCCTCATTAGAGGGAAACACGGGCAACTTTTCCAACATGGTGTCTTGGCAGTTTAGCCTGTCCTTTCCAGACTGGCGGCTCCAGTCAAAAGCTCCTCGAGAGATTTACAAGTAGCTCAGCCTGCATCTCTGCAGAAACCAAGGTACTGATAGTCTCTTGGCCAGAAAACTGAGTTTGCACAGGGAAAGATCTGTGCCATGACAGAACTGGTGCTTGGAAACAAGCCCTACATATCTGAATGATCCTCACACCAAGATCCTGGCTCAAGCCCCCATAAAGACATTTGGACAAATCAAGTTTGACATTTTCACTCAATAAAAACAGTAAAATTATTGATAACAGACAAATAAATCACACACAGCAGCCTCAGTCACTTACTTGCATCCACCTGGCTCCTTACATGATCCATGTTCGGTGCTGCAGCCTTGTCGACATATAGCTAGAAGAGGAGAAACAATAATAATTTTATTGCCTGGTAACTAGAATCAAGCTTAGCTCCATTTTTAGCACTTTTTTTTATTACAGCTGTAAATGATATAATTACTAGCCTCAATGACATTTCAGCCTGTGAGAATAAACACTGCTGTCGACAAATAAACAAGCCGGGCCTGCCATATGACACAGTAAAATATTTAATAAGAAATTGCCCAGGCCGAGTTCCTGTGGTTTTAAGTTTCTTCCTGGTCATACAAGCAATGAAAAGCTTTATTTGAGTGAAATAGGAAAGGAGAAAATGTAGAGTAAGTTCAGAGACAAACCACACAACAGACAGTAGATCAGCATGAATCACAGATTACAGTCTGGCTGAAAGTTTATAAAGCTTATAGGAGTCATTCATTGTCATAAGTACTAATCAGACCGTCTCAAACTGATCTATGATGTCAGCATGACTTACCTGTGTTGCAGTCAAGTCCGGACCAGCCTTCTAGACATGTCTTGTTTCCATTGTAGTCACATGTGTAATGCCCAAAGAACTCATCCCTGGGCCGGCAAAACTTATTGCAGCCAAAGCCGTAGTAGTGCTCGTCACAGCTGACTCGGATCTGGTACTCGAACTGGGCCACAGGGCCGTTGTGTGTCAGCTTCTGCCAGTGCGGGCTGGGGTTGATCATGCCAGAATGAGATGCTTTCTCTATCAATTTCCCATCTGCACCAAAAACATCAATTTTGACATGATCAGTCTTGACTGCAAAAATTCTCGTTAACAATGTAGTAAGTCTTCAGTAAAAGTTTGAACCTTGAGGGGGTGGGGGTGAAAGGAAACATCCTACATTGCGCATTTGGGATTTGCAATGTTCTCCGTGATCATACAGTGGGAACCCAAAAATGCCTCAAAAATTCTGACACAAATTGCAGAAGATCTCTGAGATAGCACATTATATATAATTAAAAGCAACTATGTGTGCTGGAGAGGAAGAAAAGTACAAGGAGGAAATGCAGAAAAAAGGAAAAGACTGCCTGTAATGAGCACTCTTAACTGCTTTTTTTCTCACGCTCCCTCTCCAACTCTCCCTAGATGGTTTCTGATTCTCAGGTTTACAGCTTGAGGATATTACTGGTCTCAGATGCTGCCTTTTGCATCTGCTCAGGCGAGGACAGAACCGCAGCCACCATAAATTACAGCGTGAGGACACCGATGCCACAGTCACTGCTGGGAAGCCTGCCAGTGTGCCATCAGCACTTTTTTCCTGGCCGCCCGTCTCGCATACATTCTTGTGCTAACAGCAGTCAAAAATGTCTCAAATCAACTCTTTTTCACGCTATCTATCCACATCTCAGATGTGGAGCAAAGGCCCATCTGACGATGTGATTGTGCAGCACTTGCGGAGACTTACAAATCCAACGACTTATACCCAGAAAGAAACGTATTTTCATGTCAAATATGAAGAGGCTGTTGCTCTGTCAAACTAGCAAAGACTGACCTGAGAACCATTGGCTGAAATGAGCTTCATCCACAGAGCAAACACACTGAGACTGAGCAAACATGCTCAGTCCTATCTCCAGACACTACACTGTACATATACACTGCATGCACATTAACACCCCTTGCTCACCCACACATGTAGCCCTCGCTACTCGATATCTAAATCTTCCACCTGGGAGAGAATGAAAAATGTGTCACTGCCGTTATTTACTGCGCTCACACGAGCAGAGGTGGCTGACCGCTGGGTGAATCGCTCCTCTGTGTAGTATGATGCAATGCAATGCAGTGGGGGACGGCCTGCTGTCATTTATTTACTGTGCTGTGATGTGTATAGCAGAGTCAGGGGCGTACTGAAATCACAGCGCCTGGTAACATTTCACAGTCGTCTGGAATCCAAAGCTTTGCTGTGTGGCATTTCTCTACCGACTGCCGGCCTGCAGTGTCAGGAGTAGCACATCCTCACAACCTGCTGCCTGGTTCAGAGGTAAACATAAATCAGACATGCTTTATAAAGCTTAGAAAGGTCATCCCCGAGTATCAAATTCATTTCATACAGAGATATCAAACAAAGGAGAAAATCCACATTTTTAAGCAAAAAAAAAAAAAGTTCCCAGCTTCTCTCAAACTCTGACCAAACTAGAACTTAAAGGTGCTCTGGAGCAGAACTTTGAAAATAGTAGTGCTTGCAAATTCTGTATAAAACTAAAACCAGTTTTTTACTTTGAATAGGACTCGTGGTAAATTAAATATCAGTTAGGATATTAACAACATATGAAGCAAACAGAGTTGTGCATTAGTGTGGTGGAGCTCAGAGGGATTTAACCAGCATTGACTGTGTACATTCAGGGGGCTTTTCGCACCAATGCCCTAATAGCTCTCTGGGGAGCGGCAAATACAGCAGAAAAGGCCGAAGTCTTGCTGACCTCGGACAGACATGCATAAACAAGCATGGGATAAGGTCCTCCCTCAGCAGGAATCATCATGCTGTTGCCAATCAGGATGCCAACCAGCAGGACTCCCAGCATAGTTAACATCAGAGACCAAACCTGGCAACCAGAATTTAGATTCAGCACGTTACCACCAAGTTCTTCCCACGTTCATGGGAAAAACACCCAGTCTTCAAGCAGTACACAACAAAGTCTGCTCAGTGCTCAGAGAGCAGCCTACCTGCGCAAGAGGTAACTTTAACCTGCGGGACCAGCATAGCCCAGGGGCCTCGGCCCCCCACATCACAACTAAAGGCTGTGTTGCAGCGCCGGGCTGGGCGGCCGGATGAACTATATGTTTCACGCCTCAGTGACAGTGAGACAGTGTGACCCCGACCCTGGCTGGCAGCACCTGCCATCAGTCATCGGCCAAATGAAAACATTTTCATAGTCCTCTACCTCGCCATACTTCCTTCTCTCTCTGCCCCACCCCCCACCCCCACGCCTGTCTGCTTTGTCCCCACTTCTGCTGCTCCTTCTTCTCCTTCCTCCCCTTCGCTTCCCTGTCCTGCTCTCCTGCCTTACAAGCACCTGTCAACACACTTTCTCAACACAGACACACACCCCCAGTGGACCATTTGGAAAAGGGCAGCAGGTTCAGGAAGAATAAACTTCCTTTTCTGACCCTCAACACGACTGCTCCCAGACGCTGCCTTGCGTCGGGGGGTGCGTGGGGGGTGGGGGGAGATGCCATACTCAGTACTCACCACTGGTTTCATTGTTGAAGTCCAAAGCTTCCACTATCAAAGTGTAGGACCTCTGGAAAAAAGACAGAAAAACAGGAAGTGTTAGGCCAGAGCATGCTCATTTAGCAACTGCTGTATCATACAACAAGACAATAAACATTACTATTCAGTGATGAAATGATTAGGAAGCTGTGGAGAAAACCACAGAGCGGTTGATAGCCTTTTGTTTCTTAGCAACAATGCAAACTAAGTTGAAGGTGGTTCCCCTTTGACAAACATCACATAGACATATTTCACCTCATCAACTGTCAGAGTTGATGTTAAATAAGCGAAGAGAAAAACATTTCCTTGTTGTCAACACTTAAAACCTCAGAAAAAATAATCCACATTCAAAACTTTCCCATTTCCCATGACCTCACAAGTCTTGCTACATCGAGTTAGCTTACAATGAGGCCTAGTACAGGAGCCGCTAACTGTTAACTTATAACAATGGGTCTGCTGAGCTGATTAAGAAAGGATAAGCTTGTGGTGGGGCAGAGGTCTCTGCATTGCAGCGATTAGGATGACAGACACATGGGTAGTGGTGTGGTCTAGCTGGACACCCACCCAGCAGGAGGGTGTCTGATACACGGACAAATGAGCCTAACAGAGCTGGCCCACAGAGGACAGACTCACGAGTAATGCCTGGAATAAGTCAGGATAAAGAACAGCACATAGAAAAGGATACTTCACTCTGCAATGCCAAAAATATGTCTTCATCTCTGTCACGGTAACCTTGCGCTCTTTAGAAACAGCTTCTACCAAATACACTTTTTCCACATGTTTAGAAAATGTGGCGAGTGAAGTCTGTGGATGATTTCCAATGTTCTGAGACACATTTTTGCGATCATTGCAAAACAAAATGTGTTTTGCAATGTATACAGGATTTCAAATTTCATGCTAATTTATAAACATCTAACAAAGGGCTAAGAATGCTGTGAACAATGCAGGTTGACGTGATTAAGAACAATAAGCTTTTTAGGCAATCGGGACTGGCAAAAATGGACAAAAAAAAAAAAAAAAAAAAAGAAGTATGGAGGTGAGGCAGAAAAAAAATTCAAAAAAAGGAGAGACAGAGGTTCAGTGAGTGCTACACTCTGGAGGGCCTGTCTTGATTTCAGCACTCCCGAAAACGCTTTGTCTGATTCAGGGTCGGTAGCGCTCACACCAATATCAACTTACACATTCACACTGCCCAGTGCCACAGTCATGAGGGAGCGAACAATGTGCCTGTGAGCATGCACGGCAGACTCAGAGCGAAAGTATGCAATTGTGAGAAAGTTTAATCCACTTACAGTGTTCAAGCATCCACTAGAAACACCTACTTGTTAATATTCACACACATGCTTGCCTCTAACGGTGCTACTTGGAGGCATTTCAGAAATTCTGCACTGTTGCCATGTCCCTCTTTGCTGACATGACTTCATGGTAAACAAACCTGCTCAGAGGAAAACCCCAGTTCTCTTCCTGCTGCAAGGAAGAAAAGAGTATGACTCACTGATGAAACCCCCACCCCCACCCCCACCTTTCCCTGTCACACGCTTTACCTTGTTTTGTCAGACAGTCTTTCCATCTTTCCAGGAGCTATTTGTCTCATCCTGTGCCAGCGTTTCACTGTAATCAGGGCAGCTATTATTTGAAATGCAGTGCTCATCAGCAGTACAGGCAGGCTGTGCAGTATATTCTAGCTAACAATTGGCTGCAATCACTTGACACAGAACTAGAGCAGAGTGAGTCAGTGGTAATGTGATACCACTCTTCTATTACTGCAGACTAACCTACAGCTACTTCTATTAACACCAGGAACAAGAGTCCCCTGGCTTCTCTTCAAGTATTAAACAGTATCATATTAATGCTTTGGTGATTTTTTTCCAGCCTCAACAACTGTAATTGAATGCATCACTGCAATATCTGAACTCCCAACTGCATGTCTGCAAAGAGTTGAAACATGTTTTGTTTGGGGCCAATTGATTTGAGACGGCCAACCAAAATAACTCCCCACATATGACACAGAGCATATAGAGAAGTGATCTCATCTCAAACAGGACCTCTAACACAACAGCAGTGTGTCTGTGTGAACTGAGAATATTATCAGTCTACTGGAATTTTAGTCATCGTTGCGACATTAAAATGACGTAGTTGTGACTACTGTAAGAATTCATGAGTGGTAATTTATATAAATAATTGCACTACTTGAGTCAAGTCATCCTTTAGTAATCTCTCAAACAATATGAACATGTATGAGCAGCACATTATCAGTTAACAAGCAGTCAAATAAGGAGCAACGATGACAAGCCCGGTCCACCTGCTACACACGGAAACTTCACAAGACTGATGGGGGGGGGAACAATCATTAAATCACTTTTGTCCTGGATTGTTGTCAGGAGGAATAAAGTTTAATCGGTTACTGGCTGACTTCTTTATAAGTGGATCTACAAAAACATGACAACACACCCATCTCTTGCATGAATTGGACTTGCCTCAACATGGAAGCGATTGCAGCAGTGTGATCATCATCACCCCTGACGAATCATGTATTTGCCCTACATTAACAAGAGTTAAGTTCTCATAAAAAAAAAAAAAAAAAAAAAAAAAAACAACAACAACAACCCAGAAAAAAAAGTCTTAAGGTTTGGCACACACAGCACATCAAGTTAAAAGTTGTAATGGCTCGATCTAACAAGTAGCCTCACCATTATTGGGATGTTTAGTTCCAGACCAAATAACTGCTCCCAGAAAGTGAGATACTGCCAGACTCCTCATTCACTAACACTCCATAACTCCTCGGTGGTTATCAGCTTGGAACCGTCTGCCACTGCCAGGTTCACTTTTCCCAGGCTCCCAGCTGACTCACAACTTCTCTTTGAACTACAGAGCACACTCACTCTCTCTCACACACACGCACACACACACACACACATCCAAGAGCAATAAGTGTGGCCATATGTCTTATCTTTCTTGGCCAAGTAGACACTGTCCAACAGACAAGCAACATAAGTGATAAAGATCATTCCAGTTTGAATCACGATGACTTGCCAAAGAACACTACTGAATCCTCACAGTAGGGGAATTTTCCTTAATATGAACACACACACAGGCCTCTCAGCTTGCCCTTAGCAGAAAATGGAGCCATTTGATTTATCATTATAAGTTAATCTAACAAAATAAAAAGGAGAGATATGTCTCACAGAATAACAGGCAAAAGCCAAAGGTCTAAATAAAGGCAAGGCACAACAGATTAAACCAGTCTGGGCCTTCACTCAGCACAGAGGAAATGTAAACAGTCTAGTCAAAGAAATGTTGACCTTCTGTATCAGTTTCCCTGAGTCAATCACTTCAATAGTCTCAAACTGAGATCTATCCAATGATTGTGGCAGCTGAGTAATACACCTTGTTTGCCATAAATCCCAAAGAACAGTATTGAAAAGACAACTCACACAATTGCCATCAAAGCCACTGAGCACTGATAGACTAGAAGGAAGGAATTCAGTGTTTACCAAAAGATTTTCATCACAGCTACAGTTGGGGAAAGACTGCAGTCAACAATTTATTACAAGTGCTGTAAATATTCATCAGCCTGCAATACGACAGAGCCTCACCCCAGTGAAAGACTCTCACTTCTGCCAACTAAAACAAAAAGGCACAGAAAACAGAATTTGGATCCCTCTCAAGGAAAACAAGATCAAAACAAGAACCCAGGACCAGGAATGAAAGTCATATCAAGCATTTAACTAAACAAGCAGTCATTCATCTCCGATTTGCAAGGGTCACTAACCATTAAGGGAAACAAAAACAAGGCACAGGTGATCCCAATTAAACCATTTTCAATGCATGTCACGTTTCCACATAGCTTGAAACAGCTCTGATAAGCAGCAAGGCATCATAAACCATTATGTAACGTCACAGTGACACAACACAGCAAGTACATTGAAAAGGGTCTTTTTAAAGTAAAGGACAAGGATGCAGTGAGAAGAAAGAGTGAGAACACATTTCTCTTCCCTCTTTCGCTTGAGTAATTTGCACTCAACTGCCACAACAGAGCACACTATATAAAACAAACATGTCATTACTGCCGCAGCTGCTGCCGGCGCTTAGCTCCAAGGCTGAGCTGACTATTGTTCTGCAACTTACCTGATCCCAGTTCTGAGACAGCCCTGACTTGTCAACAAATCAATCATACCAACGAAGCTCGGGTCAGAGAGAACATGCCAACACTGTGTTAAGAAAGAGATGGAGGGAAATTATTCCATAAATCATGGATAATGACTGAACCACTTTATTATTACTGAGGTGACAGCACCACTGAAGCTTGAGATGACACGGTGAAGAGCTGCTGAACGAACAATTTTGTAAGCAAATGAGCAAATAAGAGGCAATAAAAGCTCAGTGAAACTCCTTTAAGGACAAATGCAATCCAATTAAAAATGGGACTTCTCTGTTTTTGTATAAGTGTAGCAGGGAAAATGTGCTGAGGTTGCCACAGAGGCAAGGCCATAGTTTGCCTGAGAGCCAACTTCATCAATGCTGAGTCTACTACAACTGCTTCCTGTTGCTTGCCCTGCACTGGCATTACAGCTGCACTGTCTCTATTATACTCTATAATCCTCACTGTAGTCACTGAGGGCAGACCATTGTCTCTGCTTGATACACTGTGAGGGCCCTCACTTCTGTGTGGAATAAAAGCACGTAGCAGACAGTGGCTGAATCCATACAGGGGCTCTAAAACACAGACATGCTCATGTTGAAGATGACCAGCCAACGGCATTCAGCTGGAC
Organism: Polydactylus sextarius; assembly: GCA_016801845.1. Classification (NCBI taxonomy): domain Eukaryota; kingdom Metazoa; phylum Chordata; class Actinopteri; family Polynemidae; genus Polydactylus; species Polydactylus sextarius. Next base: position 9,118,489 of record CM028911.1, on the reverse strand, counting down.
ACTTGGCTCTCGCCCTACCTGATCTAAGCACATGTGTGTAGCCTCATTAAGTGCAGCAGTTACTGTGGGTGGCAAGGTTAAAGCGATGAAATGCCTGGGGTCCAACCGAGCGTGACTTAAACAAAGCCCTTGGCCTGGACAAGAGGCCAACTTCATGCAGCTCACAAGAGAGGATGAGGGGAGGGGGCTTCATGAACTCAGAGTACCCAACAACCCAGTTGCACCACACTGCCATCTGTCCACAACAGCCAATCAACGTATGAAAAGGACAAAGAGTGATATCATACCCAAACCTGACGATTGCTAATGTGCACTGAAGGAAAACACTTAAAAGTGAAGGATGGGAGAATTTAACGAGCGGCTCTGTACTCTCCTAAATCTCAGTCTGGCTCCTAAACTTGTACTAAAATCCAACCAACTGTTTTGAAATTAAACAGAACAAAGTGTGACGCTGCAAAACTTTTCCATATATCCGCTGTTTTGAAAATGACAAGAATATTATTCACTAAAAGTATCCATGTCAGTATGTAAGAAAAGAAATAAGGCAAGCAGAGTCCTCCAACTTGAAATGGCACCAGTTTTGGTTTCAATGTCGACAAGTGTTGTTTTCACGAAAGAACGATTTTCAGCCAGTAAGATGAAACTAATCTGGATCAGAGCGTTCATGCTAACTTGGTGTTGCCATAGTGTGAACATAAACAGAAACCTTTGTCTTTTAAAAAGGTGTGAGGCGCCAGTGTCTAAGTGGAGAGCAAATAAAAAATACAGACCATATCAAATTGCATGCTACCACGCTGAGAACATTGTTTTACTGATGCTGATCAAAATTATCTGCTGTGCCTCACAGGTAACGCACAAAAATATACAACATGAAGGTAAACCACACACGACCTTCCACTTCTTTCACTGATTCTGGCTGTTTGAGGCCAACTTCCATCAAGATTGAGGCAAAAATAGCCTTGATGTAATTGGACACACACATACCAGTGGACTGTGCCTTTCACCCATCAGGCACAGTGGAGGAGTTTGTGGGCCAAGCTGTGGGGCCAGTCAGTCTGTGCACAGTTCTACTTTTTTCACAACATTGAAATGTGCTCCAGCATGACAAATCAAATCTCTCACAGAGCTACAACACTCCCACAGGCCTGTCAGGCCCATTTATTTACTCTATGAAGAAGAGCCGACACTTGAGGAAACCAGAAAGTGGGTTTTCACTCTGGAGTTACTGCGCTGTGTAACATGAGCAGCTGCCAGGGAGACAGAGGAGGAGAAATCTGTGAGAATGGATCTCATCCAACTTTTTAAAAATCTGTTGAATCATGCCAGACAAGGCTAAAGTGTTAATGAGGAACATTTCAAGCATGCAATGTATAAAGTTGCACCCAACAGATTCATACCAGAGTCAATTTAGTAGAGTTTTTACAGGGACATGAATTAAAAATACACATCTCTCTTTAGTGTTTGATTTTTATTTATATTCCTGATGATTTTAGGATCAAATGTGTTAAACTTTACTGCTGTTTAGACTGAACTGACAGCTTTGGATTTGAGGGAGAAAAATACCTGCAGCTGGTTAATTGGCGCAGATAATGAGGAGACCGGGGGGGGCTTTCTCAAAAGCTCTAAAGGATAATTCACAGAGACCTAACGACCAAAGGAGAAACTCATTCTTTGTTTGTTGTGTTTTCTATTCGCGTTTTGGGGGGTGAGAATGACTGACGGGCAGTAATTGCACAGAATTGCCTTGCAAACAGACATTTTCACTCTTTTTTTCCCATTTGAAGAAGCGCGTCGGGAAGCACAGAAAGTTTTTTTTTTTTTTTTTTTTAACTCTCCAACTCACCGGCCAGGCAAAACTGAAGGGCAATACTATCCTGGATTTGTCATTCCTGACAGAACTCTTGAAAGAAAATGTATTCCCCCCGAGGACAGGCGTAGATCCCATTCCGAAGCTGCAGGGCCCTGCAGCAGAAACTCTCGACTGGTATTCCTTCAGGCAAACTTTAAAAAATGTGTCGCACTCGTCCCGTGTGCATTTTCTATCCGCCGTGGTCCGTGTGCCGTCACAACACATGCCGTTCAACAGCTCTCCGTTCACATTGTGCATCGATAAGATTTGCAACTCGAATTGTCCAGATCCCTCTGACACCTGTTGGAGACAGGACAGTGAATGCAATGGAGAACTTTAACCTCGTTATGTATTAAAAAAAAATAACATTTAAATACTGCTGCTAATACTACACAAGCTGTTCTGTTGTTAGTTATCTGACATTATTTACACTTGCAGGAGGCTAACTGTGTCACAGGTTACATCTAATGTTAGCATAGCCGCGCACTTCTAAAGCCACCCCGTGTGTAATCAAAGTACATCCAAACAGCTGAAGTGCGCGAGCCTTCCCGCTGTTTTCCCCTCCGGTGCTTCACATACCTTGGCGAGAAAGCAGAGTAAAAAGGCAGCAACGACTGAGCCCCGTCTCAAAATCATGCCTCCGGACTGCTGTTGCCACTCGTTTGTACTAGTCGTCTGGCCGACACACGGCACCAGAGCTCTCCTCTGGTTTAAACATGCACGAGTGGGGAACAACACTATGATCAGCGGAGCACAGGTTCCCAAGTCATAGAAGAGCTCTTCCTTAATACGTCCCTCAACTTCTCCGAGTGTCTGCTCGTCTTCTCTTATCCGACGGTTTCCACTTGTTGTTAAAGAAAGTTTATACAGTAGCCATGCGGCGGCCGAGCCCACTGCTTGCTGACTGACTGACTGACTGACTGCTGCTCGAGCCGGAGTTGGCTACACAAGTTCAACAGGGAGGGGAATGTCTGAGCCTCGTTTCTCCATATTCATGAGCAGCGCACAGTGATCCCGCCCCCGTCTGACAATATGAGGATAATCATACACTCAAGACTGCTTCTGAGGACTCTCTGGCAGGGATGTGTTGGAAAATAAAAGTGGGAATAAACTCTGGCCTGCAGTCATATTGATAATCATAAGTCATCACGACCACAAACCCAAACATAAATGAATTATATTTTCAGACAAGCATCAATTTATACCTCTCCCATCCTTTAAGAGACCTTATCTTCCTGCATTAGCTGCATACTAAACTCACCACAATTTATACTATTATTTTACCTCATAAAGATTTATGTCATCTTAAAAGGTGGGTAGACCAACTTTTACTTGTTCTACTCTCCTCTGTATTTGTACCATTGGCTAAAACAATAATTCATCTGGATTACAAAAATATTGTTGTATCAAGGCCAGTGGCTGAGTCAAGGGCATTTTGTTAAACGGATGGTATGTTAGACATCTTTCCTTGTGTAATGCAAGCCTTGGAGAACGAGCATTAAATTCCGCAGTAGAAAATATTCCATGTCTATACACATTTTCAGCATATTTTTCTGATTAAAATACCTTTTAATTGAATTTTTACACTTTATATAAGTGTAACGTGAGAGCTGATAATGTTTTAGTATCAGGAGTGCACACAACAGTGCCCCAGAGTGGCAGACCTGCAGCGTTTATGCCTGCTCAAGGAATGTCACACACTTAAAAATGCTGTTTCCAACAAGCAACCTCTAGTTTATGCTTAAACGGTATCTCAGGATGGATATAAATTCAGTAATTTACCAACAGAAACACACTGACAGATTGCTAAAACAAATGATTTCCCCGGTATCCTTGTGGTGTTGAAGAGCAAATGCGACAAGGTGTATCTCTGTGAGAAGGTAATCTGTGCGGTGGATCAGTGAGTGCACATACACTCATGTGAGAGGATGAGAACCCCCTCAGCCCCTGTAGTTAGTGATTTGTGTGGACCAATTACACAGGTCATTCAATGGGTCACAATCAAGGAAACACAGTTGGGAACTGCTGCACTGCACAGAGGGGAGTGTATCAATCAGTAACTATGGAACATTTCACCATCACACTTTATAGCCATTTATGATGGTGTCACACATCTCACTTGTATATGTTTGTAACTGATAAGCAGAAGAAGAACGGTCTGGCATTTTCTTACCATTTCTGTTAGAAACCATACAAGTAAGGTCTAGATCTTTTTTCCTCACTGATTCAACAAAGCTTATCTTATCTTTAGCCTCAGAGACACAAAGATGTGGACAGTAGCTCCTGTACATTTAGTTACAAATATCCTTGGGTATTTGTCCTGAGGTTTAGTATTTAGGTAAAATGTTTTCATATTTAAAGAAGGAAGCCTCTCAGTGTCACTTACACCATCTTGAATCACTGCTGTCAATATTCAGACATCATGTTTCCTGTGGTTGAACTTCAAGATGAAAGGTAAAACTTCCTCCCCACCCGTCTCAGTCGCCAAAGTGATAGACATCTTAGGTTACAGGCCTCACTGAAATGCCTTGTCTGGGCAATTAGGGTTAATTGGAAAAGTTTTTAACCCCAGGGAGTTTTTTTTCCTGATAACAAGAGTCAAAATTGAGTCTAGAGATTGTAGATGTTTTTGGGGTGGGGGGTTGTGAACTGACAGGATCCCGTCTGCCCCATGACCTGCCCAGAGGTGATGCTCATGTTGGGATGATGGCTGCATTGGGACTGAATCATCATAGTGCTTAAGTTCAATTAAAAGAAACCAAGAAATATATGGATTATTTTGAGAAGGATTTGTTTTGATATTATGTTTATCTGTGAGGAAATATCAGATATGATGAATTTCAACATCAAAATGTGTCTTAGTCACCTTGATTACATTTACACTTTTTGATTTATCTTTGTACTTGTCTATAACATGTGATCCAGGACAGGCTGAGGGAGAATGCCGCCTTCCTTTATGCTGCTCTTTCACTTGACTGCCATCTTCCCTGTGTATCATACATCTAATAGGTATCTGAGCGGCGTGCTCACTGTTCCCTATAAGCATGGTCTATAGTCGTCATGGAGCACAGACAGGGTTTCTCCTCTGAGGCCATGGTGCTAATCTCCTGCAGCCTTAATGTGATTATGGTAATGATCACACAAATGACCCCTGGGCTTTGGGGGATCCGTGGTTCACACATTCTCACACACAAGCTGTACAGGCACTGTGACTCCACTGGCCTGCATGCGAGACCACCAGACTGAACCAGTCCTGGTGGCCTGCTCCTGTTCTTCTATCCTCGCTGAGCTTGGAAGAGTGGAGTGAATGACCAAATAAATTCCAGCCGCCAACAAAAGAGCTGAACGGCCATGAGAGAGATGGATATCTTTTGTTGTCTGACACCCAATGCCGTATTCCAATCCAATTACCTCAGCCTTTTGCAACCCCTGCTATCGCAGTGTATGGCATTGAAGCCTGCCTGAATTCAGCCTCGGACCCCTAAACAAGAATGTGGTGGATTAGGTGCTTAGTGAGCATTCCCCTCCCCCATACCTTTTACTAAAATCTGTGACACACTCTCCCCTAAAAAGATTTAGATCTACCAGCCATATTTTTAAACTGTGATCTTATTTATTTTAATGGAATTAGTGTCTGGTTCTCAAAGACAGAATAATTTCCCTCTGCATTCTTGTATGGTCAAAAGTGACGTGGCTGTGTTGCTCCAACAAGGACTTCTATTGTGGACAGTCAACAGTGAGAGACAGAAGAAAGCAGAGCGTGTGACAAAGTAAAGGTGGATTACTTCTTTGCATCAGGGCACGTTGAAAGTGACGTACACATCAGCTGCAACACCTCTTCAAAAATATACCCACACATAAGGGCTATGTGGGCTAAACGATGCCAAATGAAAATATAAAAAAGCTGTGATCGGTGAACTGGGGCAAAGTGAGTATTCTGCTGTTTGTTTCTGCTCCCTGTAGTTATTGCTGATTGTGAAGACGGTGTGGAGCAAGTTTAAAGTCCGCTTCTACTCAGAAATGTTGTGGAAAATTGTTGCCTCATTTGGATGTTTGACCTTCACTGTGCAGTGTGTGTGTGCGAGTTTAACACTCATCTTGGAGACAATGATTTTCTGTGCTCACCTTAAATCTCTTGTTTATCATCTGGATGAATAAGATAATTTCAATCAAGCTTTTGGCCTTTTCAAAAACTAAATGCAATTTTAATAATAAGGTGACAACAACTAAATATCCAGACAGTAAGAGCTGTTACAGCATAAAGCAATAAAATGATTTAATGAATTTACACAAATAAATTAAAGTTGGTCTATCTGCATGGAAGTGAAAGACATGTGGCATAAAATAGCACATATGAAGAGATGAGTGTTCAAACCACTGCAGAGCTGACAGGAAGGGTTCAGTGTCCGGCCCATTTAACAGTGCCACAGTGTTTACATGATGTGTTTATGGGAGCTGCTTTTACAGAACGTACTACAGATGGTATCAGCAATCGTCACTCAGATAAATATTATTTTCCACTGCTAAAGGCGGCCACTTTGTTATTTTCAACATTTATTCAAAAGCTCGTTCTGTGAGGTGATGGTATTTTTTGTGTTTGAGTGTGTATGTGGTAAGTACCTCAGTGTGGTTAGTGCACAGGGAGTCCAGCTGCTATGTAGAGGTTAAGTAAAAATTGGATTATAGAGGGTTAGGTTGGGAGCATGGGTTTTGATTTTCATTGGTTCAAACTGTGCTTAATTGCTGTGGTGATTCTGCGGGTGACTCATTTATGTCATGTTTATTCTAGTTGTCCCTCTTTCTTTCTTTTTTTTTTCTTCTTCTTCCTAGAGTTGGTGAAGTGTATGTCAGCAACTCCGAGGAACTACAGAGATTTCAGTTATTTTTCACGTCAACAGGGTGGACTGGATCAGCAATTTAAGAAAGAGCACATGTGTCAGGTTAAGAAGATGTGAATGGTGTGTGTCCTTGCGCATCCTTAATGGCCACGGAGTTGTTTGATCCTCTAAGGGGAGGGGAAGCCAGAGGGCTGCAGTCAGTGAAACAAATCAGATTATCCCTGCTTAGGCTAGTGGCCTACTACTCACCAGCATAACGTTTCCACCTGGCCAACAATACCAGGTCTCATACTAAAGAGCTGACTCTTGTGATCATGTGATTAGGTGGTTTGTGTGTGAGTGCATAATATGTCATAGCACAGTTGATTCACTGTGGAGAATCATATCTGTGTTTGATTAGATTTGTCCCTGCAGCGTAGGAGACAGTCTAAGAAGAAACTGGAATGCAGATGAATGTTTACATCTTAAATCATTGATCAGTGAGACAATGTCTCAGGTGGGAGGATGCAAACTATTCAGGCAGGAAGATTAGATCCATTGCCCATCACATCATCCGAGGTGGTCTCCCAAACTTATGAGGGCCTGTGTGTGTGTGTGTGTGTGTTACCCTTGGGATCAGTGAGTTAGAACAGTGCTCAGGATATTGGCCTTCGCTTGAGATGAGTGCAGCTAATTATCTGAACTTCCTATCTGGAGGAGGTGACACTGATAAAAACTCTTCCTCTCTTTTGTTCTGTCTCTATTTGTCGATCACATTATACTTGCAGGCGCATGTGTCAGAGAAAAATGACATGAGGACTTGTTGAGAGAAACTAGAACACATGTACATAAGCCCAGTCAAAATGACATCCATCGCCAGCCTTGAGGGAAAATATTTATGCTGGCAAAGTCTTGACGTCCCTTGCACCATGACGTAGCGGTTTTTCCATGACACGTTTGATGATTGCTTCCAAATGGGCCTGTCAGTTTTAATATAGGCGACCCTGGCATTTCACTTTCCTCTAAAGTAAACAAAATCCGCTGGCTCTCCCACACACACGTACAAAATGTGTGATCACACACACATGCAATAACTTGAGATAGAACAGGCATTCATGAGCTGATATATGCATTCATGTTCAATCTTCTCACTCTTGAAGGAGGCGGTTTGAATTGATGTTGTTTTTGTAAGGTTGCAGATTGAAAGCCACAATGTTATTCCAAGAAACTGGAAGTAAGTCCATGATGTGACATTAAAAACTAGTGTTTAGTGGTCAGAAGTTGTAGAAAAATGAACAATATGAGATTTAAATGCAATAGAAGAAGCCTGTCACAATGTTTACTTACACTTTTCTTCACAGTAATAAATTAAAATATAGGCCAAGTATGTTCTGTTAATTTTATATGACAATAAACTCATTTCATGTCATTTTTAGTGCTGGGCTTGGACCCAATGCCAACATTTAGTAAGTCAATATACTGACAATTAGATTATACAGTGTCAACTAACAATGGAAGCACAATATTCAGTTTGTTTATAGACGTGTGTGTTTGTGACTGCACTGCACTCGCAGTAGAGCAGTCACAGAGTGCATGGAGATGTGTGGGAACTGCTCACTTACAAGACACATGGCAAAGCTGAATATTGGACAGGTCCACTTCACTGGAGCGTGTCAACTACCTGTTAATGTTAAACTAATGAACATTCCTTTATTCCCATTGTGAATCTGTTGCCAGTTCTGACATAGAGCTGACTTTTTGTTTTTCATTGCAGTTCGCGCCAAAAGACAGTGCAGCTGAATAAAACACAGCCTCGGCCAAGTTGCACTATTAACATCTGACTGTAAATTTTTTTGACTTGAGCTGACAGACTTGAACTTCATGTGTTGTTACAATATCCTGTACTGAAGACAAATAACATATTTTTTCAGACAGTTTGTGAAGACAAAGAAAATGTCATGCTTCTGTTCACTCTGTTCAAAAAGAGCCGTGACATATGATCAAGGGTAAACCAAAGTATGGTTAAATTTCACTATGGTTTAATAGGCAACAGGAGTGTTTTATTGCCATCTCTTTTTTTTCTTGGCCATGACTCTTAATATGCTGTGTGAAGTACTCATAAAGCTGTCAGTAGGAGCAATATTTTCCACACAGCCTGATGACAAATAGCATGTAGGCAATGTACTGTATGTGTGGATGTCATACAGACAACATGCTGTAATGTGTAATATTCCTTTTAATTATCAGTTTGTTGCATTCAATTGAACTTGAGTTTTCTAAAGTTTTCTTCTCTCTCCTTTTCTTTTCGGCTAAACTTAAATGAAGACAAAGGTTTTAGTTTAATTCTAAGTTTAATCTAAATGTGTTAAAAAAGTGATAATTGAAGTTTCATAACTTGTTAAACAGCAAATATTGGCTAAAAATAATCTACACATTGAGGAATGACAAATGGAAAAAATAGTGGTTCTTTTTTTTTTACTTTTTTTTTTACTAACTCTGACTGATCAAGTTTTTTCAAGGAGAAAAAAACAGTCTTTACCCTCAAGGAACCCTCCATGTTGTCTGCAGCTGAACATGCTGGCGACGTTATTTTGTTTCCTACATCACGTGAAGGCAGGGAAATTCTGTGCACAACAGTGTTGCATCCAATAAATCATGAAAAGTGAGAAATGGGAATGTTCAGGCTCATAATTTCCTCCCTCCTATACCTCAGAGCATTCCAGTGGTTGAAATGGGAATAAAATAGACACCCAGAAAAGAAAAACTGCAGATTTTTTTTTTATTGCTTTCAGAGAACATAGGTAGAAAAAATAAAATCGTCAAAGACCCGCCAATTTTGCCAGTATCCTGCTCTTTTGAATTAAGCTAAATATAGACACTTGAATGTTTTTAAAAGCCTAAAACGTGTCACTGTTTCTTCATTCATGGCACTGTCAAGCTTGACATCCAATCAACTTTAAGTGTGAGAACAAGTCTTGCCTTTTGAACTCAGGTCAGAAAGAGGATACCTCTGCATGGTTGGCAGAGTCATGGCCCTTTGAAGAGGTGTCAGTTTGCAACAAACTGGCATCTCTGCCTGGTTCTGTCCTCTTGTAGTTACTCCATTTTAAATCCTAAACACTAAAGCAAAGTTTTTCCCTTAGCACCAAACCTAGTTGCTAAACGTAAAAAGAAAAAAAACACATTAAAGTATTGATAAGCAAAGATAATAGTTGGCAAAATTGTGTTTTGACAGAACATTCTAAAGTTTTAAATTGCACAGATTAAACTTTTGAAAACTTGTGAAAATAGACTTGGAGAGAGAAGTTAAAAGATGGAGGCTTTAGATCACAAAGAGGATTGTGCATAGAGGAGCTTCACAAACCGTTTAACAGTGTAAATATATGACTGTTGAACAGACTTGGCTGCTTTGTTGCAATGATGAGATATATTGCTGTTTTTAATATATTACATATGTTTTCATACACATACATTTGAGTATGTGAGCAATGTTGATTGTGACAGTGAAACTGTCTGGGGCTGGCTATAGGTTGGCAGAGGCAGACAGTGTTTTGACATGAGGGTGCCTGTCTGTCACTGGCTGAGTCGACTTGCGCTGAAAGAGAGTGAACCGCTGGCAAGTCTCAGAGGATCTGTGAATCAAGGTCGGCGCGGCAGAAGGGGCCCAGTGTTTTCTTAATTCACTGACAGACACAGCTAACTCTGTTTATGATGAAGGCTAAACAATAACAATCTGGAAACCATAGACTCTAAACCCTGTTTTAATTATTTTTATTTGATAATGTTTTTCATTTTGACCTAATCAGAATCCCTGAATGCATTTTAATGTGGTGTGCAAATACTTGAATATCTCATCTCCCTTGGTGCATTATACTTTATGTAAATCAAGTCGGGAAAAAGGGGAGATCTTTTGTGTCAGCACATGCGACATTCCTTTGTGCTAAGTTAAGGGCTTGTCTTGTGAAATCATGCTTCACTGCTATTGTGGACATGTGGTTTGAGCGCCTTCATTACGAGCAGCTTGCAAATTACATGATGTTAGCTCTTAGGGTTGAAAGTGAGAGGTTGTGCTCATTAACAGGCTCTTTGTCCCTGTGCCAGTCTGGGACCCGCTATGTCCACTCCTAAAACTAACCCTTCACAATAATGTCTGCTATGCAAAAAATACATTAATAAAAAATAATATGAGCATTTAATTATTGTTGCTCTACTAGCAAGTTTCCATGCCAACTTACAAAAAAATGCAAAAAAAAAAACCTTCATATTAATTCTGACTCAATTAATACAGAGTGCATTCACATTAACCAGCAATCATTACGCTCCGGTGATCTAAAGGCCATTGTCACACAGGCACTTGAAGAAGTCTTTTGTGTAACAGAAGAATGGCAAAGTGACCCCCGGCAGAGCAGAGCAAGACCGGGGAGACGTTTCTTCAGCCCCACCGCCTACTCCTCTCAGCAGCCTGGAGTAAAATTTCAGGGTCCGAGTGGCCATGAGTGTTGCTGAGTGATAGGCAGAGAGAGGAGACCCTAAACCCAATAGCTTTGATGATTGAAACAAAACACAGTCCCCCCAGACTATAGCCTGGAGGTCTATGACTAAGCATGCCGTCATGCTTGCATGAAGGTTTCAGCTCCCAAAAGTTTGGAGAATACGTTTCCTCTTTTCCAACTGTATGTGTTTAGTTTATATGTGTGTACATTAAACTCTCCCAAAACTAGAAATAAGACTCCATGCTTGAAAACAGATTCTACTACTGTCAGTCAGCACTTGCTGCAGTAGACTTGTTGATGTCGAGTAGACAACCAGACGGTCTTGACAATGACAGTGATTTTTTTTTTTTTTTAGGCCAAAGGTGAATCTGCTGGGTCGAGATTGTTTGACCCTTTCAAGAATAAAATGCTAGTTTTATGAATCATCTCTATCATCCCCATTCAGTCCTCATTGCCTTTCCAATCCAAACAGTGTGTATCTATGGTGATATGGTCCAAAGCACAAAACCAGTGACTTAAAGTTGGTGCATTGTGTTGTTAAAAACCCAATAAACTGAAAAACACACTTCCCAGTTTTAATCATTTATCCCTGTAATTTTGTTCTTTCATTTCTCAGTATATGCCAAATATACTGCAAAAGGTCATTTTCATGGTACTTCCAATTTTAAGTCTTCCTCTTTTCACTTCCTGTAAAACACATTCAAATGTCTGATGACTCACCATGTGCAATGAATGAAAATGCTTTCTCATCCTTGTTATACCCCTCCTCCTCTTTTGTAATTTACTGACATGCGCATCAGTGAATTTTGTTTAAGTGCAGTGCTTTTATGTAAATTAGCAACCCGAGTGTGTCTTTTGACAAAGGCTGCTTCATCGTACACGTCAGCTCACATCCACACCACTGAAACGGTGCTGGAGTGAAGCAACGGGTGACATGGTGAAGCACAGACAACATGGTTCATCTCAGTCAAACAGTCTTTAGGTCTCTCAACAGCAAGATGATATCATTTGTTAGTGTCAGTTAGGTCGCGAATGTAAGATATAGAAGATATTAAGATAGTGGAAAGCAGCAACAGATCATCACAATGTACCAGAGTTAAGGAAAACTTGCAACGCTCTGTTGTAATCTGGTTGCAACTCCCTCTGAATATTTAGCAATAGAGTTGATGGATTTTTTTGGCCAGTGTAAATATTTGTTTACCCAACACATGGATGTGAATAATGTTTTCAATAGTTTGAGGCATAAACCATGTCCTGTGGGTTGTGTTTCCTATAGGTGTGGCGACCAGCAGTCAGCTGTTTGTGGCTATTGAGGCTGGGTGCCGCAATGTTGGGAAATCATGATAACTTGAAATTTTAATAATAAAAACAGTACTAAGAAAGAGCAAAGTTTTGTATGTATTCAACCCAGCCTGTGGGTGTCAAGTCAAAGCTGAGAATTTTTATATTAATGGTTTGTTTGAGTGCTGGCAGTAATAATAATGACCTTACTGACTAAAGGACCTTACTAAAGGACCTTACTGACTCATAGCAAAAAGTTGAATGATCTTTATGCTGAGCAAAGTTGTTGCTTTTCCTGCAGAAAAAACGCGTGCACTTATTGGCCACACATGTACATCCCTGTACAATATGGTACAGTAAAGTGTTAGTAATAAATAAATAAAAAAAAATCAGCAGATTGACTTTCCAGACGTTCCACATCGAGTGTGGCACTGAATGATGTGCTAATAACTTCCTAAATGCATTTGGTCATTAGAGTAATGATTTATATGACCATTTAATGATCTGCAAACTTTATATTTAAAGTTTGGTGAGCACTGACTTACAAAACATCCAGGTTAAAGCTTGTAGATAGATTCTATGTAACATATTTTAACTATGTCAGGTTGTCCAAATACATGTTATTGGTGTATTTCATAAAGGCAAAGGTTTCAGTCTTTAGGCACCATTCTTACATGACAAATGTATAATAGCAAAAATTCAACAACTCTGAAATTATTCAATGGTTTTCATCTCTGCCACATGATTCATGTCTTCAGGATGTAAGAGAGCGAGAGAGAAAAAAAAACAAAACAATGGATGGATGAATGTTCCAGGTTCATGGGATGTGTTTAAATCTGTTATTGCACAGTCAAAGAGCAGATAGCGGCTCCCTCTCATTTTATTACTCTTTAGAAATATACTCAAGAGTATTATGTTATCAAATGGGGAAAGGAGAGGGCGTGCACAGACAGCTGAACAAAGGCAACGCAAACAGCTGTGCCAGTGCAAACAACTGTCAGATTATTTTGCGAGTGTAAAGTTAGGCAGGTCGTGCCAATATAATACTGCAATCATATCATAGAAGCCATAAAGAGCTCCTCAGCTGTGTCTGTATGTAGATTTTAGTATTTTTATTCTTTCTTGCCATTCTTCAAAAGTAAAAAGTTGTGCTCCATTGAGATTGGTCATTAAACGTGAGTGGGTATCAAACCCTGATTAGTTCAATATCCCCCTCAGCTGAACAACAATGACTTTGCCTCATGTCTGCTCAAATGCACTCAGAGGACGGTTTGCAGACTAGATGGTTTCTCACTTGAGGTGGCTGGCTGCAGTAGGAGGATCAGTGTTGATACAGCTGATCTCTGTTATTCCAAGTGAAATATATGGCCCTGTTTGTTTTCAGAGATAGACCCAACGCTTTGCTTCAAGTTCATATTTATCTATCGAGGGAAATATGTCAGCCCAGATCCAGTTTGTACTTCTTACACACTCTCTTCTACTCATTCTACATATTCATGAAGAATTAACCTGCATTTGTCTTTATTATATTCAACATTTTTTCTGTCACATTTTGTACGGAATGGAAAGTATTATATATCAGATTCTGTTTGAACTGACTTCTCACCTTTTTTTCATGTTATTCAACATGACAACAGAGCAAAAACATCTCAATTACACTCGTATCTCCCTTTGAACTGTGTATGATGAGAGGTGGTGTTTTTTATGAGCCATGTTCCAACATATATGAACATTGTTATTCATAGTGTTCTAGGCTTTAAAGAAATGACACCTCTCAACACCCCGTAGGTGTTGAAAAGGTGCCAGTATCAGTGTAGAGCAGTAATTTTAGAGTTGTGTGCAAGATACAATGTTTTGTGGAAGTGCCACACACCCATGTGATGGATTTCCCCTTAAGAAAGTTTGATTGGTATCTATAAGGGGAAAAACACAAAAATGAGTAAAAGCATTGTCCGATACCCTTGGCAAGAGTCAAGGTAATGCTCTGTGTTTGAGAATTCTCAGAGGACTAATGTTACAACGAAGAACCGTGAGATGTGTTTACATGCAAGAAAAATCTGCAAATTATGGAGATTTAATTCGTTTAAAATTCCTTTGGATAAATTACATTCACACAATGTGATTTGGACACTTTAGATAATATTCAGGTTAGATTCTGCAGCAAGTGGTTGAAGTAATTATATTACCTCAGTGGTGCATGAGGCAATACAGTATTCTTCTACGTCTTTGGAGGGCAGGGGAAGTCCCCTCGTCTGTGTGCTGTTTGACTGGACTGGTTGAGTAATGCAGCCTGGGATTAGGTGGAGCAGCCTCACAGCAGCAAACCCTCCCTCATACTGATCTGTCTGGACCCACACAAGCGAATGGCTGGATCAGAACCACAGCTGGCCTATGTCCTTCTACTGTGCCAAACCATTCATACATTAGTGTTAAAGCTGGAACATGCACATATTTTTTTTTGAAGTGTAGAGTAGTTATAAATTAACAAATAAATATGATTTACTACACATTAACAACTCTTGCCAAATATGTATGAGAAGACATGTTTTTGCCTTTTGATTTATGTTCATTGGCTATGTTTTGTTATAATGCAGGAGGTGTAACATTTGTAGCCCAGTGAGAATGCATCCTGACAGTAAAACAAGTACTGGCAACATTGTCAGTACAAAACACCAATGCAAATTAGATAATTATGAACAAACTTTTTATGGGACAGAGTTGACATTAACAGCTCATGCCTTTGTGACTGTGTGTACATTTCTAATTCCCTTGTTGGCCACAAAATGGCTTTTGAATGAACAAATTTCCACCTGTTTTATGAGCATTTTAAATTTTGTGCAAGAAAAACAGAGTGGAAGTCAGACCTGTCAGGTTGTGAGAACACAAAAATTATAATTGTATGCAATTGTAAATATTACAGAAAAGTAATTTTACCATACTACAGATTTGCAGGTATTGCCACATTGCTACTGTTTGAACAGGAAAAAGGTAAAATTGCATAGTTTTGCGGAATTGCAAGACCTTCTCTATCCTGATGTGCTTCACTGAAGTCACAGAAAGTTCAGTGGTAATTTTCCCACAAAAGCCTCAGAATGTTTAACATAAACATTTTTTTTTTATGGCCAGTGAAATATTTGTTTACCCAACACATGGATGTGAATAATTTTTTCAATATTTTGAGGCATAACCCATGTCCTGTGGGTGTGTTTCCTATAGGTGTGGCAACCAGCATTCAGATGGGTTGTGGCTACTGAGGCTAGAGGCATAGCACAGTAACACAGCATTAAATACAGACATACAGCATGAAGCAAAAAAAGAGAAAAAAACAGAAAAGAAAGAAAGGCAGATTGGTGTTTCTTCAGCTCAGACTCGTGCTCAATGTTAATTTAAGGTTGACAGCTTATGAAGATAAGTGGGATGTTGGGGTGGGAAGGAGGGAGGGACAGATGGCTATGATAATAGTGATAGTGATCTAGGTGATTGACAGTAAAAAATTGGATATTCTTACATCTCACTAAGCAGCTTGTCTTATCATTGTGTTAAATATAAATGTAAAGTTGTTCTACAGGTAAAGATTGTATGGATAACTTTACATTCTTTTGTGGTTTACAGCATAAAAACTGGCCACCCTCTTAGTGTAACTGCAGTAAAGGCCCCTACACATTTTAGCTGACTGACTTTCCACACATACTCCTCACAGAAGTGCCCGAGCCTCACGATATCAAATCTAATACGACATGGAGCACTAATTTGGTTAAAATGAATTACAACGCCTCATTGCATCAAAGCATCAGAATATATCAGTGGTGGAAAAAAAAACAACTCACTGTGTAATATGTCAACACTAAATCATTAGACAGATGTTGAGGGTGGCAGTTTAAAAGCACAGTTAAAACATGATTAATGCTGAGACGTGACAGAATGAGAATTAATGAGCAATCCAATCATATACGTGGTTTAACAAACAGCCAAACACAGAAAACACCCTTCATTTAGCGTTGAAAGGAAGCAGCAAATATGTGACAGCCCCTCTCATCTTCATTGCTATCTTGCAACAGCTCTATGGGAAAAATAATCAAGCTATAATTTACAAATGCACAATTATGTACACAAAGAGCTGTCTTTGTCTAATTAAAAGAAACAATGATTAGTCTGTGAGACAAAGTAGAGGGGAGGTGAAAACTGTGCAGAGTATCTTGATAAAAGCTTGATTATTTGATTTGGTTTAACTGTACCACTGGGCCTTGTCACATATTTTTCATAAAGTGGCTTTATACTGACAGAGCACTGAACTACTCCACTAACTTCAGCACCAATCAGCTGTATGTAACTGGTTGGAAATGGGCTGTATATTATCAAAAGATTACAATCTAAGCTGTGCAGTGTGTTCATGTAATTCATGCCATATCCTGTGAGGGCCCCGGGTTAAACAGACAGACTTAAGCTACATGAACGAGACTTCAATCTCTGAGAGGCCCCATCAGTACAGAAGGGGGGAATTTGCTGCTGGCAGTCTATCTTGAATGACATTAGTTTAGACGGAAATGGAACAGCAGTTATTGAGAAAACGTGTGAGCTAAAATTTGTGGGGTTTTAGGCTTGAGTGTTTTGATGAAGAAATCACATTTTTATTTGATATTTTAGTATGGCAAAGACCTAGGTGATAGATTGGGTGTGTGTGGCACACAGCTGGTTTGTGTGTTTCCTGAGTCGGCAGTGGCAGCCTCTCTGGGGTGTCTACAGTTTAGTGTCCTTGGAAAGACTCAGCTGGACGCCTACATTCAGGGCCAGGCTTTAGTCCCAGTGTGCAGCAGTGTGAAGTGACAGATTGAAATGGTGAGGGAAGTGTTTAACCCCTGCCACCCCTCCAATTAACCAACTTGTGTCCCATTTCCTAAAGGATCTTGAGAACATATTTATTGGAGAGGGGCTTTGACGTGGGTATGAGTGAGATCTTCCTGTCCCCACAGAGGTTCAGTCAGTGTGTTTAGTTGGTTGGTTTTTGAACTGTCGAACTGTCATTACTTTTGAGTAAGAAAATATAAGTAATAAAAGTCCCTATACTTTAACAGTATAAAACTTTTTGGAAATATTTGTGGAAAGAACTTAGAAGCTTTACACCTCTGGGTGGGTTTGGCTGTGGATGACATCTGGGGTCATTGTTGCTAGGAGTCACACTGTTATAATAATGGAGATACAAAGTGTTTTTCCCACATTCACACGCAATGTGGGATGTCAACTGTTCATTAGAGATTTGCACTGAAATGTAGTTACTAATTATCCTAGCTTGGTAACATCACCAAGGACTTGTAGTGACAAGAAATCACAGTTTGTTTGGGATTGTCATGGTTTCAAGGTGTGTATTATCTATGAAATGTATCAGTTTTTAATCTTCACCACTTGTCCAGGTTTTGAGCTTAGACCTTTGGGATGTTCTACCTCACTCATAATTACTTAACCCACTCAAAAACACAAAATTAATGCAATGCAAGTCTGAATTCAACACTTACTGACCTGGCAACAGACAATGCTGCATTTATGGCACAAATGTTATTGGTTGGTCCGTGAGGTGCTGAATTAACTTCTAAGTCTTCTATCCTGATGAAAACATCATGTGTGCATAAGAACATGCAAGTTCATGAACGTGTGCTACATTTAAAGTTGACAGTTTGGGTATCTGATAAAATTGGTTACAGTACATAAGCTCCCACATGATGTTACTTTTTGTTCATGTCATTTTATGTGTGCTGAGTTCCTCCCCAGTGTTGTGTTTGTCCTGTGTCACATAAGGAACCAGAGTCCAGCTACTGTTTACCCTCTCTCTCTTCCTGGACAGACAACATGATAGTAAATAGCTGAAACAATAACATATGGAGTCACAGATGATTTTTGGAAATGATCAAATCACAGCTGGGGCTAAGCTACGTGAATCCCTGAGATGGTTTGCTGGTTAACTGCCTGTATAATGGAACTGAAGTGATTTAAAGACGTATTGGTGCCAACCCACACAGATATCACACCAATCAAATTACACCACCAACATCTTCAGCTGAAACCAGAAACACATGTATGCAAACAGTATAATAATATAATATGTTTTGCTCATTCAAGTTTGACAGAAGCATGAGTCACGACAAACAAAGAGTTTATGCACTTGTTAGGAAAAAATGGATTTTAAATTCAGTTGGACTTTAAAAAATACAAAACAGGTATCAGGCACACCATTCTCCCTCTGAACTTGAAAAGATAGAGATGAAACTATATCACTGACCTGATCTTTGTGTTGTCACCAACAACAATGAGGAAAAAAAGCACTGGTGTTCAGGGATAATGACCCTTTTCTCTACAGATTTTCAAGCCTCTTAAAGGCTCTCAAGCTGCCAATCAGCACCTGATTAACACCAAAGGCCTCCCCCTTTCCCCTCCCTGCTTTCATCTCTACAGTGATCTACCCTGTGAGTGTAATGGAGACTGTGGACTTGTCAAAACCGGGTCTGTGGACAGTCTGCATCTTGTTATTAGCACCTCAACAGGTTTTACCGAAGCCAAGAAGGAATAAAGCTTGGATGCACTCAGTCATCTGTGTTTTTTTCCCTCCTTTTTTTCCTCAAAGCTTGTAGCGGCAAGGAAATGATCATTATGCTTCATCATAACTCCATTTCCCTTTGAAAAATGTTCAAACCAGCTCTTAAATTTGGTCATTTTCTTGGACCTTTCTACCTACTTGACATGATTGCTTTGAACTTGAGTGTCAGAAAGAGAGAAATTCAATCTGATCCACTCCAATGCTTTTCACTGACAACTGAAGAAAATCTTCCCAGGTTAACGATAGGTCAGTGCTGAGTGGAGGAGTATGCATTTACCGTGTCCCTTGAGAGCGGCTATCTGATGGTCCATCTGTTTAGCAGGTATAATAGGACTGGGTCACAGGTGAGCCACAGATGGTAAAGATATATGTATCAGTGTGTCTAAATCTTAATGGTCCTAGTGATTCATAATCTGCTATTGTAAGGCTCTAAGCTTATATTTCAATGAAACATGCAGCTTACAGTACTTAACTTGCTTTTTTATTTTCATATACATTATTTGATATTACACAAGAGGCCTAGTTACATTTCATTACATACTTGTGTGGGAGGAGCAACTAAAACGCACGGTGAGATCGAAATGCTTTACAACTCTTCGATATAAGCCAAGTTTAATGAGCTGATTTGCGTCAGCGTTTTGTGTCTGATCTCAAAGGCAGAAGGTTTTCAGACTCTGGTATCTGTGGTATTTATTTCCATTTTACGAAACTTTTGAAAGAAAAAAAATGAAATACCAAAACCTTTTGCCTTGTCAACAAAAATCTGTATAATTGTTTCTCCAAAGCTGCTCTGAAATGGTCCTTAAAGCAAGAATGTAACTTTTGCTGAACAGCAGTCACTACAGTAACAAGTGACAATTATGGGATAAGAACAGCAATAGCCACCATAAGCAAACAGTCATACAAGACCAAGTAAGGTTGTAGATGGAGATGAGAGTACTGAAGGGAGGAAAGGTGAGTTTTATTACTTGTGAATTAAACTTCTCATCTCTAAGAGGAACAAAGTGTTGAAAGAATGTCTTTCATAGCTTACATGGTCTGACTTTCAAGCTTAGAAACAATCAATCAGAACTATTATAGAAAATTTCAGTGGCTCAGTATTAATCAGGGTTTTCTGTTCAGGCTTCAAAAGTGACTTCAAAAGTTAAAAACATGCCCATTTTCTGAGAGAAAGGCTATGTTTTTTTTTTATGTTGCCTGCATTGCAGTATTTCCATATGTGATGTCTACTTCATAAAAACCTTGTCAAAGTGTGTGCAAGGATAAAGGAACACAGAAAAAAACACACAAAGTGAGTGATATTTCTGATGACAAGGCACTCTCTGTAGGTTTACCACACTCAGCTCTATTAGGAGCATGTTTATTTGAGTCCAGCTCAACAACACATGCATATAGTATTTTATTACTAAAGTATCGCCATAGGACTTTCAGGGGAGCTTTGGGGTGTGCTTTCAGGAAAACACAACCACTTATTAAAGTCTAGACGCAATATAAAACCATCAGAAGTTCTGGAGTAAGCACTCACAGGCTCTCATGGACAGAGCTGTCAGTGTCTGCTCAACCACGCTGGTTTTCTGCTGCTGTCTGTGCAGTATTAAAGGAGATTTAGCGCAAACATCAGTATATCGATTGTAATGGATAGTGACAGAGCAAAAGGAAGCCACTTCACAACATGGATCAACCAACAGTAGGACAACAGGAACACAAACAAAACTTTAGTCATTGTCTTATCCATCAGTGTACGATATAATTTGTGGTGATAATCATACTATAAAAGGCATGTGACAAAAGGATTTAAGTCACAATAAGTCTGGTGATTCTTCAGCCTGCAAATATAGAAGAATGAAACAATTTTTCCTGAATATTACTCAAGCTGACTTGTGCTATTTACAACCCTAACGGATAATTTTTTACTGGTGACTTCCTCCGGAGCAGAGCCAAGACATTCCACAATATCCAGAGGTCTCCCACCTGCAGCACAGTTTAGATATCAGAACTAGATTTACAAGCTCTGAAACCGCATTCTAGTGGCTAGACCTGTAGACCATGCAGAGGGAAATAACCTGCTGGTAGGTCTCAAGAACAAAAACCTTCAGCTTTAAAACAATTTCCTGCCCCACCTTTTCCTACAGGTAAGAGCACGGAGCATATCTCCGTGTCTCTGCATCTCCGTATCACAACAGATTCTTTCATAAAAATAATCTGCGTTTAAACAGATTTCCCTAATAACATCAGAATTAATAATATGACA
Source organism: Polydactylus sextarius (assembly GCA_016801845.1). Classification (NCBI taxonomy): domain Eukaryota; kingdom Metazoa; phylum Chordata; class Actinopteri; family Polynemidae; genus Polydactylus; species Polydactylus sextarius. Next base: position 9,097,212 of record CM028911.1, on the reverse strand, counting down.
AAATAATTTGTGAGCTTGGTAACATCATTATGTGACCCTTTTGATTATACATTCCAACCTGAAGTTCAACAAAAAAGCAAAGTGATTATACTACAAGTAAAGTGCATCGGATGTGTCTATGCGTCTGAGCCCTTGCCATTTCAAACTGTGACTCACATTAACGATAAATGAAATTGGAAGTCCGGGAACAAAAGAAGGGAAGAAACAGCTTGGTCAGTATCTTGACATTCAAAGAGAAATCGTGAGCACTTTTGGAATGAAAGCATTTCTCTAATCTTTTAGCGAGACATTGAGATAGAGAACATAGCAAGGTGAAAGGAATGGGGCTGCTTGTGTCTGTGCACAGGAACGGGTCTCAGGAGTCCAGAGGTCTGGCCCACTCTTCAAATGGCACAGTGTTTGTTGGGGAATGTGCAATTATGGAGGCCAGGCCTTTGATCCAGGTTTTCCATCAGGGCTAAATTGTCCTCACATTGAGCGCTGCAGTGTATCCTTGGGCACTCCTTTATATTCTGCTGCTCTTTCATGTGCACCCCTCTGGAACTCAAAGCATCCCCTCTTGAAAAGTGAGCTTTGGCCTGTCCATGCTCCAGTGCGGTAGAGAAGAAAAAAAAAGCCCATTATATCTATGTGTGTGTGTGTGTGTGCAAATGACCATACACTGTGCAACAAGTCATTTTATGGAAAGAGTTAAGAGTCTGTGAGTTGTGTGGTATTACAGGATGTAAGAGTGGTGGTGTATTTCATATTGCATGTGTTTAGGTGTGTGGCAGAAGTGTTTGTGACAGGAAGTTTGTGTGCCTGCGCTTGCGTGAGTTTAAGTCTGTGATTGTGATTCTTTCCACATGCTCTCATGTGTTATCTGTCCTCTTCATAATAACTACCAACTCTGTCAGATTAACCAGAGGGACTTTCTCTCTTTCTTTTTTCTTCTGATGACCTCAGTTACTCCTTTTTTTCTTACTTCAAGGCTGAATTCTCCCTTGCTTCCTTCTTCAAGATTCCTTCACACACTTAATGTACTATGAGTTCATATGAGTAATCATCAAGGCTATTAATACTCCAAGGACACCTCAGATCATAAGATCAGTTCCCTCACAAGATGGAGATATTGTAGTGTGTCCTCATGTGACTTAATCATTTGACATGACAATACAAGTAGGGCTCTATAATAATCAACCACAAAGTGAGACCAGATGTTTTATATGGAAGTAAAATAACAGTGCCTATGGAGGTATTTCACTGGAATGTCCCTCACATGAGTTTTCAGAGGGCAGAGTGTTGTGTGCTTTCATTTACAAGCATTTGCAGTCTAAACTCATTGTAACTGTGTGTACGTTGGAATACTTTTCCTCCGAAGTCTACGTGCATCTGTGGAGGAATAAAAACATTTCTTGAGTCCATCAAACCGTGAATAATGCTGAGTTTTATTCAAAGTGTCCCTGAGAGAAATGAAGCATTGGTGTCTCTTCTGCACAAAAACAGTTCAGAGAAATGATTTGGTCTTTGAGGAAACTATCTTGCCAAAAGTAATAATGTAGGTCTTTAGATGTTGAATCTAAAATTGTCCTGTCTTCAGACAGGCATCATCATCAACACAGCAAAAGCAATGAATCTAAAAAGGTAAAACATCATCCAACTTCAGATATTTAAGTCTCATATTTGACTTTGTAAGCCATGCTAGCCACACAACATGGCTGTAGGGGTGGCAGTGTCAGTGTGTGTGTTTATTTGATGGACTGCTATGCGATTTACGTAGAGATATTCACTGTCTCCAGAGGATCAATCTTAATGAGCTTGGTGGACCACGGAATTTTCCTTTAGCATCACCACGGGGTTGATATATTTGGTTTGGGTTAGTCACTGGTCTTGACAACTAACAGATGGATTGCCATGAAATCTGGTACTGACATTTATGTCTACCTCATGATGAAGTGCTACAATTTTGGTTCCTTTCATCTGATTCCATCAGGTCAAAATTTGAAAGTGATCAATACTTTAACTTATAACATAATACTTGCAAATTTACTGGCATCATCAACCTCAGCTGCACTTTTCTGCGCTATTTAGTGCCAATTAGCATATGTGACCACTCAAACACCTTAACTTGAATGGTGAGCATGGTGAATATTTTCCTTTACTATACTACCATAGCTATTTACTGTTAATGCTTACTTTATGGATGAAACACTGTCCTCATTCAGAAGTCTCTAGCCTGTCTCAGGAACCTGTTTATCTTAAAATTAATCAGTGTGAGTGAAATATGTTGTTTTTCTATAGATGTGTCAATGTTTCATATATAGCCGCAGGCTGAGTACACATGGCTCTACATGTTACAAGCTTCTACTTGTCATAGACATAAAAGTTTTATGCCATCATTCAGACTGCTTACTGCTGTAATTTTAAGGATGAGGACATCATGTGCCAAAGGGATGGTTTCTTGGTTTGTAATCATGCTTTTACTGATTTTAATTCAGTCTCTGCTCCACTGTTTTCCCACATGTGATGTTTCTTTCAAGTCTTTGTATTGAGCCGACAGTGAGAACTGTTGGTGTCTGAAAAGTTATAGTTACAGATACAAGTTTAGTTTGAATACCTAGCAGGAACACTTAGCTCCACAGCATGTTTGGCGAAATTACTAGGCTTCATATTTCATCTACTTCCTGTGGTTAAGGTAATAGCTTAATCCCACAGCCCCCCACTCTGTATCAGCCTGCTGCACCTCGACCCCAATCACTTCAACTGCTCTCGGAGTTTGGAGGACCTCAGCTGTTGAGCTGTGTTGAGCTGCTGTGTTAAATAGCTGCAGGAATGTGTTTTAAGTGGTCTCTGCGTTTTGGATGAGGCCAGGCCAGGCTCTACACTTAAACCTCCACTCCCCTCCTTTTTCTTTGCTGGTGAGGTGCCAGGCTCTGCTGCAGAGTGGTGGGTCCCCTCTGAAGGTGATGGTGTGAAAGTGTGTGTGCACATTACAAGCATGTTGGTGAGGCTGGGCCTTCGTTAGTGGCTCCCAATGTGGTGAGGAGAACTCTGACGTGATGTCTCCTGTTTCTGAAGTCTGGGCCTTTGTGCTGTATGTACTGTCACTCAACTCCAGAATAAACATGTATCCTCTGCATACCCAGAAACCACGAGTAACCTGCACCGTGTCTCAGAATATCCACTTGGCCCTTTAATAGATTTTTACTGCGCTTTATCCTCCGCCAGCTGCTCATTACACTCTCCAGACAGTGTAGTGCTACAGAGGAGTCAAGATGGAGACCTTATTGCTTTATCTCTCTGGGGAAGAAGCCTCTATAAGTATTCAATAACAATTAAATGAGCCAGACAACCCTTTTTGTCACAGAAACTTCAGATGACTGTGAAACAGCCTCATCTTGTTTGGATTTATCAACACAGCCACACAGACAAAAAGAAATCCATGATGCCTTTGTTGTTTTTATGAAGGTTTTAGGAAGCATGACTGGGAAGAGATATTTCAATCCTATGAGACACATTCACTTCTGATAAAAAATGTATTACCACAGACAAAGGGAGGTGCTTGGTAGTATTAGATCGGGCTGGGACTGGTGCCGATGAGAGCTTGGCTGGCTGCCCTGGAAAGCCACACATGAGTGTATTTAATTGCCAGACAGACCAGGATAATTCTTCCATAATCTGAATTTATACAGTTACTTGAGTGGGGCCACAACATGCCAACAGTGTGCGTTGGATATCAAGATGGAGTGCCTGGTGCACATCAGCAGAGGCAGAGAAAGACAGATAATGTGGGTATTGTCAAGTTAAAGGGCCCCATCACTGTACCAGTGACTGTAATAGCCGTGAACAAGCACTGCTTCAGAGCCGACCTTCCATGTCTCCGTCAGACAGAGACAGGGAGACATAAAAACAACCCTCAGCCCTTGACAGAGCGTACTTGTCTGGGGACGGCTTTTCAATCTGGTTATCTAGTGATATGCAGACATGCGAGGGCCTCTCCGTGCCCTGTAGAGTCAGTGGTAGGAGTGAGAGTGGCCTTGCTTCCTCTCAAGAGTTTTCTGAGTGCCACATTCATTAGAGACCTCCTGTCATGAAAAGAGGATAGTGTAGTGTGTGTGTATGTGTGTGTGTGGCTTATTTCTTTGTGCATGGTTGTGCATCTCTATATGTTGTGAGTGTGTGTCTGGTAAGGTGCCAACATCTCCAGTGAATGATAGATACCCCCACTAAGGTCAACACTCCCCCATCCCCAAAGTGTCCCTGTGTTTTTCCTTGACCCTTTCAAGAGGTCGTCTTGCCTTGTTGCATCTGTCCCACTCTGGAGACACTCAAGGAGAACCAGTGCTTTTTAAAAGGCAGGGTGCAAGGCTAGGCTTCCCTTCCAGTTGTAGATCTTTCATGCCTGCTGTGTCTCCGGCCATGAGGAGCTATGAAGAATGATTCTGTGTGGTCCAAACTTTCTCTGATGACAAGTCTGTCAGTACAACTTAATCTGGAAGTTCCTTTAAGTGCATCTAGACATGATTCTTGAGGCAAAATGTTGTATGATAATGGTTAGCTAAAAGAATGTGTTCCTCATTTAGATTAGATGATATTAAACGATAGTCAAAATCCCACCTTCTGGCACTTCGGAAATCCTGAAAGACTTCTTAGAGTCTTTTGGAATCAATTTTATTTTCCTTTTTTCAGTTATTAACATAAATGGCTGCAGGAGGACATTTATATTTAATAGTAAACAGTTATTTAATCTTTCCTAGTTTGTTATGACTTTAATTTTCATTTAGCGATCTGAAAGGAAGACAAACAACATTCAGTGTTATGTAGATTACAGTAATTCTGTTCTCTGCTCTTCTGTTTGCCCTGTACGTTTTCGTTACGCAGGTTAACTTTTGATTTTAAATCTGGCCACAGACTGTCCTCCAACTGTCTTTGGCTGACATTGATTTGTTTTATATCATTTTGCAGGCCATGCTTCAAATTTAATTTTATTTGAATGTAGGTTCCTTGACTATGCAATTGAGAGTTTTTGAATCTGTGGGTAAATCTTGTCATCTGGAAAGTACATAATCAAGGTCCATCTGCTATCGACATCCAGCCCATGCACGACATTAGATATTATCTTCCGGATGAGGTGGATGTGTTTTTGGTTTGGAGGCAATCTGATGATTTTTTGACTTACTGAATGTATTCTCTCCTTGACCAGGGGGTATGTTTTCATCCGTCCTTCTTTTCTGTGTGATGAGTGGTCTGGCCCCAAGTGAGCAGTAAGTACTTTTCATTGCTGAAGGCGGTGCACAGTACTAGCAGTACAGTCTAGCTGTTATTGCTTAACACACAGTCTGTATGTTCAACTGGAGCAGAAGAACACACAAACATGTGCATATGGCCTCTTGAATTTTCAGGACTAATCTCTCCCATGAGAATTAGCCCTCATTAGAGCTCACTACCTCAGGTGGCAAATCAGTAATATAATCCCATCCAGAATCAGGACTAATTGAAGGTGGGTGACCAGAGGTGACTCTGAAGCTTTGCTTTTCAAATAGAAATTCATTTAGCTCACCATCAAGTAATTGTGTAATGAGAAACACAACCTTGCCAGCTCAATAACAAATTCAATTGCAAGCTTTCCATTTCCAAACGCAAATGATATGACTCTAAACATATCAACTATACAAGATATTTTTATTATTCTATTATAGTGGTTAGCCATCAAATTGCAAACTGTAACACAGAATTTTCCAGGGTCGTACAAGAGCATGATAAATGTGGCTGACACATACAATAGTTTGGCTGTCGGAAACTTCCATGCAACATGGAGCAGAAACTTGAGGCCTCAGTCGTGAAGTGATGGGCTGGACTCTGCAGAGGAACCCCCTGCTTGGAAGCAATTTAGGCTGAAGAGATGCACTCTAAATCATCTGTCTGTGGCCTGCAACAAAGCAGGACTGGGCTTAGCAACGATAGCCTTTGAGTGCACAAACCCTCTCGTCTCTGCAGAAATGTTACCGACTTTCTTTCTTAAGCTAATAATAACACGGAGAGATTTTTCTTTCCTATATTCAGACTGTCTCATAAGTCTGTGTATAGTCTGTATGAATCAGCAGAATTATGCACGTCGCTACACAGTGCGAGGATTTCCAAATACAGTGCGATTCTCATCTACTGTGAGACTAATAGCTTCTATTTGATTTGTTGAATTATGAGAGAGCTGAGACAAGAAACAACAGCACATGAAGGAAAAAATAACACATAAAGGATTGTGGAATGTTTTAATTACAGTAATTTGGATGAGGAATTACATGTGGCTACTGCGCTCCGGGTGAAATGTATTGTATGCACTCCATGGCTAAGCTATCATTAGTGAATGTGTGGGAGGACCATCACAGCACGGAGTTGACTTCACACTGTAATCAAATGGATCCATAGGTTAATAAATATTCACTACAAGGAGCAAAACAAAGGCGGGTAGCAACCTTCGAAAGCCACTTCTAAGTCCCTGCTTTGTCATTATGGAAACTGTTTGGCTTTGTCTGCTGTAATAGTTTTGCCACAGTGTCTTGCAGCCTTGGAGTGTTGTATGTGACAGTGTCAAAGTTTAAAAATGGTCACAGGATGTTGGGCTGTGAGAAATCTGCGCATGAGAGAATACATGAAAGCAAAGCAGGGTACTGTGGTTGACAAAACTACATATTGTGATAGAGATTGAGAGAATGAGGACACAAACGAGGAAATGGGAGAGAGGAGGGGAGAGTTCAACAGTGAGGGAGTAAGTGGGGAGGGCAGAGGGAGGGATAAAAGCAGGAGGCCCAGACAGGCTAGAACAAGAAAGCAAAGAAAAATATCTAATTGGAATCAAGTGTCCTGACAGAGTGCGTGGGCGACTGAATTCCGCAAAGCGTGCTGCTTTTCCACTTGCAAAAAAGAAGTGAGTGTGAGAGTGTAAAAGAGAAAGGAGGGAAAAAATAATTGAAAATCCCCTTGCTTTTGAGTAATTTTATTTCTGGGCGGGTTTGGTTAAGACAAATGATAGAAGGGTGTGGAGGTCGGCCACAACAGCATTTCCATTTCAAACTCCTTTTTGCTTGCAGGCAATAGACGCTATACTGCCTGTGTGGTTGGCTTTCACACAGAAGGAAATGCTATCCAATGACAGGCTTAAAACCACTAATTAAATTTCCAAATTTCTAATGAATCCTAATTGCTAATAAGTGTAAGGCGTGTGTTTCTGTGTATGTCTAGAACCATGTTCCTGTGTGGAAGGATGAAGGGGTCAAAGGGCGCGGCTGGCTTTTATGGGGTCTGTGTCTGAGACTGTTCTCCCTGATTCTATATTCTCTGTTGTTCATCTGGGAAAATGCTGAGGAGATTTAATTTGTAAGGTTATTCCTGAATGCATATATCTCTGGATTAAATTCATAACTGCGTGTGGGGGAGATTATTTAATTGATGACTAAAAAAAGAAGGGAGAACCAGAACATTTAGAAGTGTATCATAACTCACAGCGCACCACTTCCTTTAAGAGCAGAACTCAACATTTTGATAAACTGACTTATTTCCGGTTAGATGAGAAGATTGACTCATGTCTCTATGCTACACATAAAGTTAGTGTCTCTAACTTCTCTGTCTCTAACAACTATCTCATAGACATGAGAGTCAAGGTCATGTAAGAGAGTTTAGCATAAACTCACAGCCTCATTGGATTTGTCCTGTGTGTGTATGCATGTAGTAGACGGTTGTTGCTGAGTGTATGATCCTTCGTGGCACATTCATATCTCTTCACACATTCGCTCATATGGTTAAAAGTAGATCAAGGCTTTAAGCTACAAAGTGGAAATGATATCTCAGCTAAAGGACTGATCTCTGTCCGTTGACCTTTCTATCCAAGGTAAAGCTTGCAGTTTGTTTCCAAGTCCTGGTGAGAGACTTGGGGCCCCCGCAGACACTCTGCCTGACCACCAGGCAGAACCACAGGATATAGCTTTACACATGACATATCGCAAAGGAAGCGGGCCAGATTTAAGCATGATATGCATGACAGTGTTTTTCTCTTTTTTCTGGTTTTCTGTTATAACTGATGAAAATCAATCTGTGGATGTTTTCCCATCATGCTGTACTGTACTGTTGTTCCTGCTGTGTGGGCTTCCCCCTCTGAGTCCTCTGGTGGAGCACCGTGGTTCTCTGGTTTAGGAGTTGAGACACAATGCTTTCTCTCTCTCTCTCTCTCTCTCTCTCTCTCTCAGTCTCTTACCCTCTGTCTCCTCTTTTTCTCTCTTGTTCTCTTGAATACAAATCTCCTTGAGAGGGAAGTTTGTGTTCTACTTTGGTGGCTTGCTACCCCCCCAATAGCACATGTAATACAGATGAGTGTGGAAAAAGAGAGAAGTGTGGGTGGGACCTTGTAATATTACTGTATGTATGCTAAGACCCCCCAAGGCAGTAAGGGGCCACCCGGGCAAATATCAACTGTAAGGTGACAGAAACTCAAAGTGTTTTAAGCTCCAGTTGAAGTGAAATTATCTCATCAAACTCTCAGGATTAAGAACCATTTTAACTTTTGCAAAGCTCACAGACTTCATGAAAATTAGCATCAGTCTCTGCGCTGAGTTCTATGTTTACAATATAATGCGTGAAGAGCAGTATATAATGCCAGCCAGCTGTATTCTTGGGCTATGTTATGTGTTAATTAGTCCCACTTCTGCTGTAATTAGTGGTTACAAGAGCAGAGACATTGTTAGTTCAGGGTGACGTTGGTGCTGTAGAAGTCACATCTGTAACCGTAAAACATTCCAAACAAATAGGGCTCAGAGTGAGTTTTTCCAACAGATTTCTTAAATGGAACACCAGGTTTTGCCCCTCCACATATATCCCACCACCTGTGACAGGGGGAGTGATCGGGGACCACTTTGAGAGTGTAATTGAAAACCTAAGGCTCTCTCTGTGGTGGACACGCTATTTGAAACTCACAGGGCACAGAGGGAAACTTAACTCTAGTTATTGTTCGCTCTATAACCATAATCAAGGGAACACCCTTTCTCACTATAAAGTCAAAAATAGTGGTATGAAGTGAGAGTCCTCTGCTGATAAAAAAATGCATTACGTGCCATATAGTGTTATTTGTGGACTTTGTGGGTAGTTAAAAAAAAAAAAAAACAGAATGGAAATGTAGTGTATTAGAGCAGCTCTGTGGAACCGCTTGTGCTCCAGCTGCAGACAGGAGGACATTTTTCATTATAGACGGTGTTGTTGCTGCATTGTTCTGTAGCATATCTGCACTTGACATTCGACTATAGCCGCAAGGCAGGGTGTACCTCCCTTTCTTTTCAAAGAATCTCAGCCGAACACTCTCATCCTGACACACCCCTTGAAGCATAAACATTACGAGATTCCAGGCTGATAGCTAGACAGTCCTTCTCTGGAAAAGCCCATCCTTCACAGTTCATTCATCCTACTCAGTCAAAGGTCAAGGTAAAGCCTATGGAGGCCAACTGTAGGTCATGTGATTTTATTAATCTCTATATGAGGTGCCTCACATATATATTACATAAAGAAACATGCCACTTAACATCTAATTTAGACACTTTTTTTCAAATATAGTACTATACATGTATAATAAAGTACAAGACAGAATCAATTTGATCAATTTCATTTTGTTGAAAGGTGACATGCAAACAACATCAGCATCAGTACATCACAGCTTTGTAAGTGTTTTAAAAAACCTTTTATGATGGGTCATTGACAAGTTGACACGTTTATATTATAATTATTTTGCCAACATGTGGAGTGATGATCAAAAGTGTTGCTGTTAAAGAGAAAAACCTGCAGGATGCATCTGATACCATCATGTTTTATTGCATAACAGACATTTTGCTGCAATTCTTAATTCTACTGGTTTATTATAATGTTTTTTTTTTCCAAGAGCTAGTTGAAATTCATATTAGCAAGTATGTTAGGTTAAAAATTCATAATATTTTAAAGCTGCTTTTTTCTGAAGCTCCATCTTTCTGATGATAAATATTCTAGGGGCATAAAATAAAAGGACTTTTATGTCAGATCCACTTGGTAAGAGACAGGATGCTGGATCTGCAGCCTTGTGAGTAAACCACTGGCTCTAGTGTGTAGTTAGAGCATCATTGCTACAAGTTTTCAACATTTTGGCAGACATGCTGTACAGCCCAATAAACTACTCCTGAACACAATCACAATATGGCATATTCTTCTCTGATAATCTCACAGTGCATCTAGATTTGTGGAAACTCAACTATAGTTTTATGAGTGGGGAGGGTTGTTTGTAGCTCTGTAAACCATCCTCTACATTTAATACAACTTTGTTCAAGCTTATTAAACAGTCACGCATCACCTCTTGAAAATTGTTAATCCAGCTGTACTCAACGTGCCATGGCACATAAACAAGTATAATGTTTGTTTTCTGCTCTCTGAGGAAAGCTCATGGTGTCTGTTACTGTAACTAATGGCAAAGGACTTGCGCTGCCTTGCCCCTAACCCTGTCCAGATGGGACGTCTGAACATTGGTTCGGAAAAGTTAAAAATAGTCCACAAAGTAACACTTCATCTATCATCCTCTGCCCTGTGGCAACCAGCTGAAAGAGAAGAAACCACGTCACTTTTTCTCAACAATGAAGGAGATGCTGGAAGAGCTTTGACATTTACAGAGATGTTGTTTTCTTTTTTGAGCAGCAAAGAAAAGAAATTCTTGAAACAGTTAATTCAGACCATCCTTTCAAAATGTCAGCTTTAAGCAGAACACAGAAGCATTTTTCCAGCGCAGCGTAGTGGACCAATTTATTAAATCCAACATGGTGCTGGGATTATTCTTCTTTGCAGTTAACACTAACAGCTTTAAGGGTAAGGCACTTCTGCCAAGCTGATTATACTTAAGTAACTGTTAAATTACATTATATTTAAAAACAGAAAGCATATCAGGACCATTTTTGTCCTTGACTCAGCTTGTAAGATGATTCAAGAAGGGAGTTGTGCTCACAGGAGTTTCACTCATGCTCTGTTTTCACTCAGGTGTTATGGTGATATGTGCCTCAGGCACACAAGTATGCTATTTTCAACAGTGTGCATGTTGTGACATATTTTTGGTACAAGCAAAATGACTGTTGCAGGTGTGCATGTGTGTTTTAACGTGCTATCTTGCAAAAGAGAACAAGGGAGGAGAAAAAAAGGAGGAGGAGAAGAAAAAGGAAGTCAGAGAGGAAAAGCAAGAGTCGGATCAGGCTCAACACGGTTCACCACAGATGGTTATTGTTTAGAATTCCAGGGTCATGATCTCATGCTGCGCTCTCCCTCTATCTCACAGACCCTGTAGGCTATGAATTAATCAAACGAAACACTAGCCTTGATATTGTAAGTACTCTCCTATCAGATTACCAACTACAGCCCCTGTCAACAGAAATCGGATTACTTAAGCAATAGGCAGAGACACTTGCGATTACAGTTGCAGCCAGCAGTGCTTTAGAAGAACGCCAGCCATGCCAAAGTTCAGGAACTAATCTTTTATACATCGAAGGACATCTGCAAGCACCTCACCTCGAGTCTATGTGACAGAGGTAGACTTCCTCTCTCTCTTTCTGCTGTGTTTACTTTGCTTTTAACCACAGGGGATATCCTGTCGGTGCACACTCTCTTTCTTCTCTTTCTGTCTTCTCAGCCAATCACAGACATGGGTGCACTGAGGATGTCAGCAGGAGAAGCCCCTGATAGATAACGCTCCAAAAAAGCCTCTTTGTTTGCACGAGACGACCAGCAGAAAACCTTTGATGGGATGAAGTGTCCTGCCTGTCACCCACCGCCTAACACCTCCCATTATCTATGTGTCCTGCTCCCTGCGTGTGATCCCCATGCACAGCGACGCAAGGCTGAAGCATTTAGCTGCTGTCACTCAGTGAGAACAGTGCTGCGGAAGAGGACATAGAGGAGCTGTCGTGGCTGACTGCTGGCAAACGAGCCACAGAGGCCCCATTACTTTCCCTGCTTGTCAGGAAGGAGTTAACCCCAAGAGTGGGGGGAGGCCAAACATTAGGCTCAATGGTAACTGAGTGTGTAATTAATGCCGCAATGTGTCCAGTCCCCAGGACCTTCTCAACCTCGGGACCCTTTCTCAGAGTCTGGAAGAGAGAGAGAGGTCAGCAGGAGGAGAGGGGGGCATCCGGGCCCCCCGTATGCCACTGCATCTGTCCAGAGAGGGGATATAGTCTCTGTAGGGGCCTCAGGCGAATGACCCTTGTCAGCCATGAAGTTATGGGAGACAACAGATTGGTCTCTGATGATGGATGTGTGGAAGGAAAGGGCATTTCATAGTCCCATGATTTACATTGACTTTCCTCCCAAACTATTGATGTTTAGTGAAAATGTGATTTAATAGCTTGACCACAACATAATTGACCCAATTAAGCTTGCTTTGGTAATTGTTTTCTTGTTTTGGCTTGTGAAACAATTTTCACATTCCAACTGGTGTATTATTTATGCCAGTGTTTAATGAGCCCTGTTTCAAAAATCTATTTAAGGAACAAGCATCATTTTGAAAATGTCTGCTTACAGTATGAATAATAGATCCACATAAATATTTTGGCTCAATCGCTGGGTGTAATAAATTACTTTGGCTCTATCTCTCGAGACTATTGATATTAAAATAACAGGCTCCCAATCACTGCAACATCAATCAGGATGAATGTTTTTCTTTTTGGAAGGGGTGCTGCTATGAAACAGTTTCTGCTGTACATCAATTAGCACATCATACATATTGTTAGTATTGTCTGACTTGGCCAGTTTGATGGAGTAGATGAGTCTGGACATGTTTAAGTCTGTTACGGCTTAGGGGGGACAGGTCATGTCCTGTCCGGTTACATCAAAGTAGCAGAAGAGAGTAAAATGCTGAGGATTGCGTGTTGAAAGCTTGTGGGCAATATGTGTGTTTGGGTGTGGTTAGTCAAACTGGTTCTGGATTTGAACGCCTCACTGATTAATGTCTTTACAGCTAAGACAGATCTTATCATGGCTCATATTTTGCTTGGAAGTACACTCCTTATTCCTGATTCATAGATTTCCTTACTTGTTCATTTTTTGGCCAAATCTTGCATTTCAGGCAACAATAGTTGCGTCTGAGTTAAATTCAGCATCATGGAGGCTGTGAGAGAATTTCTGAGTTGTATAAATAAATATGGAAAGACGTTCATAGAATTACACTTGATCTGGGAAATGTTGCTGTCAGCCATGTCATTCCATGTTTGTTTCAGATGCTGGTAACTGGTGATTAAGTGCATTTTTGGCCCCAACCGAGATCAGTCAGCCAGTAAACAATAGTGTAATTGGTTGCTTCGTCAGAGTTTGGAGTAAACAAATAACACGCTTTAGTAAGCGACTTGAGCCAGAAAGGAAACTGGCATCAGCAACCATGGGCTCAAGTCTTGAAGTCGAACGGCCTCCTATGTAGCTCTCCCCACCAGGAATCTTGATGACCAAAAGCCATGTAGCTCTCTTGTCAATGGTGGTGAGAGCCGCTCCACCACATGTGAGCATTCCTGGGGCACCACGGCCTCGCCACAAGCTCATATTTATCGTGTGTGGTTGAAACGCCACAGAGGAGCCCACAGCCAGCACATAGCTCAAGGAACACACACACACACACACACACACACACACACACAGACACACACTGTATACTCTCTGGCCTTGTTCTTCAATGTCTGTCCAGCTCCTCTCCTCTATAATATAGACAGAATCAGAAATATTGTCAATGTCAGCAATCCAACTCCTGTAAAACAAGTCTACAAAGACGTCTGGCAGCCATGAAGTCACGATACGAACAGCCTCCCATCAAGATCAGTGTAAAGGAACTTGCTTAAAGGGTGACCTACCCGGCTGGTACAGGGTAATTACTGCTCTTCTAAGTCTTTTGTATTTTAATTAACCCAAAGTTAATGGAGTTTAATCACTAACACCGAAAAAGTTCCCCCTCTTTACAATGCAAGGAGTGTACGTTATAGGAGATATAACGAGTGTAAGATAGGTTGTCTCTGACACACACAGGCCATTAGCAGCCAGTAAGAAGTGCGGGGAGTCCTTCCTCTAGGCCCTTTGATTGTGGACTGTCTTAGTAGTTTTAGTGGTGCTTGGCTATTATCATCCTCCAAGGTAACATGCAACAGTGCTTTTATGTCTTCCATGAACTTTGGACCCAGCTGGATGTGTTTAGAACTGTTATAATGTAACAGAGGTTCAAAAGATTTCACTACCTTCCATTTAGCTCTCCTGCTGACACTGTTGGGCCACTTTAATATGCTTCCACACAGGGTCTGGATCTCATCAAGGCCATATGAGGGTAGAGAGAAAGGTGGGTGGGTTGACAGGAGGGCTGGCTTTACAGGGAGAATCAATGTGATAAAGTGCGGATCCATTAGCCGCAGTGGTGGTGAAGCCTGACAGATACAACAAGCTTGTGGGTTGATTAGTACAAGTCAAGAGGGCGACATTACATGAGGGACATTATGTTGTGATAATTGCAATCAAGTGGGCCACAGTCTGTTGTTTTGACCACATTTTAGCAGCTTGTTTATCCTCTGAAGGTGTGATGTTTGACTACAGCAACGTTTGGAGTTGTTTGAAAGAAAGTCAATTATATCGAAAACAACATTTCACAGTTTCAACATACCTCAAAGCCCCCAACCCTACCAGAGTGTCAGCCTAGGCATGAGTACAGAGTATTTTCCTAGCCTATGGCGTCACTTTCCCCTGGCCTCTCTGGAGAGTGTGGTGGGACGCTGTAAAACTTTACTGAGGGGAGTAGTGCGACATGGGAGTGTCTCACCTCCATTAAAGTCCTTGCCAGGGTGCTGTGGCATTTAAACACTCATAAATAAATAACGGTGAGATCTACAAACCCCTAACATGGAGTTCCCCTCTCTGAGGGGGAATAGTGAGGGTGGGGGCACAAGGGGTACAATAGAGAAGGAAGGGTCACTGAAGGCGTGCTGGTGTAATACCAAGCTAAATGACTCAAAAAAAAAAAACTTTACAGAAACCACTAATACCCACTGGCCCTCTGTAGTCGCACAGAGCCTCAGCCAAGCCTCTGCTCCCCAGGAGAACGAGGCCACCAATAAAGTCATCATAACCAGGGTGTTTTTCTTACTCTTGTTTTACAGGCAAGGGGTTAAGTCACCAGCATCTGGAGGCCCATACTGCAATTGAGGGAAGGTCAGTGCAGGAGCAGGCTTTTTCAATACTGTGAAATAAATTGCTGGACCAAATTGTAACAGTGGAGTGGGTGAGGGCAGCTTACACAATGTAAATTTCAGTCAGGTGTGACATTAATAGGCTATATCCTGCACTTGGCAGGGTGGGTTTGTGACTGTTGTTGGAAAAGTGATGAGTGTGTGTGTGTGTGGTGGAGCCATGGATTAATCTGTTGGCTGGACTTATACACAGAGTGAGAGGGAGAATTGGGAGAAAGTGGCAGAAATGCGTTAGCACCAGAGCAGGCTGACATCACCGCAGCTAATACAATCAAAGTTCTGGTTGTAAACGAGCGCTCCAGTCCAGAGCGGAGGGGCTGGGCTATGTCAGCCTCCTGAGGTAATGCACACTGCTGTGAGTCCTGCTTGCTCTGCATCAGGAGGATTTGGAGGGATTTTGGGTGGGCCTTTTGTTGTGGTGTCCCTCTGGTGTCTGGATGGATGGACAGTGCTGGTGAAGTGAGATTGATCTGCGGTTGGAGTTGAGCCCTGTGAGCCTGACAGGGAGCAGAATGAAGAATGAAGACAAATGAAGGCCCCTGCAACAGCCAATGATTTTCATCCGCTACACTGAGAGACACAGAGTGAACAGGACAAGCGCTAGAACATAGTGTGTTTACCCAGGTGTGTGTTGCAGCTTGCCAGCTGCTCTGGAGCAATTTTGAAAGCAGACCAAAAGCTTAGCTGTATGTACAAACCTGAACATGAGGAGAGAGAGTAGTTCACAAAAATAGCTTGGTTTATTATTTTCTGAGGACAAATCAAAGCTGGGCTCTCCCACAGAAACATGCCTTTTTGAAAATCCCTGCACTACATTCCCATACTCACACCTTTCTTACCTAGGAAAAGGAAATGTTTCACATTCATGAACACTTAAAGGTATTCAGTGAGTAAAGTAGGACCAGAAATGCAGAGTCGGTTTTGCAGGAAAGTATCTGGCTTGCCTCCTCAGTGTATATCTGTAACACTGTAGATTCATATTCCCAACCCCAAATTTTCACTCTCTGCATGAGAGAGGTATTGCAACAGTTATTGGCAAAAGAGCCTGACTACAAGCTTTTTTTCACTTCAGTGTATGAAAGTATTACTATGGTAGTCATGCCAGGAAAAGTAAATCCTCCAAAGCTCTGTGCATGCACATACAAATGTGTGTATATAGGTTTGCACATGCATATGTGTGTACTTATAGATGTGTGTGTGCAGACAGAGACAAAATCAATCTCATCAGTTGTGTGGGGTATTTCCAGCAAGTCTACTGCTTCTAATTACAATAGACCTTGCAGTCATTGTCTATGTTCTCTTTCTTTCATTTGTCTGCCATCAGCTTCATATGGTTGTAGTTTGCATTAATTCATATGTGGTCCACATTTGTGTTTGTAGCCTCAGTAGTTTAATCTCAGCCCAATCACAACAGAAAGGTATGTTCCGGATGTTTCTAAGAGTGGTCCCATCCCTGCCCTCTGGATATAGAAGACCAGCTATACTCTCATTTGCCCTTGCAATAACTAGCATTGCTCAATGTGGCACAGCATAATCATCAGCACTGCATGCCAGAACACAAACACTCTTTGCACTTCAGCAAAACTGAAGACTGCAATGAAGATGAAGATGAAAGATAAAGAACTTGAAACAAGAGCAGTTATGGTTTATGAAGTGAAAAATTATCCATATGGTACGTGGACGTCTTCTTTGCGTTAAATAAAACAATGTAAAGAACATTTTACGTTGTGGGGGGTTTTGAAAGCTTCACACATGGAAAGAGGTCATGCTATTTGCAATCAAAGGAACCTACAAACTCAAAACAAACTTTACTGCACGTCGTTTATTCTGCAAAATATTATTTTTTAAGCATTGTATATATTATATATGTGATGGGTGGTGACCACAGTCAGTCTTCCATATCCCTGCACACAGTGCGTGAGGTCCTGTTGTCCTTGTCCTTCTGTACATTCTTTAAAACTCTGTATACTGTCCATCTGCCTCTGCCGGAATAGCGCCAAGACAAATTCCTGTACATTTATTTGTCTTGGCAATTAAAGGCCCATTGGCCCTTTATTGAGAAAGTGGAAGTTGTTGCAGGGCAGGCCAAAAACAGGATTAATCCTCTCGCCAACAATTGAATTTGACAATGAAAAAGAAATACAATATTCGGGTGATTAGTGGACTGTACAGAATCATTGTATTTTATTGCTTGCCTAATGAGGGTCAATCGGGACAATAATGAATGTTACTGGAGCTGGTGTGGTGCCACACGCTGAAAATGTGACAAACTGGCTCTAGTTGATGGTGCGGTTTTCCACAGAGCTGATCTGACTTGACATGTAAGGGGGTATTCCTCCTTTGGCAGAGACAGTGGAAGATAATGGCAGCCATATTACATCAACATGATGCCATGCCAGTTGCTTAACTGATGACACATCCCATGATGCAAAGCTTTAATACGCTTCCCGTCAATGGTTGTCATACGACTCTCAATACTGGTAATTTCTCAAGCTGTGTTGTAACAGAGAGAGTTGCACAATTATTCTATTTTAGTGTGTAAAATACACACGGTGATCTCCAAAGGGATTAGAGAGAGATCATTATATACTTTATGTCAATTGAATTTGTCTTTATTAAAACATGTATCAATATCAATATGTCAGTGGTATAATCTCCCACACCACTGTCTACATATCAAATTATCTCATGTGTGGTCTAAAATGAAAAAGAAACATCAGGAATGAGCGATTGAAAAAATCTCATATTCATCTGACTAAGCCAAGATCGATTTCCTTGAGGAGAGGAATTGTATTTGTATTTCACTTCAGTCTTTCAGTTTATCTCAGCAGACAGACAGTGAAGTATTGCCTCCAAAACCAGGATATCATGTGAGATACAATGATGGATATATGGATTTTTAAGTGGGAAAATAGCCCACTCCTCTCTTTTACAGTCCCACTTGGTTTAGTATAAGGTAAGATAATTTCAACTAAAATGTTGTCCTTGAACTGCATACTTAATCTTTATGCCTGAAAATCTGTTGCTGTATCCTATTGTCTGACCTTTTCCTGAATTTGTTTTGAAATGCAAGTAAAACACAAACAAGGAACACTATTTGGAGAAATATATGCAATATTATAAAAAATATGCAAAGTTCTTACCAGATAAAAACTAAGCAGAAAAATCCCCTGTTTTAGTTACCTTGTGTACTGTAAGTGCTCTGCGAAACACTGGTAAACAGAAAAAAGTCTAGAAGAGAGTTTATTCAAGGTCTTATTCCACCCCAGAAGAACTATGCAAGAAGAAGATTATTCTATTTATTTAACCACATTAATCATCCCCAAAGCCTTGTTGGATCTATTATCCTGGAAACTATCTGTCGATCAGCATTTTGCCTCCCTCATGAGCCAGACCGCCATATATTGTTTACTATTGTTAGAGCAAAAATATTCCTCAAGCTCTGCGGTGAGTTGTTAAATAGGTGCCCTGACTTTTCAAGAGTGTGTAAAAATCAAAAAGCAAATCCCTGTTCACTTAATGCCTGCCTTTTTTATTGGATATTACCCTGGATTGTCAGGTGTGGGTGGGCTTGGCTCTTCTTCAGCCTATTAGCTTCAAGCCACAGCCTCTCATCTTGCCAGTTTTTAAGTCACAGCCAGCCAAGACAAGGTGGTGGTCTAGATTTCCAGAAATCAAAGCAGATTGTTGTAAATCGTGATCATCACTTCCTTTTTGCATCCAAGGAAAGCATTTTGGAGGTGGTAGAAGATTATTCTACCAGACGCTGGTGTAATGTAGTATGTTTGGCTTTACCTATCCATCTGGAACACATTACACAGCATAAGGTACACACTGTCATGGCAACATGGGCAACATAGTCCCAGGACCGCAGCCAGATCATTGAGGTCAACATTCAAAGAAAACAACTGATGTCACTCAAAGTGTTGAGCGGAGACATCAGGTACATTTCAGATTATTAAGAGGATCAGCCCTTGTGCACCATGTTATCCTCTGCATGCTCATGCAACAGATGCATGAAAGTGCTGCACAGCTGCATATACTAGTGACCGCAGAGTCTTTTAGCTTAGTGGCTGTGGTGAGCAGACTCCATGCTGGGTGCTGTTGGGAAGGGGCCACTCTGTGGTTAATTAGCGGGCAGCGATTTGGCCCCAAGAGGAGCAGGTCGGCCCACCAGTGAGCTCACTTCCCCTCATCTTCACACTCACATGCACGGCCGCTCCCCAGCTATGAGTCAACCCATGGAGAGTGAGTGAGAGAGCGAGAGGGAGAAGGAGAGACAGGAAGTCATTTTACCCACATTGGGCCATCTCCAGCCTCATCGCCTGCCAACTCTGAGTAGTGTGATTACAGGCGAAACTGATTAAAACAAAACAACTTAACCTTGTGCCCCCCTCCTCCACACATATACAATACACCTGGACTGTGACCAACAACCCCTCCTCTTCAAAAAACTCTCACACACACACACACACAAACACAGTCAGGAGCAACAGGATGTTAGCAGGATCCTGGACGTGATCTTTTTAGACTCTAATGGCATCCTGATGGAACACAGGTGCCCCCTGAGAGTTGAAGCCCTTATACTGAATACATGAGATGACTCAATGCTGCTTTCCTGGTTTAATCATTTAATGATTATTTTGTCTTTAGGTATTTCCTCATGCTCATGCTTTGGTACCGCTCAAGAGCTTCAAACTGGTTTCTTACAGACACAGAGTTAAAAGACTTGATAATAAAGTGATGAGAAAGCAGGTCTCTGTGGCAGCCACATAAACTGCCTCTGACTTTTAAAGGATTTTCCCTGAGACATCGGATGCAGGTGCTCTACCAAGATCAAAGAGGCTGAGTAAAACCTACTTAGTTTGAGAATTCCAAAAGAGCTGATTAATTCAGTTGGTCCCACTGTAAAAATGTCCTGCAGTTTTGTTTAGAACCTGCAGCTAATGATGTTATATTCTTTTTCACTGTAATGGAAAAAAATCCAGTGGGGAATCTGCTGGTCACCTGTGTTAAATTTCACATTTTTAATAGCTGAGTATGGAATGCATCATTATATTGGTCCTCACGTCTGATATCTTGATGTCTTACATTTTCTTTCAAAAATACAGCGCATCATGGTGCACGTGGCTTTAATCAGAGACTATGTGGTACTTAGAGAATGCATCAATAAACTACAGTACCTATCATTGCCATGTGCTTAGGGGTGGGGAATTTTGCATTTTGGAAACTTAAAGGAATGCACTCAGTGAACGCAAAAATGTCATATTATGTCTTCAATGGCCCTGCTACACCAGCCACATTATGTTGATTTTAATATGGCATTTTAACTTACACTGTAGACCAGAGAATTGGGTCAGAAATGGACCGTTTCCAAAACGCAGTGAACATTTGCTGTTCGCTCATCAAATCCACCAAACATGTGAGTCCAACCCAAGGCAGTGAACCAGTGAGGGTGAGGAAGCCATCCGGCAAACAAATAAGGCTTTCACTGCAGAGCCACTCCATTGCCATGGGAACTGTGTGTTTTACTGTGCAAATCAAACATAATAAAGTGTAATAAAGTAGGTTAATACAAGTGTACAGAGAATAACGGGGCAAGAACTAAAAAGATTTGGGTTTTAGCGTGAGGACACAGCAACCTTACAGACATTAACAATAAAGTCAATCAAAAATTTCCATTTTGGTCAGTATCCCCTTGGTACATTGCATCTATGTTGAAACACTGTGTTCTGAGATGCACCATCCATCCATCCATTCATTCATCCATCCATCCATCCATCCATCCGTCCGTCCATCCATCTATCTATCAGTCATGACCAGTAATCACTAGTAAAAACTGGTTAGTAAGAACTTTTGATCTGTCAATACATGCTTGTTTATTTTCCATGGAATAAGTTAAGTACCTGTCTCACTGCATCAAATCCAATGGGCGTAACATTTCATATTAAACTGATCAACACCAAAGCAACCATGCTGAACTTCTTTTTAACCAGGGCACTGGATACTCAAACAACTCAGAGGATGCTGACTGCCGCCTTTTGTTTCTGTGCTGTTTACTGTACATAGAATATCTTATCTTCACTGCAAAAACCTCATGTGTATTTTTTTCCATTACTGCATGTTTTTAACAAACTCCTCATTCACAAACTTTCTGTCTAAAATATTCCAAACCATGTTTCTCACTGGCTGCAAAAGAAAAATCCTCTCACTGCAATGTTAAGGAGGTTTTTGAACTAGGATTTATCCTCTTAGTATGTTTATGCCAAGTACTTGGAGTTGGCTTCCATTTGCACAGTTCCTGTATGAGCATCTGGCCATAAATAAAATTTATTCAGTAATGAAACAGCTTTTCCTCCTGTAGGCTTCCAGTAGAAGATAAATGCTTTACATAAATTCACAACTTTGAAATGGTGGCATGTGCAAACACATAGAAATAAACACATATGGTATGTACACATACATACACATATTTTCATCACAATTCATCACAATTTCACCTGTGTGATCTCCACCCAGTAGTGGTAATGCTGGCACATTTCACTCAGTGTGCTCACAAACCTAGATACACCCTTCTTCTCATATCTGTACAGCAGCGATAATGAAGTTGGACAGATTCCAGACACTCCTTCAACAATGCTTGATATTGTACTCAGCACTACTATAGAGTTCCTTCAAGAGCATGAGGATCACAGGCCCAAACAGTGCAAACATAAATGAGATCAGTCCCTATGGATGACATGCACCCAGTCATTATGGAGCTTAAGGATCAGAGCTTCGGCTTTGTTCCCTTGTCATGGTGTTTTGAGGCTGAAATCCTCAGGACTGCAAGTTGTGACTTCTGATGAGGCCTCCTCACCTCAAACACCACACAGTCCTGTATCATGTCTACATACCACATCTAATGGTCACCTCAGGGATGAGTGGATTTTCTGCCTGATTTGTCCCCAATGCGGCCTCCTGTAACTGCTTGTATCCCCGCTGAGTGAATGTTTCACAGACATCCTCATGGGGAGTTGACACAGGACGACACAGAACTCGAACTACAACACAAACTGCTTTACAAGTAAGGGCAAACCAGAGGTGAAGTGCTGCTGAGAGAAATGGAGGTAAATAGGGGACACAAAGCAGCAGCTAGCAGTGCAAATACTGTACCAAGAAGGAGAAAATCCTCGCAGGACTATTACCTGTGAGGATTGAACTTCTTGTTTTGACACGCACAATACATACCCAAGAAAGGAATACCGGAGACATGAGGGTGAAGGGTGGGGTAATTGAGCAGCTTTGTGAACTATGTACAGTCACCTGAATGTACACACAAAACTTTCTTCGGAGGTTACAGTAGCATTTTCTTACTCTGTTGTTCTGTTGCTCTCTCTCTGTTGTCTGCCTTTCAACTTATGGTCACATTACACAAGTTGGTAAAAGTTTGGTGCTTCAACACAAAGTGAGACCAACTGTAAGCTTTTATTCTTATTATGTCCACAAACCATGAAAAGACATCTGCTGAAAGATGATGATGTGACACAACTGAAAGCTCAAGAACAGCTACTAAATGAGGCCTTACTATTAGGACATTTCTGTCAAGACTGTTGTTTCAAGAGGGGGAAAATGAGTTTTGAGGCTCAACTTTTAAGGCACTGACCACTGACCACTTGTTGTCTGTCATTCACTGTTGCTCTCTCATCGAATTTCCTGTCTGCAGCTGAGACTTAAAATTTTGAGGAAATATAATGTAGAAAAATGTTGTTTATCCCTGGAGCATGGTTCTAGAGAATTGGCAAGATGAACTTAAGCTGTTGTGGAGACTCATGGTGGCATAACACCACCACCGACACTTTATGTTGCTTCGTCCTTTAATTTGTCCCCTATTTGTATCTATCCAATGTTTATGTATACTGTAATAAATGCCAGGTCTGATATGCAGCATGCAATTACTGTAATACTATGGCAACCATGTATCTTTTATACAACCCCCCATAAAGAGAAAAGCACTGGTCATTTCTGTGGTTGTACTACCACTTAGTACTAATATCACCAAGTCACACTACTTGTAAATGTGTACTTGGCAAATAAAGGTGATACTGATTCTGCATGTAATGAATTGCACTTATTATGTTTTGTAACCAGATTACTGTAATTCAGTTACATTAACTTCACAACAAGAATACAAATAAAGGGGACTTTATGGCTTGAATGACTGGCGGCCTCAAATGGGATGTAATGACAAACACTCAAGCTTGTCTCTCAGTTGTGAAACACAGACCCTGAGGATGCCGAGTCCAGGTCTAATTGCTAAAGAGCCTGACTTGGCTACAGCCGCTAATTTGTAGTATAGTGGTCATTACTGAGAGACAGCAGCCAGCTGTGGTGGACTGCTGCTTATCTGGAGGTAATGAGAGGTAACATGGGTGTAATGTGGTTCCATGTGCACATATTTGTCTCCACATTGAGAATGTCTCTTGACTCTCGCTCTCTCTCCTTTCTATGTCAAATAAATCCTCTGTGCCTGTTTTGAAAAGTCCCTCCACCTTTTTTTTCTGCCAAACATTCTTCCTTTCTCCCTTTCTCCTATTCCTCATTAAATTCACGAAGAAGAAAGTGTGTTTAGTGCGAGGCCAGGGGCCCCCTGGCTTAGTTGTGGGAAGGGAACTATAATGGTTAATGGAGGGAGGTCTCACCCAGGGAGAGAAGACACACACATTCAAAACACACACACACACACACACATAAACACACACACAGATCAGAGAGAAGCAATGTTTTTTGGTTGATGTTGAAGGCGGCAGATGCACAGAACGTGTCTCGAGGAGCAGCAGGATTCCTGATGAGACTCAGGTGATGGAGGGGAGAAGGAGAGAGGAATAGCCCAAGGAGACATGGCGCTTGTCTGGCCTGTTTCCCGGCCTCCCGTGTTGGAGCATGAAAAGGAGCAGGTCGTTTACACCCCAGTGAAAAAAGCCACCATAGCCACAGCAGCACCTGGATGTTATTTGGGCTAATGGACTCGGGGCTTACTCAATAGTAATCAACTTGGGGGGGCTTGTCGCTTTGTTTCATGTACCACCTTTCTCCAGCACTCCTTTTCTTTGTCTTACACAACTTTTTTTCCCTCCTACCTGCTCCCACTGGCTCCCTCCCTGTCCTTATCTCTCCCTACCCTCTCCTTTCTCCATTTCATGTGTTTATTTTATTTTTGCGGAGAGCTGTGTTATGACAAAGACTTCACTCCCCGGATGTATGTAGTCAGTGCTTGTGTCATGCCCTTATGAGGTATGGGGGCCCTCACAGCTCTGCCAGCCCCACCCGGCCTGCCCTTCCCAGGCATAGAGGGCTGAGAGGAGGAGGGGCTGGGCAAGGGTGGAGGGGGGCGACTCCTGTCCACACCCTGTCCTGTCCTGCCTGGTGCTGAGGGAAAGCTCACACACACATATAACCACACAAACAGATAGCTAGATTCATGCAGGAAGATCAGATTTTTTTCTTACTCTTTTGTTCTCATGGACAGTTGAAAATGCTGACATGAGGCTTCCTGGCACAGGCCATTTTCCTCTCTGGCTGCTATTACCTCATTCATACAAGCTTCAGTAGGGTTCGGGATTGTTTACCATCCATCATGAAGTCCCAGAGGGCTAAAACCTTTAGCTGAAGTCATGTAAGTCATAAGATTCGATAGCTGCACAGCAAACTTCAAGCAGCAGGCTCATTTATCCTGACTCTTTTCATTCAAATCACCAGAGGGTTATTTTTGAGTGAGAATGTGTGCCTGTGCTATGGAGTGTTTTCTATTACAGTACAGTTCACTTTCAATGTCTATTCTTTCTTCCTCCTTAACAAAAATGACAAACACATTTCTTTGTTCACCATGAAATTTACTTCATTTGTCATATCATCTGAGGCTCTCTCACCCCAGGACAAAGTAAAATCAAAGAAGGGACTGCTGTCTTTGCAACAGCAGCTCATAAAGTGATTCACATGGAAACTTGAGGTAAAATAATGATTATAATGTTTTGTTTCACATCTTCTTTACTTTACTGGTGAGACAACTGGTTGATTTCAAAACCAAAGAAGCTACTCAAGACATACCACCTAACACAAAGCTGTTTAAAAGGAAAAAAATTGAGCTTTACATTAAAAATAAACACGGTATGATAAAAGTTGTTGAATGTGTTTCCATCAGTCTCATCTTCTCTCCCTTTCTAACAGTTTGAATGTGAAAAAGACCTTAAGCAAAATGTTACATTTCATCATTTTTCCATTCTTTAATTTTCACCGCAAAGCCTGACATGTTTTAAGAGGTGCAACCTAATATTGCCTGAACTCCAGGACCTACCACAAAGATCTCTGGGTAAATGGGAGGGAAGGAAGTGCACAGACAGGAGGATGGGCGTGGATGGAAAAGTGCGCAGCAACTTGGCTGCAGCGCACCCTTAAGTAACAACACATGGCAGTGGAGGAATTCCTCATTCGCGGACACTCTGCAAGAGCAAGGATGGGAAAGGCTGTCCAGTTTGCTCACACAGAGTGGCCAGTCGGTTCCGAATGGGAAGCTGATAAGGCTCTGCCATACCTAATTCCTTTCCATGTTCTCATCCTGAGTAGGCATCACAATGGGCATGATTCATGGGGGTAATTCTGCCAGCTACTGACTTGGCTCCTGTCTGCATTTGGGAAGAATGTGACCTCACAATACGCCTCTTTCAGGCCCATCCCTGTCTGACTTCGACCAGCCTCTCCTTGAAGCCCTCTTCTGTTAGAGACTGCAGAGTGAGGACAAGGGAATGCAGCAGAAAAGCAAGGAAGAGAGGCTAAGTTGAGGGGAAAATCTTGCAAACATACTCCTCCTTCCAATTTTTGCTCTTCCTACATCACTCTCTCCTCCTTGTCTAATAACTAAATGATGTGCAGTGGGGAGCGGAATTTAAAACAATGAACTTGAAAGTTAACCACCATGACAACCACAGAGACAAGCCTTGATTGCGCAGGGGAAGTTGTAGGTGTGATGCCTGTTTTATGTTTCCTTATATCAGCCACAGGCACTACCACAAGTCTAGCCTAAGTGATGATCTGAACAAGAACATGTGATGCAAAACAGTGTTTTGTAACACGAGACCTCTGAAGCACTCTCTATCTAGTGCTTAAACAAACTGCAATCATTGTGGGTAATTATTTAGCTGTATTAAGCCATTTGAAGCTCGGTTAATTCCTGGTTACATTCCATCTGTCACAGATACAAAGGCTCTTGTCTTTATCTGCAGTCAGCGCTGAAATATAAATTACACTGCAGAGTGGCTCAGGCAAAAGTAAGCTTCCAATGGATGGAACATGAGAGTGTATAATCACAATCATTGCCAACAGTGAATTAAAGAAACACATGGACTACAAAGGCCTTAAAATGATAAGGGTATAATAGTATTCTTTAATGGCCTAGAGCAGTGCATTCTTTTTTTTCTAATAAGATTAATGGAGCCAGCCAAAAGACATGTAAGGAGGAACGAGGTATACATTTGTCTTTTAATTGGATCAGGGATTTAAGGCTGAATTTGAGGTGATCACATACCAAACTAATTTGAACTCAAAAAAGAGAGGATAAGAAAATCTGAAATAGGGGAATTTTATCCTCTAATGCAAAATGTATGTAATTTGCAAGCACATTAGGGAAAAATCTGTTCAGCAGCTATTTTTTATATATAGATCTCCCTAAATACAAGTCATTCTACCGCTTGAAAAAGTTAAGAAAAAAACAGAGTAAGGCCTCAGTGGTCCATTAAATCTCCTTTTATTCAAGCTATTCCCCTTTACTCCATTTAACAACTCTGCAGAGGAATATGGCTTCACAGACATGCACCATCATCAAACGCTGAACACACATGATCATGAACACATATAATCTGGCACAAGTAACAGCATGCCTACACTCTCACGCCACACATATAAAAAGTACAAAGGGCGTTGACACATACATGTTCATAAGCAGAGGTAGTTTTGTCATGTCACCCTCTTCAACATCCTGCTGCAGTCTGCCTCATACGAGGATAAAATACGGTGTGATGTCACCTCTGGCATGGCCCTGGTGTCTGAAAACTTTTCACGCGCCGCCCCAATGAATAAGAAGCAGACATTACTCAGAATAAGAGTGGAGACTATCTGTTCTTCCACAGTTAAAGATGGCATTTTCTAATGTGGGCTGCTGCCTGAGCTGGCCACTGTCTGGTGACTACAGATCCGATCATTCAGACTCCACAAAACATCCTCAGTATGTAGCTGTGCCACTCACAAGTCTTCCCTGTCACTCATATTGGCAGGGTCATGCTGCTTCACCAATACCACTTGCACTGTTAAAGCAGCCTGGCGGCACCGTCTAAAAACCACCAAGTGGGGTTAGTCATAATAGAGCTTCATCTGGCCATCAATCTTCATGCTCTCCCCCTGTGAGCAGCACGGCCCACGTCTTGTGTTGCAGTTAAAAGCTTTGGCACTGCTCTACCAGGCCTGTGATAAATTGATTGCTCTATGAAGCCTGCGGAGAATGTTTGGAGATCCCGATCCATCCTCACTGTTTGTCATTGTGCATTAGCAGTGAAAGAGGGGATTCCTGAACCCTGACTCATAAGTTAGCCGGGCAAGCACCTTTCAAATAAAATTTAGCAGGGAACAGTCAACTGGAAATGTAAATTGCACACCCATTTAGAATCTTTGATATTTTTTCCAAACTTTGAGTAAAAAACAAAAGCCAGAGGCATTTCAGGCAAACTATGTGTCAGCAGTTAAAAGAAATAGACTGTTGAAGGACCAATAAAATAATAGATTTTGGGCATTCCATCAAATACATACACTCCCTGTTTTTCATCATTGGAGGAAGCAAAAGAGATTGCTCACCCCAGTGTGCATATTTGTCCTGTTCTCTTCTGAAACCAGTTTTCTTCTAACTATTGTTCCCCTGCTGGTTTAATTTTTTATTTGGCAAAAATACTTCCATTATAATCCTAAAAAATATTGTGGCGACGCTACAATTGCTGCATTTCTTTGATAATAGGTGCAGAGCTTTCCAAAATGTCACAAGCCTATTTTTAATTGTTCTACACAATCATATGAAGCTTTGTGTGAACTTTTTCTCTGCTTAAAAATGAATTTAACAACATACCTCTATCGCCCTCAATAAATATCTCACTTCAGTGTTCCATGCATGCCTGCAAATCTAGATCAGATACCATTGTTATCTCGCCTGTCCGTATGGCTGTATCAGCGTTCCTATTCCAGCTGACAGCTCTATTGAACTGTTAAGTCAAATAACAGAATGGGAAAGTGCCTTTTTTGCCACTCATGAGAAAGTACACTCTTGTGGTTAGGTCAGTTGACACTTAGCTAAATCCACTCAGTGTTTCTATTTTGGTGCAAAGTCTAGACATAAAAACATTTTACAAGAGACAAAAAAACCACAGTTGGGATCTGCAAAGCTGGATTAGACCGGACAGAAAACACTCATTCGGATGAAGCAAGTGGATGTTATTGGTTTCCTGCCAAGCACCTTGCGTGGTGTATATTTTAATTATGGAGATAAAATATAGATGATGAAGTCATGTGTTTACTTCCTATAATGTCTCTGTGCTGGAGAAAAGATTGTCTGCAGTCATAAAATGTTTATATTAGTGTCTTTTATGGGATGTTCCTTGTGTACATAATTGTTCACAGTGTCTTAAAAAACAAGACCGACAAAGTGCAAATTAAGGGGTTTGTGGGGGTACTGACCACCTATTTTCCACACTCCAAGTCACAACATCTGTAAACAAAGTAAATGTGTTTAACCAACAATACACACCCAAAAGTGTGACCACAAATGATGTCACTCCAGGGTAATAAACATTTGCAGCTGGTTAACAAAGACTGTGGATTCAATTAAAAATTAAGTTTCTTATTATTTCAATTTAAAATGTTTGTCTTCCTGAATTTATTATTGGCAGAATAAGCTGAACATGCCAAGTCTTGGAAACCCAATATACCATAACTGGACTTGAGATTGTGGTAAATATGAAATTCTGCTTTTTCATGCTTTTATAAACAAACAAATTCCAGTCAAAAAATTTTTTTTCAGGTAAACTTATTTGCGCAAGCATTGGGCAGAAACACAAGGAGCAGCAGAAACTTTTAAAGAAAAGCAGAATTTATGAAATTCAAAGCGAGTCTTAGTGATGATGAAATAGTTTATGTGCTTTTATGTGTATCATCAGTGTGGTTATGCCGACTGCATCACTTCCCTTTTGGGGCTTCTTCTATTTCCTGCAGCTGCTGATTGAATATCATCATCATCTGAGCTTCTACTATACACTTCCACATGTACACATTCATAAAGTGGCACCATTCATACTTGATCTTGATTCCACAGGCGCATACAAACACATCTAAGACTGGACTGAACTTCCTTCCTGAGCTCTCTTTCATTCTTTAGACAACTACATCCAAAACCTGCAACCTCATCTCCATTGTACAGTTTACTGTGTTGACACACATGAAGCAGAGATCATGATGAGAGAGTGTTGTAGCAGAAATACTAAACTTTAAGGTTTTAATATGCTCAAAAAAGAGACAAAACAATTTCTTAACTATGGATGGATGTTTATCTGATGATGGCACAAGATTAAAGCTTTAAAAATTTCTTAAATAATTCCAATTCATCTTTAGGAGGACATGGAAATCTGGACTAAATTTCATGGAAATCCATCCAATAATTGTGCTGAGATTTCACTCAAAATCTGCGTACCATGAATATTTGTGCTAAATTTTAAAGAGGTCTGTTCCACAGTTTTTTAAGACATTTTAGTCTAGAGTGATCAACAAACAATTGTCCGTGGTTGCATATTTTTAGCTGCTAATATTCATATTCAAAATATAAAGCATTGCTTTCAGGCTATCCTTCTAAATGTTGTTTCAGTGGTTCCATTGTTGTTCAAACTCAAGACCTGAAACACATTATATACAATATGCACTTTGACTGATGTCTTTCCTCCAAGCAGGACAAATTCTATTTTCTTCTAATCTTGAGGAAACATATTGATTGCAAGTAACCTGGTCCTGCAGAACAATAATGTCTGAAAGTCCCATCTTGATTAAAAAAGACTAAATTAAGCAAAACTCTGATACAGTAACTGGGAACTAGAAACACAAAGAGTCAGCAGGAAGAAAGGGCTTCCATTAGCCTTCACCGTGGCCACTGATGATTGATATGATAGCAAGCCCATTCAAACGGCAAATTTTACACATGATTGAGGCTCTATTGGATGTAATGAAATGGCCTTCCTGAATATTGCACTTGAGCGACTGTGTGACCACCAGTACAATAGCTGCTATTATAGTTTTGGGCCTTCAACCCATTTTTTATTGTACCAGGTTCACTATGTTATTATTGCAGAACTCAGAGTGAACCCGCGGCTTTGGTTTCTTGCTGTTACGGATGTGACCGTTCTCTCCACCAGGAGCAATTCACAGTGTGTTAATTGACTACTGCAATCACTCAACAGATTTATGGAAAGTCTGAAGGGTCACAGGAGACTTCCAACAGAGGCTGTCCAGGGAGCAGGGCTGGCCCCAGAGCCGTGACAGGGGAATTTCTGGCCTTTGTAACTATAATACAGGTTCATACACTCTACCTTGCTCAGAGGAAATGTACATTATATAGAAAAATGGTCATGGTGATAATAGTAATTTTGTAGGTGTCCTTTGGAATTCTGCCTTAATTAACTAATCACCAGTAAAAACAGAATTTTAGAATTTCTTGCAAATTTCACATTGAATCACACTGAATGGTATTCAAACTCTTTGCTGGATCGAGGAAGTGCCTGCAGCACTCAGAGACAGGATTGTGTCAAGACACAAAATATTTCTGCTGCACTTAAGGTTCATATGAGCACAGTGACCTCCATAACTCTTAAAGTGAAGAAGTTTGGAACCACCAGGCTAGCCCAAACAACAGTTTTGCCTAGCCTGGTTATTCCAAAACTGTGCAATCGGAAGAGAAGAACCTCAGTAGGAGAGATGACCAAGAACTTGATGGTCAACCTGACTGAGCTTAAACAATGGGACAAACTTCCAGAAGGACAACTATCACTATCACAAGATTTAAGTGCTTGGCCTCAATTCTAAAGAAAACCAGCGTATGTTTATCACCTGCCCAACACATTTTCAACAGTGGTGTCAGTGTCATACCATGGACGTGTTTTTCAGTGCTGTCTTCACAGAGACTGGTCAGGGTTGAAGGAAAGCAGAATGGAGCAAAATACAGAAAATACTGAAGACTTAGTCCAATGATCCTAAATACAGAGCCAAGTTAACACAAGGGAGGCTTAGAGAAAACTGTGAATGTCCTTGAGTGGTCCAGGCAGAACCCCTATTTGAACCAAATTGAACATCTCTGGAGAGACCTGAAAATGGCTGTCTACCAACAGTGCATATTCAACCCGACAAAGAGGATCTACAAAGAGGGATGGCAGAAAAACCCCAAATCCACTACTATATAACTAATGTTGTCACGTTATACTTTTACCTAAGATTCTTCAATTAAGTGCTATATAAGGACTCTACATACTTTGGCGATTGTGAAATTTTGATTTAAACCTTTGCATACACTTGCTAAGGTGGCTACAGTTCTGTATTTGTTTTGTCATTGTGGGGTATTGGCTGTAGACTGCAGACGGAAAAAAATCATTTAAAAGATTTCAGAACAAAGCTGCATAATGTGAAACAAGTGAAAGGGTTAGAATACTTTCTGGATCCACTGTATACTCACAAAATGTCATCTATTATCTTCAAATACAGGCATGACCCAGTTAGTGGCTCTTTGTTCAGCACTAATACAGATGTGTCTCATTCGCAGGGGGGAGGAGCTGTAGCTTAGACAGACGAGGCACGGGCACTGGGGTCCATCTGGTCCACTATAATCAGCTTTAAACTACAGAGCTACAGACAAGGAAATGGTAGAGAGTGCACATATAAAAAAGAGATTTGACTGTTAGCCACAGCAGCTAGCATCTCTGTATATACAGTACATGCATTGATTTGTGAAGAAGCAACCTGTAAATACTTATATGATAAAGTGAGAAAATGGGTATTGTTGTTGAGCGATGAGACAATAACGATAATGGTTGTGATTATCGTTTATCCATTAGTACAGTGTGTCAGTATGTCATAGTATTAGTTTGAACGACTGTCCATGAGGCCCTGCATCTGGACGCTCTTAATACTGTTTAATCCCCTCCTGTCGGCCAGCCAGGCTTGTCCTCACGCCAACGTACTATCTACAGTGTATCACTTATCTTTAAACAGAGAAAGTGAGCATCCCATTGTGTCTTCAGTTTAACTGTATTTGGATTGATGATGCTCGTGGACTGTTTCGTATTAAGGTAAGTGTCAAACTTCTTTTTAACACTAATGATGAATTCAACAGTGTTCCATAAAGAGGGGGTGAAGATAGTGCACCTCTCCTTATAATAATTTAGAAACACTGGCAGAATTTTGAATTTAATGAATCATTTTTCTGGACAGGCTAGTTAGGAAATTGCTTCTACAGTGTAACATAAAGCAGTAGAGAATAATTGCCATGGTCATGCCAATGATTTTACAGTGATTATGTGATAAGCTGTATCGTTTCTTTTGATTAAATGTGTAACTGCCTGTTTGCACTAGTTGCCTAGACCTCATGATTTACGAGTGCTATACGGCTGTGTTTTGTTGCACAGAGCTTGCATGGTGCATAGAGTCAGAATGCCATGCTCGCTTACACAGAAAAGCAGCACTAATGGGTTTGTGTTACATTGCTAAATCAACTCGAGCTGTGAAGCGGCTCCCAGCAAACCTTTATGATCCATTACCCACCAGGCATGGTTTTGCCAGGGTGCCTATGCCAGCTGGCAGAAACTGACAAGCTGTATCATGAGCAGCCTCTGCCAGCTATAGCTATACTGAGGTTTGCTGAATTCCCCCCAATTCTCGAGCTGATTACATACATGTTGTTTTCTCATTAGCCAAGGCTCCGCGTGGTCCTGTCTTGTGGAAATGCTTGATGGAACGAAGGTAAACGCAGTGTGTACAACATGGCAGACTTGATGTCTGCAGACAGCTCGGGAAGAGAGACAAGTCTGTGGAGTGGTTTGAGTTTGGGTGGAGACAGCAGCATTTACTGTAGAACTGCAGACAAATATGCATGGACCCCACCCTAGGCTAGTGATCAAGTCCTCTGTCATCATTGTCTGTATCACGCAGACAGAGATTGATATCCAAGGATCAGATTCCTCGGGATTCTTCTTGCGAAAGAAAGTCCCATTTTTCAAACATTTGGAAACTTGAAAGATTTCTGTAGTGCTGTTTGACTGTTTTATTGTGTTATTCATGAAGGCTGGCAACACTGTGCAATATCTGCACACAAATAAGCTCCCGATTTTCCAACTTGCCTTTCGACAGTTGTCAGTGCATGGCTTATTTCTAAAGTTTTCATGACATTTTTTGCAAAGATGTAGTTATAAGTCTGTTATTGTTAAATATTGCAATTGCATTTGCCAAACTTTTCTCCTGAGCACACTTGCATCTCAGCTCTCTGTGGATGACTAATTGTCTCATGTTTCATGGCTCATGTTTAATGGGTGAATAAAGGCGTGGAGAAAGACAACTGAACTACAAAAGGCATGTATGCAAAGAATTTATGGGATTTTCTTTGCATTGTAATTGATAGTCATTTGAATCACATGTAATCCTACCGTTGTAATATTTAATTGCTGAATACTACGTCTACCCCAGAAGTAAATGTGATCTACCTACACACCCATGGTTTTCAAAAAACATTTGCTTTATGACGGCACTCAAATGGATGTAGGGGAATTCCAAGAAGCTTTTTTATCAGATTAAAAACACCATCGAGCCAGTACCATGGCTGTTAGATCTACATGTATTCTTTGAGTGGATTTTGTTTTGTTTCTAGGTCACAGGTGGATGAAATTGTCCAATCAGAAATTTCCTCCTCCTCCAGAATGAGGTACTTTCACTGGGTCATATAGTAAGCGAGCTATCAGGAGCAGAGGGTCATGGTGGGCATGAGCTAAAGAGGGAAAGAGACTAACAACAATAGTTCAAAGCCTCTCGGTCTGTATTTGATCCATTGTCCCTGCTGGTCTTTAGAGACCACCACCAACAAGGCATCGTCTTACTCAGGTTGACAGGGTTTTGTATGGCTAAGATGCCCTGGGAGATTAGGTTCAGGTGAAGCTATGGTTTAGTGAGGAGTAGGAGGAATGGCATTTCATCATTGTTTTAGGCTGCTTCTGTGAGAACAGACGACAGTTTGGCGAGACTGCACTTGTTCAAATGATAGATTTGGAGTTTTATTTGCCCCCAGAAGCTGTAATTATGAACATGTTTTTTTTTTTAGATGGTAAAAAAATGTGTGTAATGAGTAAAAAGTGAGATAAGCAAATGGTTGTTTCTTTATCTGATAGGGGTAGTAAATCCCTCCTAGAGGATTATCACAATGGCCCATTTTATTCCTCACCAAATTTCCCTCCTGTGTAATTACCATTTGCCTCTATCTCTCGCTCAGTGGCAAAATTGATGGGTGGAATATCTTGAGAAATATGCAAGTAAAAGCCAGAGAGGCAAACATCTCAGAGGCACACCACAATGAATGAGAATTTGGAGGACGCTAATTAAACAATGTCATGATTTATTGTCAGTAACAAAACATTTACTGTTTCAATCCCAAAGGCTTGGCTTCCTGGAAAATGTATCATTTGGACACAGCTCTGTTAAGTTTTTTGCTTCAGTTCTGGTTCAAACTGAGGGTTTAGAAAGTCAAGACCTCCACTGTTATACGACTAGTGTCAGGAGACCTATGTATATTTATTTAAACCAAAACTATAAGATAGATTATTGCCTCCAGGTAGCTTTATGTGCTTTCTCTATCAATAACTTTTATCCTTAGGCTGTTTGAAAGTTTAAAAAAAAACTATTCAATGTCAAAGTCAATCAATCAGCAGCCACAGAAATACAGACACATTTAAACAGCCAGTGAGTTTATTAGAAGCTGTCTAGAGTGATTTCTTATTTTTTTTTACAAACTTTAGACATGTTTCTATTGGTAAAACGTTTGTCTACTGTCCCATATTTACATTGAAAATGCTTCCTAGAAAGCTTCCCTATACCAACATGTGTAGCAACCCGGCTGCAGGACACAGGCTTTTGGCCAGCTCATGAATGGACGGGACAGAGATGTTATCTGGCCTTAGGGAGGATGTTTGGAGAGTGGGAGTGGAAGGCAGTGGGGCTTCAGTGTGCTAATGCAGCTAACAGCCAGGAAGGCAGAGTGTTGACTCTGCAGATTTCAGCCAGCTACTGATGACTATGGGGCTAAATACTGACCCCATAGACTAATAAAGAAAATCACCTCAGGCACGAGCCGCAGGGGTCAGAGGTAACGGCATGGCTGGGAAAAAACACAGGCCGTGGCTTTCGATCACTACTCTGCCTAATTGAAATGACAGTTGAAGACCAGTGGGGGTAACAGTGTTTATTTACGTCTTTGTTACGCGGTGAGCAAGCACAAAGATATGCCTGGCCTGGCCAGGGATGACATCGCTCCCGTATGCTGTCTGGCTCCGGGATCTCTGCACTAGTACAATAAGGACTTCCTGTCTGCCATCAGATTCCCCTGCATTCCACCCAGACCCGGGATGAGGCGAGGGGGCTGCTGGGGACATGGTTTTGTGAAAGGGTACGAGTCCTAATCAAACTGACAATATGGACCTTTTCTTTCCTTTTTTTGTCACTGCTTAAGCTGACCCTGGGTCTGAGCTTCTGTCTATCAGAGAGCTGGAGCAGGCTGTGATTTGCTAAGACTGTGGAAAGGTTACTTTCCCGTGCTTAAACAGATGCTCAGAGATGGCCTTAGGGAGATGCTGGGTCCGAATGTCAACACCCTGTTTCACTGTGCTGACACCAGCAATTTTTATAACGACTCTGCTCACAGGCATGCAAGGTAGTTATTGTACAGTTTTAACAACTACAGAAATAACATTTTATTATTTTGGTCTGTTCAGAGGTATAAACAGTGGGTGAACAAATATTTTATTATCAGTAGATCTAACATTGTTCTTTAGCATCTATTAAATTGTAATTTAGGTGACGCCATTGACACAAGTAACATATTTTCATTTGAATTTATATTCAAATAAAATTGTTATAGGATCATGAAAAGATTTTAGTTGTGGGAATATTTTTTTTTCCAATGTTATGTAAAAATGTCTGGGAGGTAATAAGCACAATCCCAATAGCTCTTAATGACTCAGAAGTATATTGCTGATACAATAAACAGAGGAATATAAGAAGACTGCACTGACCTAGATGTGTAACCCTAAATTGCTCTCAATAACAGCTAGCGAAAACAGAAAAGGCAAAGATGAGGCTAGACAAAAAAAGAAAAAGAAAAGAACAACAAATATTGGATATGACACATGTAGATATAATGTGATCATAAGCTCCACTAAACACACAGAAACAGTAGCTTTCCGGCTGACTATACTAGCGTTAAAAAAAAATCCATATGTTGCTATTTGAAGAAACAGGGGAAGATAGTGTTCGAGAGCTCCTGTTTCACTGGGGTCAAGGTGAGAGAGCAACCTTCAGCAACCTGAGTAACAAAACAGCCTGCTGCTGTCTAGAGTGACTGGCTATTCAGTGTTAATGGCCTCCTGAGAGGACCTTCAGCATAGGAGGAAAAGAACACAAATACTCCCCTCCTACACCCCAGCTCAGAGGACATAGCAGATCGTATGTGTGTGACAGCACACTACAAGAATGTGACTTTAAGGAACACAGTTTTTACAGAACTGTCAGCTACATTTTTTTAAATTATCCATGTCTCCAAAGTAGATTACTGGCTTAGATACTCTACATGAACTCTTTACTAGAACCTATTATCTGTACAATAAAATGTAACGTAAATGGTTTCTGACACAAAAGATAAACATGGATGAGATGGGAAGTTAATAGCATTGACTTAATCAACCATTGGGCGATGTGCAATGAAACTTTACAGGGAGAGTAATTTCCTGTGTGAAATGGCAGGAATTTCATCTCTACAATAGGACATTGCAAGTTTCTAACAGGAACAACCCTTTGTGTCATGCAAATTCTGATAATGGTAAGAAGATGACTAAGCCTGTGGTCATTTCAAAAGTCTATTCAGAGCAGGAAATGAGCAACTATTGTGCTGCCTTTTTCTAATTTAGCCACCGAGAAGGCTCGGGTTTCTGTCGACACCTTATTCTGTCAAATTAAAGGATCACTGCCTTGGTCTCTCAAATGTTGGCGACCTGCGTGAATGCTAACAATTGTCGTAGGTGATTAACAAGTATACAGTACATTTGATCCCATTGTGTTTTCAGGTTTTTGTTAAAGCCATTATAGGTGTTGATTACTTGTGATATTGTGCTCTCAGAGGTGGCCTTTGTGCCATCCTGCAGAAGCACTCCCAGACCCTCATAAATAAAATTCAGTGTAAGATGGTGGGAAGAGAGGGAAATTAAAATGTGTGTGTGTGTTTCTCTGTGTGTTCTTTTCCTATTGAGTAACTTATCACAAACACATTTTGTTCAACATTTCCTTTGCTTTCCAAACATAAATGAGCCTCCCTCACCCAGAGATATGTGAAGAAAAGCACACACATCCACACTTTACAGCAATGTGCATGTGTGTGCGTGTGTGTGTGTGTGTGTGTGTGTTTGTACTGTGACTTTTTTTTTTTTGCAATGTGTCAGACTGAAGAAAAGTGCAATAACACACTAGGCATCAAAACATTTCACATTTTACACAAGGAATATATTATATAGCACCAATCAGACAGGTCGGTACAGTGAAGTGGATAAACCAGCTCGAACGTCCTTGTATCTATTTTTGGATCAGCGCCGATTTTACTTACAGGTTGACAAAAACAGTGACAGATAAAAACCAACGTATAGTTTTTTAACAGTAACCACTCGTGTTTACCGTTGGTGAATGACACACACGCACGCTCGCACACACACACACCTTATCACATCAGATTATAAACTGTTTTTCTTTATTAAGAGTCTTCATGAAGGTGACTGTCTACAAATGCAGACACAGAACAGGACCTTACAAATATTTTCTTTAACTTCCCCGTCAACTTCAAACCCCTTAAAACTAATCTATATACATATGGCAGGGCAGATACATCAGCAAATGTTAACACTAATGAGTGATTAACCATAATAAGCATTAGCTTGAAGACTGCTGCACAGGCTGCTGTTTATATTTCAGCCACTGTTTATTACTCAAACTTTTGGCCTGATGTTAAACACATGCCAAAGACAAAGGGAGCTATAACTGTTACAGCAGTTATAGCTAAACACAGCATAATAGCTGCTTTACAAATGATGGTGAGTCACTTTGAAAGTTTTGTAGATAACTTGTCTGTAAGAACTAATTTTCAGGATTTCTCTCTGGTCCCATTTGTTTAATCCATGGCAATTTCCTAAAAGTAAACACATTCCCCTCTCATTCATCCATGGCATGAATCTAATTAGAATTTTAGCTTGTGCTCCCAAAAAGGGTCACCAGCTTTCCAAAAGATCAGATTTATGTGCCCTTAAATGGAGGTGATTTATTTGTATTAAATAACTTGGTCGTCAGTCAAATATGGTTCTCACTCTGCTCCCATAGTGGCAGCCAGCAGACAAACTCATGTTGTCTCAGCGTCTTTGGCTTTCAAGGCAGAATAAACTACAAATTAGTCATCTCATGACCTGATCAAAAACAATCACAAACCCCTGTTATCTTTTAAATGGTTAGCCAGTAATAACATTAAGTCATAGCATGACAGAGGATAATTTTTCCCGACTAACCTACATGCCGACATATATAAATGTGCAACAGCCACGTCAATACTTGTTTAACATGAAATGATATGCACGAAAGTACGTTAAAAGACATTAAGCATGTTCCCTGTACAAAAACTTCACTTTCTGCCCTTTGAATCAAACTGACAAACCATTAGGAGACAAAGCAAGTATTTTATGGTGTCAAATGAAGTTTACATAAAATATGCTGGTGCTTTGGACCTCTGTCATGTCTCTAATGCCACTGACCTGTTGGCAAGCTTCACCTCCTAGTGCTAACACTTCAATGAAAACCTCATGAGGCCACGGTAAATTTATCCCAAAGAAAAGATGTCCACGAACAGTGCTGATTGTGGTGAGGCCCGTGACTATTGTTGCCATCTGCTCACTATTTTCTCCTGAAAAGAAGATAATTGAATCTGAAATCACTTTTTTCTCTTGGTTTAAGAGTGAGGGTCGTGTTTGTCACTGAAGTCTCCACCACAATGGTTTGGGCCTTTGTTTGTATTCGTTAAAGAGCTATTTCCCCCAGGTTGTCTCTTGCAACATCTGCCCCTAACACTCCAGATCAATATGGACCATCTAATAACCTGCCACACTTAATTAAAACCCCATCACTGCTTTTATGAGAGGCATCAAAGGGCACCATGCCCAAAGGGGGTCATGCAGATAAGACTTCAATGGTGTGCTTTGCAGGGCCTCTGCACAATAGAGGATGCTAAAAATTTTAATGCTGGTTTTGGGAAAATAGGTCAGTGTTGGCAGCTGTGGGTAATGTGTCCTGGGCCTGGCCTGTGGTCCAGCATGCTGCTCACAATATTTAACACCCTTTGTGCCATCCTCTCGGCACTAATCTGTCTTTTCACTGAGTGTTAAAATTAATTTGCAGTGATTTCTATGAGGGCACAGGCATCGTTAGGAAACCTCAAAGGGGCTACCAAGTGGACAAGTTGCCAATAGTGGGCCTTTGTCTTTAGTCTGCCCCTTTCTAAATGCCCATGACAGCAGCTTTGAAATGCCTGACTGATGAGGCTCAGATGCTCTGGCTGTGGACATCACAGTGACCACACATGTCTGGACGTGAAAAACATCCCATGACAAAGACAAACCCTGCACGACAAACAATACCACAGACTGGATACCAAAAACTATCCAAGTCAGAGTCCGGCCTGTGTTGCTCAGTGATGTTCAGTGATGTATCATGATAATAATTGTTGGCTCTGAAATCACAGATAAAACTTAATTAGATTTGACTTTATTTCCTCAAAGCTATCTCAACAGTGTGAGTCCCAAAGGAGAACATCAGTGAAAAGAGATAACCATATCACTTCAGAGTGCTTGGCATCTACACAAAATGGTGTTCCCATGGGAAAAATGTAGACGCAACTGTTTGGTTGAAGTTTTCCAGTGGTACTCAGATGCCATTAATTGCACTGAGGAAGAATTGGAGAACTAGCCCTGGAGAGCCCCAGAGGAAGAAACTTCTTGTAAAGCAGGTTTGCGTGAGCTTGCTGTAGTCTGCTGTGTTGTATGCAGACACAGCTATTGTCCTTGCTTGCTCTGGCTCATATCTTCTGTCTTTTATTCTGTCTTCGTCTTTCTTTATTTAATCTTTCTCTCGGTATATATCTCCCTTACTCTCTCTCCCTCACACATAAACTGTGTCTCGCTGTCTAGCCCCCAACCATTAAACAAGAGGGGAGAATTAATGACACAAACATTTCTGACATCTGCAAGAGTGTGGGGCCCTTTTCTCTGTCAGCCTCACTCTCACTCTATAAAAAAAGATAAACCTATAAACTTAAAGGAGAGCAACTCAAGAATCAGAGATGGAAAGAGAAATACTTAAGGGAAGGAATTTGAAAGAATAAAAGTGAGAAGAGAGCAGTTGTGGGTGTGGTGGGAGAGCTGCTCTCATCAAATTAAACCTCCATCACCGTCAAAGACATACTCAGATTCCAGCAAGCCAATCAGCCAATCTAAGACAAATGATTTTGTTGAGCTTTCCTGCCACACTGGGCGTGGGAACAGCACAGATTCTCATAAAAAAAGAGCCTGTAAATTATTTCTCTCATGCTTCAAAGACCTGAACAACAAAAAAGGTTTGTGTTTATGTGTGGTGTTTCCCTGTTGTTGTCTCAGAGCCTGTCGGTCTCGGCTGGTTTCTACTGTGCATGTGCGAATGTAAACACTACTTGGGATCTACAGCTGTCCACTCACATGTGACAGTCTAAGAGAGAAAATATAAAAGGATGCCGTCTTTCATTCTCATGGGTAAATAAAACTGTTCATTTAAGGTTCATTTAAACTAGGGGGGTCTTGTTGCAATTTGCTTTTCTCAAGGCAGCGTTTTGATCAAAGCCATTTGTAGCATTGCTTTCCTCTCCTTTCCCCCATGCACCCCTCTCCAACATCCCACACTCCAACCCCCAAACCACGTCTGCCTTGCTGCTGTTAATCATTGGTGGTCTCCTGACTGCCAACAGTAATTGATTAGGGAAAGGAGGACTGGCGGGTGAGGGAGGAGTGGAGGGGAAAGTTCAACGCAGAAGTTCTCAAGGTCACTGCCCTCTCCTTCCCCCCACTGAACTCCTTTTCTCATGCTATTAGGTATCAGCCACGGGGGAAAACTGCAAACATTTGGCACACTCAGCCTGACTTCCAAGAGGTTTGGTGGCAGTGAGCACAAACAGGAAGATCTATGTAAGCAAAACTGATGCATCTGTTTGAGAGAAACTCAGTGGTGAAAAGGCTAAATTTGTGATCTGCTGAATCAGGGACTCAGTTTTCCCAGTTGAATATGCTTATTTTTTCAGACCCCCCTCAGTGCTCTGACAACGTTGCTGTGTTGTTTGG
Source organism: Polydactylus sextarius (assembly GCA_016801845.1). Taxonomy (NCBI): domain Eukaryota; kingdom Metazoa; phylum Chordata; class Actinopteri; family Polynemidae; genus Polydactylus; species Polydactylus sextarius. The sequence continues at coordinate 9,055,226 of CM028911.1, read as the reverse complement.
ACCTCTGCGGTTGCTCAACATCCTCAACTATATAAAAAGGGTTGTGGATGTTATTCTGAAGTAATAACACCTCCATTCCTCCTGGTTTCACGGGAAGAGGTGACATTCCTTTACTCTGAAAAGTGACTCATGTTGCTGTCTTGTTTAGTAAATGCAATTACAGACTGGTTGATGCATTATCCCCTTCCTGTGAATTAGAGCATAGAAAAATCCTCTAGTTCTTTCTTTTTTGTGAGTGTGTGAGTTCTCCAAGCAGGGTCATGTTCACCACAGGACTGCTGACTAGTCCAGCCCATAGATTATGGACACAGATTTTTCATGCCTATGGAAACATTACTGTCACAGGAAATGTTCAACATGTTTCGCAGTGCTGCAACTGAGCAAGAAGTGAGGGTGTTTTAGAAAAGCGCCCTCCCAGAGCTGAGGGCTGGTGTTGATGTTGGCTGCATAGCCGTCTGGGGCCTGTCCAGAACCTACCACTCTCTGGTAGTGAGACCAGTAAAAACACTCTCAGAGCATGGTCAGATACTCACAGACCTATGTCTGGTCGTGTAGACTAAGTCACTAAGGGCAGTGAGGTTTTGTGACGTAACACATGAATGTATCTAGAAAGTTGCACAAACCCATGAAGCTAAATTATAGATAAATAATTAGAGTTTACAACTGAAATTTTCACTTCAAGAATGGAAACTAGTGGGTTTCCATGTCTGTCCCAGCCATCTTTCCCACAAATGGCCCCTGGCTATAGCAGCTGTGAAGCATTCATTTTTGTCTGTTCTGTCACTTGTAGTACACTATCGCTCGACATTTATCATAAGGAACTCATTTTTCATAAATCTGCCGGTAAGGTCACAGATTTTCAGCTAATTTCAAACATAACCCTCATAAAGGAGATGGAACATTAATCCTACATATATCTTTTCGTTCCCCTACCGCTTATGTATATTCAAACAACATGTAAAAAGGATTATGACAAAACTTGATATTCTTGCAAATACCAGATCAAGATATCTTGAAAGCCGGCCTCACTAGGCTGCGAATGAAAAGCACTTGTGTGGTTTAACTTTATCCAGACTTGTGAATACCAGAGGAGGTTGTTCTAAGAAGTGGTAGGCTCTGTTTTATGTCCTGTCCTGTGTTGTGCATCTGCTCTCTATTGCCCCCCTTTGTTGGGCACGAGGTATTGACTTGAATTATGTCAGAAACTTCTACTTTCAAACTCTTGTCTGTACTGTACTTCACAATGGTTTAACAACACGCAATTGTTCAATTTACATACATTGTATCTTTCTTTTCATGTGAAGGTTTAATTTCTACAATGGTTTGCAGCTGTTTTTGAGTGGAGAGCAGGTTTCCTTTCACTAACCCATGTCCTCCTCGCATCTCTCACATCTTGGCCATTTAGCTTCGCTGTGTCATGCTCAAACCTTAGGTTAAACTGAACCCAAATACTTTCTCATCTGCCACTAATTTTGAGGCCAGGTTGTTCACTTTATATCACCTTTTCTCTCTACTACAGAGTCTGTCATTACTCAGCTTACATTCCCCGAAAATCATTTTGTGGTGCTTTGTGCCAAAATAACAGTCTCTGTAACTTTACTACCTGAGAGATTTAGGGTAGCTAAAGAAACAGAATGATCTACTTTTGTTCGTGTCTGCTGCCAGTGTGCAGAAATTATGCTACTGCACGCCAACAAATTGTTTAGCCTAATTTGAGTTAGTTATTGTGTCTGAGGTCGACTTTTATTTGGGAAAAAATAGTCAGTGTTGTTAAAACCCTTATTAAGGCAACCTTTGTGGTAGATCTTAATTTTAACATAGAGCTGAGTTTTCCATATGAATGTGGGTAATATAACACATGGGCACTTACTTTTATGACTCAACAAAGATATGTAGGATAACTTTATATTCCTTAATCTGGATTTCATACACTGTAGGTAGGTAATTGTCTTGCCTTTTGAAAATTTGATAGTAAACACAAGAGCTAAATTTCTTATGAGGGAACAAGGGGGTAGAAATGGAGGAAACTGGAGTAAAACTATGGCAGATTTACAGAAACAAATAGTAGCAGCTTCCTTTTCACTCCAAAGGGAAAAAGCAAGGTGAGAGGTGGTTATCACCTGAGGCCTCATTATTACCATCACTCTACTGTCACTTTTAGGCGTGAGAAAAAAAACATGGATATCATCTTTTCATGCAAGCTCTCAATGTGGGTGGTGCAGCCAAATGGTTTTAAACTGATGCTGGATGACTTATCATGCAGCAGAGAACAGGACTGGGCCTGTGGAATGAAGGAAATGTCATCTGATGCCATAGGGGTTGTATGAGCCAAGCATCCGCTCGCCCATATTCTCACCTGTTTTCAAACATTAGTGTATGTCCCCAGCAGATGACCCGCAAAGAAACTGAACACTGACTTGTAATAGTATAATCACATGCCCTGACACATGCACTCATACACACGCACATTGAACAATCAAACAAATACATGACTGGCTTTAAATTTAGTCATTTAAATTTCCTATCAACTACACTGCACATTGCTTTTGCCAAGATTTTATTTTGGCAGAGTGCTGCTGTCTTATTACACTGCTTTTCAAATCAGAGCTGTATCAACGGTGATGCTGCTTAACATATCAAAGCATGCTGATTAAGTCCAGCATTCATTTCAAGTGTTCACCTGACCCTGCCAGCATGAAGTGGTCCATTTTTTCACTTTGCTCCTAAGCAACATATGTTGCAGATGAGTGTTTGTGTCCATCACTGTCGTTTTTTTTATCCCAGAGGATTGCGCAGTTGTTTATATTCTCTTCAGTCTGCAGGGGTTTATCTGATGTGAAGAATGGTAGGTTTAGCCGTATAGCTATTGTATGGTTGGACAACCGCCGCTATGGCTAGTGCAAATGTAGAGAAACAACGGACTCGAAGGCATCCATGGAGAAGCACTCTGCGTTTTTCACGAAGGCTGTTCTGCTGCTTATGTTTGCAAGGTGAAGAGAAGGATCCTCTGCAGGAGCAGGAAATAAAGATTAATAGGAGCTCTCAGCATCTACACTTGGATCGGTGGGGATCAAGGGAAAAGGAGGCTATCCAGATTACAGTGGAAGATCTGGGGATAGTTAACACAAGCTTCAGCCTGCTTGACGAGGACACCTTGACCCCAAGAAACAACATGGTGCGCTCAGCCAGCTCTGTGTCTGCCTGCCCAAGGGCTCTGAAAAAGAAACGACTGAAGCCTCTGTCTTCACTCCCTATACAGGCTCAGGGTGAACTGGCCGTCATGTCTAGGGATGATGATGAAGAAGATGAAGATCCTCTGATGTATGAGAGTGGTACTGATAGCACGCCAGCTTCTGGAAGTCTCCTCACACCACCTGTTATTAATCTAATCCCACCCACTCCCTCTGACGTTGTTGACGATGATCAGTTTTTTGACATTAATTCAGAAGAGAGTGTGGCACATACATCGGGCAGTGATGGAAGTTTTGCTGCTGGTGACCAGGAGAGTGATGAGGAGAGGATGGAGAGGGTGGAGGCAGAAGAGTCAAAGGAGGGATTCACACCGGCTAACATTAGGGTCGGTGCTGATAGTGCGGCTGAGCCTGAGGAGGACCCAGGTAATGAGTTTGGAGAAGAAAGAGAGGATGTGCCAGCTAAAGACTGGGATAAAGAGAAAACAAAGCCCTGGTTCTTGCGTAGTGCCTTTCAGGTGGCACCTATTCCTGAGCACCCCCAGAGAAGTGAGTTTACCTGTGATAACATCTACAGTGCCGTTTCACTGAAATTTACAATCGACACAACTCTCTAATAATCTAGGAAGTGTGGTTGTTTGCTTTTCTACAAAGGGAACAAAAATATTTACATGAAGTTAGTCACTGTGTCCAATAGTGAGATAGCTCTGTGTTGTTTATCCAAATACAATTACACCCTCTTCCCAAAAGACATTTTGAAATTTCAAAGTAGTGTAGTGTAAATAATGTGTAAAGTGTAAATAATGAAATCTGACTAATGACTGAACCTTATTTAGCTGCTTCAGTTTCAGGCTCTTATTGTTGTGCATATTGGCTTTGTCATGGCTTATTGAGGCACTTAAATACAACAGAATCATCTGTGATGCTGTGACCAAGTTAAAATGTCCACAGATATATTTGACGTTGTTCTCCTTTTGTAACTTCTAACTAATACTTTGTCGAAATGTTTCTATTTTCATCTGAAAGGAAGTTTTGTCACAATGATTGTCTTGGTTTCCTTCTCTATGTAGGAAGCTTCAACACTGGAATAAATCTTTTGTCATTTACTGAGCACAACCTGGGTGAGTTTCTTGAGGTGAATTTGAATTTAAACCTTTCTGTTTCCATTTAGGCAAACTCTAGGTGAGGGATAAATGGCACCAGATGATGGTTCACTTCATCCAGCTGTTGAGCTCATGTGTTGCCTCTTCGTTTTGATCTCAGTCCCCATTCAGATGAAATTGCAGTCATTATGTGACATGGCTACAGTACCTCGAACGTCTCCCTTGGGAGTTGCAGAAGTTCCCCTTTGTTGGAATCCCTTTTCAGCCATTGTGTGTATTCCCAGTGCGTGGCTGGGCAGGCGGTTCCCAGGTTTTGGGTTCCTGTGACTCAGCATGCTCTCCTCCCTCAGTCGTCTCTCAAAGAGCTTACTTTCTTTTCAAACCAGAGAGGACAATAATACTGGAAACGATAAGCATCGCATTTGCCTATCCATTACATAAATGTGCTGAAAAGTTCTGACTCTAAAGCTCTGCTTTGTCATTAACCCTGTGCATGTCTGTGTGTGAACAGTTGTCAAACGTTGTCACGCACCAAACCCAGATTGCTCAGTCTCTTAGCATGTGTGTGTGCAGGGATGCAATGTGTTTGTGTGTGCTAACCAGTCAAGGGTGAGACCCACTCGTGCTTTGACTTGTCCTCGCTGAGTCAACCCAGGCTGGGAACGATGTCCATCTCTCCATTATGGGTGATTTCACCCTTTAAGGCAACATTAGACTGTGTCCCTGAGCCTGCCCTAAATTTTCTGTCCTTCATTGTTTTGATTGGACTTTTCCTGGAAGGCAGACTGTGTGAAGTTTGAACATGACTGTGGCAGGGTGGGTGTACTGCTACCCTCCATTACCATTCTCAGACAACCCTCCGTCTATGTCCCATGCCTGGTGAAAAGAAGTCACAGCACGACTGGAAGTCATTTTCTGAGAATTTCAAAGACACTGTTATGTCTGAGGTCAGCTAGAAGAGAGTACTTTTACATGTCGTCATATTTAGTCAATACTCATCACTTTTCTCACTTGGCTGTTCTAGTCAAGACAGTTGTGTTTAGGGTGGAGAGTTTTGTGAATTTGCTAGCTGCAGGCTAGACTTTATGATCCTCAGCAGAGTGACTCACAGACTAGCCAGGTGATGAAGAGAGTGCCAGCTCACTGCCCCCCTCCTTGTCCTCCACTGTCTCTGCGGGACCCAGACAAGATTCCACTGCTGACACACATAAACCAATTACACTGTCTTATCTGATTCTGACTCCATCTAAACTCCCATCCATGTCAAACCAGTCTTTCAAAAACAGGCCCCTGAAATGAAAAACATGTGTTTAAGAAATTAGGTACATTTTTTTTCTGTTTGTAAATTATTTAAAAAGACTACTGCTTTTTGACTGGTAAAGGAGGCTCTGATAATTCAATCTATGAATGTATCAAAGTTAACGTGGCTATAACTCCAAACTGCAAACTTTCCAACATCTATCACGATCACATAACAGCGCTGTGTTGCCTGAGAACGCCAGGCCATAGCTTGGATGCTGTATTCTCAGCCTCATTCGTCTTGCTTGTTATGATAGCAGAAAAAAAGATATCTGCTCGCTGACCAAATGACATTTGGAAAATGTAAGAATATGTGCTTTCTGTGGGAAAGAGCTTGGATTGTCAAAGAAATATGTCATCAACCAGATGAACGTTGCCAAGCAACCCCATCATAGCTGTGTCCAGTATCAGCACCAGCTAATGCACTACAAATAGACCTGCTGACCTGTGAGGCAGAGAAAGCCAGACAAGGCCTTAAACCGTATGAACAGAGCGAGTCAAAAGGGTGAAGACAAGGCCTTCACCAAACAGTTCACTGTAACTGAGACATTTTTGTTGACTTATTTTCTCTTTTACTGCGCAGATGACCTGAGTAACAGAGATGTGAGCTGCTCCGACATGCTTAAGGCTCAACTTCGCTTGCTTCCCAATACTGCCAACATGGACACAATTCCTCACCAAAGGGTATAAAGACCATGCACTGCACCCTTTTGCCGAGAAGGTTTTCTCATGATCTCTTCATACCATATATCACATGCTCTTTCTGTAGCCAGCAAGACCTACACATGCACCTTTAATGTATTTAAATGTATCTACAGAGAGTCCTTACACATTCCTGAAAGAAATGTGCTTTATCTGATTTAGACTGTGACTGTGTATTTCATCTCATGAAGTTAAAAATACTGACTGCCTGTAAATTGATTAGACTTGGCTAAATTCTAACTTCATATTAACTGAAACCTGTATTACGTGACAGAGACCAATAATACGCTCCTGCAGTCTTGGGGACACGCTGACCAAGAGCAACACCTTCAATGCTTTAACCCAAAACACAGACCAACACCAGGAAGAGGATGGGTCGCCACGACAACGACGTATAACTGTGGGTGAGTCTAGTATTGTTTTGTACAAACAAACTTATTCTGCTTATATTACCACCCTTATAATATGATATGATTGAAATATTGTTTTATGATTCTATTTTTCTCTATGTCCCTTTCACACAGCATATATGCCTCAGTCTAAGGATCAGAATGGAAACTTCCCCGAGAAGGTACTGTAAACCTTCAAAGCAGGGCCTTCAGGGTGGCATCAGCACACAGCCCAGAGCTGCTGCAATTACAGAATATGCTCTGTTTATATTTCCCAGCTCCCTTGATCTGTCAAAGCAATGACTCTGCAAATAGTCTCAGGATTTTAGTATTTGTGTCCAGGATTTGCAAAGCAAGATTGCTAGTATCCTTAGCGATACATGTGTTAGCTGAAACACAAAACGGAAAGAAAAAGAAAAAATTTAAAGGCAAATTGCTCATGTCCTGCTCTTATTATCTCCACACATTATCATCTGTCTTATTTTCTCTGGTACCCCGTCAATTACATATGAGTCATTTATGCAACATGTACAGTATCTTAAGCAGCCACACCTCACTGCACAGCCCCACATTGGGACCCCAAATTAGACAAAATGACTGACACTATGGATTATTTTTGTGGTTTTGCTGAATTATGATCTAATAGTTTTTTTTTTTTTTTTTTTTTTTTCTAGAAGTCTGTCTTATAACAGAGACAAGCAAAACCTCCTACCCCAATTCATCTCACCACTCTGTAGCCACCTTGTAAAGCCTGTACTGGCAGTGGGAAACACCGCTTTTCTTCCCAGGAACACCATAAACACAGAATCTGTGACTAAGGCAACAATTACATAGAAACCTATGTTTAGGCTGCCTGCTAAAGTAAACATTTCTCTTTCTTTTTCTTTAACATTTATTTACAGTCAAACACACCAAACTGTTTATTTGTTGTAATATGTTGAAACATGGATATCCGACATAGTCATACTTACTTTGAATCAATCAGTGACGCAAACAATGACGAACTGCCTTGGACTTTACCCATGTTATGTCCTTATGTCTTGCCACCTACTAAAAGGGTTTCTGAATCATCTTTGTGCATTCACCAAAAACCACATATTACTGTACATACTGTAACTGTATCACACCTAATATAGCATAAAGAGTATATTGCTTGTGTGTAGAGTAATATGATAAAAAGCAGTGCGGTACATATTTTAATGGAGTGTAGCGGGGGAATGTTTCCCCCATGGCACTATACAGAACATTATATAAAACAGCAGGTATGTAACCTCTCTTTAGGACGTGGACAGGCAAGTAGCCAAATCTCTTGGGGAGTTGAACACAGATGAAGTCTGCCAGTGGTTTACCAGTATTGGATTGGAGAAATGTCTCCCTTTCATCAGAGGTAAAACACATTCCTCTGTCTCCTCTTCCAACCCTGTGGTTTCAAAATAAAGCCAATATGATTTACAGCATCTTAACCATAGATCAAGTGAAGATCTGTTGTGTCAATAAGTCAAGAGGCAAAGAAGATGAGGATGCTCAAAAAATGTAGAAATTATATCTCACATCTCACACAGTCTACGCTAAAGTCTATGTTAAAATATTATGTATTTCTGTCAGTATTTCTATTTCCTTTTTACTTATAAGGCTTCATAATTTCATAAATTTCTCCAAAATCTAGCAATTGTATTTTAATGTAATTTAATGATTTTGGTTTGCTTTTTGCTAATCTTTTGTCATCTTTGTTTGTTGTGGGTTTTTTTTAAATGTTTGTTGAGAATAGTTTACAATATGTACTAAATGTCTCTCTTACAGAAGCGAAACTGTGCGGTGCAGACATAGCTTCAGTAGATGTGAACACTTTAGACATCATCCACATCACCACACTGGAAGATAGAGAGCAGCTGCTGTCAGCTATTTACAATGAATTGCACCCTCCAAGTACCATCACCCAAAGACTCGACTCTCTGATTGGTACACCACAAGCATTCTCTACATTATTGTGCAAATTAAGAATATTATAAAGATGTTTATGTGTGGTTCTTTAATTTTTTGGCAATAGAAACCTTAGGGCCCAATAATGTTGAAACAATAACTGCAACATTGGTGTCAATGACGAAGTCTAAGTCCTCCCCTCATGTGAGCTGCCTGAGCTTGAATCGCCGGTCCCTCATACTCAGGTATAGCTTCTCTTTAGCTATGTGTAAGAAATGTCTCAAACAAATGAACTACACATTTAATTTTAACTACACATTTTAATCTCCTGACTTTTTCCCACAACAGAAACAGCAACCAGAACTACATGGCACAGAGAAATTCTCAGCTGATAGAAATCACTATTAACAGTGAGTAAATTAATTGGTTGATTGATTTATGTTTAAATATATTCAATGTATGAAGTGACGAGAAAATATTGGGAAATTGACAAAAAATTCTGGATATGTGGGAGTGTACATAATATATATAGTTGCGACTGTGTACATAATATATATGCTGAAAACAGCCTGAACATACTTGTTAGTGTGGCCCTGTGGGCACAATGAATATTTTGTACTTATAATAGGCACAATAATTATGCAAGGCTTTTTCATTACTTCTACTGTCATCCTGTGTTGCAGCATCAGAGCGAATAGTTCATCTTAGAACCCCAAAGGAAACGACAGTGGGAAAAATCATGGATTCTTGTATCAAAATGCTGGGAGTGACAGAGGAGAAAAGTCTATTCACACTTAAAGAAAAGCAAGGTGAACAATATATGTTTTACACTACACAATGTAATCTGAACCATACAAATAGATATATTGTATACTATATATATGTATGCTACACATATGCTTTGATTTCAAGGATCCTCAGATGTGCTCTCGTCAGATCAGCAGATTGGAAGTCTGCTGACATCAGAGAACAGACAGTTGGAGCTGCACTTGTGTAAAATGGTAGACTTCTTAGAAACAAATTCTAGACAAGTAACTGCATGCTTGATAGCATGCCACATAACAAAGAATCTCTCTGCATACTTTTGCATCATAGGAGAAACCAACAGCTGCGGCCTCACAAAACAGTCCAGAAGTCCACAGCTCCCATGAAAATGGTAACACTAACAAAAATGTCCCAGGGATCCAGCCAGATAAAGAAGAGAGGATTAGGGAGCTAAACCAGCAAGTGGACTCGCTACAAAATGTTGTTCTTCAGGTCAATATCTCTGTTCAGCTACAAGTTTATGCTATATGTAACAAACTGACATTTGCAGTATAACTAAACACTTAACACATTAATTTATTTAACATAAGTACAATGGCCGAGTTAATCTCTTTGACCCCACAGGTCCAGGAGCTTCACCATGACTTGGTAGCGTTTTGTTCAGAATTAAAGAACATGGATAGAAATGAAGACATGGACACGCTCAGTTCTGCTGATCTGAAGCAGAAGCTGGAGCTGGTCAGAGGCCGACTGAATGAAAAGAGGCAGAGCCTACAGACCCTGAGAGACAACATTAACAACTCAGCTGCTCACAAGAAGAAGTAGGTAGACTGTCTCTGCTAATCTGTTGCTTGTTCAACAACACACATCTAAAAAGTAAAAAGGCTCAGGAACAGACATCAGTGCACAATGATCTGAATATAAGTGTGAACAAGTATCTACTGTCTACTTATTTGTGTGTACTGACTACAATAAGGTAAAGGCATACCTGAAAAGTAGCTGTTACTAACTAATAAAAGTTAAGGAAAATTTGAATCTATACTATACCTATGCCTGTGCTGTGTATGTGGCTATGGATACTCCTCATGGGACACTTTTTATGTGTAGCTACAGATTTCATAAATCATATTACATGTCTTTGACCTTCTCTGAAATGTGGCCTCTTGCCATTCAGACAGCTGGAAGTTCGTCTCTTGGAAAAGATGAAGCTGAACTGCCAAGTGTTCAAGGAGGAAATCTCCGTGGTGCATCTCAGCCGACAGGTGGCTCTCCTACAAAATGCTCTGCAGGAAAGCAAGGTACTACTGATCAAATCTAAATTACTAACATATCCCACATATTATCTGCACTACTGCATAATCGAACAAACAAGTTGAAGGTCTGGAGCTGCGGCAGCAGAGTTTAATCAACAGCATGTGAAATTCTGTTCCACCAAAATGTGGGAAAGCTGTGTGGTCTGAGTCAGAGAATGTTTTGATTGCTAAAAATACACAATGAGAAACTGAAGATTTGCACCAAAACAACGCCAGTTATTGGGAAAAGCATGCGTGGTATGGGATGCTAAAATCATAGTGAAGAAAGACCAGTCAAATTTGGTGTTTTTGGAACATGAAACCAAAGCAAATGCTGTTTCCCCTCCGTCTTTAACCATATCAGAACAAACTGTGCAATATAAACAGTCTTACTGGCATTTTCCTCACTAACGAATAATAATCATAGACCTAGATGATTAATGAATCCACAGAACATGTGAAGCTCATATATTTGTTCATTTAATTGTCCAACAGTAGAATTAACAGCCACTAAGGAATGTCGTAACAGCTTCCTGATGTGGTGGCCTATTATTTAACACCATTATGTCAATCATCTTTGATCTTCTCTTCACTGTTTTCCTGATTGACAACACAATGCTCCTTTCAGTCCACTCTGTTTTGTTAAGCTGTGCAGTTAGTCCTGTTGTAGGAGTGGGTATACAAGGCTGAGTTAAGTCCTTTGGATGAACATGCATTTTTCTGAGAAAATGATGTTTAGCGCTGACATCCGAGAGCCTGTGACCATACCAACAATGGAATGTGTGTGACAAAAGCCAGTGGGAGAGTGCAATGGTGAAAAGGGCCAAAGTGTGTAAAACTATCTGCATCTATCCCCGGAGGAGCCCACTTCTTTTTTAATGTGGCTCTTTTATCCCGTTGGAGAAGCCCTAACGAGGTGCCATGAAAGGACACACGCGGCTTCGGCTTTGAAAGGTGCCCCGTGTCACGTTGCCGCCCCAGGGCCACGCTTTTTTAGGTGCTGAGTTTGTGGGAAAAGCAGCAGCGCTAATGTTTATCATATGACCTAATCAGAGTTAACACACAGGTCAGAGCTGAGGAGCAGCCTGGGAACTGATGGAGCTGCTGCTCTAATAAGGAGCAGACCGCCCTGTGTTTGGTCTTGTAGGCTGCCCCGCATTACAGACAATAAGGAAATATTTCATCATCGGCAGTCTAATCTCCAGGATCTATTGCAACTGGAGAGCATCAATAAAGCAGCTGAAAGGGAAGGAGAAAGAGAGTGAAGGGTGGAGGGGAAGGACAACAAATGGCGGAAATGATTTTAAATAAGCAGTTTAGCTTGGAAAATGCAAAAACTTCAGACAGACTATTAAAGAGGGGAAATTAGGGGAATTATTTCACCCACTCTTTAGTTTCACATGTTCTTTGAGGATGGGTTTAGGTTTGAGAAAAAAAACTGCCACCTCTTTTCCATGGCATGCCCCTGAGTTTGATAAAACAATAGGCTGTCTCCAGTTTTATAAAGACACAGCCATGATACAAGTTGTGGTTGATCAGTGTGGTCAAATTGTCTCCTATTACCCTGTCCTGTGTTTTCTACCCCAAGGTTGATTGTGTTAGAGATCTCTGTTGTTAGAGCTGCCAAGGCATCCACATTCATACCAGCACTTTCTTTAAAACAACTGACACCCATCATTGTCAATGAAATATAATCCTTTGCACTTAGCATCTATGTTGTCTGGCTTGTCAGAGAATAATCGTAGACTGGGTGAAACAAAGTCATTTCACATATCATATTGTAGTTTCTGATGAGGAGGATATTTGCATGGGGTATGGGGTTGGAGGTGGTGTAACCAATCGCTTATAGTGAACTTATATTCACCCTTACTCATCTGAATGATCATTGTTCTGTGTCACCTTTGTGATCTTCAGTAGCAATGGTTTAACTGCCTATAATCATTCCACTAGGATGTGTGCCCTGTGTTTGGCCCAGGTAGCTTAGGATTTGATCAGATCGTGTGGATAAACAAGGAGAATATGAAGAGAAAATTCCTTGGGCTCTTGGCGTGTGTCCAAAATTGAGGCAAACTAAAAGGGAAAATGATGTGTATTAGAGAAGGTTTCTCATGGGGCTTCAGCTGTGTTTCCGTAGATATATCCTGTCTGGCCAACTTGTCTGAGTGGAGAGAAGCCTTAGCTTTGACCCCTGACCCTGGCAAGGCGGCATCTATTGCTGCAAGGCATTCACACGCCATGTGGGGAGAGAGGGGGACTATGCCAAGAGGCTGGATAAGAGAACGCTGGAATTTGGTGGTCAGACTCACAAGTTATTTCTGATCCCTGCAAGCTACTTGTGGTGTGATCTCTCCCAAAGCTAATTATTACATCTTGGTGGTCTCCTGGCTTTGACGAGGCCTCAGTCTTATCAAGGGAACTATTGGTATCTGTGATCTCTGAGACTTCATTTCAAGAAATATATAATAAGATAATTCATAATAAGAAATATATGTGTGTTTATGTGTGTGTGTGTGTGTGTGTGTGTGTATATAATATTTTAACTCAAAGTTAACTAAGTTAGTTTCATGTTGAAGAGAAAATGAAACAAACCAACTTCACATGGGTCATGCGATAATGATACTGCAATTGAAAGAGGCTGCAATTGATTACTTTTGAATATCATTATTTATGAGTCTTAGAGGGACAGTTTAACATTTTGGAAAATACTTTGTTTTCTTATTGATAGTTGGAAGAGAAGATTTATTCCACTGTCATATCTGTCTGTTAAATACAACGAGCTTGGCTCTGTCCAAAGACAAAAAGAATTACACATAAGCATCTAGTTAGCATGTTTTATACTGTTTGTTTAATATGTACAAAAAACAGAGTATGAAAACAATTTTTGGTTTTACTGGGTGTTCCATATCATGGCAGGTGTGCTAAAAACTCATGGTTTTGGCAAAGATCCGAGAAGTTAGAAGATTAAAAAAACAACATAAAACTTTTTATTAGTAAGCTTTAGAGGTGCTGTTAGATTGATTTTTTTCACCTGTGCCCTTTTGCATTTGTGAATGTGTGAGTTGTTACTGTTTCTGCTTCCAGGAGAAAAAGAGTCGTAAAAAGAGTCTGGCTGTCGGTAGCCTGAGCAAGCTGGTGTCGCCACAGTCTCCAGCCATGCTGCTGGTTGTACAGGAGAACCAAGGACCTGATGGCCGATATGGCTTTGCATGTAGCTACAGAGAAGGCAGTGGGCTGGTTGTGGTCGAGGCAGACGACACTCAGCTTCGTGTAGATGACAGGTAACACATAGAAATAACTTTGACACAAGATATTTATCTAGGCTTAATGACAAAAACTTTGTAAGTGTTCACTGAGGCCACTTAGTGAGAGCAGTATTCAGTATCTCACTTATCCCACCCATTTCTTTCATCACTCTATTTTTCTATGCTTGGTAGCCATGGAAACCCATCAGATATTGGCCCCAAAACAAGCAAACATTGTAATGTAATACTTGGATACAGAAGAGAGTGAAAAGGAGAAGTTAAAAGAGCCTCATATAATTAAGCAATTACTGCATTATATTAAGTACATACTTAGATACCCAGCACTCTCAAACTCATGTCCACACACACACACACACTAACATACACACACTGCAGTTGACATCCCTCCATTAGACAGTCCTGCCAAAGACAGGAAAGCCAGCATGACAGTGCAGAGACAGAACCACAGAAGCTGAAAAGAGTTTTAAAGCCTCACTGTGTGTGTTCACTTATCGCATATCTGTGCCAATGCTCTTTACACAGCTAATGAAAAAATACAAAGGTTTGCTATTTTCCTGTCAGCTTTATCCAAGTGGCTATAAATTAAAACTAATGAGGGGAATTTTTTAATGAATGCTGTGTAAAGGTAATGTTTTTAAATATTTCAGGCTCTGTGCTTTGTGAATTCTTTGATATTAATAGTTGCTTGTTAAATAAGCATTACAGAGGTCCTGCCTTTACCTGTAGTGGAAATGTTGCCTATTAAGCATTTGATATTTTAAAGGAGAGGATTTTCCCATCAGATCTTGAATTAGGCTTCATTGGTAAAAAAAAAAAAAAAAATAACACCTGCTATATTTTCTACATTGTTTCTTTGATGTGTGAATGTATTTTTGCATGTGTGTAATTATCCTCATAGATTGGTGGAGGTGAATGGTGCACCAGTGGTCAACTCCAAAATGGAAGAGCTGACTGACCTCTTGCTGCAGGGTCCCAGCGCTCAGATTGTGGTTCTTCGCCAGCCCCCTCCCATGCACACCTCCCAGCAGCACCCTCTGCTCCTGCAGCACATGGTCCAGCCTGATCCCATGCAAAAAATCTGCCCGGAGAGGGATGTGGTCACCATAGAAACCCCTCCACGGCGGAAAGTGATGGCCATCTAATGATACGGCAGAGAGAAACAGTGGTGAAAAGGATGGAGTAAAATGTTTCTCACTTTTTAAAGTTCTTGTTTTCCTGTAGAATGATATATAATGTGAAATGGCTTGTCATTGTTTCTTGGTTATTTGTCTCCACATGTGAATGTAAATGTGAACATTGTTATTGTACTGATATAATGTTCTTCATAGAAAGTTCTTCATAGAAAGAAGTTAGTTGGCAATATCATATAGTGACAAGCATCACCATATGTACATCACTTTGTTTTTGTTAGATTGTTGCACTGAATGTGCAGATGAAATACACAATGAAATACATGTTTTGGGGAGAAAAAAGGAAAAAGCACAAACAAAGACTACATTCACTTTGAATCTCTCTTTGTTTTACATCATAGCTGTGGTATGATGGAAAATCAAAAGGAAAAAAAAAAAAAACAGGTAGATCACTGAGCATGTGATAAGCATTTCTTTTTTAGCATTCAGCAAAATTATCTCTGAAGGCACAACAATGTGAGCCTGATGAGGACTGCACCCTGCACCTTTGTAGAACCGGATGAAGTCAGGGAATACATGGCGTAGTGTAAAGGCAGCTTTGTATTCAAGCTTTCTCTTTGCAGATTAGATACGAAGATGATCTCAAACAGTGTTCAGTATTGAAGATATGTTTTAAAAAAAGGACATGTCTTCCCTTTGCATGTTGTGATGTAATCCACTGTGCTGTAGGAATATACCCCTGGGCCCGGAAATGCCTCATTTCTCAGCCTTGTTCTCCCTCGTTAAGTGGCAGTGGATCATGTAAGTCTGACAGAAAAACAGCACAAATGCTACCAAACCCTGACCTAGACCCCTGAGGTCCAAAGAGCCTGAGAGGAGGAGTGATGAGACCAGTTTAACTAGTTAGTTGATGAGAAAGGTCACAGGCCAGTCACCAATACATTTATGCGTTAATGGTTTTGAAATCAAAGGCAATTGAGCTCCATATAATCCAGATGATGAGAGAGATGGTATTTTCTAGTTGCCAAACAGACCCACAGGGAGGGAGGAGTCTGATACTGGAAAGCTAGAGATTTGAGAGACTTGGTTTCAGACATGGGAAATTGAAGTCAGCCATGCCACAACATGTTCATTTACCCACTGACACAAATGATTCATAATGACATAACTCAAGATGTATAACAATATAGTGAGAAGTTATCCAAAAACCACAAAATAATGCAATAGCAGGATGTACACATGTTCATCTTGAGAGAAGCTGGGGGAAAGTAGAGAGATGAGATGAAGAGAAATTTACAATGATGATTACACTCACTGTCAAAATAACCATGACTGAGGTCGATCTTGTCTATTCTTCCATTCAGCACAGAGAGACGGGGATAAAAATTCATAGCTCAGTAAAGTAAAGCCACAGGGAGACAGAAGGCAGAGGAGAGAATGTGTCATGGCTGCCTTTATGGAAATAAATTAACACTGGAGAAAATGAGACAAAATCCTATAAACACTGCTGCTGGCAAGAGTAGAAAGACACCGTAGGATTCCCAGTGACCAACACGCCCCAGAACACACACTAACATGCTTTGATACTTCAGCTATAAAGCATTGCAGGCTGTCAATCTAAAAAACAGAAGAAATCCATTGGCTGAATAATTGAAGTGACACCATGAAACCTTCAAAACTTTTCAAAGATGCTGTCAAGTCAAGAAGATGAACCACAGGACCTTCTACTGTATGTTAGTAAGGAACATCTGCAGTGAGTTTCTATAGTACAGTGGCCTCCTCCTATACATCCAAGGCGCCTCAGGTTGACCCAGGCTGTACCTGACACATAGTGGCACAGAACAACCTACACTGCATCTGGTTTGCCTTAGCAGCCTTGGTAAAACTACATCCAGCACACACTGATAAGCTCTGAGGCCAGCCCGGTGTGACTGGATTTCTCTCTTTTGCCCTGTGAGCCCCTGCTTCTCACTCTTCAATCCCCCCTCCCTCCCACCTCCTTCAACTCTCTAACCACCCCATGACATTTAAGGGTGCCTGGCATCCGTTTGAAGTGGGAGAGGGGGCATTAGCTCTGGTTTCCTGCCCAAATCCCACACAAGCCAATAAAATGCATGCAGGTCTGAAGTGAACCAAAGGAATTCCTGTCCACTAAAATTACACAAAAAAAAATTGGCATTTAGCCTTATATTACAGAGTGAAGTGTAAAGGATTGTTGCTTGTTTTGATAATAATCCCTTTGTGTGTTTATGACTGTGTGTCTGCTTCATGCTCCATGAGACTCTAATTGACAGCTAAAGAGGTAGATAGTGAATGTTAATTACAAGATAATAGTTATTAATATATGTAAATCATCTCACATTCTGAGTTTCATAAAGTTTTGTGCTGTAAAGCATTGTGTTGTTAACACAGACCCACACCTTGTAGCCTCTTATATTTCAGTAATCACTCAGCAGCCGTGAGGGCCAGGAAGGTCAGAGTCAAATCCCAGGGGCTTCTGATTTCATTTTGCCGAGGTGGAAATGGGACTTCTGCCTCTTCCTCTGGCAAATCTCACTTTAAGTAGCTGCACTAGGCACTTGAGAAAGTCCCCGGAGATATTTATGTGTTGACCCTCTCCTGGTCAACATTGCTTGTTATTTGACCTTTGTCCCTGGTATATTCTTGGTGCAGTCACTGCCAGGTCAGACACGCTGGGGAAGTACTGCCATCTACTGGCAGCCTCACAATCTTCACACCATCGTTTTCACTATGTGTGTACAGATGAGGATGCCTCTTGAGAATGATTATGAAGTGAGTCTGATTAGATCCTGTTATTCATACAGAGCAGGCAATATACAGCCATCATCTTCCATATTTGGATGAATAACTTAGGCTACAAAGATCATATTCTTTAAACTATTGTCAGTTGTGCAATCCTGTGGCTGAGTCGATTTATTATGCAAAACATACAGATGTTCTCTACCCAAGTCCAAATAAAATTTATAATTTCTGCAACACATTGTAATGGACTTTTATTGTTGTATATTACATCTGATCAAAATTAGATAGATTTCATTACCCTTGTTTTTTTTTCTCATGTTATAAAATCTGAAGTCTTACAATGAAACATCTTTCCAGTCAACGAAGTACCAGACGTCCAACAGCTGGTATTTAATATATATGACACATGTTTTACACCACACACACACACACACACACACACACACACACACACACACACACACACACACACACACACTAAATGAGAGTTGGCATTTTATAATGAGATAGTTAAAATCCTATTGTGTATAATGTAATTATGTTTAATTTCCACCAAGCCTGTAATAGACCCATGGTTGATATGTAAGTGTAAAGACTGTTTTTCATTCAGCAGGTTATTTACTGCATCACACAGTCAAATTAAGAATAAAATGGGGAGAACATATGTGATTGATGACTACATTTTGGAGGTTAACTACCCCAAATTAATGTGAATAGGCCGGGTCTGACAGGAGGCTGCTTTTCAAATGCTGCTGAGAGACGTTTTAACACTCTCTATACTGCTCAATTAAAAGGCTAATGAAAGGTCTATTAGGATTAAGTCTAAGGTGTGCTTTGGATGAGATAAATATGTTGATGAAATTGCTATGCATAGCCTTGCTAGCAGGCAGCAATTGAAAAAGGTCAGCATAAGGTATTAGTCATTTTCCAGTCCATTCTCTCTGAAATATAGAGAGCATAATGGCACATGTCTCTGCTCAATAAAGGGTTTAATTAAAGCAAGATGAAAATGGTGATTAGAAGAAACGTTGTGGAGCACAATCAGCATAGAGTGGCTGAGATATTTTCAATTGTGCAGTAGAAGTATAGCACTGACTACAAAGGAGGAAAAATTCATAACAAGCGGAAGAAATCAAATGGAAAAATGAGGTGGATAATACATCAAAAGGGTTTTAAGCCTGTGATGATCCTTGGCATTCTCTCGTTTTTTTGGTAGCGGGTGTTGGGTTTACTTGTATAATAAAAAGAAAAATCTTCCCACACTCTGAACAACAAGTAGTTCATTTATAAACCTCTGGGCAGTTTCTGGCACTGAGAACTGTTCTGGCATTACTTCTGTGCTGTGTGGAGTAGACTCATCCAGAAAGAAGGCAGAGAAACAAAAGCACAGAAGGAAAAAGTCGACAAAAGACGAAAGTCAAAAATCACATTGTCTGTGTTGGTGTATGCTGTCTGTATTAGTTTAAACTTTAATCAATGCAATTCAGATAGCTAAATGCATATCCAGGGAAATGATGCATATCTAAGTTAACGATGATGTGCACCTATACAGATGAGCTTTTTTATTTGATGTGTTACATGAAAATTATTTGAAGATATGAATACTATTAGAAATCTGTTCTGAGCACACAGCTTCAACCCATGAACCACCTGCCACCACACTCTAGATGGCAGTATAAGTCTCAGTATTTCTCCTGCCAGCTATACTAAACACTCTTGAAAGTCTCTCAGTGAAACCCATGATTTGCAGAAGAGGATGTTTCACGAGCATCCATACACATTTGAGAGAATGCCAGGCAAATCCTCAACCAGGCTGATTATTTGCCCCTCGATGGTTTGGAAAGTAGGCCAAGGCACTGCTGATTGTGATTTGCAATAAGGATTTGACACAAGCAACACACATAAAATGTATAAGGTTGAAATGTGAAGAGTTTTTTTTAGTCCTGTTTTGTTTTTGGTGCTTTTGCATTTTCAACTCCAGATTGATATAGTAATTGACAAACACCTGTCTGTTGGCAGGTCTTTTATTCATTTCTGTCTCTCTTCTCCATCTTTCTGCTGAAGCACTTTTCTGTTGCTTGGTATCCGCCAATCATTCATGTGTTCACCTATCTTACTCAAGCAGTAAACTTCTACTATTCTGATGTTGTGTCCATTATTATGTTTACTGCTTGAGCAAACCAAAATACAAGAACAAAATCTGGATGTGAGCTTTTCCATCTGATGCCATGTTAGCAGGAAATGAGAGAATGAATATGTCAAATGGAGTATAAAGGCTTCTCATCCTTATGCTCGACTAATTTATTCTCGAGACACTGCTGTCTAATGGAGCAGCTAAGAGAACTGAGGATGCTGTTTGCCCCCTGTTTCGAGAACATATTCAGCACATTAAAAAAGGGAGAAGCTGCTACACACCGCAGATGTAAAGTTGTTTCAGTCTGTGGTTTGATACTTGTTGCTTTCAACACATGATGTATGAAACAATAAATATAATTGCAATTTGCTGCTCTGACATGAACGTGCGATGGTGTAGATTTCGTTACCATGATCTTGTTATTTTAAACTGATAATACAACACATTTTACTCTACAGTACACAGTGTGTCACATCCTGTTTGCGAGGGAATATTTTACATGGTTACAGCGACAAACAATCACATAAACAAACAGCATGTAGAGGTAGATTATTTGCAATATTATGCAAAGTATACTGTGCGTGTATATATACATACACACACACACACTCGCACACACCCACACTACATCTGCATACTATGCACTAAGGCACAAACACACACTTACAGACACAAATAAAAGGGTTTATGGTGAGTAGCTGATGGTGAGTGAACAGGCCAGAGGAGATGGAAGAAGCACACAGGGGGGAATGATAAGAGGAAATGATGCGGATGATGAGTGCTGAATGGTTGGCCAGTGGGACAGACCCTGTCAGACTGTCTGCTGAAGGGGTGGAAGACAGAGACAGAGATGACTGTAGAGAGGACAAGAAAGCGAGATAGAGCATGAGAGAGCAAGAGGAAAAATGATGATCAGTGTCAAAATACTATTACCCCGTGACAACTAAGGTTTCCCCGTCTTGTGCTACATGACCACTGCACTTCTTTGTGATGTATCTCTGTCGTGTTGCTATAGTCAACCAATAGATGATTACTAACTTGAAAGGTTCAGATATAGAGAAGCGGGCCAGTAGCATGTTTTATTCAGCTCTTATTACATAAAATCTGCGTTGCTGTTCTGATTCCTCCTTTGCATGAGTATTTCTGTAGCCCAGAAATGTCTAAGGCTCTCGTTGCTGTACTGAGCGTCATTTGCTCCTCTTGTCTTCCAAGCTTTTCATCTGCAGAGCAGGCCCTCACACAGAAACAATGATGACCCAGTTCTGAGTTTGTCTCTGTCTTACAGCCAGTTCTCTTCTGTCCTAATCATGGTCCCTCAGCTCTGAGAGCTGCTGCGCTACCAAGACAGGGGAGGGAGAGAGAGAGAAAAAAAGAGAGGGGGAGGAGAAGACAAGGAGAGATAAAAAGAGCGAACGACAGAAAGAAAAGTCAGAACGAGCAGGAGGAAAGAGAGCTAATCTCCAAGGAGGAAGCAGAGAAAGGATGACAAAATATAAGGATGGATAGATACATTCACAGATAGAAATAGAAAGGGAGAAAGACAGAAGAAGGTTAAACCACTGCACCCTCTCTGATTCATTCCCTATGGAGAGCACATCTAAAGGCAGGATTGATTCCATGACAGGTTGCAGAAGAAGGGGAAAGGGGGCCTGATGTACCGTGCTCCTTCATCTGCACAGATGTCTCTTGAGATACAGAAAATCAGGTCATTCTCTTCATCATCAGGTGTGGCTATATGTTTGCTAGCAGGGTTGAGGAACCCTGTTGTGCTTATGTAATAAATGATCCCGAGTTGCACATTTCGAACATACCTGAATATTAAATAAGCAGATGTGTCGTTTTTCTGAGGACCTGATCTTGGATAAATGTAAATAAAGATGTTGGAGTGACATTAAAGACAGAAACCTTACAACCCAACAGAGCATGCTGATTGAAATCACTGGGCTAAAGCTTTTCTTAGAAGCATTTACTGTGAAAAACTGCATATTCAGTGAACTAATTTCACAGTTTTGTATCTTGATAATTTGCTCAAATGGGATACATACTCTATAGCAAGTCTTTGCTATTTTCAATGACATTTATTTCAAAGATGCCTGTGAGGGGCAGAACAATATGGAGTAAAGCAGGATCACAGAGTTCAAGCTATCCTGCATTTATATGCTATGATGTACTGGAACATTTAGCAAGTGGAAAGATGTAAAATCAATGGGCATAAATGTACTTCCAATTCAGTGTGAAAATCCTCTTGTAAAGTGATGGAATGCTTTTTTTTTTTTTTTTTTTTGGTAGGGTTACTATTTGGTTTCAGATGGTTGGTTGATCACCACTCTAACTTGGTTTTCTTCCATGCTTTGTGTAGAATTTGGGAGAAGAATTCAAGGCTTACAAAAAAATGCAATAGGATTCTGTGACAGTGGCTTCATGTTGATGTCACTCACGTCTACTCTCGGTGATGCAAATGGACAGAAGAGTAAACACTGGACAAATTGTGCATCCAGCCTGAAAACGTCTCCCTCTCCCAAACACCCTTGTCACTGGGGTTAGTGCCAGCTGGGGACTGTGGGGATGGATTTGACCTTGCTTGTCTCTCCATATCTGGCACAGTACTCAGCTAAAGGGTGATACTGGATGATAAAAATGTGTTTTTTAGGGGGAAAAAAGATTTTAAAAATGTGATTAACTCAATTTGAGAACACACTGTGCCCATTTTTACATCCCTTCTGTCATCATTTCATGTAATGTTACCAGAGAGGTTGGTTGAAGTTTATGTATGTGGACGATACACTGCTTCACTTTAGCTTCTGCGTTTGGGGGAGGGGAGGTGTGAAGGAGATAAAGTCAATGGTCAAGCGTGCAAAAGCTGGAGAAGAACAGACTTGGCATTGTGCTGGCATTGGGTTGGTATTAAGGGGTGGGAGATTCCTTGCATGGCAGCATCTGTCTATGGAAGAAGAGGAACCAAATCTCAGTGACTCCTAAGCTGTCGGTATTATGCTAAGACATGTATCCTTGAGGGAGCATGGCTTGGAGTTCAATGTCACACAAGGATGGAGCTTTAGCAGCACCAGTAAGACACCAGCTACGTGTCCTGGATGACATATGCTGCTGCATCTGCATAAATTGGTTTGATTAGTTATGTTTATATTTGTTGATATTGCGTCATCTTATTAACAAATCAACAACAGATCATATTTTTTTATTGATGCAATAAGAAGTAAAATTTACAACAATTTATGATTCATAGTTACAAACACAGAATTGACAGTGCTTGGATACATGGCTTAAAGGGCTCATAAATATAGACATCTGTGCTAGGTTTGTGTTTGTGTTATCTGTGGGTTTAACTGCATGCGTTCGATTTTCAGTGTGTGATATATATCTCTGACATGGAAAGATGAATTACACCCTCAGCTCATTTCCTCCTCCTTCCCAACCTTTACACAAGGTGACCTTGCGTGTAACATAATTTACAGCTGAATGACATGTTTGCTGTTCATAGGGCTGCCAAGCTGCATCAACAGCACTGGTGTTGTGACACATTACTTAGCCACTCTGTAGCACTAAATGATACAATTCAATGAGGAGGGAATCATCTTTGCTTCCATATGCCTTCCATCTGCTTTGCTAACACTGATCCTTTCTTTCTACAATGAGACTGCAAACAGTTATGGCATGTATGGGTGGATAAACAAAGCGCAGATGTCATTTCAGTGTGATCAACAACCTCCAACCTATCTCCCGGTAAACTATGCACTGAGCTGCTGCAGAGCAAAGTGGCTCAACATGGATTTAGCACTGAAACAGAAAAAAAATACTCCCTGATGATTCATGGCTTTTGATTACCTCTACAATTCCTGCTGTGCAAGTACAATGCACTAAGCCCGAACTGGACTTTTCCTGACTTTTCTTGTGGTCTAAACCACTGACACTATTGGCCACACCTTGTCATCCTGTCTCTCTGCTCCACCAACCACTGGCTGATGATGTAAAATATTGATTTGCATGTCCACCCATATCACCATGCCTTAGCCTTGCTGTCAAGCTCATTTAGACAAAGCCTCTTTAATAGCCCTTTGATGCCAAGCTTGTGGCAGTAGCCAGATCAGAAGTGGAGAGAGAGGAGGAAGTCTTACAATGCACAAAGTAGGCAAAAAAGTATGATGTTGTGTATAGAGATTGTCATAATCTAACAATACACTACCAATAAACTGTATTAGCAATACATTGGCTGCAGTGGTGTAAGAAGCTAAACATAAATAAAGTATTTAGGGCATAAACCTGCAGTTATTCATGCAAAGGGAATATGTTGTTCAGTGCATCAAATGAGGCTGTACACAGTATTTCCCAATTAGTCATTTCAGCATGGATACATTCTTCTGCTTCATATAAATAGCCAACAGCCTAGCCTGAACTTGGACACGCATACAGACAGATACACACATGGATGGAAACACACAGGCACA
This sequence comes from Polydactylus sextarius, assembly GCA_016801845.1. Lineage (NCBI taxonomy): Eukaryota > Metazoa > Chordata > Actinopteri > Polynemidae > Polydactylus > Polydactylus sextarius. Next base: position 9,030,812 of record CM028911.1, on the reverse strand, counting down.
CATACTCTTACAGAGTGTAAGAAACATGGGTTTATGTGGCTTTAGAGACAGAATGGCCTTTGCAGAAAACATGAGGTAAAAGGTTACACTCCCATCACAGAGTGAGGGTCAGTGTTACGCCCCTGGTTCAGTGGTCTATGGACAGATTTCAGGCTGAAAACTAATGCCACAGGAGACCATGTGCAAGATAACGAGGTGACCTTTTCATGCAAAGGATCTAAATGACAAATTGATGTTAATGCCTTGACTCAAAACCCCTTTAGTCTTCTTCCAAACAGCCAGGGGTTTTGCTTTCTTTTCTGTTTTAACAAGAACGACTACAGCAAGCCCAGGCACAATGAAGCCTGTGAAATTCACACACAAATCAGTTGCTGTTGAGAGTTGATGGTTTTGTTTTCCAATTTTTCTCTCTCACTCTTTCTCTCTGAATTTTGGAGGCTGCATGAGTCCAACAACAGTTCATCATGAAGCAAGAGAAAGCAGCATCCTTTATTCTCACTGCCATGGTCCTTGACATTGTGCTGAATGGCACAGTGAAGAAGAAATCAAGTGAGACAACAGAGGAAGGCAGACAGGGTAGTGGTGGCGGTATGTGTGTGTGGGTGTGTAGGGGAGGGGGGCAGAGACAGAGGGACAGAAAAAAGAAGATAGACAGACATGGGTCAGAATGAAGGAGAAAGGCCACATCACCATCAATGAGACAAAGACTCCAAAAGCCACCTTGTGTCAATGTCCTGGTGTTTGACAAACACACCACTACATGAAAGCCAAGGCATTCTCTGTGTGAGAGGTGAGTCACAATATACACTTGAACTGGGAGAGGCCAATTTAAACACAGCGATGCTGGAAGAGACATTGCAGATGGTATTGTGAGACTGATTATAGTGAAAGAGGAAAGGAGTGGGTGAGGGAATGAGTAAGACTGGATTGGTCTCCATTACACTCTTGTTGTGAAATCCAAACTCTTTATTGTTATAATGTCATTAGCTCACTTTGTGTCCCACCTCTGAATATTTGCATCATCCACACTAAATCCCTGTTTATTTATTTATTTTCCCTGGAAATATAGGTCAAACATTCAACCAGGCCATACATTTTTTATAGTTTTGCAGCTTTAATTCAAATGTCTGCAATCTGCCCCCACAAGCCAATCTGCTGCAGACGCTGAGTATGAATTAAGCACAAGCAGCACACACAAGACAGAGCAGCGCAGGATGTGTTTTCAAAAGCCTGGAGTATTTGGAAATACCCCTGCAAAAATGTCTGTAGCACAAATGCACTCTTTTAAAAATTGGTGCAATGATATTCAATGGGAGCAAATCCTCTGCTTGCAACTGTGGATGATAAACTAGCCCAGGTTTCTTATTCCATGTTGGATACTTTACACTTTATGTGAATCACTTTTGCAAGATCTGGCAAAACTCTACAAAACAAGTTAAATAGAAAAGTAAAACATCTGTGCAGCTGTTTCCTACATACCAGGCAACAACCATGAGATAATCTTGACCAAAAGACTTAAAATAAACATATAAATATATAATAATATTTAAATATTATATCAATCATGATTTGGGGACACAACTGTGGAGTATTTGAGCTGTGTTTGTGGTGATCAGCAGAGCCAACGCACCCATAACACACATCACGCACTGCGTATGGCACCAAATGCAGGAAGTGGCACCAAAAAAAAAAAAAAAAAAAAATCTGGATAATCAAAAATCATCATAATCATAATAATAACCAGAATAATGACACATTTTAAAAAAATAACCAATAGGCCTGGTGGTCACCACAAATCTTTTGTTTGTTTGTTTACCCCAACATGAAACTATAGTCCCGTTCATTCACCTCGTGCACACACTCTCCCTCCTGATTTTGTGTGTGTATCATTTCCACTCCCAAACAACAGCGAAGACAACACGTTTCAATTCTATGTTTCAATTCTAGTTAATGTTCGTGTTTCTACCAGCTCCATCACTTCTATTTGTCGGACGCCAGATCACAAATGCAGCAACTCGGCACACAGCAGATCGTACAGGACAGGAAGTCGAGCACAGAAACAAAATCAAAAGGCTGCTGTGCTTAGGGCACCCAAATGACTAGCACCGACCCTGTTGTTCAGCCTAGCTCCATTTCTTGAGGCATAATAGCCCAGAGGCTGAAATTGGCCTTTTCCCTTCCACAATTTGCTCTATCATTTCCACTCTTTTATTTAAGTCTAATTCTATCTAAGTCTAACATGGATGCTCAGTTAAATGAACACTCTGAGCTGAAACATTTCTAATGACAGAGAAGAGGACAAGTTACATTTAAATGTGATTCAAAATTTCATGCAGAAATTAAAATCTTGAAAGTCATTGAGATGTAAATATTGTGTCTGCTTACATTGTCTAATTCAACCATAAAATGTGGACATGGGCAAGAAGTAAAATGCACAAACCAATTCCATGTGGTGGATCAGAAAAGACACCAGCTGAAGTGTGTAGAATATAAGTGGTTTGGATGTCTAACTAGCACTCGAGTGCTGCTACCACCGCAACATTTCTGTGGTATTTCAGTGGAAAGAAACGAACAGGATTGATATGGTGGTTCCACTGGTTCATTTTGCATCCATTTAAATATGATTAGATCTGATGTGATCTGTTTGAGAATAAGGGAATACTTTTAAATAAGGTTTCTTCTGGAGTCAACTAAGCGAAAACTTGTCTCTTGGATTATAACAGGAGATAAAACGACTGTGAGACGAAGACGTTGAAAACTATTTGATTCTTCATTTATTACTTTTCTCACACCACCAGTTTGCCAAATGACACTGCATTTCAATTACCACTATTTCTCCCCAGTGGTTAAAGCCCACTGCTTTAAATGTCTGCCAAATTACCATTGTCTGCCAAGTTTGTTGCTTTTGATCTCTGTGGACTGGATTTGCATCTGTTTTAAACCTTTTCACATCAGTCTCTATTCTAAACATTATTGAATTTATTTAACTACAAATGAGGGAGTGATAATGGAGCAACATATATAGTTGTGATATTCACATTGACAATTCAACAAGGCTCTTTGGAATCAAATCTTTATGCAGTAAGCACAACCACTTCTTTAACCACCATCCAACTGGAGCAACAATGCCGCAAATGAAATGCACGCTGTTATTTTATGCTTGATAAGAGACAGATAGACAGGTTCCTCAGCTGAGTGGAACCATAGTATTATATCTTGAATGCATTAAATTGGCAAAATCAATAAATGTCCGCACAGTCAGCCTGCCAGACCGGAAAAACACATTTTTTATTTCACGCTCTGTCTAAAAATGAAATTGCCAAGAAAAGAGAATTTAACCACGGTTAAGTTAAGACATAAGAAATTGTTACTTTCACTGTGCTCTCTGTCCACTCACCCTCTGATTACAGCCTCCTGATCACAGGTCTTAGAGGCACATAAGAGGAGAAATATGATCATGAAAAATCAGAGTTATAATTGATTATTTTGGCATAGCAAATTCATACCGTAATAAACTCTGAATGTTGGGTTTGGATGAGGATTGTTAGGGGGCATTAACTCAAAGAAGTGCTAAAGACAAGATAATAGTACATCTTAAATAGAAGTAATTTAACTGACATGATAAAATAATAACAAATCACAACATATTCCACAACAATATCTGTAATACATATTTGTATTCTAACTGACATAAATATACAGAGCAAAGCAGGAACAACTATTAGTTATTCTCAAATCTGGACAAACAATGTTAATCACTTAATAATTTAGTTATAATAAAATATTCACTAAACAAGAATAATGTTTTTCTTTTGTGGGTATGTGTGCATGTGTGTGTTTGTTTAGGTGCCTTGCCCTAACAGCATGGTGATGGTCGAGCACAGATAGCATCCCAAATGTTGTAAAAGAACAAACCAGCTGGGTTCACAATTTATCAGGTTACAGTATAACATCATTACATCATAAGTCAGCGAGAGCAGCAGGAGAGCAGACATCAGGAAAAGGGTAGAGAGAAAAAGAGAGATGTGCATTGATGAAGCACAAGACTGATGCTTTGGTGAGTCAGTGCTCCGATTATGTGTGTTCTCAGTCTGAAATAATAACAAAGCATCAGCTTATAAAAGTCGTTTGTTGTGTCCTGGCCTAAAATTCAATTCAATTCCTTTCAATACAATTTTATTTGTATAGTGCCAAACCACAAAAAATGCATTTATCTCACGGTACTTTACATAGTCCAAATAAAATCTCTAAACTGTCTAGATTTTTCACTGCCACCTTGCATCATAAAACTAGGTGGAGAATGTACAACATCTGAAATCATAAAAAAATAACCAACAAAAAAATATATGGCAGCCAAAATTTTTGAATCATGGGAATTATGTGACAATTATTGTCATATTGATTCTGGTATTATTAGTGCTACAACTGTCTATTTTATATGACAATCAATATAATAATTTCTGGATGTTTAAAGTGACTAATTTTTGTTTGACATATGATGGGACTATTTTATTAGTCCCATAAACTGTCCTTAGGCCTGGCTTTGGCATAACCATGTTAATTGATGGACAGTTTGTAGTTTAATGTTTTATGATTGTAACTGATTAAGAATCTCATGTCCATGACAAAACTGAGAAAGACAATAATTTACTTTATTTGGTGATTTTGCATGTGTAGCATGTGTAAGACTGTGGTTGTGATTAAGTTTACGTGGGTGTACATATTTTGATTTCAGCGATTGCCACATTAAAACTGTGACGCTGACAAGCAGACCATCGGCCCCTTGGTGGCACATCAGGGACAGCTGGATGTTGTCAGGGAGCCATAACACTGATGGAAATGGGCTGATTGCAGCTTGCAGGCCCCTCCCTCTGATAAATCAGTTTCACAGCACTCAGGGGTGGAATACAGCAGCGACAGGCTGTACCACACCTACTCTACAGTGCAAGAAACCCTGCAGCAAACACTATGTGCAAATGTTTGTTTTACACGTCTGGCAGATAGATGTTGCGTGAAGGTAGTTTTGGTGGTATTGCAGTATGGCAATTTATAACACCTCAAATTCCACTTACACAAAATGTCCTTGGCTTTTGACAAGTTGTCCTTTGCTAAAAACCCAAAACAATTAAATTATATTCCTTGAATTATAAAATTACACACTGATCCCTTTGAATTCCATCCTGTATTGTAAATGTTTGTGACAGACTGAATCCCACGTGTTTTATTTAAATGTACATCCTTTTAGCTTATCCTGAAGAATTTAATGCACCACACGACAAGAAATAAATAAATAAACATCTTGTACCATCTTATACTGTGACGGTGTTCTTCTCTTATAATAAGCATGTGCAGTTTTTTCTCTTGGCACAGTGAATGTGAGCTGCCAGGCATTTGCACCACCCACATGGGTTGCACCACTGTCAGACAAATCTGGAATTAGAAAGCAAAACTGTAGCATGCGGCTCCAAAAGCTGGATCATTCTAATTAGTCACCTTTGGCTCCTATTCCAAAATAAATTAAGATGTGAAAGGTGTGAATAAATTGTTTTGGACCCACAGTGGCATTCAGTTTGATTGACATCAGCACTTTCGAGAATGTGAAGGTTTTAGCAACAAATATGACACAGCTTCGGGGCGACATCACTTGTTATCCTGTGTACTTAAATTACTTTGCAGTCAGGGGTATAAAGGAGTGTTTTAATGTGCATCAGTGCAGTCACTCATACCTCAGTGAAATGCATGTAGCATGAGCAAATAGATCCATTCACCCATCCATTAGCTATACCACTTATCCTTGAGAGTTGTAGGTGGAGGTTGGAGTCAATCCCAGCTGACACTGGCCAAGAAATGGAGTGCACATGGATGGATTGCCAGTCTATCACTGACACATGGAGACAAACAACTGCTCACGCTAACATTTACACCTATGAGAATTTTAGAATTGCCTAACTTGCATGTGTTTAGATATCATGGATGCTCTGGGTGTCAGCCGGAAGGTTCAAAACCTAAATTTCCTTACTGTTTGCGTCCAGTGCTAACCATTGCATCACTGTGCTGCCCAAACAGATCCAACCTGATTTTCCAGCCAGTCAAATAAGAAAATGTAAAAACGTTTTTGCAGTGCCTGAGTTTGTGTTGGCTCACAGTCTCACTTTGATCACAGAAAGAAATATCTTAATTAAAACGAGCCATAATCCATCATTCTCTGTTGACCTTTTAAAGTTTACTCAAACTAATTGTGCTAAGAAATTACCAGATGCCCAGGGGCTTAGCACACACAACAACAAGGAAGAAAGACAGAATCCTTCAGTTGGCAGTCTAGTTGGCATGGTGCATATGGTTGATTTACAGGTTTGACTCTACAGAAACATTGTCATGGTGGGTGTTTGGGCTTCTCGGTTCAGAAAACAATATACAAGATGTCGGTATGCAGCTTGTCTCATCAGGAAAACAACACTGATTTTTGTCCATATCCTTCAAACAACCAGTGTTTACATTTACCCAACGAGGTAAATTTACCAGAGACTAAAATAGAAGAACATTCTTTTAACCTTAATATTTTCTATATGCCCATATTGGTATTATGCCTATGCAGTCTCCAGCCAAACAAATTTTGACCACAATGGTGGCAGTTCAGAAAATACATGGTCTCATGTAAGTGCATTTGTAGTAATCCTATGTGTTTTGGAAGACACCAACACAAGATGTTGTCCAAAAAGGACCCCATTTTGCAAGGCGAAGACAAATGACCTATTTTAGGATTTAGTGTAGAGGACTTGTTGGGAGTTAGTGGCCCTCAGGACTGTTTAAGTGGCTTTAATAACATCTGTTTCTACTCCTCCCTCCTGTCCTCCACCAAATGTTTTTCTTACAGTAATTCAATTTTTTTTCTCAGTCACCCCGGTTAACAACTTTTATTTTAGTCAGTAAGTTAATAATGAAATTCATAAAAACTGCTTTGAACCTTTGTGGCTTTTCATCTTGTCAGTAGGTCTTTTTGTGAAATTGTTACACAGACCATGGCTCACAAGAGTACACAATCCTGTTGTCTCAAATTCAGCCACTATTCTGTCTTTGCCAGGAGCAACAAACTAAAAGATGTCTCTAAGATAGCACTGTGCGTGTGGATGGACAGACAAATGAACAAAAGTTCACAATCTTCCACAGCAATTTCTGCAACATATTAAGTGCTTCAGTTGTTGAAGCCCAGTGAATCTAACACATCGGGTGGCTTCAAGAGGATCTATTTGAGACAAAAAGTTATCACCATCACAAAAAAAAAAAAAAAAAAAAAAAAAAAAAAAAAATTTTGCTTGTATCGAAAATAAAGTCAAATACGTGGTCAATTTTCACTACAAACTAAAATAAAATCAAATGCTTTTTAAAGGTGCCAACACATTATCCTAATTAGTGTCATTTGGTTTGTGTTGTTGATAATAAAATTAGAAAAGGTCAGATACTGCCCCTGTGGGGCTGCAGTGAGGCTTTAGAGAAATCATAAGGAATTAGCTGTGAGAAGGTTAAACCATCCACTGCCATCCTAGTAGGTAATTAGTATAAATGAAAAAATCTAGGTGGCTATGGTATACACTAGATTCAAATTGCTGTGAAAAATTTAAATGTTAATACAGTGTCAAAGATTAAACTGAGGAGGGGAGAAGGGAGGAGGTCTGGGGTAGGAAAAGGATTAAGAATTAGCTTTGAAGGGCTTTTCCCATGTGCTCCATAGAACCATATCTCACTTTTTGCTTTTCCACGGCTTTCTATAGGGACTGTTTTCACTCAGTTCAGAAAACCCAATCTCCTTTCTGACCTTCTGTCGCCCTGCAGTTTCTGTTGATTAACACACACACACACACACACACACACACACACACACACACACACACACACAGTTTCATGTTGCATTATTGCAGTATGGAATATTAGGGTCACCCTGCAGCATCCAGATCGCTACAACCTACAGTTTCTGAGCACAAAGCATCTCTGTTTGTAGCTAAACAACAACATGTAGAGGTTTACTCTACCATGCTTACTGTGTTTACTTGTTATTGTTCCCAACCACTCTAGCTCTAGCTTTTTCTTTTTCTGACTCTCTTTGTATGAATGTCTTGGATATGATCTAGACAGCTGAGCACATCATTACAGTTATCCCACTGCCATTCTCCTCCTGCTTTGTTAAGACTGTAAAGAGATGTCCCCTCCTCTCTCTCAACAAAAGGACCCTCATTACAAACTGTCTCTATATCTCTTCTCCATCTGTCTGCTCTTGCTCTCTCTCTCTCTTTCCCTCTTCCCTCTCCGTCCCTTGTTCTCTTTTATTTTCTCCATGCCCGTATGTGCCTGGTCAGCACTCTGTTCCTCTGGGGCTCCTTTGACGCAGCTTGAGCACATAAGGAGTCTGTTTAGACACTCATATACATATTTATCACAATCCAGGACAACATGAGTCCTACAGTAATTCATTGTTCAAAAAATGCATATGTTGAAGATACAGGACATGGGTTTCTTGGGTAAATACAGTGGTCCCTGCAGCTGTATATGATGCAGATATGTTAAATCACATCACACGAGCCATATGGGCAGCCTTCCGAGCATCAGTGGGAATCCTGCCAACATGGAAACAGCTTTGTCAACACAAACGCTTTCCGTATTTCAGGTGTTGTAGGATGAGGCAACCTTTGCCACCTGGTGTGATGTTTGGTTAGAATTCTGCTTGATTTAAACCTTGTCCCTGCCTCAGATATTTGAAATTTAACAAATGATTGATGGTGGAGATGAGGTTATAAAGGAGAGATGACTAAAAGTCTAGAGGTGATGCTGAGGCAGCAGAGGTCTTGGATGCCAGTGGGGGTGGAGACATAGACCCCACCACCTCCACAACCTCCAATAATATAATGTTAAGCACATGAGGATAAAGCATATAAATATTTCACTCGAACTGAAACGGAACTGGCACCCATTTTGAAGCTTTGCTGAAAGCTGACTATTTTAAAGCGGAGTGTTAAAAAGTGTCGGGTAGCCCCCTGAAGCTCACCCAGCACCCACACTTCCATAGCATCTTCTCATGGAGATCACAGGAAACACAGCCCTAGCCTGACATCAAAACTCATGTCAGCAGAACATTAAGTATTTCCACTGCAGAGCTCTGCATCCTCAGTGCCTCAGTGCTGCCTCAGTGATCTATGTAAAGCAGATAAGCCGTGCCCAGACTGGAGTAGTATTGCGGGACAATCAATGTTAGTTATGTAATTTAGTACATTCCACGTCAGTGATTTTAATGAACGATATGAACTCATAAAGTACTGCTTTATTGCTCACGTAAATTAGTGAAGAGGCATATCCTGCTGCCAAATGTGTTTGTAATTTATGAATCACATATTGATCTTGATGGTAGCAGAACTGGAAGGAGGACGAGAGAGATCCCAGTGTTTCCTATGTGGGATTCTAATATGTGATAATCGCAAATAATCTTGATCTTCACAGGACTGAACTCACCGAAATTCACCAATAAAACTGCAAGTAATTCCCAGTAGTACTAAATGATATTTCGGAGAAGTCTTTATAGCCACTGCAGGCTACAGCAGTGCCTATTGAGTAGAGGGTGTGTTTGTCAGGAATTGTTCAAAGTGTACATTTCACCTTTTAAAAATGTCCCCAGACAAATTTCAGCATTTCCGGATCCCCACTGTGCAATATCCTCGCTCCAACAATAGTTTACCAGGACCTCTTTGAGGTTCAAAAATCAGAAACTAAAAATCATTTTCTATTATGTCTGTGAACTCCTCCCACAGCTGAGCTGCCACTTCTGTAAGAGCAGGTGCTCTGGTCTCTGTGGCTTGCCAATCCTTGTGTGCGGAACAAATGAATCCCAGAACCATAAAGTATCCATCGTCTAATTGACATTACTACATTTTTACCAGAGACAGTTGTATTTTATCCTAATAATAGATTCACTGGTCAGATATTTTGGACAGGGGTTACTTTGAACAGATGTCTCCAACCTTGTGCAAAATACAAGATAATTTAAAATTCAGATTCATGACCTTGACTAAACCCTAATTGTACCACAACTTTAAAACTTGTTTATAATCTACCACTATTACCGTGCACAACTCGTCCCCAGCTCTTCGTCAGTTAACTGCCCACTTAATTACTGTTGCTATGGCTCTTAAGCTTTCTGTTGTCACACAAAATACATGCAGGTTATAATGAGAACAGTGTCCGATTTATCACTTGATGTTGGGTATTCTCTGCATAAACCAAAAGAAAGGAAATTCACCACCATGCACAGAAATGATAATGTATTGGCCCAATTATAAGACAATATAAGAATATGATTTTAATACAGAATTGAGAATTATGGGATATTAGTAGGTTTATTATGTCAAGTCTGTCTGGTGACTCTTTCTGACTTCATCTGTGTTTCATTACTCAAGTCTAACTTGCAGGAGTTTCTGAAAACTGGCGTAACATGTTCCGCTGGCACAGAGGAAATAAATTCATGATGAAGAAAAAGGACTTCTCTTTCAGTGTCTTTACTGCAGAAATTACCCAGGGATAAAAATCTGTCAAACAGCCTTGAATTACATTTTGTACTAGATGATGAGCTCAAAAAGACTGAAGAATTTTTACCGAGAAAATGACTATGCAAAAGGAACAAGAGCAAGAGAAGAATCTGCTCAATACAGTAACTCGGTCTGCTGAGTAGTGGACACTGAGAAAATGAGTTGTCTACAGTTATCCAACAAGACAAAGATTTTGGTGAGGATCCAAAGTTGGTAACATTGTCAGATGGCTGTGGGAGGATGGGATAATTACATTTTAAATTATCCACTATAAGTTATTTTACTGGTGATTTTGTATAGCTTGTGCAGGATTACTTGGGGACATAGCATTCCCTTCATCAGTGAGGAACTTTGTTTTGCTTTTCTTTATAAGGTCATAATTTTGTACAGTTTCATAAGTGATAAAGATCCAAAATACACAGACATTGAATTTAAAAGTAAAATTATGGATATTAAAGTTCAAAGTCTCAGCTTTGATTTGAGTGGGTCTACATCATTATATTATCATTTTTATATTGTCTGGGTGATAACATGTGCTATAACTTAAACATGTGGATAACTTAAACATGTGGAGCCCAAAGTATTTGGACAGATGAAGTCAAACAAAATCCTGGAAAATATTTTCCAGTTGGAGACTGAAGTCTATGACAAGGAAACATCCTGGACAGAATTCTCAACTTGACTTGCAGTCATTAAGGGACTTGTCTTCTTCATCAATCAAATTACTTTCTTCTCTTCCACAAGACTTACACAATATTTAACCGTGTCAGCTTTTTGGAGTCACTGTTGTAGCCCTGGCAGCATCAAAAATGCTGGACTTCATCTTATCCAAACTAATTTATTTTAGTTTTATTTTAAAAGCGCGCTGCCAACATTCATGAAGCTTCTTTTCATGTTCTTTGGCTAAAGTTTAATCTTGCAGTTTTGTGAGAAATGTTTTTCTTCTTGGACGCCATTCACAAAAGGTTGACTTAATCTAGTGTCCTTCATGTTAAACAACAACACTGAAACAACAACATTTCCACAGATAATTCTTGTGCCAAATCAGAAGCACTGACTCATATGTTTTTCAAAGCATGGCTGTCTGAAAGGCAGATTCTGTGTGGTGGCCACCATACCGCCTAACCATTACTGCAACTGTTTCAGCCTCTGTTCAGAAGCCAACTGATTCACTTGTACCTTCTCCAATCTTTACGAAGTCTCACAAACTGGTTTCTTATTTCTTCAGGCAATTCTTCACCATGTGAAGACATGTTGCATTAAACACAATCCAGGGGAATGAGCTATGGTGTTCTCTGGCTATGTTTAAAACCTTGTTCAGGCAGTTAGCCTCATCTGGAAATCATAGCTGTACTCCAGTTAGTTGCAGCAATCACAGGTAAACTGATTTGTGTTGCAGTAAAAGCTTGATTTTCAGTGTTGTACAAGTTGAAGTATTTTTACTCTACACTTTAAGTTCAAGCTACTAGAATAAGATCAGGGGTGATTGTTCTGAGACAACAGGAGAAGCCAAACTTGCTCTAACATTTTATACAATAAATGATCAAATATGCACTGTTGAATTTACATTAAATTGGGATTGAAATTATGTTAAAACTGGAAGCATCCTACAATGTGTTTAACTTCATGACCAAGTCTTTTTCATTCTGTTTGTCTGATGATTTTGAATGTGCAGCATTGTGTATGAAACCCTATTGATGGTGAGCTTCTATGGGATTTTATGCAATGCTTTTTTCAATGCAGCAAAGCCAGGTGGTGATTGGATAAATGAAATCATAAAAATGTTGTTCCCTTTGAAGCCTGCTTTCACTGGGGGTGAATGGAGCAGTAGGTTGGCCATGAAGCCAGGCTTAAGCTAGATAATTGGTGGCGCTGTTTAAAAGACTGAACCCCTTTTGATTGGCAGGGATTTGGAAACAAACATCGCTATCGGAGCGAAGTGGAGTTCAGACAGTAGCGGATTTCCCACAGTGAAGTCGTGAGACAACATGCTGTCCGTCCAGAGTGCTCTTAGACAGCTAATTTTACACATTGTACATATTACACTGTAAACAAAACATACTAATTACCATAGTTACTATTATAGCCTGCTAGTTAGCGTGCTAGCGTGCAGCGTCAATTAAATTTTCCTTTTATTAAACACTGCCAGGCTGCAATAGCATACATTTATTATGTACACCCAAAATGAGTTTGAAAGATTAGCAGCCGCCACTGAATAAGATGGTATTATTTTGAATAACCTGACATTTTAGTGATACTGCACATCAGTGTACACAATGTTGTATATTGAATATGAGTATGGAAAGGTGAAGTGCTAATTAGGTGTTGTAGTTGTACACATAGTCAGTTGGCCACATTAGTCTCACCACTACAGAAAAACTGCAATAGACACTTAAACAATAGTTGAATTAACTACAGAGCAGTATTGGACAGACCACCTTAAACAATGTGCAAAACATTGAGTCACACTAGAAATAATGGCTATTAAGTTCTATATACCACACACAGAGAGAGGGGGTGATAAGTGAGCAATGGTAGAAACTGTGTGGGAGTCAGTGTGTGAACATGTGGTGGGCCAGGGTTATAAGGTCTTCTCTACACTGTCATTAATGTGTCCACGCACTCAGCAGCACACACACAGACACATACACATATACGAGTAGAAAGTCAAACACCTATACATACAGATACATAGACACAAGATAGATTGATACAGCATGTGTGGGTTAAACACGGAAAGGAAATTGCTGCTCTTGCACATGTGATGCAGAGAAGCATGTGGCTCTTGTAGCCATCCTACAGTCTCTGGTGTTGCTGTGTTCTCCAGGCAAGTAAAATTACCCCCATACATCTTGTGACTGTGACATATTGATTGTAATCCGAAGGAGAGGCTATCTCATCTACGGTGTTAGGCCATTTGTTGGACAAGACATTGTTAAAAATTCATGTTGAACAAAACTGAGTGGTTTATCTAATTAAATGTTTATCTTGTCATCCTTAAAACAACTATTCAATTTAAATTTGGACAAGCTGATTATGCAACAGAAGCTAAATCTGGGATGATTTTTAAATTATTGCTGTAATGGCCCTTGTAAATGTGGAAATGAAAAAATAGGGACACAGTCCAGCTCAGAAAGAGAGTCTGGCTTAAAGCTTAAGTTTCAGTTCCATTAACATTTTAACTTGCATATGGACATTTACTTTCAAACACAAACACACACAAACATTACACTGTTCTTGTGCAAGACTGCCGCCTCTTTCCCAGACCCTGCTGACTAACAGTTCTCTTTTTCCGAACTTCTAAGCCCCGTCTGGGCAGACGCCATCACTTCCGCCCCTTCCACCTGTCAGGTGTCCTTGCCTGCTTTAATGGTGGCTGAGGAGAGGGCAGGTGGCTGTGTGTATGTGAGTGTGTGTGGGGGGCACTGGACGAGCTGCTGGATCCTGTCCCTGCCTCCGTGTGCCAGGCCTGCATCACAGTTCATTTCCCAGCCTCCTCTCTTCTCCAATGTGCTCAGCCAAGCCTCTCAGCAGGTGTCTCTCTGCAGAAGAGTTCTGCAACTATACAAGGCCGCGTGTCTGTGCTTCATCTACGAAAGGAAGGCAGACAGTCACCTCCGCAACTACTGAATTCAGTATTGAGTGGCTTTTGAAGCAAATTCAAAGATTGTACTAACAAACACTTTTTTTTTTTACAGTGAAGCACTAGTACCAGTACCTCAGATATTTTTGTTTGCATTTCATATTGATGTCTTTCAGTGTATTATTAGCATATATCCAGTCATTATAATACCCTGTATAAAAGTCAAATGCATATTATTTTAATTCTAAAAAGAAAATTCTGTAATAATAATTAAAAGAAAATTACTAATAATAATTATCTATTTATTCATAAATTAACCATCATGGATTAATGTTGACTATGACGTCAAATGTTTTTGCACATGATATTTGCTGGCAGCTTGCTGCCAAAAACACAAACACTATGTGTTGTGTTGTGTTGTGTAAACAATAACTGAGATACGGTGGTGCCTGGATGGCCATATATGTTGGCGTATACGCCGTGCAGTTGCTTGCCAGTTGGAGCCCCGACTGAGTCAACCTTTCCTGCGTGTCCTTCCCTCACTCTCCTCCCTGTCTCTCTACACACATCTCTGATTAAAGGCAAAAAATGCCCCCCCAAAAATAAATAACTGAGACACAGAGTAACTTATTTATTTGAGGTACCTGGCCATTTCTACGTTTTCCACCCTTTTCTGGCTTGTATGCATTTCACTCTGACTGCAGTTACTTCTATAAAGGATAAAGGCGTCCTGGCATAACTGCTTTCAAGATAAAGGTGCTGGACTGAGGACTGTCATCAAGAAGCTATCAACAAAGGCACAGCTGGACCTCAGCCGCTTTTTAACTTTTCACCTTTTGAAGTTAATACACTGAAGCTGGATGACTGCCAAGCACTGAAATAGGAAGGAAATGTTTAAACTGTCTAATTTAATATTTTAGTGCTCACCATTTTAGTACCACCATCTCAAAATCATAAAAGAATGACAGCATTGACTAGATCAAAATAGTTAATAAATATTTCTTTTATTCTTTGTGCACACCTAAGTCAGCTTGCATTTCTGTTAATTTCAACATAATATTAGTGTTTAAATGAGGACTAGTCGTCTTTGTCAACCATTATCCTGTGCTGTGCTACTACGATTGTGCTAATGTCTTCCATTTCTGTGAATATGTGTGACTACGTGATGACAGTGTGAGACAAAGGTGATGTTGACGCTGTGACAACGCCGTCATTACTTCCTCCTCTCACTCCTACCTCCGAATGTGTGAATAACAAGATTACATTTTCTGCTGATGAATGGCAAGAAAATGCAATTAAAGAAAGCGGGAAACCATTTAGGTTAATGCAGACTGACGTTCTATTTATCATATGGGCTGCTAGACCACAATGCCAGATGATTCACAAAGCTGTTGGTTTAACACATGCTGTCTGTCACCAGTTATCAATGTTGCTTTTTCCTAAACATTACATTGTCAATTCAGTGGTTGGTAAGAGCACAGGTGGTTGTAAAAATACACAGCACAAAATATATATATATAAAAAAATCTAAATTAAGATTTATTATAGCTCATTGTGAAACAAATAATTGTTAAAAGCTGAGCCACGATATCATGACTTCTCTTTTACAATTATCATTGTTTTTATGTCTCTATACTACATTTCTATCCCACTGTTGCTTGTGGATGTGGTTACCAAGGTAACATCTCTAGTGGCCTGCAATTTGAGAGTATGGTGCCCTGTAATGTTGGCTCCATGTTACCATAGCAAATTCTCTGTTCTCCAGCACACACTGTATGAGGGGGGCTTAGTGCACTAATGCTCCTCAGTGCAGCAAACACTAAGACAGCTAATTAGGGCTTATGGAAAAATCAATATTGTGACAGTTGTTCAAGGAAGACTTTCTCAATTTAATTTATTCAATTCATTCTGCTCTTTTTGTCAGTTTGGTTTTCAGTCTTAAAATATAATATCATATAATACACAATTATAAAAATGAAATCAAATACAATGGCTTTTAACAGCGTTTTAAACCATCACCAAACAGCAAAATCACCTGAGCTTTAAATAGAAAACCCACTGTGCACATGAACAACCAGACAAGAGGAGCAAAGGAACTAAATGCATTATACATTGTGCAAAAAGTGCATAACATTTACAGCCCTGTGTACTCTCCTAAAGAGATGACTTAACAAGTAGGCTTAAGTACAAGCACATACATATATTCTTGGTCAGGACTGGAAGCAGAATTTTGAGAATATATCCACAATATTACACAGAAGTTTCACATATTTGAAATGCAAAATCTGGATGTTAATTCAAATCGGAGATATTTAAAGATGCAGGAATATTAGTACTTTGCACTGTGTTATGTTATCAAAATCTACCAGCATGAGAATAGCCTGTATTTTGTGTAAGTGTTCATTTTAAAATTCGTGTTTTTATCATAAATCTCGTGTGGGCTGGCATCTGAAAAGGGTTTTGACCGGCAAAACAGCTTAGAGGTCAAAGGTCCAATCAAAGCAGCAAAGAAATATGAATTGCAAATTCAACTGTTTGTATACACTTATGTAAGGATCATTAAAAAAAAAGAAGCATTACTGTGACAAGATGCATGAATTAAGCAAATACTGCCCTTAAAAACAGTGTGTAAATTTGCATTACCCTTTTGAATTATAACATGGGGTCTATGTTTGCTGTTTGTAGTACAAACTGATTTCTGTGGTTTCAGGCAAAACAAACAGAGGAAGTGAAACTGTTGATGAATATATCATTCTTATGGAGCATGGCTGTCACTTTAATTGAGACATTGTCCATTACATATTCAAGTATGTGCTGCACTAGGCTGCATTAGCCAATCATAAATGCTGTGAGCTGCCATTGGCTGAGCTCTAGAGAGAGCCATGCACTGTGCTGTGAGGGGCGGGGGGGTTCTCAATCTCCTCTGCACTCTCCCATTCAACCTCTGTAGTCAGCAGAACGAGTAGCTGAGCAGAGCAGCACAGCATCCGTGGCTACAGCATCCTGCAGATGACTCTCTTCGATGGAAGACAGAGAGCGGGAAAAAAGAACAAGTGTTGGAAAGAAAAAGGCAGCTGCACAGATGAGGAGAGACTGAGAGGAGCACAGAAGGAGTGAGTGGGAAATGAGAGGAACTGAGTAAACACCGCTGCCTGCTTGAGGACCACTGCAGCTGTACTAAATCTGAGGCTGTCAGGCCAGCCCTTAGCAGAGCAGTGAGTGAGAGAGGCAAGGGAGAAGAGGAGAAAAAGGAATGATTTGAGGAGCTGATCGCAACACTGAGCAAGCAGGGATGGGAACCCCAAGAGTTTCTCCGTCTGCAGATCAAACTTCTCACAGAAAAAGTGCCTTTGGATCACCGGTCTGAACCCATCTCTTCAGAGGAGTGAAGAAAATAGGCAAAACAAGAGTTTTCCTGTTATTTCCCCGAGCGCAACACTGGATCTTGGACAACTGCGCTGCTGAGTTTAGTTCAATTCTCTGCTGTTCTCTGCCTAAGTCCCCTCGGTGGTCCACTCTCACACCTGCCTCCTGGTGAATGTCTTCTCTGCATGCAGTCCCACTGCTCGGCAGTTGAACACACTCATGGTCGATGCCAAAGGAAGGAACATGAAATGCCTGACTTTCTTCTTAATGCTCCCCGAGTCAGTGAAAAGCAAGTCAAGTAAAAGCTCCAAGAAAGGGAATGCCAGTGGCAGCTCCAAGTTGCCCCCAGTCTGTTATGAGATAATCACACTGAGGAGCAAAAAGAAGAAGAAGATGGCAGCAGACATTTTTCCCACCAAAAAGCCGGCATCCACCACCACAGTGCAACAGTACCAGCAGCAAAACCTCAACAACAACAACACAATACAGAACTGTAACTGGCAGGGACTCTACTCAACTATAAGAGAGAGGTAGGTGCAACCAGCAAGTTTATGTCAAAATTACATTTAGACAAGAATTTTGGAGTTTAACCTAAATTTAAAAATGTGTAAACAAACACTTAAAAGTAATTACTTATGGTCAGCTTTGTGTGAATAGTGTGTGTGTGTGTGTGTGGGTGTGTGTGTTCCCCCTGCCCTGACCTCAATCTGCTGGGGGTCTCTCTGTATACACCCTCTCCTGCTCCTGCAGACTTTGCCGCTCTGACATAACAGAGGGCGGACAGGCACCGGGTGTGTTTGATATGCACAACAGGCAGGGGCTGCTCTGTACTAAAAGCAAAATATTTACCTTGGCCTATCAGTAAAAGACCACAGCTGTACAGAGCAAAATGTGTGTTTTCCGACCTGGCTTTGTTGTCTCTCCAGGACACTATGGGGCTGTTTACCCACCCCTGTGACATGTTCCACTGCTCAATAATATATGAACATAGCTTTATTGCTGGTCTCATTCTATCACAGTGGGGATTTTCCATTCAGTTTGTCTGTCTTTATGGAGACATAAAGAGTTTAACTTGAAAGGTGACATAGCTATGAAATTATTTCTGTGTTTTAGTTTGCTGTATAAGATTTTGTAACCAATAAAATGTCTTGCCTGAAGCAATTAGGACACTAACTAATCAGAAAAAATCTTTCTAGAGGAGGAGAATGAATATGTGTAAATTAATATTTTTGCTAAAACGTATGCAAAAGACACTGGTCACTAATTAGTACAAGTGTTATTATATAGATTAAATACATAAAAATGTATGTTTATTTCTGTTGATCCTCTTTTAATCTCACCGTCTAATTAATCTCTTCTTTTTAAGTGAGTAATACATGTAAAATAATATAAAAATTAATTTTGTGCTGTTTATGTGTTTCTTTTTAGAAATTCAGTAATGTTCAACAATGAGCTGATGGCAGATGTTCACTTTGTGGTTGGTCAGCCTGGAAGAACCCAGCGGCTGCCAGGACACAGAGTAAGAATTTCATCAACCAGTAAAATCACGGTGGTAGGCAGGAAATTAAGAAACAAGCAATCAGCCAACATGGGCCACTGTTGTTCATATCTTATCGGCATAAAAATGATCTTCCTCATTGCCAGCAGTAGTGGAACTGAAATCCTTTGTGCTTCACTCTCACTTCCGCACCATGTGTCTTTCCGAGACAGTCCTCAATTATTTATGTAAATGAGGCTGAAAGACAGAGGCAGAGAGTGAGCGAAGAAGGAAGGGATATCCTCTTCAGCAGTCATCGCAGACAGAATGGATCTCCTTTGTCTACGCTTTTCAAAAACTACTCTGCAATTACTCAACTTTTAATCAAACGCTTCCAAAAGAGCACAGTTAGAATGACAAGGCACAGAGTAATAATATTCATTTAACTACATCTCCCACCCTAGAACTACTTTTGTACCCATTTCCTTGATTAGCTTTTGAATTAGTGCTGAATAGTGCTGATTATTATAATTGGGCCCATATTCAACCTGTTTATTCCCACAGTAATCTCCAGGTCGACATCCTCCAACTTCTTTGTTTAGTCCACCCCTCTGACCTCATTGCTCTCTCAATACAAGTTTACATAAATGATTAATTAAAGTTTATAGCTGCCTAGTCCATACACTTTAACTAAAAGCAGATCATAATGTCTACTCTATCTGAATATGATTATAACACTCACATTATCTAGTAAGTGATTCCGTAACCATGAATTTGGCTCAGCAATCCATTCCCCTCCGTTCCCCGACACTGTCAGATGAGTCTTGTATGGGTCATTTTTTTTTTGTTCTTTATATGGGACCCAAATGTATTATCTATGATTGGTAGCTGCAGTGCATTTATAGAATGCAGTTATGGAAGGACATTGTGGGTGACTTGACTGCACTTTATGCTGAGACATTATGCCAATGGGATATAATGACATTCAGCATAGCAATCTTTCTTGTGTCCATTTGGCAGGAAGTCAGATAACAAAGTTATATGCCCCCAAGATGGAGGATGCAGCCGGCAGTTAAAAGCAGTAATATATGTGAACATCTGTAAAATGCAGTGGGTCAAGAGGTGGGACTAATTATATTCATCATATTCAAATATGCATTATTTATATAGTAAACTCTAAATCATACAAAAGAGCTACTATCTTTCAACTGACCTCACTTCGTGGAGGAAGAAATGTGGATTTCAGTGTGTAATTGAAAGAGCTACAGCAGGAACCAATTTTTGCAGGCTTTATTTTAGAATTGGTTCACTGCTGTTTAATCACTTTAGAGAAAATCTGTGTGCCTTTTCAAAATTTATACCACCCACATATTCACCTACACAGACTTGCAGTGTACACACACACGCAATACAGATGCACAAAGACCGAAAACATCAAATATGCTTGAATATAATTACAGGATTCATGGTCTTGTATACTGTGCTTATTACTGAAATTATTAATAGCCTTGTGTTGCCTCTGATTTCATCACAAGTTCAGATAAGTCATTAATTTCAGTAAATTGAACTTTTGTTGCACTCTGTTTAGTTGTGTTGCTAGGATTTCCTGTTTTGTTTTTTTTTTATCAGACACAATCTTGTTCATTAGAAATCTGCCTCCCTCTCCTCGGGGGAAATAGTAACTGGCTGAGCAGCACTGCTCATTATGTGAGAAATTCAACAGGGTCAACCTCTCCAGTGATTAGAAATGAAACACTGTTCAACATCCACAAAGAGATCTGTGTTTTTATGTAAAGAGAAAGAGCTACGTGTAAACTAATTGGATTTAGTTCAAGTCCATTTTCAAATGATATTTCTGTTTTTCAAAATGGTATTATATGTGGTGGTTTCTAATGGGATCAGAGAAAAACTATGTCATATTTCCTTTTCTCTTTTTCCCTGTGTCACTTTGTTTTCTCATCTTCTTCCCACAGTATGTTTTGGCTGTGGGCAGCTCAGTGTTCCACGCCATGTTTTATGGTGAGCTGGCTGAAAACAAGGATGAAATCCATATTCCAGATGTGGAACCAGCAGCATTTCTGGCAATGTTGAAGTAAGAATCCTCTGTCTAAATCCTTCCACATCCTTTATTTCAATTCAGCTGGCCCTGTTCTTGACATCTTACAAACCCTTCCAGAAACAAAAATAATGTACACAACTGCTATTTCAATTTGATGTTAGAAGAGGAAAAAAGCGCTGAAACTCATCTGTATCTATTTCTGCTACATATTGAACAAAACCGTTAAGTACTTTTCTGCCATATAAATGAAATGAAGAGTTTCATCCTGTATCTCAGAGATACACTGCATCTGTCTTTTTCATTTTATTATACGTCCACTTTTCAAGCTGAATCTGCCCATATTGTTCTCTACCTCCTCTTGGCTGTTCCTCCATCACTTTTATGAACAAGTTTTTGTTTTCTGTGTCCTTGCAAGCAAGATACAGTAGGTGTTAGCTGAGAGTGTAGGAGTAATACTATTTTGTTGCCAGGTTTGATTAGTTTGCACATTGATGAACAGTGAATAGACACAGTTTTGCTATTGTCTGAGTATCGTTAAATCACATATTGTTATCGTCTAAACAAACACATAACTTTTCATGTAATTTTTTCAAAATCTAAAAATCTAAAAAGAAAAATCACACTTTTATGTCAACAGGTACATTTACTGTGATGAGATTGACCTGAGTGCTGACACAGTGTTGGCCACTCTTTATGCTGCCAAGAAGTACATTGTCCCTCACCTGGCACGTGCCTGCGTCAACTTCCTGGAGACCAGCTTGAGTGCCAAGAATGCCTGCGTGTTACTCTCCCAGAGCTGCCTGTTTGAGGAGCCGGAGCTGACACAGCGCTGCTGGGAGGTGATTGATGCCCAGGCTGAGCTGGCTTTACGCTCGGAGGGCTTCTGTGACATCGACGCCCAGACCCTGGAGAGCATCCTACAGCGAGAGACACTCAACGCTAAAGAGATAGTGGTATTTGAGGCAGCTCTCAGCTGGGCTGAGGCTGAGTGCCAGAGACAGGAGCTTACCTCTTCAACTGACAACAAGCGGAAGGTTTTGGGCAAGGCCATGTTCCTCATACGCATCCCTACAATGGCTCTGGATGATTTTGCCAATGGAGCAGCCCAGTCGGGTGTGTTGACACTCAATGAGACCAATGACATCTTCCTGTGGTACACTGCGGCCAAAAAACCTGAACTGCAGTTTGTCAGCCAGCCCAGAAAGGGCCTGACACCCCAGCGCTGCCACAGATTCCAATCTTGTGCCTACAGGAGCAATCAGTGGCGTTACAGAGGCCGCTGTGACAGTATACAGTTTGCAGTAGATAAAAGAGTTTTCATAGCCGGGTTTGGACTGTACGGATCTAGCTGTGGCTCAGCAGAGTACAGTGCCAAGATTGAGCTGAAACGTCAAGGAGTATTGCTTGGACAAAACCTCAGCAAATACTTCTCTGATGGCTCCAGCAACACCTTCCCAGTGTGGTTTGAGTATCCAGTCCAGATCGAGCCTGATACATTCTACACTGCCAGTGTTGTTCTGGATGGCAACGAGCTGAGCTACTTTGGACAGGAGGGAATGACAGAGGTGCAGTGTGGGAAAGTGACATTCCAATTCCAGTGCTCTTCGGACAGCACTAACGGCACAGGGGTGCAGGGGGGACAGATTCCTGAACTCATCTTCTACGCTTGACAAAATCTGTGCACATGTTTTCCATAAACTTATGGAAACTAGACAAAGATCACTTTGTGAATAGTGTCACGTTATGTTATTTATTTTTGTCACCACTGTGCAGAAAAAGAAAAATCTAATTTCAGATCTTTGGAAGGGTCTTATGTGGTTTTTGATTTGCTAAATGGTCCTCTTTGATGGGACCGTCTTCAAGATCTTCAGTCCAACATCTTGATGATCGTCAAGATACTGGACTGGCAAAATATGCGAACGAACAAAAATCCTGAATGGATAAAAATATCTTGCACTAGATGTGCATGTATATATGAATATATGTAAATTCTGAGATGTATATGATGCCGCAATTGTGGCCAACTCTGCCCACAAAGATATCTTATATGATGAATATGCTACAGTATGTTTATTATGTCTATGCTTGCATAGAATGCACATATAGAGCAGCAATACTTCACATTCTATATTCTAAAATGAACATTTCCTGTCATGACTCAGTCTGGACTATCAGCATCATAATGAAAGTCAAAAAGGCTGTATGATACTCAAGGCAACATTTCAAGTCATGATTATGGTCAAAAACACTGTTTGTCCTATTGTAGTGTGTAATACCCATTAGGCATTTGTATTTGAGTGGTTTCAATTGAATCTGCAGCTTTTTGATACTTTGAATCTAGTAACGGGCACTTAGAGCAGGCTTGTGGGGATTTAGATTAAGGAGCACTAGATATAATGAGACACATAACCCATACAATGTGTCTCTGTAGCATGTTGCTCTGTACCTACACACATCTCAGTCACTCCAGTGGGGTATCATTTAGATCAATGTCTTTATGTTTACAGTGAAGATTTTTAGTTTTACAGTGAAAAAACTTCAAGTGACCACAATTCACCACTACAAGGTGGAGGTGATCTTTGGTTTTCCTTATAGCGCTTATAGCGTACACAATTCAGTTCCACTTCATCTGACGTGTACTGCTAAGTGTTACTGCCCTTTTGTTTTGTTTACAGTAAAAAAGATTCTGTGTTGGAAGTTGTTTATCTTATGGACGTTTACGCCTCTTTGTTAAAAAAAAACAAAAAAACTTGTGCACTCTGAAGTGCTGAGCACTCCCTCTCAATGTGATCATACAGTATCAATATTACCAGAAGCATACTGTATATGCTACAGAATTGCACTCATGTTTGTTTGTAATTGAATTTATTTTGTTTTTATCATTATTTTGAATGGGTCAGATCTGATTTTGATTTAATGTGCTACTGAATATTCTTTCTGGTGTAGGATAAACATCCACAGGCTTGTCTGCTAATGACAATAGATGGGCAAACTGGTGTTCATGTCCTGTGTTTACGTGCTACAGTGCTGGGAGACCACCGAATGTGTATGATTGTTAATGACGCAAAATAAAAAAAAAAAAATGAGTGGTACATATTAGTCGTGCACACTGTCTGGAAGAACCAAATGCTACATTCTTTATCTGAACTTTGGAGATGGGGACAGATGATGCCCTTCCGCACTGCAGTGATTTACAGCACCAAGGAGAGCTGTCTGTTGATTGATGAGCCCTGTCTTGATGCCACTTCTGCACCCTGCTTTTTGTCTGTCAAACTAACTATCTGTATCCCAGTGAACTATGCAACACTATACCTCCCTCTTCCCAATAAGAATTTTAATAGGCTACAACTCTAAAGCATGGCTTTTTGATGTGCAATCACTTCTCTAATGGTTTGAAGTGATAAACAACATGGCAAACAATCTTTGCAACCTTGAGTTTTTACGGACTGAGGCCATAAATAATAGCTCCTTGACATGACCATCGCATGTTTTCAAGAGTTAGGTGTTAGTGATAGAGAAATAATTCTCAAACACATAAAAACCTTGAAATGTTGAATTCCAAACATAAAATGACATGCATACCATACTGGCAGTGACCCATGGTTAGTCTGCTGATAAGACAAACAGAGTCTCAAAAGATAATTTCAGTTCTTCTTGATATCTATGTCTTGCAGAGAGCCTTTAGCAGCTGAGTACTTGTGCTCAGCTGTCAAAGACAGAATTGTCCATAAACTGACAAAACAATGAATTAACAAAGACACTTTATAGATTTTTGAGTTTTACTCTCCAAGTAGTTGATGCTGTAAAAACTCAGGAACAGGATGAGTCATTTACTGAATCTCGAGACGAATCGTATCGCTTTGTGCATTGTATGCTCAAAAAGATAATCACTCCAGGGAGTTTATGGCAGGTACTTGATTACCAAGGTACTCAATAATGCTGAGACCAAGTTTGACATCGCCAATGAGCATGAAGCTCTTGATGAATTGAATTCAATATGTTGGGGGATTTGGTGTTTCAGCACGATTTTTCATGATTGTGGCGCTAATGTTGTAAGCAAGATCATTAATTGCACTGGAGGCAGCAGGGGACTAGAATGTGCCAGGCGTCAGATGCGGCCTGCTTTCCACAGACACAGACTCACATGATTCCATTTTGCAATTGTAGCTGATATAGGTGATAGTAGAATTACAAAGCAGATAAAGGAAAATATAAAAGGAGGATACATGTTGGCTCAAATAGTCTTCCCAGAACAACAACTACTCAAGTCTGCTGACCTGACTTTTTGTGTTGGTCATAGTCAGTAAAAAAAAAAAAAAAAAAAAAAAAAAAAAAAAGTGGGAGTGCTGCCAGAGGCTACCAGTTCACTGCCAAAACCACGTCAAGAACAGTTCTGCTCTTTGTGGAGCACATTACCAAAAATACTGCTGAATCAATACAGAGACTTCAATCAGCAGATGTGTTGAAAGGTCTAATTACTTATTATTGTAAAATAAATATTAGTCTTTCGAAACGCTCCAAAACATAAATCTATCAACAATTCATTATATGATGAGGCTATACTTTATAAAATCATGACATTTTTTTTATTTTATGAGGTGATGATCATTTTGGGAAACCATTTTAAATGTATGAATGAAATGCAACTAAATCCGTTACAGCTGAGAACAAAATGCATGATTACTAACTTAATTACGAAGGGTAATATACAATGAAGCCATGCATAACAAAGGAAGTCATCCAAACACTAAAAGTAAATGATACATGCATCTCACAATTTTTAGGACTGTTCTCTCATATATAAAGTGCTGGCAAGAAATTTGAATATATAATATCCAGTGTTTACAGTTTTACATCAGAGTACAGAGGAAGGAAGATTGAATGTAATATTCATAATTAATTGTAAATTCTAGTGTGAATACTTTATATAACAAACCAGCTTTGGAAAAACATATGGTTCAGCTTCGGAAGACAAAAGGGAAAAAGAGAGAAACCCAGTCTGGGCACAGGAAAGTCTAACAGAGATTTTAATTACTGTTCAATACGAATTAAGGATGAAAAGAATCAGTCTGACTTGAGGGAGAACTGGGGATTACCACTGATCAACATTGTTAATGCTCTCTTGGATTGATTGTTCCAAGAGGAGATAAGTCTGTGAACTACACCAAAAGGTCTCACGGTATCTAAGATGGATGGTGTCGTTTCCTTACTCTGTGGTTAACATACTGAACAAACAATCACATCACTGACTACTTTTCATATAAATGTGGTTAAATGAAACAGAAATATCTCTTAAATCCACCCAACTGAAAAACACCACAGTTCACAGCTACAAAGGGAAAGAATCCCACATTCTGTTTTTACCATATTAAAAGTCAGTCTGTTCACTGCAGGCAATCACATATCTACTCTTCAGGATCCTGTTAATTTCCATCCAAGCAAAATGTCAATGAATTAATAATGACCAAAGAGAGGAGGGAAACACAGCTGTGGGTTTAAAGAATTCATCAAAGAAAATAATTTAATTTTTTTTTTTGATTCAACAAATCTCAGAGGAAATCTCACAGCCCTTTTCCCCAACCTCCCCTAAAACCATATGTTTTCTCTAAAGGTTTACATGTGTCTGTACACTGCACAACAGTGTTAAAGGCATGAGTTATGTTACACACTGCACTGGTGTATTCGAAGTGTAAGTTGTGCAGTAACTGTTGTGAAAGCGACTGGCTGTCGAAGGTTACAATGAATTGCTGTAATCCAGACAAATGTAAGGGTATCTGAGTCCCCCACTACTCTTATGGCACTAACTTCAACCTACTGGCAACCAGTCAAGCAGGAACAAGGCAGGGGGTAAGAGGAGACTGAAAAAAGGTGGGGGCAGAGGTAAGTGGCAAGTCTGGCTGGACTTGTGTGTGTAGGTGACAAAGTCACACCCTTGATAATTATCACACAGATTATTAGAGGACAGCCAAATAAGCAATTAATCAAAAGCAAGTATGGCAAAAGGTCTCAAAGTTCAGATGCTAGGTGCAGATGGAGGCAGGGAGAAGACAGGAGTTTTACTGATGACAGACACTCTCTCTTCTTTGTCATCTCCAGCCCCAACACTGTGCTGGTAAAAAATGTAAAGGATATTATTCCAAATAATCTCCAATCTCAGAGCTGTTGCCTCCAATTGCATATGTTTGGGATGCACCACAGGACTGAGCCTGTGATTGTGTGTCTCATTTATCTATTTATTTATTCATTGCTACCAGGCAGAAATAAATCGTTTCAGCAGGATGGGGCATTGAGGGGCCAGCTTTTATGTTAGATTAGCCTGTTTATAGCAATGTTGCTCGGCTCCAGATGGATCAATATGGCTGGGATTTCTGGAGGTAAGCGCTCCAAGTATCAGGTGAATTATGAAAAGACTGGAAATAAGCTTTTGGTGGACAATGGATACTGCAGAGTCTATTCAAAGCAGCCAAAATACAGGCAACATAGTGACAGTGTCAGGCTGACACTGGTAGTAAATTATATTACCTTCCAATGTTGCAGAGGTAAATACCCTGTTTACATAATTGTGTGTTTGTCCTATGAAATATGATCCCAGAAGGTCTATGAATGCTGCACTCTGGCAAAAAGTACTTCTTTCACGCACTCTGAAACTGAATTTGTTGGTGATGCATTATGTTAATCAAGCTATTTATTCCCACAACTATGGTCTCGTATACCTGTCACCCACAGCCATTAAGGCAAGGCTTGATCAAAACCTTGAATGTTGGCAGCTTCCCACTGAGCAAGGTGATGATGGCTGAGCATGCTACTTTTTGTGTGTACTCTTGAGTCAGTATTCATACTGAAGCATGTCCTCTAAGGCAGCTTCATGGCTTTGATAGTATGGAGTGAGAGGTCCTTTCCCTCCCCAGGGTCTGATATAATGAGAGTGAGCTTACTAAACATGATCTGCGCCTCTTTCAAATGCACCACTTGAAACAGCTCGAGCCTGACACAGTACAACAAACAGCACTGATTCATTTGTACACATGCTCTCGCTCTCTCTCTCTCTCTGTGAGCTCTGTAAGAGGGGGACTAATGTGTTTTAATGTAGGATAGAGAATGATACAGAGATGGAGAAAGGAGAACAGGAGTCTAGGCGTAATTCAATTCATTCTGAACTCAGACTCAGAAAATCTGCCTTGCCAGTTAAATTATTTCCGGTTAGCACAAAGAAAATCTGAAGTGACAGATTTTGAATGATTGCATTCACAGTTTGCATTTGTACAAATATGAATAGAAATGTAATATACGGTTATTGCCACAAAAATTGTTTAACCATGCTATTTCTCATATTCAGTCATTATCTGCTTTATGATCTTATCACATGGCAGCAGGGTAGCCAACTGAGACATGACACTGAAAACAAAGTATTTCTTTTGTCAAACAAATCTGAAATATCAACTAGATAGAGTCAGCACAATTTAACAATGCTACAGGAATGCATTTCGTGTCCCTGAATGCACATTTACCAGAGTGAATTTTATTTGCTGAATGCACATTTTCTCTCTATTTAACCTTAAAGTGACCGTACAACTGCCAACACTAGCAATTTCTGTCTGAATTATAGCAAGGAGTCTAATAACATCTACAGCAGAGTGATCCTGTGCCTGAGTTCTTTGAAATCTAACTGAGCTGTACGAGCCTGCTTTTCTGGCCTAATTTGAGAAGTAGAGCGCTGTCTCCTGTTCCTCTGCCCTTTTTTATGTCCTGCCTACCACAGGGAGAACCAGTTACTGTGTCTAAAAGTCCATGCAATTAGCATCGTTCAAAAAGGCATTTCCTAGGCAATTCTGTTCTAAAGCATAGAGTAAAAGTTAATGTCACACAGTTCATTGTAACTTTGAAGCAGAGATTCCATGTTCAATCAAAGAGGGATTGAGGGTATTACACCGGCATTCACAGCGACTCCACATTTCTATAATCTGTCTATATAAACATCCCCACAGCTGCACGATCTGGGCCTAATTGTAAAACTGATGATGAATCTGATGTTGGCGAAGCAAAGAATCTTTTCTCATCTAACCATTAACTCAGATAATTAGCCACAGCTGCCTCAACTGTCAGAGAGAAAACCATCTTCAAAGTTGCTCTGAAATATCAAAAGTTTTTCTTTTTTTCCTTTATGTTGAATCAGATAGAGAAAAACACCAGTCAGGATTTAAACACACAGTAATGTCAAAAAAGCTACATTTCAGTGTTAAAATATGAGACATTTGTGCTGCCTAATTGACAGGTGAAGGTGGAGATTCGATGCTGTTTAGCTTTAGATGATTTCAGAGATTTCTAGCACCTGCCATCAGTTTTCATCTGACCTAACTAAAACTCTTTCTGCCTATGCTTTTTTGAGTCGAGCCACACACTATTCCCTCACTGCCCTCAATAATGGCCTCAATTTAAGCTTTCCTGTGCCTTACCTTCCCCTTATTTTCACTTCCCTTTGAGATACCAAAGCCTTTTTTTCCGCTCTGAGCTGCTGGAAATAATCACGAAACATGAGATGAATAAAAGCATTGTGTTTTGTGGAACTTTTCTTGGTTTCACTTTGTGTGTTTTGTATTCCTGTGCATACGTTCTATCCTTAACATGATGTATTAAACATGCTTTGTACAGAAAAAAGTCAGGGGACAGCTTTGATAAATGTCGCTGCCTGTACTGTAGGTCCTATGAAAATAATGAAATTATATGTCAGTGACAGATAAAGAGAGCTTCAGCTCTTTATTTGCAATGTTCATCTCAAACAAACTAATCTCCATATGACTGTGAGTAATGCATGTTTATACAGGCAGGCAGTCATACATGTACACAGGCGTGGGGTGAACATTATGTATTCATTCAAGGGAGGTGAAATATATGCTCCATGTGTTTTTTTCATATGCATATAAAGGAAGTGGGAAAACCACATGATTTCATGATTGACAGCGTGCAGGCAGATGTCATTTCAGTGGCATTTCCATGCACCTATGATGTTGTCATTTTTACCGTGTGGCAGATAGTAGTAGAAGGATGAAAAGTAAAAACAACAACAAAGTGTATAACCATGTTTGTAAACCACACACAAACATAAAATATGTTTTACATTTTTGCTTTGACATATTTTAAACTCTGACTATAATAAAATCGCAGCTTGATACATTTTCTGCTGATCTATTCAGTACATATAATTTTAATGTGATTCACTTGTTTCTGTTCAACAATTTATCAATGCAATACAGAGAGAACAAAACCTTTGGATTCTCTGACAAATAACTTGTGTTGTGGAAGATCCTGGCCACCCGAAGGCAACAAAGAGTCGAGAGAATCGGGAGAATGAGATGTAATATCAACCAACCGGTAATGCATCTAATTCCAACATCATTTCTTTAGCTATCAATTACTGTGTTGTCACCTAAGGCAAAACTAAAGCAAGCATCCACTGTTAAAATACAACTGTTCTGCAATTCTTGCAGAATTAGCATTTATGAATAAAGGTGGAACAATAGAAAGTAGTTAAATATGCTCAAAATGTGCAAAGTCAGGAAATGTATACTGGTACAGTATGTGAAATATTATGTGAATAATGAATATCTTTCATCAAAATGCCAACATTGGGTTCACTGAAAAGGCGGATCCCATAGTTTTTCACTCTGTTTCACATCCTCAGTATTCTCAATTTACAGAAAAATGATTTGGGGGTTGCCAGATCTGAGGTCCCCCCACTCTCCACAATCCCTAGTATCTCCTTGCCCATCCCTCCATTATATAGAAAAGGCACATGAAATATCAAAAGGCCAAGTACGTCAGAGCTCAACAAGATTGGAGTGGAAGGGATTTTCTGCCAGTGTGCAGAGCTGCACCTCCAGCAACACTCATGGCCGTGGGGAGGAGGAGGAGCAGCTGGAATTTCATTTCTCAATGATGAAATTCTTTTCATCATGCCTTTTTTGCATAACAAAGGTGCATAAAATACATTATATATAGCAACATGTAACTGTAAACCTCCACAAGAAGGCTGTCTCTCCAACACAGTCCTCTGTTTCCAGGAATAGAAACAAATATCTGCCACTGGCTTGGAGAGGGTTGAAAATATCACCTCCCACCAACTCATCAACATGATAAGTATGCACAAGTCACTAACTATACATTTAATGTGATTAAAGTACTCATGCAATTTCAAAAGTAATTTATCCAGTGGCTACAATATGCAAGAACTGAGGACAGTCTGTTATTTCCTGGTGTTATTCATTCCTATTTGAATACATCCTTTTAAATTGCTATATCATTAAAGTCTCATGAACCAATGACTTGTTTCTTATGAGCTCACACACAGCTCAGTGAAGCAAAGAGGAGGAGATGTAGGTTTGTAATATTTAATCAGAGGTCTATTATGCTGATAAAAGGGATGGGATGAAAAGAGTGGCCATTACTGCCGAGGATCCATGCCAGGTGTCACTCTAATTTAATCGAGCTGCTAAAGACAAAGAGGCAGCCTGAAGGAAGCCTCTCAATAACAGGCCTGACTGCAGATGACAAGTGGCACAGTAACCTGTGATTGAAGTGACAGACAGGAGGCTTTAGGGCAGCCTCACCCTGCACAAATGACTTGGGCTTGGTGGATTAAGGAGATTAAAGACATTAAATGTGTTTGTTTTATTTTTTTCTCTGAATAAGTAATAATTAGGAATAAAATTTTCTGGGTAATGTTTGCACTTGAAACAAATGCAGATTTGTTATTCCCTCTGAAATCAGCACATGCAGCGTCGCAGCTTCTCAACAAAGAGAAGAAGCAGTTTGTTTGCATGATAAACACTGGGGCTGTGGGAGGTAGAGCATATGTGCAGGCTTCTCTCTGCTCTTGATAAAGAAGATATTTCAATTTCTCTGCGCCTTATTGTATTTGTCTATGACTGAACTAGCTGTGATCAATTGCATCAGATGTTTCTCTATCTGTAGCACAGTATCATCACTATTTAGATCAAACCAATCCCCCATAAGGTCTAAACGGATCTGAAACAATAGTCTTGGCAGGTAGGAGATGAAGCAGCCCAGGCTCAAAGTTCTTGTGCCAAGGTTTCGGTGGGTACTGCAGCTAAATATATCTTGATGAAAGAAAGGTCGACTGATTTTGAAAAATCACCAGGCACTAGCGGGAGTGAATGTGGACACAGGCAGATGCATTACATAAATTATGCTTAAGCAGTGCTATCCAAGTCATTCAGATATTCAATACAGCACTTCAGGACCTCAAGAAGATTTGCAGGATTAGAGGTTGTAAGCCAGGCCAGCTCAATATATTGATCCCACCCTCACTGAGAGCTGCATTCAATTTCCCAACAATTAGATGCACCTGAAGGTTAATATGGTGCTTTGTTAATCTGTTGTGTGTTGTGTTGTGTTGTGTTGTCTAAAACTAACTCTCTCTCTCTGTCTTTGCCTGTTTGTCATATTCTATATGTACTGCTGCTAACACTGCCAATCTGTTCAGCTAAAAGGCTCAAATCTCTGGCCTTGCACTAGCCATAATGTTCTCACAGAGGTCAGCGAGTAATTAGAAATACCATGATACTGATGCATTAGAGAAGAGGCTTTCTCTCACAGTATTGCGAGGTAAGTACTCTCAATTATTTCTAGGAAACATTACTGGTCTGAATAAATTAGGTTGGTCCCCACTATGACCTTGTAACCACACCAACTACTCTCATGACCACAGTATGTTTTTAATAGGGCTGCCTATTATAACCAGTGGCAATTTTGTTTCCATCCATTCCCACTGGCGAATTTGATATTCTGAGGATGTTGCTGGACTTACAGCCATGTGAGTGAAATTTTTCTCATGGGATCTGGGGTATATTTCTCTTGTGTGACATATATTGGGCTCAGAGAAGTAGAAATGACAGCAACATTACATGGTTGAAATGAAACCCCCCCCTTTAATGTCATCCATTTTTATTCATATGACGCTATGACATGCTTCTCATTGGTTCCTGCATATCAATGCAGCGTGGTAGAAGGGATTTTGTAACAATTCTCACTTATAAATCATGGACAACTGAGAATTATGGGGTCAACAGAAATATAAAGTGATGTTGAATTTGTGGATGTGCAGCACACACACATGGTTTGATACAAGGCTCACATGTTTTCATTTTATACAACTACAGCTACAGAAAGCCCAATGAATTCATACATCCTAATCTCTGCTGAAAGTGAGCAGCAGACGAGAAAGGGGCTGATACTGACCGACTAGGAAGGAGATTAGCTACAGAGGATTTTGCTGCCGTCTGCTATTTTAGGGGGAAACTAATGGCGAATGAAAGCAGGAAACAATGACTCCACATCTGGACTAAACGTACCTAAATCAGACATGGTGAAAAAAGTCTCTCTGTTCAATGCCTTTCCAGGTGAAAATTTAAGATAATGCTTGTAGTTACTGTAACAAATGCTGTTCTCTATAATTCTAGCTCTGGGTACATTATTACCATTAAACCAAGAACACCTAACTTTTCCATCAAAGAGCTCTTTTCCTTCAAAGCTGATATTTTAAGCCGTTGGGACTAATAGAGTGTAATAATTGGGTGTTTTAAAACTATTTTCCTGTGTTTGAGCACTGTAAAAGGGTTTCATGCGGCAGCCCTGCAGAAGCCAAAGTCATTTTGAGTTTCAGTGTTAGTTGTGCAAGCTGGGAAATAATGAAGACATTGGGCCTGATCGAAAATCTATTATAAAAGCTATAATTGTTTTGTTCTTAAAAGCCTTAGTTATTATAGTCATTGGTACAACTATGTATACTAGAAAATGCACCTTCAGTGGTGACTCACTCTGAAATGCTTACTTCACAAAGAAGTTACAGTGCTGCTTGCTAATACAGACACTGTATATCCATGATGTTTTTCATCCAGAACAGCATTAACCTCTGCTCCAATTAGTGCGCAAAGGTCACAGTAAATCCAAATCACTGTGTGATTTGGATTTCAATATTTCAGTCATTGTCACCTGCACTATCCTTCCCTCACACCATCATATTGTCGCTTCTGCTTCAGCTGATTCTGCAAAACAAAGACATCAGATAGGATGTGAGGCTGGTTTTACTCTATGTTTGTGTATTGTGGTAGTGTCTCATACTGTGTGTGTGTGTGTGTGTGTGTGTGTGTGTCTGTGTGTGTGTGTGTGTTGTGGTGAATGTTACAAACTCAAATGTCTCTAATCAGTCAATCTTTCAATAAGATTGATCTTTCTGCTTTGCCATTTAATGAATACTGTCCACACTGATGACTGATAATTTATGAGGTAGTCCATGATTCATATAGAAAAGAGCAAATCCTACATGAATGTGTGATATCTATATATACCCTCAAGGATACTGAATCACACCATACCCTGCTTTAGCTGATGTCATTCTGCCATTTTTAGGGAATACAGTGCATATGTAAGGAGCCCTCGAGAGATACATCTACTGTAGCATAAGATTGTTCATGTAGAGTTGGCTCGTAGTAAGAACAAGGTTAAATGTACTACAATGCACATATCCCTAACCTTCAGTTTCCCTCTATCCCGTAGAACCAATAATTTGAACCATTAATTCAGACTCACACTGTGTCTCAGAAACCTGCCATTTTCTCATCTCCTCACACACACTCCTATTTTGCCTGCTGGTGGTGGATGGAGAAGCAGTTGGGGGTACAGCCTCACTAATTGGAGAAACCTTCTGAAACATGCAGATGAAGCAGGGTGAGAAGGAGAGGAGCAAAAAGTGGAAAAGGAAAACGGACCAGATTCCTAATTATCCGCCCCTTTTCTCCTATTCCTTCTTTCTTGCTCTGACAGGGTGAGAGTCACACAGTGGAAGCTCCATCTACTTCTCTTGCTGGCATCGGCATAATTAGGCACAGTGTACAGAGCTGAGCGAGGATTGATGCTCGCATAAAGGAGTGAGTGAGGAGGGGTTTCAGAGGAAAGATGGGGCTTTGATGAGAGGGTTAAGAGCACTGTCAGCACACTCACTCTTACACATGTTACAATGAAACAACCAGTCAGCTGATGCACAAGCTGCCTTACAGGAAACTTGGACACAAAGTCACAGCTGAAAAGTATATACTCAACAGGCAGCGTGCACAGTCTGAAACCTCAACTACATTTTTGCATTGAGACCAGAAAATCAAAGGCTAGTGCAGCTAGGTGTATTGATAAAATGGGGGAAAGAAAAGGCAGCAAATAGACATATAAAATATGACTACTCTGCAATGAAAGAGAATTGCATTAGAATGAGCAGACATCAATTTCATTTCAGCTTGTGGGAGGAGGAAGAGATAGATGTATGTTTTTGTCAGCCAAGCACAGAGGGAAATATGCCTTAGTTGAGTGCATTTTTCACACAGTGTTGGTATGAGCATAAAGTACAATGTGAGTACGTATCACATTTTGGGTGAGACCATTATGTATCTGTGAGTGTGTGTTTGCTGTTTGAGGTTCTCTGACTGTGTACAAAATCTACCTATGCATATGTGAGCAAATTCAGGAATTAAATTTTCTTTTTCCTTATGAGTCCACCAGCACGTACCAGCTGTTGTTACAATTCAGTGAGTTGAGAGGAGAAAAACATTAAATTTTGATTGTATATAAAAGTCTGAATGCCAAAATGCATTTTGGGCATAAACAACTCAAATAGGATTTAGGATGCTGGGATGGTGTTTTGATTAGGTGAGCAGCATTCCTGAAAGTAAAAATGTAAAACAGTTGACCTTCTGACTCATTCTTCAATATAATATTGCATTGTTTTTTCTTCTAAAAGTCTATATCCTGCCCTAATTCGTATCTTAATGTCTATTTTATTGTCTTGTATGCTATAAATGATTTGAGAGATATATTCTTGTTTATTTTTCCCCCATGCAATTTCAGCTTTAATGAACGTAAACATCTTTGCAAAAGCTAAAGCAAAAGCCCACTGAAATTATGGGCTCATTCTTCCCATGGTTAAACTACCTACCGCAGCTAAAGGAGGCTCAGCACTACACCTCTCGCAGGGCACCGAGCTGCTCTTATCGCCCCACCACGAGGCTGTAGAGGGGTAATAGGATTGTGACTGCGGAGAAAGTGCCATGCTCACCAAGCAGTGGAGGGCTGAGACACAAGTGTGAAGAGCCTCTGTGGCTGTCCAGCATCATGAAAGCAGAGAGGAGCAGGCAGGGAGGATGTGTTCTCCTCGCTCCATAAATAACCCTGCTAAATTGCAGGCTTTGGAGGGTCAGTGGGACACTGGTCTGCCAGTGTTTATCTGAAGGCCTGGATATAACCAGTAATCCTGCAGTTCAGAAAACGAACAGCACAGCAGTTACAGCAAAATGTCTTTTCTGCAAAATGGAAGCCTGGATGTTTATGAGCTTGGAGAGACACAGAGAGAGATAGAAAAGAGGGAAGGGAGAGTGAGAGAGTAAAGTCAGGGTGGGGGTGTTTTTATAGTTTGTAGTCGATGTCTGAGTAGTAGACTCCCTCCTTGGCTGGCTGCGTCCCAGCAACAGCACAGCTTTCACTTTGTAGTCTGAGGAGGAAGATAAAAGCAGTGCTGGGTCAAATAGAGGAAAGGCAGATGGGGTGGGGGCTTTATTTGACAGACAGCCGGATCACTTTGGTTTTGGATGCTGACTGGGTGTGACAGTTACCATTCAGTAAGAACTCTCAGGGTTAAGCAAGCATTCAAAGCTTAAATACTGACTTTAAAAAGGCGCAATGATGCTCTGTGATGACTTGGAATCAGAATCCTTGGGCACCATAGTAAAATAATGTTTTTCCCTCAATAGTCCATTCAGCACTGCGGGGAAAACCATTCCACCTGTCAGCAGTTAGGTGAGTGGGTGTGTATATTAGTTATATCAGCGCCCCGACGCTCATGGGTAAAGTAAAAGGCACTGCAGGTGGTGGAAGACTGAGATGGCCGTGCTGGTTGTTTTGATAGAATATAAGTGGCCTGAGGCAGTAAGCAGTGGATGGAGGGCTATAGTGAAGATTAAGCGTTATTATTGAGAGGAAGGCTTGGTGGAACACTGGGAGATGCACGCAGGCTGTGGCTTGATATCTTACATCTCAGATTGGTGAGATAGGAGTCCTCCCCTGCAGGTCTGATTACTTCATCAGGAGGACTATAAAACATATAACGGGTAAATACTGTGCACATTATGGTAATAAATACAGCCTAAACCAAGATTAGATGTGCACATTGAATTTTTAAAACAATTACTGCAAAGAAATGATGTTTGAATGTTCTTGCTTTGCTGTACCACATATTGTTGTGACCATAATTATTCAAAATGATTGGCAATTTGGCATTAATACCGATACTAGCATGCAGCGGCGTAGTGAGGGAACACGAGCAAGTGAGATTTTGATTATGCTGAAGTGCCCTTTCATCTGCATGCCATAAGCTGTTGCATTGCCTGTCTTATTTAGTTTGATTGATGGTACTGTTTACTGCTCACACCCCCATCAGAACAGTTTCATTCATATCACACCAACTGGATGATGGAAAGTCACTAGGTGATGTTACAAAAGCTAAAGTGAGTGTCTGGATATTCCTGTCCTCCTGGATTAAGGACTGTCTCTGTACAAAACACATCTCCCTCACAGAGGAGCTGAATAAACAGGATTTGTAAATGCAGAGAAGGAGAAAGCCAACAAGTTCAACAGTGTGGGTGAACAGGTTTGCAGAATTGCAGAAAGATGTGGAGACTAGCTAGAAGACGCGGCAGTGAAAGAACATGGATGCTGCACTTTCACCCCTGCTCATCCATGCTGGAGTAATTCAGATTTCTAAGCAAAAACAGTTATATTCAGCAACTGTACACTTTATGTTAACACCAAGTTTTCAGTTGTCAAACGTGATAAATGACTGAGTACAAAATCCCAAGTAGCTGTGTTTGGGGATCAACCCAACTCCTATGTGTGGTTTCATTTCTACGTCTGAGAACACTAACAAACCTTTACATCTATAACAACTGCTTGCAAATGTTAACATTCTGGTCTGATGACTTTCACAGTGCTGATACTGAGTGTTTAATTGTTTTCACTTCACCTTCTCTGCTTCCAAAGTCTGACTTTCCATATCTGGGATATAATATATGGGAATATATTTTAAATCAAAATAAATCTGGTATGTGTATGGTAGTACAGCTGTGTATGAGACTGTAATTAATACAAAAATGCACATGCATGAAATTATCGTGCCATTCATGCGAAAACAAAACTGTCAGCCAATGTCATGTGCGCCACAAAGGACACTGCCTCTGTTTTCTCTGTGTTTTCTATATTCCACTTTATTTCTTGACAGGCCTGATGAGATAAAGTGATGAGTGGTAGTAGATGGTTGTCAGGAGGAGACAGGCTCTTTCTTCTGGCTGCCTTTTGGTGGCTATCAGGGCTTATGATCTGGGGGAGAGCATGTCTGCCACACTGAGAGGGTCAGCAGCCTTCAGCCTGTATAAAATGGTTTTTGTTCTGTGACTGACACAGACTCACTACACATATAATTGGAGTTAAGTGTATGAATATCTTAATAGGAATAATTTCACCCACAGCGGAAGATACAAAATAAATAATTCATTTAAAGAGCACGCTGAGCTGTAAATCTATTATATAAAAGGTAAACTGGGAGATGGCAATCAATATGACAGCAGTAGAATAGGTAACGTTAAAAGATACACTAGTGTGTCATGGTGACATGGATTCAGATGCAGCCAGCCTGAGAGCTTTCACTGTTATCTGCTAACACACATGTAGCTGTATGACAGCCCCTCCAATAGAAAGACAAGCCTAATGTATACGATGTATCATATCACATGCACTGCTGCTGGTGGAAAAATTACAAGTGAGGCTACCAAAGCAAAAAAAATGTGACAGGGTGTTTTTATATGTATATTTTAGTTTTTAAGTAAGCCATAATGTGGTAGCTACTGTCACATACTGTATTTCAGTATTCAAATGGACTGAAGTATACACATTTTACTGTATGAAAGTTCCATTTGTAAATTCGCTGTTTCTATTTTGCACATCTCACCATTGTTGACAACACAAGGTATCTTTTTGTCATCAAAGGGTTTCACAAAACTCTTTTTTCACAAAACTGTTATTATGTATGAATGCATTTTCTCTATTCATTTACATCTCCGTACTTGTCACATGAAAGGACATTATCTCTTTCTCTTAAGTTTCTACTATATAAAGCCTGAACGATTCACTGGTCTGATCTACAGGGTTACAGTGTGACTTTGATATCCTTTGAACAATCAGACATGAGCTCTGAATAGTGTGGTTTCTCTCAATATACTACATCTTATATTCATTTGCCTTGTCTTGCCTCCAACCGGTTTTCTTTTCTCGTCTGTCCCTCCATTTCTTTTTTTTCTCTCGTGCAAGAAGTAGACATACTGTACTTTGTCACTGGGTGAGCTTATGCTTCAAGACACACAATCCTGTTAGGAATTGGCACAGCTATGTCCATTCGATGCCAGTCAAAACATTACAGTCTGTTCACTGATATAATGAGCAATGGGCATAATGCAGCCAATAATGAGGCTTGTTTCTATGTCTACCTGGTGCTGTATGTATTAGAACAATGTCATATTGGTTAAGTACCCAAATCTGTTTACCTTGTATTACAGTTTTGTATAATATGTGTGTGTGCACAAGGGTTTGAACCTCAGCAGCAAGACATGGATGCTATCGTGTCAAAGTGATGGGCTTTACTAATACGAGCCAACAGTCTGATCAGGATTCAGCAGGTGTTCTGCATAGAGGAGACTGACGTCTGCTTGGGACCATCCATCAGAGTTAAATGGCAGATGGTCCTCTCTGTGGCCAGGCAGGAAGTGCACTAACACAATCGCTGCAGAAACACAGGGAGCACTCTACCTGCTGATAATCCACTTACGCACAGACAAAGCCGCTTTAATCTGCCCGCTCCTTTTCTGCGCACCCCTCGCCACATGACAAAGCCAAGCTTCATGCTGGAAAAATCACCACTGATCCACTGCACACATGTACTGACAGACCATGTTATAATGAATCCCTAATCACTCTCACATGTGACAAGAAGATCATAGACAATCAACGATAATCAGAAGATTGTAACTTGAGGTTTTTTTTTTTTTTTTTGCTGCTGAATTAATTGTCTGTAAAAAAAAAAGTTATCCATGCACCTGGTTCAAATAATGGAGCAGCAAACAGATTATATCAGTGTTGACCAACAAGAAAAAGAGATGAGAAAAGATTACAACCAAAAAAATAATTAAGTGCAACGCATATTGTGAATTAAACCCTGAATTAATTGTGCATCTGCTATTACAGCACTGGAGCCAGTTTTAAAAGACAGTTTGATTAGGTTTACAAGGTTCCATGTATCATCACGAAGGGTGATTTGTATAGTTCTGAAAAGCTGGAGTAGTAGTACTGGAGTTGAACAGTGTTTGTGCTTTTGCAGAATATTATGTGAAATTAGAGCAGAACTCTACTTAGAACTTATTATTAGAACTTATAGTAGATCATTAATTGTCGCTACAGATGAAAAAGCTGTTGAGTATACATGTATATGCACATGTTGTTTAGTCAAGTTATGACTTAAAAATATTGTATACAGAATATAGCTTGAACCTAATATTACTGGATCATACATCTTTTATTTGTTTTGTCTATTCAATAAATTAACTATGATAATGATACTGTATTGCAGAGTATTTTTCAACATGGTTGAAAGGTAGTCTTTCCAAGTGCCATTGTTCTTCAACAATCAAAATATCTACTTTGAAATATTGATGTGGGTGAAAATGTTCAGTGTCAGAGATATAAAGAGAATATTTAAGAAAAGTGAACAGTTTCACACATCCAGCCACCAACTCTGGTGTTATAATGCAAATACCTGTAATATATGACAATAAATCATTTCCAAATACATTACTTGCTGTACTCTACAATTAAAAGAACATTCCCCTCGCATCCAAAGTGTAAATAACAGCATGCCCTTTGATCAGACACTGTACTGATCAAAGCATGCAGCTTGACAGACAATTTTAAGTATGAACATGTCACCAAATTACGCATGATTTGTGCACTTTATTATGCTTGTGTGTTTTTCTGATTTTGTACACTTTAATTAGTAGAGACTGCTACTTCATCTTGGGGCCAGGATTATCTTGGAGTTGGACTTGAGGTGTATCAGGCCAGGACCTGTAAGTCCCACAGGGAGTCATTAGATAAGAAGATGAAGTTTGATTGAAATCTTTTGCCAGGTTGTTTGTGTTGATTGGGCTTCATTAAATGACACACACTTACTGAGGCTGAGCAGGAGGATGGTATGTTTATCATTCTGGCATCAAAAAGGTCTGCTGTGCTGAAACTCTGCCTAGATCACAATGGATTTATAGTGGGTGTCACCATTTCTGCATCCCGGAGCGCAGCACTGTTCTTGCTTATGAACTCATCTGTTTAACAGTTTGAGCAACGAGTTGTCCTCTTTTCTCAAGGCACGAGCACTGGAGCACTACAGGGAGGAGGTGTCAGAATGGAATATGAAGGAGAGAAGGAATGTACAATTAGTGTGGAGTAGTGAAACAGTTCCATTACGAGGCAGAGGCAAAGGCAGAGGCGGGCGGGGGGGAGGGGGCCTGAAAGAGGCCAGGTGCAATATAGCATCCTTCCTGTCAGAGAGCTTAAAAGGAGAGCAGAGGAAGAGCATTTAGCTCCAAGGGATGCATGTGGAATGCTGACCACAGGCTGGAAGAATCGTCTATTCAGAGAGCGTCTCTTCCATGTGCCCTATTGGGTCGAGGAGGTATCTGCCAAGTAAAAACTGTTGCCAACATCTTCTGAGGTGCTTGGAATACCGACAAGGAAAATCAGGTCTGGAGGATGAGAGCTGACCTTGATCACAGCAACTGTGATTCTCTGCTGAGACTGCATGCTGGTCAAAAGAGGCATAAGACACCAGGATTTTGCCAGCGATTCTCTTTTAGCACTTTTTGCCATGACAATGTTTTTTAAGGACCATTTTATCCCTTTTACAGTCTTTCATCCATACTGATCTCTCTGCCATAGTTGTTTCTCTCAGTGACCAACCTTGTTTTATTAGCTCTGTATTTCATAAAAATCAATACAAATTACATTTCTAGTATGTCAGCAGATACGCTATAAATGTTTTTTTCATGCCACTCAAATAATGAGGAATTGTAAATGCTATGCTGCTGGAATGTCCTACTGCTGTATATCTCTGCTCCTGCTTCCTGCCAGACCTATTGTCATACAATGTTCATATCCATGAGTGAAATGTTATTGTTATTCAAACATCCCATAAAAGATTAATTGAATACTAGGGCAATACATTCAGGAAAAAATCATTGTGTGAATATCTACATAACAATAAGGACAATTGTTTGTCCTATTACCCATATCTTGTTCAGTTAAAGACATTTTATAATTTCTGGTTCACTGATTTTCTCATGTATTGTAGAAAAACACTTTGTTGTCACTATGTTATGACCATTCAACTCTCTGGTTGCCTTATTTCTGTATGTTAAATCAATTTGTTTGCCATCGTACGTCAGACATAGTATGGTAGATACATTTCAAATTACTCTTACTCTGTCTGATCAAAACATTCTTCATGATGTTTCCCATATAAACTGAACCTCACTGGCAGACATTAAATCTTTCTCCTATCCACACTTAGCAATGGCTATGAGTCCAAGAAAAGGCTAAAACGTTATGGTCTTTAAATTTCTGATTGCCTGTCTCTTTGATTGGCCTTAAGTGCTTCCCTATCTACTTCACTGGTGATCACTAAGGGAACTTGTCAGACTGTTTAATTGGTTCAGTTAGTAGACTTTTTCTTGAAAAGCCTTCCAGTTTCTCGTAGGGGCAGCAGGTGTCGAAAGAACAACACTTCAGTCTCTTGAAGCTACAAATTACATTCTATACTACATACTCACACTACAATTATGGCAATTCAAACATTCACATAATTATGTGCTTTTAAAGAAGTTTTTGAATTACTTTAAAACGTGTAATTGCCACGAGAGATGTGTCAACTGACATCTATTAAAAGAGGAAAATTCAAGTCACCCCAAAATTGTCATCCATCAATACAGGTTCAAACTCATTTGGTTTTGTTTAATCAGTTGGGTATTGGCAGTTTCCTTTGTGAAAAACATAGTTGTGTAGCAGAAAAGAAACAAGAATACAAGATATTCTGTGCTTGTGAAATGTTCTCATACATAGGAGGCAAAAGACGCCAGACAAAAGACAAACTGATACGAGATTTACTTGTACACACAAGCTGGGAGTAGATTTAACCTTGAAGAGAGAAATAACATTTAAATGGAGGTAATAAAGCAGTTTTGCTTTTTTTTAATCACCACTGTACCTTAAAATATTGTTGCTTACTGTTCAGAGAATGGAGAAAGAGATGGTCCTTGCTTGGTCCTTTTCTGAAGCCCTATTGAGTCCCTTTTGAGAATCTGTGTTGTTTGTCCATCATTGATTAGTAAGTCTGTTAACAGCATGCACTAACATTTCAATTCTCTAGTGAGATGAGTGCCAGGTTCAATAACCACCCTCTGCTTTCACAGCCGGAGTGCCTTCTTGCTTGTCACAAGTATGCAAAGCATTGTCTGTCAGTCTTCATTGGCATTTGTGTTCCAAAGTCAATATCAGCCAGTTATTCACACAGTCATAAGTACAGAACAGGTCCTGTGGGTAAAAAAAAGCAAGGACACATTGTTCTTTAAAAGTTTTGCCTTTCATGGCAGCTGAACAGTTTTTGTCATTTCTAGAAAAGCTTTTCTCCTTCCTAACAATCTAGGGTGAAAAATAGAAACTAATGATAGTCTCTACAAAAGAAATGTCAGTTTCATAGCACTCGACAACAGCAGACACAACAACAAGAGACTGACAGATTAGTGTAGCCATGTGAGAAAATATCCCTTCTCACATAGCTGCTTATTCTCAGACAGGCTCTGTGCTAGTATTGATCCGTTTGGAGACCTAAACCACCAATGGGCACTGACAAGACAGAGGACATGTTCTTGTATCAGACACTGAAGGACACTTACATCTGCCTTTAATGTATCTCATTAGGCCATTTTGGACAATAAATATACTGTCTGTGGTGCCTCTGGCTAGCAATGTTTGCCCTTGAAGGACTTTCTCCTCACATTGTTTTAAAAGTACAAAACGTTGAAAACTTTTGGTTGGAGGGGAGGGATGTGCTGTGGTCCAGTAATACACTAAGCAGGACATACAGACTAATACCACATTGATTTGATGTTGGACAAAATCACAGTCTTGCTTTTTTACAGCTGGTTTCTGGTTTTGAGGAAACACTCATAT
Source organism: Polydactylus sextarius (assembly GCA_016801845.1). NCBI lineage: Eukaryota > Metazoa > Chordata > Actinopteri > Polynemidae > Polydactylus > Polydactylus sextarius. Next base: position 8,986,380 of record CM028911.1, on the reverse strand, counting down.
ATCTAAACCTTTAAAACACCTTTTATTTGATAAACTAGGACACAGCTTGGATATGATGCGTAAAAAAGGATACAAGTAAGGCCTAGATCTGCAGTTATAGTAACTGAGTAGAAAGAGAGAGCACTTGATATCCTCTGCAGGTATACGTAGATGAGTTTTAGGACAACTGAAGCAAATGAACTGTTGCTTTGGAGCCTGAAGGATGTTCAGTCAATGTTAAGTGCTTCAGTGACACTTATGGCCCACTACAGAAAAGAAACTCAAACTACACTGTCTATCAAAAGCAGCTTATGTTTGGCTATGCAATGAATTGACTGTGAAAGCTGAATATGTGATACAACTCAAGTGCCATTTGGTACTAGATTTAATGAGCAGCAAAACATAAGAGACATTCTTTTCCAATGGCAATTGAGGTGTCTGCGGATGTTCTTTAGGGCTCTCTAATGAATAAATGGCCAGGCAAATGCTGTCTGACTTAGGCACATGCTGCTGCTTGGCTCCAGAGTTAAAAGCCCAAAGTGAGATTAATCACTGCTGCTGAGGGGGGATGATATTCTTTGTTTCTGTTAATTTATGGTCTCTTCACAACTGAGGCCCTGAAGTAAGATCATGCCTTTCACATACTGTACATATTCTCCCACCAGTTATCAACGATTCCTTGGGGATCTTTTCAGCAAAAGTTCAGAGTGACAAAGAGATGAGGTGTTCATAAACAAAACATCAAGGCTTGTTTATGATTAAGGTGGTATTGCTGTCATGAAGCTATAGGTAATTGAAGCTCTTAGTCCATCTTCCTGATTTCTCTTTGTCAATGAATAGTATGTGCATATATTATATAGTAATATTTACCATCCTCTCTTTCATCCATTCTGAGGTTATTAAACACAGTGAGAACTAGTCAATGTTGATGTAACATAGAAAGAGCAAAGGTCAACATTGTATAACAGAAAAAGAGTTGTGTATATGAAACTGGCTTGGCATGGGTTTTAGTCTGATTTTAGTCAGGAGGCCCAGCAGAAGATCAAAGTGAACAACATCTCCTCTTAGCCAGGTCTGATCTGGGAACAGGATAGTCAAGCACAGCTCTCCTTGCAGTCTGAACATGACTCATGGTTTGGTGAATATTTCATGGCAGGCGTCACAGAGCTGACAGTAGTGTTGGCCACAGGGCAGCTCTGATAGACAGAAGAAAGTGTATACAGTGGGGTATTGGGGGCATTAGTATTCATAGGGATGAATCTGTACCATATACGAACACAGATGTGCCCACCATATAAAGTGTCGATAAGAAAGATTCTACTATCTAACATAAAATAGAACACACATTTTCAGACAACTTAGTTTCTGTCTTGGCTTTATGAGGGTGCTGAGACATTGAGCAGTGATTTATTGATACAGGAAAATTTCCCCCTTAGACCTATTAAGAAGCTTCTCTTGAAAACATTCCTCCTCTTGAAGCAGAGCATACACTTTAAACAATGTATAACAGAAAGACATGCCATATTTATCTGGCTAATAAGGTGCCTGACTATGTACTATTTCATTGTCACCCACACATTTTCATTTTTGTTTAACAGAGCTTACATAACTGAACCACATTAAGCAAAACCATTAAATGCATTGTTGATCTTCCAATAAGTTTTCGAGGGCAGCATTCAGCATTGACTGCACTGTGACAGGCTCTCTGGAGAGGCAAAATCATGTAGTCTTATTATAGAGGAGACAAATCAAGTGTACCAAAACCCTCCCCTCCAGCCCTACTTTCTCAAGGTTATTTTCAAAGATAGCTCATGTCTTGGTACAGTATGTGGGTTGGGCTTTAAGTAAGCCCTGCCGCTAGAGACATGGTGTAACCCTATGCAGTAGAAGTGAGGGGGCTTCAGAGGCCATAGAGAAACAGGGGTGTGACTAATTTAAACCCTTGGGAGGTCTGGATGGGCGCTGGCTTTTGTCCCAGCAGAATAAAGTCGGGCTACTTCAGATCTGGGTGCGTTGCACTTCACACAAGCCACTGTCGACTTGCATGTCAGCATTATAGCACTTAAAGGTAATGAGATTTGGGCTTTCTGCATCGTAAAGTATGACCGTATAGTGCCTTGAGAAACCCTTGAGACAATGGTGACTGTGTTCTGCCTTGGAGCACAAAACAGACTTACATCATATCAGAATCGCCACATTCCAGAGTGAAATATGATTATGGGCTCCAGAGAGGCATGTTCCTTCTGTCAGTGATATTGTAGCCATCCCACAGAATATCTCTCAACAGTGCGCTGACTAGCCCTGCTTCCGCTTGCGGGAAGGAATACCACTTTTACAGCTGACTGAATTCAAAGAGATGAATCTCTGAAAACACTGTATCCACACTGATAAGGATATTCCTATTTACTCAATTCATGGGTATGCATCAGCAATATCTCTTAATAAAAACAGTCACATTCCCTATTTTTAAACATATTGCACAGTGAACATGAAAGTGAGTAGACTACTGCAGCATTGTCCTCTTAGTGGGAAGTCAGGCATCACTAACATGGATTTCTTTTATTTTATGATGCAGTATAATGAGCTACTTTCAGTTATGACCTGTCACCATGTATTACTGTCTGACCACACCACATGAAAACTGTGTTGCCTTTCAGGAACTTTTAAATGCACATCTAATGACACCCCAAGATGACTACCTACTGAAAAACAGCAGCACTATGCAAATCATCGCTATCCATGACTTCATCTCAAGTGCTCAAGTACTTGTAGTTTATTCAGTATTATTCTGTCCCTATGCACATCAATAAGGAGCTAGTTTGAGGGAAACAGAGATAAGAAGTAGCACCTGGGGCTAAGATATATATGAATAACCTGCTTCCAGAATATCATAACTTTAGCCGGGGGACTGAGCCAGCCTCTAGTTAGAACATCTTTGTTCCAACTGGACCAGTACAGCCTCGTAGTGGCATCAAAATGCTGAGACCTGAATTTATTAAACCTTTAGGATTTGCTAACAAGTTATCATCTGGTCTCCTCATTCATTTTTTAATGTTTGCCTCTTTCTCTTCGGTGCCTGAACATCATTGCTCTTTCCTTTGCAATAGCTTTCAGAGCTAGAAGACCAAATAAATATGGCCTAGAAAAATGTGCATGCACATTGTCTGTGAAGCAAGCAACAGGAACTGCCAAATCTGACTTAATAGGAACTCGACTTAGTTCATTAGAGCTTATTTTTTGCAGGTGGAGGTTAAAAAAATAACAGTTTCACATATTTTCCCCTTTAGATCATTAGGAAGTTCATTTATGGTGCAGAGTTGATTCAAATGCAAATTACAAAATGAGGAAACTATAGGGACTGAAGCCACTCATGATCTATATCTATTGACTGAGCAGTATTTGACTTAGTGAAAACCAGGCTAAAGGCAGGAACTTCCTACAACAAGTTGAAGAGCTAAAAGCAACTGCAGTGAAACCACAGAAGTGTCTGTTGATGTCAAAGACTTTGGGAAGTCATTGATCCAAAAAATACTACATATGATGACTTTGATTGATTCATTAATCTACGCTACCTTCAAACCTGTAGACGTTAGACATTGCATACTAAAACTCTCTCACAGTCAATTTTAAATTGAATGTGCTGGGGGGCACTGTCTGAAGAACAACTGCCCAAATAGAGAAGGAACTTAAAATGGTATGAATATTATAAAACAGAAAGTTCCAAAATGTAGAGACAATAAGTTGAGTGCATCTGTTGTATAACTCTTACATAAAGAATAAAACCAAACTATAGCGCATCTAGATTACAGCATGGCAGCTCTTCACATTGCTTGGTCTTGCCTAAGGCTGAGCCAAGGAAACATCCAGATGGCAAGTCTTTCTCTGTCTACTTCTCCTTGTTTAAATCCTGAACATTGTTCAAATCCTGCTTTGTCTGTCTTTCTTAATAATGGTGCCATGTGGACGTAGCAATTATAATGCAACTACTAACTAAATGTCTGCTTCTCAGACTGGACCACCATTACACTTATAGGGCATGATGTTCTCCATGTCATGCATTAATTCCATTGCCTTAAAGGTAATATTATTAAATATTTCAATAGATTTTTATAGAACATCATACTATTTTTAAACAACAGAATACACACAGAGATGACATGAGACGAGGCATGTTTAACGGCAGTTCAGTGGCTAACGTTGGTGTGTGGAGTACTATGGTGATAGGCCTCATACCAGATGCACCAGCCTCTTCACGTGTATGCACTAAGCAAGAGTAAAGAATCGTCATCCAGGCAGGTAATTGGCTGCTGTTTACATTGCCGTTGGCATACCCCTCCTCCCCTGCATGACACATCTGTAGTGTTCATTAGAGCCGAGAAGCTCTGTGCTACACCGTGTTATCAAATCTGGCCTCTCAGGCTGTTCACTTTGCAAGTTCCAATTTTGGTCGTCGGATCAGCACTCAGCACACACATTCAAGTTGGGAAATCAAATATTTAAGTTAAACAGACCTTTAGAGTAGTGTTAAAAAAGGAAACATAACATAAATGCATTATGATGTAACCTACTGGGTTATTGTGACATAAATGGCAACAATTTAGTTTCATCTATTCATTAAAATAATTGTTAAAGAGTTCATGTTTCTGTATGTTTGTTTGTGTTTTCTTTTTTAAATATGTTCATGGTTTGGAAAATGCTGCGAACTACAGGATAATGGAAAAACAGATGAAAAAGGAGGGGGAAAAAAGGATACAAAAATGGAAAATCATTTTACACACAGAGACATTGGAAAGGCGGAGAAAAGCAGTTTATAGAGGAAGGCTTACCCCAGGTGTTCTAATGCCAGATGGAGAAACAGCTGAATCAAAGCCAGGGAAATAGTCTTGTCATCAGATCGAGCCTCAAAATCTCCATTAAACCCCAACCAAACTGAGATAGACAGAGTGAGGGAAACGGTTGGATGTAAATGCTAACAACAACTCATGAAAGGGCAAATTAAAATTCAAAGTGGTTTCATGGAAGAGTGATTTAACTCTAGAATTCAAGGCTTAATAGATTAAATCATAGAAATTATGTGCATGCCAACCTTTCTATTAATTACTGATTTCAGAACATATTATACAACCACAGTTTATGTGCGTGCAGTAATTCGAGGAGAAAGGGATGAGTGCCCTTTATTATCTTCATTATGGAAGTTAGAACATTATTCAGCAAATGCATCCTTTAATGAATTACAGTATGTACATCATATCATTAGAGGATTTTCACACCACATTCTCTCTTGTCTCTTTGCATATGCAAATTAATTTGCTTTAGCCACATGCATAGCAATAATTTACTAATGAATAGTGTTGTTTTAAAGTTGCCATAGGTACATTTTGCTGTCACCACTGCTGGAGAGCAGTGCAGCATCTCCAGCAGTGGAAAGCAATGATGATTTCAGTTCTTGTTTTGCTTCTTTATCCAACACTTCTTTTCGTCTATTGATATCAGCATGTTAAACAGCGAGCCCTGACACCTCTGTCTTATAGAATATTGCTTTGCAGTAAGGAATCACTGGAGCATCTGCTCTGACCCGAAACAGTAACATTTTTCATATTCTAATTCTAATTCTATTCTGTCTTGTTATGGCTTGTGTAAACAGCTGTTAATACTCAGCTATGTAGCAATAGCAAAGACATACCTATGGCACCTTTAAGTTTGTAGATATCAAACTTTGTACATATGTTTGTACATATCAAAGCAATTTCACTGTTGGTAGTTGTATGTATGCCAGTTTGAGTCATCATCATATTGCTATTTAGCTATTTAGGATTTTAATGTCTTTCATTCTTACTGAGCCTGATTCTCAGGCTGCTCACTGGATTAGATTAAAAGTGATGCAAAAGGTATGTAATGCAGACAAGTGCTATATCATGTGCCATGATATAGCACTATATCAGTGCACAACATAAGATGGAAATAAAAATTATATGAGATGCAAGACAGATGTGTCCATACCATTGTTATTCCACACCACATAGCTCTTTATAAACCTTGGACAGTTAAACTTAGTACAATTTCTCAGCATAATGGAAATAACTTTACATTTTTAGTGCTGCACTCTCTTTTTTTGTTCTTTTTTGAGTCAATACATTAGTATCTGATCCCTTTATGTTTGTATGTGTGATCTTATAATTAATGTATCTTCATTGCAGTTACAAAAGTAGCTGGAGTCTGTGCACTATGAGATTCTGAGAATGAGAATGTGACCACTGCTACTGGGTAGTTTTCATCGGAAAAATTCAAGAACTTTCACTATGTACATACAAAATCAACTAAAACTAAGAATCCCTCCAAGCACAGACAACTCTGACTTGAATGTGCCTCGTTATGTACTGTACAACTGTTGCATGGTCAAATCTGTCCTATCTCTTTCTGTCTCTCTCCAATTCAAGAGGAATTATATGAAACAGGCCAGCGGGAAATCATTTCACTTGTGGACCTGGGAACACGACAATGGACTGTAATAACACATGACCTGCAAGGTGTGAGGTGGCAGCTCAAACCCCCTCCAAGCACAGCCAGCCACAGCCAAATCAACGTGTGTTTGTGTGTTGAGAGAGAGGGAATGCAGGAGAAAGAAAAAAGAGGAAAATAGTTTGTTATTTTGAAGGAACCATGTGGAGCTTTAATTATAAACAGCCATGGTTTTGTTCTCAATTAACATCTTCACAAAATGACAGTGTGTGTCGCTTAAAGGTCTAACAAACATGGTAAAGGCATTTCTTACCTCATAAAACAAAGCCTTTTTTAAAAATGCTTTAAACTCTGCAGTGTCTACAGGCTTGCGGTCTTCTTCTGTTTTATTAGCGCACTGCTACTTTTAGCTCAAATTGCTGCCACCAACTGTTAACACCCTTAGTTGCTGGCATAAAAGTGCATCATGTCATCCCATGATCATTGTGTACACATGCATTCTTGTAAATACACTGGCAGAAGACATGGCACAAATTGTATATATTTATAATACAATGCTCTGTAGATCGTGTTCAGATTATGTTTTCAGGGGACAACCGATGTAAATACCCTATGTAAATATTTTGATGCGAATAAAGATGAGTTTTGTAGTTTGACCACACAATCTCAGTGGAATTTATTATTTGATTTACAAACTTTCCATCATCATCATAACACCAAATGCGGGAATATCTTTTAGAAAAAGCTGCTTCAGTAGCACATGGAGACATAACAGCTTACAAATACTTTTATGTTTTCTTTTTCAGTCCACTCTGAACACCTTTAGAAGATGTTTTAAGGTTCAAAAGACATTTCAGCCAATTTGTTCCTTTGTTCCGTGTCCTTTAGCTCCCATTCCTCCTAAGTTGTTGCTCATTAGTGCAACCTGACCACAAACGGAAACCAGCATGCTTTCGATGTCAGAGTTCTGTTGCCTGCCTACACGCATTTGTATTTCAATGCATGTGGCAATCTGTAATATATATTAAGTGTAACTAGTTAGAGTTCAAATTTAACAATATATGCTGTTGTAATAATGATATGAATTTGTATATTTTTACCAAATGAGTGGATTCATGTAGCCATGCTTGATGCTTTGTAGAAATAACAACATACCTAATAATGAAAAGTGTGTCTGAAATAGTTTGAGAAGAGATGTTGAATACCTTCCCTGGGAGTCGGTCACAGTTCGGTGCCATCACTACTATGTGAGGGCCTGGACAGCCCCACTCAGGGACCTTGTTCTATTGCCTTCCTGATTGCCATGGGAAATTAGCTGACCTTAGGACCTGAGAGGAGCTAGTATTACTCACCTTGACCATGCCCTCTCTGCTCTGCAGGTTTCCAATCAGAACTGGTACCAAGTTCCAATTCCCTAGCAACCACACTTGGAGGTCATGGTTCTCTGAAACATCTGCTTGTGACAAATAGCAGCGGGAGGGTTGGCCCGTGGAGACAACACTATACGGTCTGTGTAATATAGACAGGGAAAAAAGGTACAGTCTGTGAACAGGACTACTGAATAGAGAGCCCCTGGCAAGAGAATGATCCTCCAGGCAGCCCCTCTGCAAAGCACTAAAAGAGAGGAGACTGTCTCATAATTGTAGAATATCGTACTACCGTTCTCAGAGAGAGGCAAAGTAAAAAGAAAAATACAGTTGTACTTTTTGTTCAGTTGTGTTGGGTTAGGAACGGAAAGATTTTATTCTAGCAAACAGGACTATTATTTCAATAACATCAACAAGCATATCTTTTCTACCGTCCAGCCTCCTGACTCTTTGATCATGTATGTATCGCAACACCACTTGGGAATTTCTGGTATAGTCCTTTCTGATTATCATCCTTGCAAATACAGTATCTTACCTTCAGTTCACCTCAAAACTTTTAGAAAACATACTTATTGAAGGAAGCAGTGAGAGGGGGGGAAGAAAGAGGGAGGAAGAGTTCGAGAGAGAGAGAGAGAGAGAGTGATGGCAAGTCCAAAGATCTTTTAAACATGAGCAGGTTTTTGTTGCCTGTGTTTTGCTCTAAGCCATAATTAAATTCTTAATTAGTCAGCCCTCTGGAAGAAATACATGAAGATGGAATTCAATTTAGAGCCCCAACTCATTTGGCCAACAGAGGGAGGAGAGAAAAGAGAGAGAGGGGAAGTGACAGTGTAGAGGTGGGGAGGGAAGCCCAGAGGCAACAAATGAGCACGGAGCTTTAACTTACTGTTTTAATGCTTCTCCTGCAAATAAGGTTGTATCTACTATGTCCTGATAGAGATGTCAGTGAAAATCTGTTGCCTACATTGCCGCAATCACCCTGAACCCAAAGAGGGTTGAAAGACAGACTGAGGGATGTCATTATTAATTTTTTTGTCTTGTTCAAGTGTGTGATTAGAGCTGTGAAAGGATGAACTACCTGCTGTCTAGACCTGTCATGGTGAAATTTGGTACAAACTGAGAAGATGGTGGTAAAGTAAGAGTTTTCACAACTCTAACTTTAACCAAAAATAGAAGGGCTGAACTTAAAATTCAGTCATTACATCTCTCTTTTCATGCACATCTTCTGATCCAGATCATTTCTCTCCTTAACCGTCAGAGTTGACCATGTCATGCTGAACCAGGAAACCATCAAGCTCTACCCACAGGCTGACCTGATAACTTTAACTCATCGAAGTGGGAAATAGAGAATCCATTTTTTAATACGTCTGCTAAGGTCTTTAGTCATGCCTGGCCTCTCCCTGCGCCTGTCTGGCCTACCCCAAGAGTGGCTGTGACATAGCTGTAAGGCTCCGAGGAGGAGTGTGGATTTGCTGCAGCCCTTTGATGTGTCAGCAGCGCGTTGGCGGCACACCTCTGTGCAATATTAAAATGTGATGCAATGACGATAGGTGAGGCTGAAGAACTGCCAGCGGCTAATTGAATATGCGCTGCCCTGCGTGGTGTTCCTTGGCTCTAGGTCCTCAAATCACCCCTTGAAATGTCAGATGTGTGTTTGTGTAAGTGTGGGTGGGTGTGGGTGTCAGTGTGGGAGTGAGTGTGTTTGTGTGTTTGTATGCTTTTATGCAGATGTGTGATTTTACAGTAAATAAACATATGTTCCCACGTGTGCCAATCTAAGTATGTGGGAGTTCTGTTCTTCTGATCTGTTTTTTTGTTTAACTAAAAATAAACTAATATAAAAACAGATATTTTTAAAAAAATCCTCACTTCAGTAAGAAAGTGTATAAACTGATGGTGTGCTAGAGGGTCAACTCCCAGGTGATCCTGTGTACTGGGAGGCGAGCTGACAAATATACTCATGGTCCGACCTTCGTAGGCACTGCAGAGCTCTGCTGATCTGGAAGTAAGTAGCCGACATCCTGGGAGAAATGAGGCCTCATGGCTGGTGGAGTGAAGCTGCGAATGAGGGGGATGATTGTGCAGTCAGATCAGCTCTGCGGAGGCGAGGGTTTAGAGGCTTTAACGTGTACGCAGCACATGTAATCCTCAAACCCCAGGGTGGGACCGCATGCCAGCAGCATTCTCAGCAGTGCTGCCATACTGACGTGGTCTGAGTGAAGAAATGTTATCATAAATATATTCACATAGTTAATTAGTCTCAGATGTGGCAGCCTTCTTCTTCTTACTCTTCACAAAATCCAACAGTCCTAGGGTTTGGATACTTAACTTTTACCCCTGGGGACACAGTTTGTCTAATTGCATCTCTGCTTAATTTATATAGCTGCATATCCTGCACAAATCAGCAAGTTTAATGAGTGTGTATGTAAATCCTGTTTTAACCCATGTGTGTAGATCTGTAAAATAACGTCATCATAACATCCTCTAATCAACTTATTAGAAATAATATTCAGACCATCATGGACATGGACTGGAAATACTTCATTCCGTCGACTACGACTGGAAACTGATCCTTAGAACAAGAAGATGGGAACATTCTGCTTATTGAAGTTTGCTGTGTTCTCTGTTCCCTGTTCCCTCTTCCCTTCCTTCAGTTCACACCTCCCAGAGGGAGGATGAGGAAACCACACATCAGCACTGCCACATTGTGCAGGAAAAAAAGCAGGAGAAAAAGGCTTTTAGTAGTATATTGCTGTCTTGTAAGACACAAGTGTGTTGAGAGTCAGTCATTATGCTGTGTAGAATCTGTGACAAAAAAAAGGGAAATCTGCTGCTTAATGAATTTATTAAACTTAGTGCTTATAGCACAGGTGTCTGCAAATAATAGTAGCAGCTCAATACAATACAATTTATGTTGTATTACATACAAGGACAGAAAGTTCCCAATTAATTTGAGCACCTTACTTTTGTCTCAAGAGACATGGTAGAATAGCTGACTGCAGTTTTTCACTCGCGAAGTACTTTTCCACTCACTGCTAATACAAGGATATTCTTCAAATTGAGCCAATCAGCCCCAGGCTGCTTTCATTTTTACTTTGACTAGAAGCCTAATAGCAACTGAGAGTGCAGCTTAAAATCCTCTGGTTTTCAACTTGTAAGTACAAGTAATCATTGTGAAGAGTTGATCATTTCCTTTTCAAAGTAATACTGTTTGCCTTCAATCATATCAATCATCAATTCCTGTTCTTGAATTGACTTTCCCATTTCAGATTTTGCAGCCACTTCCTGTCTTATTGCAAGCAACAGAAGATCTAACTCCTAATTTATGCATTATTTTTTATCAGATACATGCACCTACCGCTAAGAGGATCTTGATCTTGAGAGAAAATCAATCTCAGCATCTGAGAATGCAAAAAACATGAACCCTGAAAATGGCTGATCTGATCAGATAAAATACACATTGACACATGGGTCTTTTTATCATAATAACTACAGCATCCTTGAGTCACGCAGTGATTTTGAAGAAAATTGCCAGGGCACATACTGGATTTCCACACACACATGTATGAACAACAAATGAACAGTCAAATTAAATCAGATTATTAGATTAAAGGCAATGTGCAATCAGGATCTTATGCACTAGTGAAGATTCTTTAAAGTAGAGTGTGATGTGTGTGCTCATTTAGCTGAAAGGAGATGAGGTAAGCTGTGTAGGCATCAGAAAATTATACCTTTTGATGTCTCACAATTGGCTATCTGAGCAAAAATAAATGAATTTTTAATCCCTTTCAAACACCTCCCTGTCATTTTGCCACAGACACAAAAGCCACAGTTCAGGGCATGAAGTGTTTCTCTGCTACTTAATAAATTATACTCATTTCAGCAACAAGAGGAGCTTTTATTTTCTGGAATTCATGGGTTTTGTAAGAGGTAGCTGTTAGCCATGATGCTGCCTTGAGAAAAGCTTATTCAATTCATCACCTGTCTGCTACACTTCTCTGATGGCTTGCAATGTGTGCCGCCAGCATGACATACTACATGGAGACCATGGTATTTACCTTTATTAGAAACACAATTTTAACATTGGGAGTAGCTCCATGATGACATGCAGAACAGACTGACGGGTGCTGTACTACATTTAATTACAATTTTCTGCCAGTTTGACGGAGTTAATTATATCTAGGTCACTGTTTTTTGATGGGATCTGAGGATCTGTATCAACCCCAACAGAAACCCCCCAAAAAAAGCTGCACAAACAAAAACACAAAAATGTATTTGCATCTGTGTTCAAATGCATAAAACATACATGAATATTGTTATGCACCAACACAAAAACATACACAGCGCATAGTGAATTCACAAATTTTACAGTGAGAGGCCTCCCACAGCAACTGAGCCAGTGGATAGATGCCTGGAAACTGGGTCATCTAAAGCTTTAAACGCAGTCTTTTTTTTTTTTTTTTTAAATGCCGAGTAATTCATCTAATCTTTAGCATCTTACATTTGCATTCGTGTTTGCATTAGATGCCCGAGAGTATGTTGAGCAGTGGATCGAGTAAAAAACACTGTCCCAGATTCTAGTCTGAGCAGAGCGGGTGGTCAAACCCCACAACAGCGCAGCACCGTGTGACAGAACAGTCTGACCAAGCAAAAATCAGATCAAAATGTTACTGGTAAGGGATGCAGCTCAAGATCACAATGTACAGTACACCCAGTGGAAAATAAAGAACACCTGCCCTAGTGATAGGCATAAATCTAGTCTAAAAATATTCTACACTGAGATAAAAATGACTTACCCCTCTTTCTCTAGAGTATAAATATTTCTTAACAGGATTAAAACACCTCAAACAAACCTTTCCACATGGGTGCTTTCGGTATAAAAAGCAATCTGAGGTGACATACGTGTTATGACCCCTCATGCTGTGGCCGTCAAACATCTCAACCCCTACTTGGGCAGTTAATTAGGTCATTCTCTGTGGGGGTTGTTAATATAACCCTTGTCTCTGTCCTACAGTGTAAGCATAACACTTGCATCAATCTACATTCATACACCATGTTAAAATGTATATCTGGATACATGTATGCACAATATGATCTCCGCTGTATGACCTGCACTATCCTCTTGAGATTAATGGGTGGTCCAGCACCATAAAAAATGCATAATTTTTCTTAGACTTCTGTGAGCCTTTGCTATGTTTCTGCACTGCTATCACGAAGATAAATCCATGTACATTTCTTATACTGTGCAAAAAAATTCACATTTTGATTAATGAAAGTCTGTGTTTTTACATTCACTAGAATAATTTTTAGAGCATCTTCCTGCTTGAAAGTGAGCAGTTTATATATACAGGAGTAAAAAAGTATCAAGCCAAAAAGATCTGTTCTTTATGGTGGCGAGATACATTGCTCTGGAATGTAGAAAGATCAAAATAGAAGCCATCTGTAAAACTTGTGTCAATACTAAACACTTTCACTCGTCAAATTGTGTGAGAGACCCATGCCAAAATATAGGCTATTTATTTTGGTACTGCTTTTGGTGCTAAAGGAAAGACTACATGTTGATTAAAGACAGACAAAATGCACTGGATAAGATAAGTGTTGTTATCCAGGATTATTTGCACTGAGAATTTTCATAATGCCTTGAAAAACAGCTCTAAACCAAAGATCTCTGTTTGTTATGAGTCCAAACATAATCACAATCATTAGGAAATTAGCTAATCGGGGGAAGCCCTTAATCACAAGCTGTTATGGATGTTCTGAGACAATGCAAAGATAGCCAGCAACTTCAAATGTTCAAATTTAGCAAGGGCCAACTTGAATCACCTTCCCAATATATGGTACAAAATAAGTTTGCCAGGGAGCAAATTTGCAAACTCCCTGAAAGTGCTTAACTGGCATGAACACCACAGAAGGTTATTTGGAAGTGCATACAAATCATTTTGTTGCCTTTAACCATAGTTTTGTCCACATAAAACAAACTGTAAGCGTGATTCAGCCATTACAGAGGCACATTCATTCATTCATTCATTTATTCTTCCTTCATAGAATCATCTCAGCATTTAACTTCTTGGTGACAGTAGCCATTTTCCAAAATAGTGATCACCAACTTCATCACCTGGAACATCATTACGCAGATACTGTTCTGAATTCCTATCTACAATTTGCAGACGCACCCTCCGGTGTTGCATTATTGGGTTGCTGCTCTGATTTATTCTCACTGATGCTGCTGATCAATCTAAATGATGCCTTTCATTTCATGGGTTGTTTGGAATGATGCATGTTACTGCTCTTTAAATGAGATGTTCAGCCCTTCCCTAGTGTCCCTTACTGACATTTACTTGGGGGGTGGAGGGGTGGGGTGGTAATTTGCATATCAAACACTGGTTAAACCATTCTCCTGGGAAATACTTTCCTTCCACATAGCACAGTTATTTTCCCCGTTGTTTGTTTATCTCTTGTTTTTCACATCATGATTATTTGATTATTTTAAAATGAATGTGTAAAGAATGTTTACAGCAGGAGGTTAGGCAACATGATGAGTAGGGACAATCTGATGGTTGATGTTCACATAAGAGCATGCAGCTCATGTTAGGAAGAGGTTGCTATTTAATTATGATTTTATGTGTGCAACTAAAATCTACATCATAATATTACAACAAACATGTTACTCACTGAAAGTGCAAATTGGCGTCATAGTGCATGTCTCCATGTGTCTGCTGCTAGAAAGTCAGTCTTTTCTTGTACAGTAAAAATGTCCCATCACATGCAGCAACATCCCCTCTTTTTTCCCATCACCACCACAAGCCTTCATAAATAATTAAAGATTTAATCTGTGATATTTTCAAAGGTCAGATGCACAACAAAAAGAGAGAAATGCCAGTCCGTCCTCTGCAGGAGCACATGCAATAATCACTCCACACTGGCTTTATGTTTTAACCTGAAACCTCTATCAAGTGGGTCAGCAGATATGATGATCTGTGTGGAGAGGGATGGAGTGGCATTAGGACAAAAAAGATGTTGAGGCCACAATAAACAAACAATGTGTAATCTCTCACTGTTAAAATGAAAGCTCATGAATGTTTCATCTTTTTATCTGAGGCTGGTTAGGACTGGTGTCTCAGGGAGCCAGTGTATCCCTGAGACCTGAGCCACTGTAGTGGGTGACAACTGGGAGAGGGACAGCCCATACTTAGGTCGGTCACAGGTTCAGAGCGAGACGGCACAGGTACTTTCATGCATAAATGTCTACTTCATGCATTGAATGGATGTGGTCCTGATGGATTTCTTATACTGATGCATTATCAATGAGACCTGCTCTCTGCATCACAGCCCCAGTCCAGACAGAAACAGCTCTATCATCTATTTCCCTCTTCAGTGCTTCTCTCACCTGAGGAGCGATGGAAGTTTAAACAGCTGCCTCAAGGTGAGGTCTGAATCTTTTAGTAGTGAGGCTTTACAGTAGTTATTGCCTTATATGAATCCTTTATGCAAATCGTATCACTGTTTCCCTTTCTTTAGTTCACATCCTTTAGACACATCCTTATGCTTAAGTTGTAAAGTTGTCAAACACTGACTGTACTTGGACTCACTGAATATGCAGGAGTTCTACAGTTGGGATTTTTTACAGAAATTTTATTCATCTGTCCACTCATTCATCTCATCGTGTCATCCTGGCAGGAAAAGGCAAAACTTCAGTGGAGTTAACGTTTTCCTACATTTTGACGGTATTGAAGGTAGCCTTAGTGTCTCTCTCTCTCTTTCTGTCTCAAATTCATAGTCCATGACACACTTGACTAATATTCCATTTGTGCTGTCTCCCCCACAAAGCTGGAAAAGTGGGATGCTGTCAGACAGATCTGAGAGGTTGATTGTGTTTATCTTGCAGAGAGTAAAATACTTTGATTTGATGTTGTTTGTGCGTTTTTAGTCAAACACGGCATCAGGAAACTGACAAAGGTTTTGTTTTAGGGATATAAAGTGATTTTTATTTTTATAAATCAGGTAATTGTAATACACATTTCTGTCCACTTACTAAACCAGCATTTCTCCAACACATACTTTCTCTTTATTCTGTGTGAAATCTCAGTTCACTCTCAAATCCAATCATCTTTTCCTCCCTCTCTCAATATTATCATTGCTTTCTGCAAACTGCTTCTTGCCGCTGTCCTCCTTTGTACTTATTTCAAAGTGTTTTGTGACTGGAGTCTACATTACAGTGGTTGGTAGAAAATACATGGAGACAGAAATCATGCCCGTGAATACAGCAGTGCATGCAGTACATCTTGTTGTTCCTATTCTCTGTATAATGCCCTTCTCTTTCTTGTCCTCATCCATGCTTTTCACCCTCCCCAAGCTCGTTATTTGTCATACTAGCTATCTAGCTAGCTCTCTAGAGTTCTCTAGAGTAATATCTAATGGCATTAATTAATATAATATGGGTCACAGTGCCTGTAAAAGCTGAACAAGGCCAGAGATTCAATTTAAAAAGATAAAATATCAAAATATGTATATGTGAGAGAGAAAGAGTGATGGTGGGAATTTGTGTGTGTGTCTGTATAATTGCACCCCTCCCTCACCTGCTTTCTGTGGGTCTGAGAGGTGTTTACTTGTCAGAGGTCGTGTTTGGTGTCCTCTGTTCGGAGCTCTGTTTTTAACCTCAACCCTGCCTTTGAGTTAGAATGTTTCTGTCAGGCAGCAAACCTACTTTGGCAGGCCCAAAACAGCCAGCATTTCTATTAAACATTCATGAACTGCAGTGCAGTGGTACCAATGCAGAAAGGTCACTCAAGAATAATCGGTTTAGTCAGGTATAGCTCTGCACATCAACACACCTGCCCATAATAAATAAATGCGTTCCCTACAGCCCTGCCCCTGGTAGCCTGCTCCTTTCATAATAGAAAAAGAAAATCCCATTGTTGTATGTAGTTGCTACTGAATATGGTATCGAAGCAAATGATGTGATGCAGCACAAGCACTGTCAGGAAGTGGAGAAAGAGATCATATTTCTCCGACATTGGCTTCTCTGCTTTTGCTCCCTGTAAAAGCCAGAACAAAATTCAGGTTTCTATTGTGAAGAGTAGAATTGGAAGCAGAGCCTTCAGGTCTCAGTCTGTGAAACCAACTCCCAGTTTGGTCCAGGAGACAGATATTTTCTTTACATTTAAGCTGAAGGCTTAAAGCTTTACTCTCTGATAAGGTTATAGTTCGAGCTGGCTCAGGTGCGCACTGGACCATTCCCTTAGTTATGCTGTATGGGCTGAGGCTGCTGGGGAATTCCCATGATGCACTGAGTACTTTTTTCCTCATTATCTCTCTCACTCTCAACAATGCATTTACATCGCACCACTGTACGTCATTAACTTTGTGTTTCCCTCTCCTGTAGTTTATGCTTTTTCTCTCTGTGTCCTCATTGTGCAGGTAACTCTGGATCCAAATTTGTCAGTACTAACCAACACTTATAATCATTATTAGCCTTCTTATTCTCATTCATGAATTATCATTCCGCTTATAGGTATTTATGACAAACAGAGCTTAAATTTACCAATATCTATCACTGGTCTCTTTTTCTCCCCTTTCCTGCCTCTTTGTTCTCTATCACCCATTTCTGTCCTGTCAACTCAGCCAGTTGAGGCAGATAGCCGCCCACTCTGAGTCCATGTCTGTCTGGGGATTCTTCCTGTTTAAAAAGAGTTTTTCTTTACCACTTTCTCAGAGTGCTGGCTCATGGTGGAAACTGTTGAGTTTCTCCCTGTCACACAGATACTATATAAAATCAAACTGAATTGTAGTATGTGTCATTCACTCTACTCTGACACCTTTGCATTTGAAAGATGGGGACAATGACTGTGCCATTAAAGAGACAGTTCAACCAAAACACAATGGAATAATGTTTTTTATTTACACACACACACACACACACACACACACACACACACACACACACACACACACACAGAGAGAGAGTGTCTTCTCTACATGGAGCAAAACAATTGGCAGCTGTGATTTGCTAGAAATTCGCCAAAAAAAAAAGACCACAGTTAAATTTGTGGAAATCTATTAGTAATCTTTTCATTACATTTGGAAAGAAATGTGCATGTTAACTTTTTCAAATGTAATTGTTCTGTGCTTTGAGCACTAAAAATGACATTTTATATTGTAATGACACCTTCAACTCACATTGGGTAAGAGTAGAATTGTGTTCAGCAAATGATGGTGAGTGATGGTTACAGGCATTTAATGAACTGAAAGAGACAACTCTGTACTTTAAGTAAAGATCTGCTTGTGCTCTTCTTCCAGCAAGAGCTGTTTGCTGGTTTCTACTTTTCTCACACAACTTCAAGTGGCTTGAGTGATTATGCAATCAAAAAAAATATGGATGTGTACCAGGAGTAAAAAGTACTGCATTAAAATCAGACTCCTGGCTTTCATCTGCTTGAAAATATTCACTGACTTTAAAGTACAACTGCAGTGTACTTAAGAAGACTGCCCTTAAATACAGACTGTTTAAGTGGTTATTCACTTTGCATAGTGTCTTTGCTGCATTAACCTTATCATTTTATCTTCGGCAGTTGTGGGTTGTTTAAAGCACACAGACGTAACTGAGGCCATTAGAGAGTAATCACAGGGGATCTGATTCAATGGACTGGGAAAGGCTACTGGAAGGTCCAGCAAAACAAATCACATTACACCTCAATTAACACCAAGGAGGCCTCTTGAGTCCAGTTTCACTCTCAGCAATAAAACTCTGTCTCTCGCTAACACACTGTCCGCATGCAAATAATCTTCCCGCTGCGCGACTGATGAAATGGGAACAACAGCAAACACGTAGTGTTTGTGTGGAGAGACAGTGGAGAGACACATTTACTGTACATGTAAGACTGCAGCTTGAGCAGAGCTAGTTACAGTATAGAACTGCAGCATCTTTCTGACCCTTTTCGATTTACTTGGTTAATTATGAAATGCTGCATCTGGCACAGAGGGCAGTGAGCTGATAAATCCGCCCCATGGTGCAGGCGAGACAAGGACATCACGAGACAAAGACAGTCCCACAGAGTGCCCACTGTACAGCTCAGGGCCAATTACCCACCTGCTTCATGACTGCAGCTCAGGGTGTCACTTCATGCTAATACCAGTCCCATAATTGCTGTTGTTTTCCCAGTTAGAGGGTTATGGAAATGAGATCTTAGCAGGTTTTAAAAGCCTCTCAAATTAGACCATATAACTGGTTGGCTTTGTTCAGATCATTAGATTCAAGAGGACGAATTACTGAGGAGAGACACTGCCAACTGCTAGTATTAAAACAGTCATTAAAAAGAGACTGGATTTTTTTGGTAACATATTAATCTAATTACATGGTAAATTAAGCTTGATTATACCTGTTGAGTTTTAGTTTTGCAGCCATTTGAAATCAATGTTTGATTTATTTGAAGAAAAAAAAACGGCAACAATAATTCATCATGTAAAATTAAGTCGTCTTATTATCAAACTATAATTACCAACTACAGCATCAGTGTTGTCCCTTGGTTGTAGTCAGTGAGGATTTTAAAAAGTAGAGAAAGTGGTACATACATGCAGCAGCAGAAAGAACACTTACTATTTCATTACCTGCTTTGTTATTGCTGTCACTATCTGTTTTTCACACTGGTTAAGCAGCATGCTGAAATAACGCATCTCCCATTAATTTCACCATCAATGCCAGAAGCTGCATCCTGTTCTCCTTCTCATTATTTCCCTCAGGACATCACAGGAAGGGTTCTGAAAGAAGGGATCAACTCAAGGTCAGAAGAATATTGTAGATGCTGAAGGTGAAAGACCTGTTTGAACCTGCATGACCATCATGACAATCCATTATGCTGCTATTTTTACTGGAGTGATTCCCTATTTGGACAGGTTGTGCATAAAAGATAAAACTATTGGTCCAAGTCTTCATCTCTTAGAGTTACTCTCTGAAACTGCCTAACAAATAAAATCTACACATGTTCAATAATTAAAGCAGACAGTTTTGTGCTCAGTGGCACAATGTGGTATCCAATCTTATCAGGACAAGAGCTATGTTCATTTCTTTCTTTTTTTTTGTTTCCCCTGACTCTTGTGACTAATCATTCAGTTCTATGCTTCAGCTGGTTTTTGCCTCCAAACATATTAGTGAGGATGATGATGAGTGACATGAACTTTTATGCCTCGCCCCAATTAGCGAGGCATCCATGTTCGCCCTGCACATTTTCTATAGGGGGAGGGTTGACACATGCATGTCAATCACTCACCTCTCCTATTTCCCCTCTTTCTGCCTGCACACAACCCTCCCCGCCTTGCCTCCAGAGTCAGGCAGATAAGCCTGTTGCCACCAGCGTCACAGCCAACCGCCATCATCCTCAATGCCCCTTGTCCCTTTTTCAACAACAGACTGCGACTGCAGACTGCAAGGCACAACTTGCAAGAGTCCAATCAGCAATCTCAATGCTGGAAAATGTTTTTATTAATTAGTTGTTCACACATTTTTACTAAATAATTTCAGCCTTCCTGTACCACTGAATGTGGAAGTTCCAAATAGTTGTTACAGTTTTTCTCGATTGTTTACACACATTTTCAGTTGAACACTGAGGTGCTCAATGTAAAACTGTCATGAATGGAAAACACTTCTTCTACATTCATCATAATGACAGAGGCCTTTTTTGTTCAGTGTTACACTTACTACAAAAAGTAGAAATTGTGCTTGTAGTTTAGCAGAGTTGGTTCAGGGAGTTGGTGCATGAGTTACATGTTATGGTCATTGTGTCTCAAGTACCAGTATATGTGTGTAAACAATTGAGAAAAACTGTAATTTAACTTGTAAGGTTTAGAGGACAAACTGACTACTTACTTACTGAGTTATTACTTCTATAATATTGGCTATCAACAGTTTAAAACAAAAATAATGTGTAAATCTATCCAGAGGTGATGATAACATAAGCAGACACACGCCAGTTCTCAGGTCTGAGCATGAACTGGGGCAGTAGTCACTAAATTTGTGTGGTTTTAGCACTTCAGCTTTTAGCACCAAATGGTGTGAGTTTTTCCCACTGAAGCTGTCAAATGCAATATGGTAAACCTCTAAGGACCGATGTGATCAGGGGGGAAGGAGAAGGTTATTTTGTTGTGTAGTCGACATTCGAAAACTGTGCAGAAAATATTTTACTGAATTTAAACAGGTGGATTTGCTTTTGTGCATTGATGCCATCAAGCCAGGCACCCACCATTTTTTGTTCTTTTTCTAAGGATGTGCCAGAGATTTGAGAAATACTGTGTTAAACGTATCCATTTGTTTTATTGATCTCTCATTCACAGGGTGAAAGTGAACCATTAACTTCTTTCTTTGCTCTGGGAGTTTCCTGTATTGACCGTTCATTTCTGGGCCTCTTCCAGTGAGAGTGCTGAGGGTGAAGCAGACAGTACAGTCCATGGATGAGCAGAAAATTTATGTCTGGGTTAAGTGAAACACAAGAAAATGAAATCCTACAACAAAATGCTAAATGCAGTACTAACTGGAAACTATATGAACTGACGTGACTCATTTTTAGTGGAACACAAAAGAACTTCAATTTCTGATACTGTCTTCCCCCTAATAACAGGACCACCCTGCTCCAGTCTGCTCTGTCCACATTTCAAAAATTGCAATAATTACTTGGTTTTAAGCTTGCACCCCCAGCTGGCGCTATCCATTGCATTCACAACTGGTTTTAGAAAAATATGAGCCATGAGAGTGAAGCTCTCACCATGTGTTGCCTCTCACAAGCCGGGATAAAACCTGCAGTGCAGTGACAAGGAGTCAAAGCTCTGCATGGCTCATAAGGCTTATTAACATTCCTCTCCTACTGAAGCCAGAAGAATAACAAATATTGAATGTGACTTTTAAATACAGTAGCCATGATATTCCCATTTGAGAACTGCCAGTGTGTTGTAAGAATATCAGTGTGTTGTAATGTGGATTGATACTCTCATAACAACAGTGCTCGACTAACTACTCTTTCAAAAAACAATGCCCTGAGCTATCTCTCTCTTCCTCTTTTTATTTCTGTTTCCCTGTTTCCTGGCAATGCAAATTGGACAGTGTAGCAGACCAGCCCAAAGCACAAGTGGACTCACTTCCCTTGTAGACTGATACACTGATATGCAGGGTGGACAATGATTGTAAATAATAACTTTTATTGTGTTTATTGTGCATTTTGCGTTTAGTTTACTTAATTGTATTTTAACCAATTTCCATTTCATTCAACATCAAATACTGATATGCTACACAGTGATCAGAAATCTTTCACTCTATTAATTTTTGTTTCTAAAGCCAAGCATTAATATAAAATGCCTTAAATTTATTTGTAAACAACAACTATTTAATATTTCACATTAAAAGCAGCTCAGAAAATCAACACCTTTCATCATCTGCCTCTAAGGCTGCAACAAAGCTCAGCGAAATGTTTTAAATCTCAGTATAATTCATGTCCTGTAAAAAGACCTTTTCAACATAAAGGCAACACAAAGCCCTGAAACACCCTTGTAACAATAAACTGAAATGTTTGCCACTAAAATTCAGTGGTGCTCTCAGTCAATCAGCCTGCTACATCAAAACCAGATTGAACACTTGTTATTTGAAATGACTGGAAACAAATGGAACGTGAAATAACCACACACCCATCAATCACAGATACTGTTCATGTTCCAAACACTCTGTCTTTTGTTAAATGTTTTACTTTTGCCAAAATTGTCTATGAATTATTGTACCTTAAAATACATGTGTTGTTCCTGTGTTATCCATGTCTTCCTAGCGAAAGAATCATGGATCAAACTAATTATAATACTGTATATATATATATATATATACGCCCTCCTGCCACATATCCTCATTTATTCTTTTTCTTGACAGTCCAGCTCCTATAAACTCCTTCCTTTTACAGCAGGAAAGTGGCTGTCTGCTCCACTGTGTGTCTCATCAGCTGCGTGTCCAAAAGACAACATTTTCTCCACCCTATCTTGAACACGGCAAACTCCCATCTATTCTCCTGGACACATTTGCCCAGTGTGACAATGACTTCAGAAGGGCCCAGTGTGGGAGGAAAGACCATTCGTTAAAATCCGCTCATGCCGGCCCATACATCAAACACCCCGGAGAGGTGCTTGCCTCCAGGAGGCCCTGCCTTCTCCTGGCTGTCTGACTACCTATGTGGATGGCTGATTGACAACATCAAGGAGATTTAGCACAGAGTCTCAGTTGGCCTGGCAGGGACAATCCCAGTAGATAGGAGACCGTAATTACAGCTGGAGGGGAGGGCTCAGAGGGACTCTGTGGCCTTGCAAAGATTCGATGTCATAAGGCCAATAGATTCTCGGGTGCCTGGAACAAATGGTTGCTTCAGTCGTTGGAGCATGAAAAAAGAGATTCAGATTTGGGCATATTTGACTTCAGAGGTGGTGATTTAGTGGTTTAGCTGTCTGCTTAGTGACATAATTCAACACAGATGGGAATATTAAGACTTCAAGTTCACTTTCTGACTTATGTATGAGATATTCAACATTAATAATGCTTCAGCAAAGCCCATTTCACTTTAAGTAGCTATGCTAATAAACTCAGCTACCTATATCATTTCTGTAGCATATAAATATTTTAGATTCTCTCATGGTATTAATAAACTGCTTTTAGGATCAGCACAATGGTTATGGCACACATGGTTATAGAGCAAGAAGGGGATGATGCAGTGGAGAAACAATGGACATATAAATGCAGGACATACCCAAAGATGATATTTTCTTTAGCCCTTCAGTGACTCATTCACAATATCTGCAGGACTTAATTAGGGTCAGTACAGACAATAAAGTGCCAACCTGACCTACAGAGGGACATACATTTACAGCACAGTCCACACAGCCTCTGGTGATGTCTGCAGCATCATCCATTTCTAAATCTTCTTGCTTCATCTTTATTCTTCACCACCTCCCTGTTTCACCCAACAACACTGTCATGCTCCCTCTCTGTCATTCTGCCGCTCCGACTTACTTTAACCTTTCAAGCCACAATCTCACTTTCTCCCACTCTCTCTATAAATATCTGTCTTTGAGTGTGCACCCCCCCCCCTCCTGTCCACCTCTGATGAGAACAGGGGAATCTTGAATCCATCCCCTGTGGAACTGAACACCCACCTTAGAAGAACCGCAGCTGCAGGAGCTAACAGACCAGGATTTCTATTGTTATGCAGGACTAATTGAAGACATTTGTAGAGTCCACAGCATTAATAGCTCATATTGTCACAGACAAACTCACTTATCTACTAAAAAAACCTAATGCTTAATTGAATTTTACGGTCTAAGACTCTGATACAAGTGAAGTTTAAGTGAATTCCTTCTTTCCCCAAAATAATACAGCGAAACACAATTAAAGTTTTATATGCTATTTAACTGACTGAAAAAAAACAAAAACACTTTTTGTATTTTATCCCAAGCAAAGCAAGAACAACAATGCTGTTTTTTTATGTATCAACCTTTCATGATTTTTTATTTTTCTTGGAGGTCCAAGTGGGTTGCGTGCTTAGCATTTATAGCCACCCTTTTCAACTCTCCCTCCTGGGAGACAAACAAATACAAAACACATAATATCACACTCCTGCCATTCCAACATTCAAATTTGAGGGATTTGAGCTCATTGTACTTGTAAGCATGTAAGCTTAAATGTAAAATGTGAATCTAAGCATAGCACAGTAGAATCTAAATTCAATATTCCTTTTTTATGTTTCTTCTTAACGCTGTCTGATGTGGGCATTAAAATGAGGGCAGCCAGGCCTGACGAAGAAATTATATGATTTAATGGCACCCCAGGGGAAGTTTAAATATAGCACTGCTATATAACTGGCCTCCAACAGCACAGCATGACATGAGTTTATCCATATACAGTTAAATCCTGGATGGGTCCCACTCTGAGCATAAGCATTACAGTGAGCAAATTCTATGTGTCAGTGAAGATCTGTCTGCCTCCTGACGCAAACATATTTGCTTAAACTCAAATATTTCAGTATAGGGAAAGCATGGGTGGAGATGCAACCTGGTGTGTAATTGTAGACTGTTGTGCTGTCCCCTGCACTGCCACTAGGTGGAGGGACAATACATCTTGAAGACAAGTCATCACTAACCATTCTTAGGTGTTGGTCTTCTGGGCTCAACAGGGTTTTGTAAACACACAAAATCTTGTTGTTAATTCAATAAACATCCAAAATAGAGCTAAAATCACACGTTACATCAGTTCATTAGAAAAGGTATTGATTTGTAGATGTTAGCGAAATTGGGAAAATTGGGAATTTAAAAGTGCAAACAGATCAAATATGGATTCATTATTAATTAACACAAAGTCCTTTTAACATGATATTCACTTGAAAGCAGTGTAGTGGGAGACGTCCCACTGGGTGCTGTGGGCAGCTTACTGGCAACATACAACATTTCACCATTCATCTGTATTCAAGGTGGGAAATATCTTTCATGAAGGCTTCAAAATAATTTCCTTATTATAAAACGTGAAACTGGTCCTATAATATTAAATGCAGAGGAGAGACGCTTAGGTGAGTAATAAAAGGATCAATTCTTTTAGGAAATTAAAACATCAATCAACATCAAGCAGATTACATTTCAAGCAAAGAAATGAAGTCCAATCTTCAGCCGCACTGAAGAACATGAAAGATGCCTGCTCAAGTGTGAAATATAGAACTTCCCCACAGTGATCAACGTAATTTTGTGATCCGCCTTAAAGACTAATCAACTTTAGTAAAAGTTGTAAGGACGGTTTATTTAACTGCAAGATAAAGTATGACTTTTTAGTTCTTAAAACTCCAATTCATAATCATAAAATCATAATAGCCTAAATATGGAATAGAATAGAAGATTTAACAAAAAACATTTGTGAAGCCAGAATGAACCGTGTTATCTAGATTGACAAAGCTAATGAAGTCTGGCAGATGTAGGTTACATCAGGTCCCACTGGTGGAGAGAAATCCTGTAGTGAAGGCAGGGAAGCACCAGCCGCTGTGACAGCTCCATTCAAGACTCCAAGCTGTGCTGAGAGGAGGTGAGAGCTGTGGATACCTTTAATTAACTAAGACTGCAGTATGCTACCCTCCATTCAATCATTCTCTGTTTAACAGTTGGATGCAGGCCCACTAATCCGGATTCACGATATGTCGTTTTCTCTCTGCCTCACTCAAACTGCAATATCCATGATATCCCAGCACTCTTCTGTCAGCCTTCTAGTTTACCCTGATGTGAGTGTCAGCCTCCGTTCCCCCCTCCCTCCCTGACAAGGGTCTTGAGTTATTAGACAACACCAACCCTCATCAGTTAGTGTGAAGTGAAGGCAGCTCTGAAGTGATGGCAGATGACACGTGTCATCCCACAGGGCCTGAGTGTTTTCAGCCAAAACATCACACAGTGCATTCAAAGATGATCTGTTTCTACTAGCTTTGCAATTTAAATGAAGACTTAAGACCTCCAGACACATGTCAAAAAGACAGCACGGTTTTCATTTGTGGTGGGTTGGGATGGGGGAAATGATGTCTGTCAAACTGTGAATAGTTGTTGAAGGATAGAGTTCCTCATAGTGATGAATGATACATGTTAAAATGATATGGAAAGCGAAAATATCAGACAGGTTGTAAAATGTCCTGTTCTGCAGTTTCTCAGTCAAACGGAAAACATGTCCAAGCAAACACACCGGTAAAACAGCCAAACAGAGAGTAAGTAGAGTATGTCATTCAAAGCATTTCTTCACCTCAGAAAAATGTTCAGACTTGCACTTACATTCCAAACTCCAATTTCCGCTTAACATAATCCATGGGCCGTACACTTCTTGTATTCTATTTGTGCACGCCCACCGAGAGATAAGCTGTATGAGACAGCAATAGGTCAATGTCAATATTTAAAGAAAAAAACCCTCATTGCACTTACTGTCACAATACTGTGCATATTCCTATTTACTGTGCACCCACAAACTAAATGCACCACAAGACCACTGAGTAGGCGTTGACCTTTAACTAACAAACAATCTCTTTGTGTTTGCCCAGAGGGGAAAATTTCAACAATGCAGTTGACTCCAAATTGTCAACAGCCTGCAAACAGAAGTCAGTTTACAGGGCTATTTTGATTTGACCTATGCGAGAAACAGTGTGGCTGATTTATGACACTTGAGTATATCATCAACTAGAGACGCTAGTAACAGAGATTGCAAAGAGTGTTGCGCGCGGAAACTGGAGTGTCTCTGCAGACACAATAGCTGTAAGGCGTGTAAAGAGTTTTACTGTTAGACCTGGAGGTGAAATATAATCAATTATGCTGCATGTACATGTAAGCAATAATGTTTCTTTATATTTCTCTACTTATAGTGCATTTAAGAAAGCAGTCCAGCATGAGTTGGAGCCCCAACATTAATCCTAAGGAGTCCTAGAGCCACACACCGACACTTTCTCAGCTCCAGATGTAGCCTGACCTCTGATCTGTGACTGCGTGAAGACAAGGTGGGCATCAAGAACACGACAGATACCATCGTAAATCATAACCCACTCTTTAGCATTTTTATTTTAATTCCAAAACTATGTATTCTGGATGTCAGAGAACACGGACCTGCTTGAACAACTGTTTTACTGTGATGTTGCTGTGAGGACAATTATTATCACTTCTTTGTTATCAGATCAAATGAAGCACATAAATGCTGTGGATGCATTTTGGTGTGCACTGCCGCTGTAACAGCATTAAACTGAACACACTCAGATAGATAAGATAAGCCTATAATATATATATATAAGAAAAATGAGTGCAGTAGCAGGTTAATAAAGGACAATGAACTTACACAATATACACAAGAAATAGAGTATTAGTAACAAGATGCATTTTAAGTATTAAAAGAAAAAAAATATGTAGGAAACTGACCCAAGTGAATCCTATTTTATTATATTGGTGTATTGTTGATGTAACATTACAGTTCACTATGTGCAATTATTCTTTAACGTAATATATTGTTTGGTTACTGTCTGTTAAAAATGAGCGTTATTAAAAGTAATTTGTTTGACTATGAAATTTAGTGGAGCATTAAACTGATTTAAGTCACATTGTGAAAATTAAAATAACTTGATGCAGAGTAAATCTGAGGTGACGCGTCCCACGATGCTGGGAAGTTTCATTTAGAAACTGAGAAAAAGAGGAAGTTGCCACATTTAAACGATATCGAAACAAGTGAAACAACTTAAATCTGGCGCGATGTGGTAACTACAACTGACAGGAGGCAGAACCGGAGCAACAGGAGGAGGAAGTCACCTTCCTAAGTTCAGAGCAGGACACCGGTTGTACCTGACGATCTTGACAGAGGAGGGAGAGTCGCTGCTGTGCTTTCAGGAACATGGCAAGAACTGCTGCTGACGGCAACATTCAAACACAACTCAACCGCAATGGACTTAATAAATGCGAAGATATCAATAAAAACGGCTATCACAATAAGAGTGAGGTAAGGTATATATATATACATACTACGTGTGTTGTTTTACGTTTCCTGAAATGGTAACGTTTCAGTGAGGACCTGACTGACTCACCTCAATGTCCATCAGCTAAAGCTCACATCCATTCATTACTCACTGTTTTAAGTCAATATGCAGGTAAAAGATAACGCTATTGACATAAATGCCATTAAAAGTTTTTTTTTTTCAGTTTTCAGGCAGTTGTAGCATCTTAGTGATAAAAACAACATGTACACTATACAAATAAACCATAGGAAATCGTTGTATTATCATAGATTTAGTTAGTTCCTTTAAAAAATAAAAAATAAACCCGGTAAACAGCAACAAATGAACCCGCCCTATAACTATCTCTGCCTTCAGGCTACAGAGGTGTTGTATAGGAGGCGGCGCAGCGTGTTTTTGTTTAAAATATGTGTCTATGAATCCTCGTCTCTGCAAAACTAGCTTGTTGGATCGGATTGTAGATGGTTTAGATGTTAACAGGTGGTTTATCTTCGCCAGTGACGTCACCTGATTTGTTTACGTGGTTGTCATAGTTAGGATGTTTTTTTTTTTTTTTTTTTTTTTAATGTCTGCATTTTCATGTTGAACAAACCCCGTTGAACTAACTAACTAGCTGCGATACAATGCAACACCACCTGTAGCTCCTTCTGTCAGCCCAGTGCTTTATTTGTTTTGTTTTGTTTTGTTTTGTTTTGTTTTAAATACGCCTGACGTTCAGACTGAAGTTATTTAAACTACCCGAGCCTGACCTTTATCCAGATATAAAAAGTGAAGTGAGTGTTTAAGCCATATCTTCGCAGTGCGTCATCATCCCTGTCAGCATCGTGGCACCACACGCTGCGTAAAAGTTAGCTAGCTTTAAATTTTGACTTTACAAAACTCCATCGTTTACATTCAGTAACACTTACCTCTGCTTGTAGTTGAATTCTTACCAAAGTCAGAATTGAACAAAGTTTACAAACTATACGAACATGGCAGCCGGAAATGACGCATCTCTGGACGTGCATGCGCCATAATTTAAAGATTTCCTTGATCAATACTTACATTAATTTTACTTTCTACACGCTACCATGGAAACCCACTGCAGTATTTCTGCAGTACTTGCATGCTGACTAACTCCCAATTGTTTCTGCAAGCATAGAATAAGCTGGATGCCTTAATTTCCATTGGATGAATGAAGCGTCTATCTATCTAACATTGTTGATATTTTTCATGTTGATATTTGTTTATACACTGCTGTTATGTTGTTACACATTCGCATCACTAACATATCTAAACATAAATACATGCTTATATCCTTCACTTCCTTTGTCTCCCTAAGGGACTTTGGAAACAAAATGTCACTTCTGTCTGACATTTTGGTTGAAGTAAAAAAAAAAGTCCTTACTATAAAGAGGGATTAGAATGTTATTTGTTGCACAGCCGTAGGGATTTCTGATTAACAGAAATTATATTAAAGATTGCAGATATGCCTTTTAAAAGCTAGTGACAATAGCAAGTCCAGTGTTTTTTTTTTTTTTTTAACTGTCTCTTTGTGCAAATGACCCCCATGCAAAACAATCAGAAGCACATACTCTGGAAATGTCCTCCACTATATGTTATGGGACATTTTTTTGTAGTTTCTTATGCAAGTTGCATCCTTTCAACAGTTCCTTCAGTTATTGGCAGCCAGTACTTTAGACCTGTTCACATAGTTACTACAAAGTCCTCTCACAATGAAAAATATTTTACAATATCCCTTTTTTTCCTTATTTCAACATCTTATTCATGCTGGTTTCTGAATTCTGCTCCTCAAATCACTATGACTGCCTTTAAGCTCTCTTATCACTTTTAAGAAATATAGACTGACTCTTTATGACTTGTGTCCACAAACTAATAGAAATAATGGAAATTGTCTAATTATTGGAATGTTTATATTGCACATTGTACATGTTTTATGTGGTGTAACATTACTATTTACATTACAGTCCTCCAATTTTCCTTACCTCATTGTTGAGAAATATGTGTTAGTGATTTCTCTAAGTGCACCTGTTAGCCTCTGTCTGTTTCATTTTTATTGGTGAGTCAACAACAACCATTGGCTTTTATTCAAACAGTATTGTTTTCCTCTTGTCTCATCTGCAATATAAGACAGCTTATGTGGGCCTCTTGTTCTATAGAAAAATGGCCAAGGGACTGGTGTTGCCTCCAGGCAGCACAAGCAGGAGTCCTTTGAACAAGCGCCCATGTACGTGGCTGTCATGACATACCTGGGCTTTGGCATTGTTACCCTGTTTGGCTACCTCAGAGATTTCCTCAGAGCTGTGGGCTTAGAGAAGTGCCACCTCGCCCAGGAGAGAGCAGAACAGAAGGTAGGTAAAACATGCAATCAGCACAAACACAGGCATATTGTTAGGCATGTTGTTAGGCATACACACATACTGTAAGCACACACTTGCACTCAGACACTTGGAAAAGAGGAGCATGCATGCCTAGGGTGTCAACACATTTTGTTTTCCCCTAATTATTTCAAGTTTTTGCTCTTAAGCTCTCCCTGTGCCTTTTTCCTTCATGTTCTTCTGTACTGTAATGTTGCCATGGGTGAGACAGGACACCATAGAGAATATGTGTTGAAGACCTAATTAAATCTCAGAGGACTCAACTTCTTCCTTTGCTACTGTGCTTTTGATTTTAGATAAGGCCTGAACACTGCCTCATAAGAGCCATTGTGTTGGCATAGATTTCATTCCTTTTGTCCAAAATCTGCAGTTACGATAAGTTCAGAGTGGTTAGGAATGTGTTTTGTGCAGCTCATATTAAAGAAGCCATAACCGCTAAGAAAGAAATGTTCTGTCCATGTTTTGTTGTTATATTTGTAAGACTTATGCCCACAGGCAGTAACAGTAAGAAGAATAACCAGGCAGTTTGCTCCCTGTGTTTGGCAACAGCCCTTTACAGTAGAAAGTAAAGGTTCAAAGACCTTAACCGTACGTGGGTTAACATATATAACGCCTTTTCTAGATTAGACATATGCAGGAGGTTATTAAGGGTTGTATGGTTTTATGTTCTGTGAAGACTGATTTCATTGTTGATAATGAAAATACTGTGCTCTTACTAAAGGAAACAGCTGAACTGATGGTTTGAATGATGAGATAGTGGGTGACGTCAGCTACTTTGATATAATCAGTCACTAGTTATGCACTACTACTGAGGCGGTTGGCAAGAAAATGTATCTGATCATAAAACTTGAAACAAATATTGGTCATAAAACCATTAATGGATTTCGCCTTTTCAGGTTTAACATGGGAAAAGTCACAGAATGAGAAGCAACTTTTTGCTAAAAGAAAGTGAAGGATCTATTTAGCTTTGTTGTTAGGCTAATCTGGCACATTTAATTGTTTTTTCTCTCTGCCCTCAGCATTTTGTACCACTTTATCAAGATTTTGAGAACTTTTACACACGGAATCTATACATGAGGGTGCGAGACAACTGGAACCGCCCCGTATGTAGCCTGCCAGGGCCTGTCTTTGACCTAATGGAGAGGGTGTCTGATGACTATAACTGGACATTCAGGTACTGCAATCAAGTCATGTGTCTATGTTCTGTCTCATAGATATGTATACTGTTTGACATGGGAATTTACAACTTGTTTAGAAACAACTTGTAAATTCCCAAGTCAAACCAATATTTGCAATATTTGCAGACAGGCCAGTAAATATTTTTGAGCACAATCACATCTTCTCCAGAAAGTAGACAACCAAGATTTAAGTGGAGAGATCAAGCTCCTGTCAGAAAAGCCAGCAGAAAAAGATAGGAAATAAAACATGTGGGTTTTTGTCATCAGGATATGTTAGTCTTTTCTGGACCACAGAGATTCATCTGTGCTGCACAGCAGGATCAGAGAATATATTATGAATAGGAGTATGAACAGAGCCAGAGGGAGGGGGAAATGACATTATGAATCAAGAACAAGGGGTAAGCGTGGCTTACATGTTTAACAAGGTTTAATGTGAGAAAAAGTACAAATGGGGAAGTTAGCTTATCTTGTGGTGTAGTGTGATGAGTGGGCAAAGAGACATGCAGATGGGTTGTGTGCAGGTGCACATGAACTGTCAGAACAAGTAGGTCAGTTGTTGAAACGGAATAGCTAGTTAATAACATTTACAAAGCTCTGATTGGGTTAACTTGACTTAATGTTTACCTTGACCTTGATCAGAACTATTACACCCAGTCTTTTCTCAGTTTACTCAGTGTACTTGCATATTAAAGTGGCTGATTAAATTCAGTTGTGAATATTTGGTTGTGTAGATAAAAGAAAATTCAAGGAAAAATTAAAATAACAAACGCTGCTTCTGTATGCAGTAAACATTAGTGGCTGCTGTTTATCTAATATAAACATTGTTACAATCATACTTTTCATGAACAGAACTCCACTTATGAAATAACATTGTTGTAATTAGTAGTAATATTTAATTGAATGCTGATTACTTTTTATACCACCTAATTAATTTTCTGAGTGTGTGTATGCGTAGAATAAAATAGAGGCTAATTGATTCCTGATGTTTACATGCTTGCAGGTTAACAGGGAGGACAATACACAATGTCATCAACATGGGCTCCTACAACTATCTTGGTTTTGCTGAAAACAACCCTGATTTCCTGAAAACTGTGGCAGACAAAATGCAGCAGTATGGTGTTGGGGTTTGCAGCACAAGGCAGGAAATAGGTGAGTTGGTGGTAAATGTGTTGTTCCACATACAAAAAAAAGATGTGGCACTTGTCTTCTTCTGCTAACTTGAGTAACAGAATCTCAAAGTTCTTACACATGTGTCTATTTTAAAAGTCTCTGGCAGACCCCAGTGACACTGAATAGGTTGAACATCAAATTGGAAATAAAACTCTGTCCCAGCCCATCCCTCATCACAGATGCCATCATTTATTATCTTTCTCGTGAATTATACTGCCCACATGTTTAATTATCTTTCAGTGGCTGCAATGTAATATGAATTATTCACCCTTCGTTAAATTATGTACCGTTTGGGCATAAGCTGAGATCATTATATACTGGTCTACACTGCAGAGCGCTGGGAACGATATCACAGTGGAATGTAACTTTATGAAACACCCTGGACATAAAGAAGGATGCAAAAAGAATATATGTGATGGTGAAGTGTTAGAGCAGCAAGGATCAGTGGGATCTGTGGCTTCAGATGAATTTTGAATGGTGTTTTATCCTCTGAACTTCAACCCTTCCTCTGATGGTGTTTAAGTGACTGTGTATGCCAGGATCTCATGTTGCAGCATAGCAGCGGTGCAGCAGTGAAATCTAATGAGTGGCTGTCCGCCGTTCGTTTTCCCATCAAAATCTGCCTAAGGGTCAACATTACTGAGCTCATTGAGCAGGCCACACTCAGCCAAGTTTTCTCGAGAAAAGTGATTTGTTTTCTCATTGTCAGCTATGTTTAATTTTTATTTACTTCTGACACCAGTATTTACTGAGGGCAGGCTAACAGAAGGTGAGCTGACGTACAGGTGCAGAGCGAGTTGAGCCGCTGTGCAGTGTTGCATGATATCAGCAGTTTGACAAGAACAGAGAAAAACCAGAGGAATTAAAGGGCATGTGATCATTAGTTAGACTATATGTACATTAGTCAGCATGCAAGTACACCCCTCCCCACACACACATACACATCACACCATCCATTATTCATCTCTGTGATTTATTCATAAATTTATTTCTTTTTCAAAATGGGACTGTTTTTTTCCCTGGGTTTGTAATCTGTTTTTCAGCTGGTTTACGAAGGAAGATGGTTAAGGAATAACAAGCATTTGTCCCACGAGACCTTATTAAGCAACAATTATTAAAAACCTGAGTGCCTCTGTAATATAAGTGACACCATCATCACCAGTGTTTTAGTTAAAGTGCAGCAATTTGTATTGGTAAAAAAATCCTCAAAATATTAATATCCTAGAAGTGTATTTCTAGTTACCATTGTTCACTTTATTCAAAACAAAAAACAGACTTGGACATAAAAGTAGAAATACTCCACACATGACTGCTCTGTGCGCATCTGACGTCCTCCCACTGACAAGTTCAGTATTTGTTGAGTTGAGTTTTTGGTCACAATTTTCCAAAAACCTCTAAATCATTCTCCCATGACTACATTGTCAATGTAAGATCACAGAGAGTTCGTTTTGATTTTTTTTTTTTTTAATAGGTATGAGTGAGATACAAAGTGCACTGAAAGCACACCCTGTAAATAAACAGGCATGTCAAACATTCATGGTCTTGTATTAATGAACAGCTCGCTGCTCCTACCATTCAAGCAAACATTAACATACAGTAAATTAGATAATGATGTCCTGCATTCAAAGAAATGACAAATGACAAAGAAATACCAATCTAGCAAGAACATAGCAGCAAATATTTAACCATAACACATACACGTGCAGCATGTGCCAACTTAATGTTTCAAGGTTTACAATGAGAGTGAAGGGTTTTAACTGTGACGTTTTAAAGCACAATCTTTATTGCCTCATCACAATAACACTCTCCAGTCTTGGCAATAGATATTTAGCTTTCCTCATCAACACACTGTAATGAATGTGGTAGCAGGTGGTAGCATGGTGACCTTGGTAATTAAGAAGACGTTTTAAACAGACGTTTGATGACAGTGTTTGTTTCAGCTAACTTAAGCAAGCAAAGTAAGGGAGCTCTAATAAGGAGTCTTCTCTGTCTTACCTGAAGAGTATGCAGACCTACAGCAGCCTTACGAGCTTTGCATATCAATAAGAAGGCAGGGTAAGCCTATGAAGCTACAGCTAAGTAAAATATTCCATAAAGAGAGCAAATGCCAGTGCAGTCTGATTAAAAAGGCTGCACATGCCAGCAGGGGTTGTGAGTCTGAGTGGTTGAGGAAATGTATGAATCGATTTGACTTGGCGCAAGGCCTGATGGAAAGCACAGAATGGAAATCACCATAAAGACAGAGCTGCTTCACTGCATTATGGTTTTAAACACATCACTCAATACCAGTTTTTCCAGTCCTTCCTGAAACATTCGATCTCTTTAAACTTTTTCAAACTTGTTCTCATGGGTCACTGATTGTTATTGATAATAGCTACAATAGTTAAGTATCCCCGTGTTTATCTAATGAAAATACACAATTTTGATTTCCCATTGAACCATATATTTACATTAACGTACTCTAATAGCATAAATATATTGTATTACTAAGACATTCATTAGCAGTTATTAGTTACATCAGCAATGAGTTGTAAGTATTTTCACTCTGAAGTATGGAAACTAGTAACTACTATATAGGATAGTAAGTGGAGAGGGAATTAAAAGTTATCGACCTCATATCTTTTACTATATTTCTCCCACACATACAACTTTGCCCAGAGCTGGCAGAAATAAAATACACTATACTATAGGAACCTTTCACTGTCTCCCCCTCATTCTCTCTATAGTGCAATTATAATAGTAATTCTTTTTTTTTATCAGCTGACCATAAGGTCAGTGCTGAAAGCACTCCAGAGATACCTGAAAACCCCCCTTTTATTGGACAAAATAGAAAAACACCATGTCAGGTGATAGATTACAATCTGATCAATTTTCCGAATGAATTCTGGTCCCCACCTGTCACACAGGGCTATAACCAACTCTGTCAGTCTCAGAATGTGCAGTTTTCGGCCTTCCAGGTCTTGCCTTGATATTACCTTGGATGAAAAAGGATGGTTGAGCTAAATTACAAATTTACCACATCTTGAATCTTTATAAACCCCTTAAAATCCCCAGAGAGTGAGAGGCGCAGACACTGTGTGCTGATAGTCCAGGCTTATGCCTGTGGGTCTCCTGCTTTTTTATCAGGCGGCATTCATCTCTGTCAAAATTTATGATTGGGTGACAAAGACCAGCAAGACCCCGGGAATAAAGGGCTACCAGATAAACCAACAGCTACAGTGATTCTGTCTTGCTGAGTTATCAATTATGATTTTTGTCTTGCAGGTAACCTGAGCATCCACGAAGAGCTGGAAAAACTCGTAGCCAGTTTCCTGGGAGTGGAGGCCTCCATGACTTATGGGATGGGTTTTGCTACTAACTCTATGAACATTCCAGCACTTGTTGGCAAAGTATGTGATTTTATGTGCTACATGCCACACACTGTATAAAGGAAATCCTTTTATATATGGGTGTAATTTTCACAGCACAGCAGAAATTAATCTAATTAGGTAAGCTTTTGTTCCTTTCTTGCAGACAGCCTAAATTAATGAATAACAGTCAACTAAACTCAGCTCCAAACAACTCTTGATCCACCCCCATTAATTAAAATCATAATTAAATATTACAGTAGCCAGAAAGGCGAGGCTCTGGGCATTCATTGCTGCTATCAGACACATAGACAAGGAAGGGCAGGTTTTGTTAAGAGCACCACTTAAGGGGATGATTACCCATACTCTGGCCTGTCGGCAACACCAGCCTGGCTCCCTCAGATGGCCGCAGATTACCAGGGGCAACACACAGCATGCATATCTGTGATTGGACTGGACAGGAGGAGGGGGAGGTTGATGGTTTAAGTGATGAAAATGGGGTCATTTATGTAGCTCAAGAGGTGTAGCAGCCCCTCAGGCTGCAGACCTCACAGTAACCCTGCAGGGGCTGGGGGTCAACCCACACTGGCAGCCCTACCCTACAGGGACAGGCTGCACCAGGACAGTCCTTGCTGTGCAGGCAGAGTGACAGCTGCTGGTAGACTAGGGACCAGGCCAGCTGTACCCCAGGCCAAACTGAGGGTATCTGTCACTGAGACGGTGTCAACACACCCTCTACAAGGGTTCACTCAAACTAATGCAGTCAAATGCTCGGAGCTGGCAGTGTTAAATATGTTAATGTACTGAAGAACTGCCGAATTCATTTGCATGCTGATTTTTATGGAATGTGAAATACCATATACAGAATTATAAAAAGTGTAATGTGTCTCTTGATTGAGACTTCATCAGACATGGAAAAATTACTAACATATACATCACATGCAATTATTACTATACATAGAGGACCTAGGCACAGGGGAATATGATTAAAGCATGGAAGGGCAAAAAGAGCAGGGGAATAAAGTGACAAATAATTGGCAAAGTTTTAGTCTTAGAGCACCAGCTAGTATATGTTACATCACAGAAAGATGGAGAATAAAAGCAAAACACATATGTTGAATTTTTTTTTTGGAAAACAATGGGTAACACAGCTACTCTGATTTTCATCCATACACAATTATACTGATGATAGTGTTTACTGTTTACAAGCTAATTATTTTTTTCTGTACCCAGGAGAAAATCTAATTGGTTTTCCCACTAAACATCAAAGACTGTCTATTTAAATTTCATCATCCTATCTGTAATCAAATACACAGAGCAATACAGATACTCAGGAATGTTGCTGTGTTCCTAAGGAAATGTTTATTTCAAGGATGCAGCCATTACATCCAAACTGAAAAGCTTTCTTATGGAAATTTGAGTGAATTCTTTTCTCTTTTTTTGGTTTTCAGGGTTGTTTGATATTGAGCGATGAGCTCAATCACACGTCTCTCATCTTAGGGGCCAGACTGTCAGGAGCCACCATCCGCGTGTTTAAACACAACAGTAAGTCTAACAACCATTTTATCCGGACACGAGTCATTGTTAACAAAAATACAACACACTGTGTTGTTTGAGTTGTAAACACTAAGATTTTCTGTCAAAGAGCAGAGAACACTGCTGCTGACAGTATCTGGGTTTTTATTCTTTTTATTTCAAACTGTTGCTACTGAGAGACACACATTGCTGTCTCTGTGTTAGAGGATTTGCCTTAGGAAACACCTACTTAACATTCTGTGTTTAGAGCAGCAAATGTAAAAGCTGTAATGAAATGGGTTCAGTTTATAGTCACGACTGTGTTTTGGCCATCAGCAGCCGAGCAAAAGAGTAAAACACAGGGTTTTGTTTTTTGTTTTGTTTTGTTTTGTTTTGTTTTTAGATGAAAATGCCATCTTACTTAAACTGTCTGCTCTCTATTAAAATCTGAAGCTACAGATTTTGAATAGATGATAAAGGTGAATTATTAAGCATGAATGATACAACATTCATTGTGCTTGCACTGAAAATATCCCCTGCTCTTTCAGGAGACAGGACAAATGAGCTAGTCCTCTGGCAGCAAATGTGCCCTGACAGGTACAAGCAGAGTCAGTTATGGGTCCTCCAAGCAGATCCCACAGGCCTGTCTAAAGGCAAAGAGCCCCCAGGCACCTGAGTAGCTGACCCCTCCCTACCTCTATACCTCCAGTGCCAGACTCGTACACTCTGTTATTAGTGCAAAGCCAATATTTAGGCTGCTAAATGATTAAACTGTCAACTTAGCTTGAACAAAAGATAAGTAAATGTATATTGACACAAGTGTTTATTGAAGTTTGAGTGAAACATCATCCTTTGTTTAACAGTTGATATGTTTAATTCCTTGCTGCAAGAGGCCCATCCTCAGCAGTGATATATTGTCATACCAGAGAGATGAACCGGTTCGTCCGGTTGAACATGCGCAAGCTGTGTGTCAGACTCGTATGTTTCAAATACCTCAAATAGTCATAGATAAAGGATTGTGCTTTTGAAGGTTGGCACTCCTGTTTTTTCAAATAATTTAAATGTTTGATCCGTGGCTCTGTTTGAAATGCTAGTGGCATTTGTGAAACCCAATCGTCAGTATAAAGATAGCATAAAAGCATTTCATGGATTTTCACAACTGTATGTGTTTTTGTGATCACCATTCTACTCATCATAGTTGCACTGTAGCTCACACGTGTCTCATGTGAAACCAGTTTATCTGACACAATTTCTCTCTGATTGTTTAAAGTAGATCACTGTGGTTCCCTTTCACCATCAGTGTTGACATTGGTAACATTAGACTCAGCGCATCAGGAAGTGGTGAGCACCTCCTGCCTTTTAGGCAAACTTGTATTTGCACTGAGGCAGAGATATCAATCATTTCTGACAGATTATTAGCTTTGACAGGCTACCCGCTGCTCGGCTGGAAATAGTTGTATTGAAGTCCCACTCACACTGAGTGAGCTCCTTATTAGCTACAGCTATTCAACACTGCCATCTGCTGGTGATAAACTGAGGCTTATTAATAGTGTCTCAGTAGCATCTGTTAAAAAACTTTAAATGCCTCTGGGAAATGTTACTGTAGCCAAAACTTCAATCATAATGTTAAACGACCAAGCGGTGTGTGCTGAACAGACCTTTGACCAAAGCCAGATTTAGCTCAGGTAGTAATCCTGTCTGATACTGATTTTTTGGCGGTTGCTCATAAGTCAAAGTGCAGAGGTATTATTTGCGTGTAGTTTGTGGAAGGTGTTTCTTCTCCGATAAAATAGTGCTTTGTATACTGTGTGCATTGCCCTACCCTGTGGAAATGTTAGTTCTGCTTCCTGCTGTTTGCTTTTCAATGGTGTGTCTTGTAAACTTTGATCGGATTATTGATACACTGTTTCCTTTTCTGTATATTTTTTATTCATACAAAGTGTTTACATACATGCTTAAATTAGAATTTTAAACATCAAGTTATTTTATTTTTTTTCTACCTGATAAGGTCCTAAAATATCTCATTAGATTATTTAGTCCTGATTTTATACTGTCTCTCTCATTCTCCTGTGTCTGTCTGTCAGACATGCACAGTCTGGACAAGATGCTAAGGGAGGCGGTTTGCTCCGGTCAGCCTCGGACTCACAGGCCCTGGAGGAAGATCCTCATCATGGTGGAAGGCATCTATAGGTCAGCCATCATTATACAAGTGGTACACACATTAGTCAATGTCTCCCTTATACAGACACATATCTTTAGTCAGCTGTGCTGTTGAATCAGTCTTTGTTTTGAGCTTGCAGGTGATTTGATTTTGAGTTTTGCACAGCCAAGCTCAGGTAGAAATCTTAATTTGTAACCTGAGGAGAGATTTCAGCCTGTGTTTAGCAGTCCCTGTAATGGCCTCTTTTTCAATTGCTTCCCTCTTCACCCTTGAATAACAGACTGTGTGTGCGCGCGCGCGTGTGTGTGTGTGTGTGTGTGTGTGTGTGTGTGTGTGTGTGTGTGTGTGTGTGTGTGTGTGTGTGTGCGCGCGTGCATGTGTGTGAAAGAGTATGGTTGGGTACCATTTGATTACTGGAGAGAGGAGAAAGGTATCGTGTGTCTCTCCCGGCAGTGAGCTATCCTGAGTCTTAGTGACCCTCTCCATCTGCTCATTAGCTCCAAATCAAGGCCAAATGAAGCCACAGAGATTGACTTGGCTACACCCCCAACTCCAACTGTTTATCACGGCCATTTTCCTTTCTCCTTTCTTTTTTCTTTTTACACTCAATTGCTCCTTACATTTCAGGTTTTCAGAACTAAGTCGTGTAATTTTCATTCTGCTTTCTATCAACGTTACTTTTCCCTCAACACATTTATTCACGTTCAGTCTGATGTGTTTTGTTTTTTCTTAATATTATGTGTTATTGAATCTTCAAAAAACAGAATTTAGTACAAAATAATACACAAAGCCTACATGACAGCA
Source organism: Polydactylus sextarius (assembly GCA_016801845.1). Taxonomy (NCBI): domain Eukaryota; kingdom Metazoa; phylum Chordata; class Actinopteri; family Polynemidae; genus Polydactylus; species Polydactylus sextarius. The sequence continues at coordinate 8,945,509 of CM028911.1, read as the reverse complement.
AAAACAGATACACAGATATTTCACAGACCAAAAAAGAAACAATGTGGTATATACATAGGAGGACATACAGAGATGTAAGAGCTTGGAGTCTTTACACAGACTAGGGAGCGCACAGTTAATGCACTGTAAAATACCCAGGAGAGAGCATCACATTCTCAGGGGCACTGGGAGGATTTCAGGCCACACTGCAATGCCCCCGTGTACCTGCTCTGCTGTGTAATTTTGTAGGAAGTTCAGAAAAGGTTCCCAGAGCTTACAAAAACCCTCTTATTCTCCTTCGAGACTGAGCTCAAGCGCTCCAGTAGGAGATCTGCAATGACACAGAATGCATCCTCTGGCTAGTAGGACATGTTTGTTCAAGAGTTTCCACACAGGGAGCCTTTTGCTGAGAAAAAGCAGATAAAAACCAGGATTCAACTGTTTCCTCAATGAAATTAGTGTTAAGTCCCTGTGAGAAATTAAATATCAAAGGGCAGTGCCAGATACACTGTATGTGTAAGACCCTTCTTCCCACTTGATGCAGAGGAGAGAAATTCTGGGATCGAAAGGGATGCTGGGTGAGGGCAACAATTTGTGAAGGATCCTGTGCTGACTCTGTGTTAGTCTTTTGCAAAGAGAGATTTTCCATATCAGCTCCATTGCACCAGAACATGCCACCTCCTCAAACTCAGCCTCCAGGTCTCTCTTCCATATGCTTTTAATTCTGTCAGTGTTGAATGTGTTGAAGTGTTGGTACACTTAATTGTGTTGTGAAAAAAAAAAAAAAACAGGAAAACCTTATACGTGGTCATCAGTTGGTATTAATACAATGATTAGTTCTACAACAGTCCAAGTAATTCCTAGAGATTTAATCGTACACATCCTCGACTGTGCTTAACTGACAATAATGTGTAATGGCAGCCTCAGACATTAAGGAAAAATGATGACTGTCTGTATAGCACCAAAAGAAGTAATACTCCATCTATCATCTTCTTGTAACATTAGAAAGTTTGGATAAGGAGTAAGTATGCTTTAGTTATATCCCAGTTCTGCCTTTGATGTCTGCATCGTTCCTGGTGAGACCCTGTCTTTTGTCATTTGGGCTGCAGACGTTCTCAGCCATAGTGAGGGCAGCAGGTCTGGGATTGCTCCATTCCCCAGCCGTACACTCACTCATGCTGTCTATTTGTAGTCTTAAAAGGCTCGCATCAGAGGAGAGGAAGAGATTGTAGAGAGGTGGGAGTGGAGTGAAAGAGGCCAGAAGAAAAATTCTTGGAAGATTGGGACATGTCAAATTATGTAATGTACATTTACAGACATACAGATGCTCTGCAGCAGATAAAAGTGAGGTTAGGGGGTTCGGATTCTGAGGAGTTTGGATCATAATTGATGAAACATGTTCACCTTTTTAAGCTTAATCGTTGTTTGTGTGATTCTCTGTCATTAGCATGGAGGGATCAGTGGTGCGACTACCAGAGATCATCGCTCTGAAGAAGAAGTATAAAGCGTATCTGTACCTGGATGAAGCCCACAGTATCGGAGCAGTGGGACCAACAGGTCGGGGCGTGACAGAACTGTTTAATGTGAACCCAGATGATGTGGACGTGATGATGGGGACCTTCACTAAGAGCTTTGGGGCTGCTGGAGGCTACATCGCAGGGAAAAAGGTTTCTTTGGATCTTTGAATTTCTATCCCCTATTTCTATCTTTATATTTCTATCTGCTTTCATTTTATCATTTGTAGTCAGTAATGGATACAAATATCAGTCAAAATGTGCATTACATAATACTTTATCTTTATTATTATTATTACTTACTCTATCTGACATTTTTTTAAATACACTGAAAGAAATAGAGGATAAAAATAAACTAAAACTGGTAAAACTCCACACACCCCCACATAGAGGTGGCGACATGCAACAAAGGTCCTTAGCAGAGTACTGCTGTGGGTGTCACAGCATGAAGGCCGGATTAACACAGCACATGACTTTTCCACCTTTTTCACCAAATGGCATCAACTTAACACCACGGATACTCTGATTCAGCAATCTATTTATACTTTCTATTTACACTTTATAGAAGAGGTGATTTATTCTTTTTGTGCTCTAATGTTACACTTACTGACTATATTTCTTTTTTTTTTATCGTTGCTCTCTTCATTTGTCTTCATATCATCAATTCACCTGTAAAAAAACTGAACTTGTGCACTGCAGTAAGACCAGTCAGGCAGAAACGACTTGGTTGCTACGCAAATTTAATCCTCTTGGACCAAATCAAGGTCTCGATAAATTTCAAGATAAACGTTGCCGGGATTAATTACACTGAAACAGTACACATTACACATTACAGTAGTTTTGGGTAAGTTGCCATTATTAGTCATTCTCTACTTTGCTGACATGTTTAAACCAGTGCCTGTGTAACAGCATTAATCTATTTGGCTTTAAAGTAGGTTCAACTACTACATACACTCTTTTACCCAGGTCTGTTTTTAGAGATGTTTGGAAGTCAATCATACCTCCCACCCTCCTTGTAGCTCATGTGTCCAACAAATGTTCTCCAGGCTGTGACTTGGGGCCTTTGTAATTCCTTTTTACTCCATTAAAACGTACACTTTAGTACATAACCGCATCGGTTTTGTGGCAGTTGATTAGAAAGCAACAGAGGAAACGGCCATGATGTTTGAATTAGGTATTCAGAGAGGGACCCTTCCTGCTGTTGCCTTATGTTGGCTCAGCTCTGCTCTGCCATTATAAGAATTTAAAGCTGGCAGAGGGCCAGCCCCTTCTTGTGGCAGGCGTCGGAACTGCGCTCCAGATTTAACAGGATGACTTTTAACAAGCATGATAATGTTTGAAGTATGAACACACTGCCTGGTTTGACAGCTGGCTGTAGTAAACTGAGAGAAGCAGGCAGGAAAGAAGACAGGAAGAGAAAGCCTTTAGTTTTGACGTATTTGTTGTTGTGGTGAAATCCCCCTAATCTTACGTTAAGTAGATACTGGGTGACCAACAGAAAGCTGTGCAGATGTGTTCTTGAAAACTTTCACGATACAGCTATTTTATGAGAGCACCAAAAATAAATACCCCATTAAATACACTCCCAAGTTCCTTCTAATTCTCCTCAGCCTCGCATGAAGGAGATGTTATTCATTCACCCTTTACTTAAAGTCTGAATCACACTGAAATAAGGTTATTAAATACATAAAGAAATAAGCACGTGCGAGTATGTGTGCTGCTCTGGCACAGCTCCAACTCTGTGGCACTGTGGACACGTATCACCACATCGGTATTGCGGCCACAGTGTGAGTGAGGAAACACTTCTGAACTGTCACTCCACGCCCCAGATGTGAGATGGATTTCGGACATGTTCTCTTAACTGGTTTATCTTGGTCGTACCAAAATCCTGCAGGGCCCTAAAGCAGTGAAAATCCCCTGCCTTAAATGAAAACAGATGTCAGGTTGTTTCAGGGCTCTTATCCTTCATTTGAGCATTTCCCCTAAAATCCCTTCCCCTTATGTGTGTGAGGAAGCCGCAGCCGCCGCCCAGTGGGGACAGATGGCAGCAAGTGGAAATGGTGGCCAGACAGCATCTCCGGCTATGTGTCATCACCCCTCACCCACTGGCCACCACACAGCCACCGAGCAGCAGCCCATCACAGCTCCAGGCCCTATTCCCAACCTCAGACTGCTTACACACACATGCTCAAGGGAGCCATGACCGAATCAGTTTCCTGAAATCCTGCTCTTCTCTTGACATCCACTAGCAGAATTAATCTGCCGCTGAAATTTAGGAATAATGAGCATGGCAGTCCTAATTCTGGCTCATTCCAGCATCAGTTCTTTCTCGCATTAGTGCACCGGCAGAGTAGGAAAGGATCTAGAACTATTACACAGTCAATGCCAGGATGGTCATAGTGACAGAGAAATGACTCGAGGTATTTTAATTGATTCTCAGGTGTTGACTGTACATGAGCTCTCTCTAGTGGTGCTAAAAGATAAGTGCAGGGCCATACTTCTGTTTTACAGAAATCTGAACAGGTTTAGTCCACAATTGGATATTTCTCAGTCATTTTAGCCAAAATATAAATATGTCCAATTTGCAAAGATATTGTACAGCATCTCTTCTAACTATCTGTGTGACACTGCGCTGTTTTACAGGAGCTGGTGGACTACCTGCGCAGTCATTCTCACAGTGCAGTATACGCCTCGGCCATGTCTCCTCCTGTCACAGAGCAGATTATACGTGCCATGAAGTGCATCATGGGAAAAGACGGCAGCAAAGAGGGTGAGTACCACAGTGCGCCAGGAGTCTCCATCCACTGAATGTCACCCTCAATTTCAGTCTTATTAGCCCCATACTTGTCAAGCCCAATGTTCTTTACACAGACAAATATTATGTCTGGCTTATGAAAATTTTTACACCTTTATATAATCTTTATGGAAACAATAGCAAACCAAATCCAGAGGACAGTACCAATGTTAACATTAGGAGTAAGTCCAGACCTGCAGTGGAAGACAAACAGCTGCTTGGTCAGAAAATGTGGTAGCAATTACAGGGGTCTGCAGCAGTGGAGAGAGGGGGGACGTGCAGTCCCTGAGCACACGTGACCCTAACGTAGAGGAAATCATTTTCATGTGTGTGTTGTGAGGAATGCTGTACCTCTGAAAAGTTTCTGCTTTAATGGCATCAGACACTGGGGCAGGGAAGTAGTCATTATCGGACTAGTCCTGATACCACCACAGCAATTCTTCTTGAGTTATTGTTGTTGTTGTTACTGAGAGTAACGTTGGTTCGGTTTGCCTAAATTCACAGGGCTCAATTTGGGTAACCATGATGCAAATATACACCACAGGGAATATAAAACATTTCATAGTGCTGTAATGGATTAATCACAAGTAGGAGTAATGCCTGATGCGTTGTGGTTGAGGTGTGTTGTAGTTTCATGCAGAGATGAGTAACTTTCTCATCTGGCTCCAAACCAGACATGCTTTGTATGTGACGTAGCCCAGCGAAATAGCTGTTGTGGAAAAAATCAGTCTTGACCTGTCTGATAGAAGGGAGGGAACACAGCAAACAGTGTGCTCTTTCAAAACATCAGCTCCAGTGTCCATCAAAACACTATAAAAGCCCACTGTGACAAGAAACGTCACTTGCTGTTTGCATATATGCCTGATGAGTTTTTACTCCTCTTTCTCTCAGTCTTCCTCTGTACTCCTCATCTTTCTCTTTGATGTTGAATTTCACACTTTAAAGCAAACTGGTGGCAACAGCTCTGGAACAGGGCGAAACTCAGACAGACAGTAACATCCACAAATTCTCACCAACTCTTATGATTTGTGTCTGACAGCAGGTTTTTGACCTCCATGCCCTCTATCTTAGCAGAGAGGAATAATTTACAAAATGGGTCCTGTGCTTTTTTGGCAAATGCCTGAATGTTATTTTTTTCCCCCCCTCTCACTCTCTCACTCTCGCTCTCTGCTGAGATAAGGGGATTTAAAGTGCTCTCTTACATCCCTTTGAAAGGACTGCCAATCTGTTCCCAGGTAATCAAAGGGGGAACAGAGCTGTGTTCCAAAGCCGGGCCATGCCAAACTCTGCTGCAGCCACGTAGCAACCAGGTTCCTCAGCGATTCATGTCGAATGGGAAAACAAGGGGTTAGCAGAACAGAGCAACCAATTTTGATCCGATTTTGTTTTCTTATACGTTTACAACGTCTGTGAAACGCATGACGTTTTAGCATTATTTGTTTTCACTTTCAGACGTGGCTTGTCCAAAGTCACTCATTTTGTACGAAATTCATCGTATCCAATTTGCAAAAACCCTCAATTTGGCAACATACAAGGGCATATACCATGCCGTCAGGCAGACAAAACTGAACCATCTGCTGGTGCAGCTGAGTTGTAATCATGAATAAGTTCATATTGGAGGCTGGAACGGCCCAGATGGAGGTGCAGGACTCGTACGAAATGGTACTGCAACACTACACACTACATTAGCTACTGCTGACAGGTGATGTCCTTCTATGTAGGGGGGAGGCAGTGGACAGTTTGGGGAAAGCTGTCAGCTGTACTCATGTACGTGTGGTGGTGCCTTTTTTTTTTCTTTTTTTTTAATTGAAGGCATGAGACGAATCCGCCAACTGGCAGAGAACACCAGATACTTCAGAGCCAGACTGAAGGAGATGGGCTTCATCATCTACGGCAATGATGACTCCCCTGTGGTTCCAATCTTGCTCTACATGCCAGGCAAAGTGGTGTAAGTACATTCAGGCTTTTAGATTCCAGATTATCAGAATATTTATTGTACAAAGTCTAATGCTGAATCAATAAGTATTAACTTTTCTATCTGTTGTTATCGTAAGCAATTTGTGGTCAGGTCTTTGAGTATCATCTCTGAGTGATTTGGACGACTGCCATTTTACACACTGCTCTAAAGTTTCCATGAATCAGTGGTATAGAGTGTGTGTGTAGACTGGATATCTGTAACCACTTAAGAGGCAACATCAGGTATTGATTAGTTATAACTTAGGTTTGTTTGAGCCACTCAGGTATAATCAATTGGGTATAAAGTATCTTTCAATGCCAGTCACCATTAATATCCTTGAAAAGGCCAATCCTGTTCAGTAACCACAAAACTTAGAGGCTACTGTTGGGTTTTTTGCCACAGTAGTTGCTTCTGGTTTTACATTGCTCAGTCTTCACCCATGACTTGATAAAGGTGGAATTCCACCAGCGTTTCAGAATGTTTTGACTTTAAGTCTTGTAACAATACTGAAGTGTATTCCTTGAGGATGTTCATGTAACATATCTGCAGCTACTCTACTATATATCAAATCTCCTCTTTTATTTAATTATCGTTTTTGGGTTTCCCTTGAACTGTCCACTTTGCCACAAAATGAGGAGCAATTCACTGCTCAGCCTCAATGACGCAAAAGGCATCAGTGGTGTTGCTGCTTTAACCTCTGAGAATTGATAGTTATGAGTTTTTTTGTAATTATCGTACTTTGCAGAAATTATCACGAGTCCTTCATACCGCACGTCGCGACCGCGTGATTAAGGATTTGGAACAGCCAGAAAGAGCAACATTCCTCTTAACTTGTAATGTGACTAGACAAAGGGGCAAATGTTTCCTCATTCTAAGGTGACTTATGGGATCACTGCTCCGTTTGGAGGCTTCAGACCCTAAAAATGCAAGACGATTGTGAGATATGTTTTATATTCTGTGTTTGACCTGGTCCAGTTCTGCTCAGATACAGATACAGATACAGTGTATGTTACAGATACACGAATGCTGGTGAGAGTTGGAGTGTCACATGGCATTTGTAATTCAGATGAGACAGAAATCTTACAATGCTACAGATGACTGCATTTTCTCAGTTTATCTCTCTCTTTTTTTTTTTTTTTTTTTTTTTTTGTGTGAATCTGTATAAATTGTTTCTTTTTTTCTGTTGCTGTACAGGGCTTTTGCTCGAGAAATGCTGGAGAGGAAAATTGGTGTAGTGGTAGTCGGCTTTCCAGCTACGCCGATTACAGAGGCCCGAGCTCGCTTCTGTTTGTCTGCAGCACATACTAGAGCCATGCTGGACAAGGTACACATGCACACACACACACACACACACACACACACAGACAGATAGAGAGAGAGAGAGAGAGAGAGAGACAGAAATGTATGAACATGAAGAGTATGTTTCATTTTTTACTTCTGTCTTTAGGTGCTGCACCATCTGAATGAGGTGGGAGACGCTCTGTGTCTGAAGTTCTCACGGCGAAAATATTCCCCTCGGCCTGACCTCTACGACGAGACAGACTTTGAGCTGGACAGCTGATGTGACCCTTGACACCTTCACTTCACAGTGTCAAAACTAAGTCTAAGTGTCTATGCCATAGGAGACTCATAAACGCACAATGTACTGTAACACACACATCTTACTGCAGGAAAAGAGGCCAAATGTTTGGCAGCTGCTTTTTATATGTTGGTAAAACATTGTGATTTAACAGAACACATATTTGTGCTTCTAAAAACTATATGGACTCTAAAAAAAAAAAAAAAAAAAACAAAAAAACATTATTCTTCTGAATACATTTATTTTTGAATACAGACATGAAATTATTGCACAAGAGTTGCTGTAGTGGTCTCAGATCTTGACTATTTATCTTTTTATATATCGTGGCAAGTCACATATTAATCAGTTCAGTTCAGAAGTTCCACTTCTTCTCCACACTTGGAGACAGTTTTAAAACATCAGATCAAAAGATGGCATGTTTTTCACACTTTTGTTGCAATTACACATCTGTATTTATACGTTGAGAACTATTTTTATAGAGGCATTTGTTTTTGCTTCTCATAAATTTGTATTGGCCAAGATTTATTAAAAAAAAAAAAAAGCTGATGGTAGTCATTACTACAGAGTGATGCACATTCTTCAGATATAAGGATCCCATTTACTTGCTAAGCATGAAGTAGTAGTTATAATGAAAAAGGCATTTGTAGTTTGAAAATTTCCCCCTCTGGTGTACAGCTGGATTACTAAAAAATTGAGTCTGGAGATTTTCATTTGCCCCAAGCCCCCCCCCTCAATAAAACCCAAATACCACCCATGAAAACTTCCTGGATGTATCTTTAAACAGGAAGGTTCATTAATTGTCCAAATGACAGGTTTCCAACAGTCCTGAACCTTCCATGTGGAGTTGTGTTAATTTCCTGATGTGATTATTTACACTGTTCATAGCTGAACTGATTGAGCAAAAGATGAGGAAGACGTCTCCACCGCCGCCTTCCACCATGAGCTGTTTTTATAAAAATGTTCCTCAGTGCAACATCACTTTCATCCCCAGAGTAAATGATAACCTTCCTGTGACTGATAGATCACGCAGCAATTACTTTTTTGACGTTCCACTAAATCTCCACAACTCCTGCATGGAATTAAAAAAAAAAGGTGTTATGGCTTGTTTTGTGGCGAGACTGCTCATATGCACCAAGTCTTAACAGCTTAATTGTTGATGTCTGAAGGACCTGCAGCTCTCTTTCACACACAAACTGTGTAACAGTTGTGAAGGTAAGCATGCCGAGTATGCAACACCTGAGCCAACAGAAACCTAACCTAGTAATTAGCACTGAACTTAGAATTCTTGTGGTGTGGAGTAATCATTTGATTAACGTAGAAAGGATTATAGATGGATGATAAATGTGTTTTCACAATGTGTCAGATCAGGTCTAGTCGACACTTGTTTGTCCTCAGGACGTTACCATGTTTGTGTTTTTTACCTCACTATAAACAACATAGTGATAACATTTTACAAGACGGAATTAAAATACAATGTGCAACCTTTTGGAAAAAACATGGTAGATGAAGTGCAGACACAAATGTGGCAAGAAAAATGTTAGGAAAAGTTTTTTTTTAAAACCCTATTTTCCCCTGAAGGGAAACACTATTGAAATCTTTGCTCTGTAGTGGATCACTTTGTTCTGTAAGTGAATATTCACATCTGGCTCCTATAGCCAGAAACAATACAAAACAGTTTCTTTAATCCTCAAATCTGTGATGTCATACCAGTGTACTGTTCCATAAAGATCTAGAGGAGGTGGCCTCAAATGTTGCATTGGGGTGCACTGACGCCCTCAGGATGTCTGCTATTAATTTGTGTTTACTTTCACCTTTAGTCTAACTGTGATCATTGTTAAATTCATTGCAGGTTTACAACAGAGTGCAGATGTGTGTGAAGAACGACTCTAAAGCTTGAATTCATTCTCAAATATAACCCAGTGTGTTACACACACACACACACAGTGTTTAAACACTGAACTCCACTGTGATTATGCAGAAAGGCAAACTCCAACTTGCTGAGATTTTACCAACAACATTTTTGTACTGATGCAGGAAAAACTGCTTGTTCATGCTCTCATATTTGAGAGGGAGTTTTGGGATGACATTTGAATAAGATATCATATCGGTGGATTTTTTTTTTTTTCTTGGAGTTCTGGTAGACAAATTTTATGCTCTTCAGATGATGAAAGCTGTAAGATTCATGTAGTCCAGTGCAAATAATGCGTATAATTGTTAGTTTTTTGGAAAGAAAAGTACAAAGTGATTGCCATCAGACACAAAACAGGCTTATTTAATAAAATTTATTTATCCATAAGGCTGGCAGTCAACCTGTTTAAGCTTTAAAAATATTTTCTGATTGATTGTGAAACACATAGTTAGTGACACAGTATGTTAATACACATTGACTGTCAGGCAAGGTGGGAAACACATGCAGCACAACTTCCTTCCACTCACTTCTAACTGCCCAGTGTTTCAGAAGTGGCAAATGGTCTGCGCTGGCATTCAAAACATCTGTGCAGTCAGACTACTGGTGGCAAGGCCCCAGAGACCTGCCTGCCTGCCTGCACCAGCCTCTTTTGAATTGCAGATCCAAATGCGCTGCACTTATTGGAATGGCATGTAGCTGCTATTCTGAAGGGGGATCCTCTGCTACGCCTTTGATGTCCACCACTGTGTCCAGAGCAGGCGAGCCACTCTCCACACTCTCTGTTTTCCATTTAGACAGAGATTTTTCTATTCTGGAAAAGGGATTTTTTTGAAGTGAAGCAGACAAAAGACAGATTTACATGGTTTAGACAGCTATGTTATGCCTGGAGTGAGTATGAATGTAACTGAAGACTTCACTAAAGCTCTGTCTGTACTGGAGGCTACTTGTTGTTATCAGGGAGCATCATAAAGTTGACAATGATGAATATTCTTAGCCTGATTTCAATATGTGATCAACCTTATTAGATTTATTTTATGAGATGAACTAGAGTAACTTTAGTGAATATATAGTATTATTAATGACTGAATTACATATGGTGTAACATTTTCCATAAAAAGGGGTTGAACTGCTCCATCCTGCTCTTTCAGACAGGGACGTGAGTTGTGGTCGGTTGTCATAGAAACGATGTGATGCCAGAAAAATGACATCAGAGGCAGAAAGTCACATCTCACTCATTAGTCTTTAGGTTTGATTTGTTTTATAGTTTTAATGTGCTGTTGTGGTGTCATTTATGTGTTGCTCTGACTCTGCTGTTGTTGATCTCTGTTTGTAATATTAATATTCCACTTGTGTCCACACTGACTTCAAAGGTGACAAATGATATGAGAGGCACATTCCCCACGGTGTTCAGTGAAGTGTCACCTATTCTGGAGCAGTGGCAGTAGCAGCATCCCCGCTTGGTGCATAATGTGACCCAACTACTCTTGTCCTTTGATGCGGACAATAAAAAAAAAAGTCTCACGGGGGGTTAATCACATTACGCCACCATTTGTCTTTTTTAAGTGAAGTGTCACAGCACCTTCCGCACTAGTGTTTTCGTCACGGGGTTGAGACCAGGCACATGTCCGCGGGAGAGGGGAGACCTCCTGTGACGCGCCTCCGGGTGCCGAGTCTGTGCGCCCTGCGCGCCTTCGGGGACCACCACACATGAGGTGTCTCTTACTGCGCCTCTATAGTGGCGTATTGCTCAATATTAAAATGTGAAGTAGAGACTTAATCGGCATTCATGTCAGTAGGTCTGTTGAAATTGGGAAATAATTTCGTTGTTTCCATATACCATTATATTTTTTTTAATTTTGTGACTAGATATGACCTACACACACAATTGTATGAGTATTTATTATGAGAACTTCTTCTAAAATATTTGATGTGAAGCTCCAGTTTGGGTCAAGACTGGTTGAGAGGGACGAAAGAGTTAACCAGGGGGAGGGCGCCCGCACAGGGGCGTATAGTATAAAACCACCTCAAGAGCGCACAAGAGCAGCGCGTGTGTCTGAGTAATCCGTAGTTTGATATGGTTTGACTTGTTTCCTCCGTCAGGACTTCTTCTAGAGACGCACGCCAACCAAAACAGAACCCAGCAGCATTATGGATGAATATTGTTTTTGAAACCAAACTCCACTTTTAAGCTTTAACTTGGAAGATTTAACTACCTGCACTTTTCTTTTAATTTTTGTTTTCAATCTAAATCTCCAAAAGGTAATCTCGTCGTCGTCGAAAAACCCAGCAAAACACGTTGGGATGATGCAGAATGTGGACAAACCAAGACGTGCGTAAAGTGGCAGAAGTGGAAGTGAGGAATAGTGAAGTGTGAGGGCCGAGAATGTGGCGGGGACACCACGGGGCAACTGGGCTGCAAGTTTCCTGAGCTTAGAGATTTGGCGAGGGGCGCAACAAGAGCAGAAAGTGTTAGAGCTGCGCGCTGGATCGGTCCTGTAGTTCCAGTGCGCATGGACTCACATCGAATTTGGCTTCAAGTCAAACTAGCCCATATGAACAATTAGTAAAAGGGTTTAAATCATAATATACAAAGAAAAGACACTGGATCCACATTAATCTAAGGCACAGCACTTCCCTCCCCAAATCATCTGACTTCCCCCCTTCCGATCCTTTTCGCTTCATTTTTGCAATTCTGATTCCCGAAGTGGCTCCGAAGTGGTGTTGCGGCTCCTCGTCCCCGGCGGATCCGGAGATTGGAGTCTCTGCACCGGGAGGAGGCGGAGTCGGAGCTCCGGCCACACCGCAGGCTCCCAAGAGCGGCCGCGTCAAAAGGATGGTGCGACTGGCGGCGGAACTGCTGCTGCTCCTGGGACTACTACTCCTTACCTTACACATCACGGTGCTGCGGAGCAGTCCGCTGCCCCAGGGAAATGTAACTCTGAGCCTGGATCAGGACACAGCACTTACAGAGGTGAGTTTGGAAACCTATTAGCAGTGAAAGTGCTTTACGTATGGGGGAGTCTATTTGGTCACACATGGTTTTGATAAAAATGCTCACATGAGCCAATGGCCCAGGTAATATAAATCATCCATTCCTGTGAGTCTTAAGACATTGTTGACATACACAAGGATGTGGTCTCCTTTGGGTGTCCCCCGGGGATGGCAGGGAGCCAGCAGAGGGATGGAAGACGAGGCAGGGTCAGAGATCAGCCCCCCTACGCCAGACACACCTCCCTATTGTTGGGGGTTAAATGCTAGCTGCGGGCACTTCTCTGTCATCATAGGCTCATCACTGTCATCCAAGTGCTCCATTGATGGGGTTGAGGGTCGCCCCCCACCTTTCACCCCTCCACCAAACATTCCCCAAAATTGTGTTTGGAGAAAAGTCTGGCTTCAGATTAACTTGTTTTATTTGAACATGCATTGGCCTCCTGATGCCAACAAGGTCACTTGAAAAGATCTGATGTTTATGTTCAGTGTTGAGGAAAAGATAATAAATAGTAAGAGTGATAATATAAGTAAATTCAATTTGTTTTGAAAATCTTTTAATGCTGCAGTAGTGCAGTTTTTTTTAAATGATGTCTATGTGAGTTGTGGCCCACTTCAGAATGTGCTGCAACAAGATTTCACAAGCGAGATGTTCGTCAACATGACACCACTTAAGACAGGTTTAATAGTTTAACTGCCCATTTTAACATCAGCATAAAGCACACAGACTCCAACAGAGCCCCAAATCCTGACCCGAGGGTTAAGACGAGTCTGGGATCAACAGGCTTTTTTAGAGAGTGTTAAGCATCCTTCAGCTGCTTTTTGATGTATATTTAGCATGCTACTGAAATACTGTCTTCATGTTCCAGTGATAAATGGGTATTTATGTCATCGGGAACTGCGTCCCTTCATAAATTCTTTATTTGGGCTTGAGGGGGAAATGAATGGAAAGAATTTTTTTACTTCAGCAGAGGATGCCGATAGTAATTTCTCTTATCTTCACTACAACTGCCATCACTGCAGACTGACCTGCGCATATGCAACAGCAAGCCTGTGTTCGGTTGGATATTAAAGCATGCAAAGCTGAGGAAATATTCCAGGAATTTATCAAATATTTGTCACACAGCCAAAAAAGCTGGATCGGACAAGCAGGATGAGCAACAGGAGGCGGCTTCTCCTGAGGAATCACAGCAAAACACGCTGAACACATGTCACCAGCTCCAAACTTCACCATCGCTTTTGTCATAATTGTTCACATTTACATAGAAATTCTCTTGTAATGAAAGAGCCACCCATGCCCCATGTTGAGGCAGGTGCTGAATGGTCTTTTTGCTCATGAATGCTCTGACTATGTGCAGATACGCTTCACTGGTCCACCACTGAAGACAGTGATGTCATCTTTCAGCCAGGCTTGTCACGGCCCAGGGGGTGTATTGTGATGCCAAGGTGTCATATTTAAAATGGCATTCACAGAAACACAAATGACAGGATGCAGCTCTGTGCACCTGTAGTGGAGAGAGAATAAAAAAAACCATTGACTGTGAGGAAGTATCATCACTGACCCGAGGAGGGAGACTCACTCATCCACTGTAGTGATGCATAGTTAGTGTGATATCACCCTTAAAGTGTTTATCACTTTGCAACTATTTCTTTTTTTTTAATCTGTGTTATTAATAATTTTCTTAATAATTTTGACATTTTTTTCCTCTGGAACATTTCCTTTATTGCTTTTTGTGCTCACACCTACTTTTATGATGTGTATCTCCTAATTTTTTCATAAAGTAAATAAACACATACACCCAGTGTGAGGCGTGCGACAGGGGAAGGATAGTTTTCTCTTCCACCTACATAAGAGTAGTGGTGAAAAGCGTCTGGCACAATGTGCACTGCCTTCATTTCCTGCCAGCGTCCCTGGGGGAAGGACCCCTGAGTTGCTCCCAATTGAAAATGGAGTCATGCCCCTTTAAGCAGCCCTCACAAAGTGAAAAAGGGGGAAGCGGGAAAAGAAGAGGAGATACTGTGAGGAGGGAGAAGGGGGTGGCTTGTGTTTGCAAGTGTTCATTCATGGCTTTTGAGAGAGGGGGGTGACATCCTGGGAGGCCCCTGATGAACTGAGGGATGGTGTGTCACTTTTGATCTCCAAATTAAAGCATGTTTGTCGTTGAGGATGAGCTCAGATGAGTGATAGGGACTGTAAAGCAGCACACCATCAAAGAGCAACAGTTGATTTTTTTTTAAACATTTAAATGAGTAACCCCCGTGCACTGTTACAGTCTAAGCAGTATTAGGGAAAAATGAGAAAACTGCATGTTTTTCTCATTAAATTGTGTTAAAAAGCTCTGCTGAGAGTCCTTTGGAAAAGACAGAGTGTCGTGCAACTGACAAACTTTACACAACTGATACACAACTCCCATTCCTTTCTGATGAGTAATTCCTATGTTCCCTGTGCATTCTTTCCATTATTTCCAACTCAACTGACTGCCCTCAATCTTTCTGCTGAAATACTGATTGAGATTGAGAAGTCGGACATATAAAATTTCATGGTTTGTCCTTCACACTGCTGAGCTCCCAGATGGAAATATAGATTTAGTGCGATCTCAGAGCTTATGGGTAAAAAGCATTTTAGATTTCAATGTTTCTGTCCCGATGACGGTTTTGAGCATCCTTATATCTCAAAAATGTCCTCTTTTGATTTCTGCTTAAGGCTTGAAATTATATGATGATATATTTCTACATTCTGGCAAAATTTGGATGTGTTTACTACAGTCAGAAAATCAGCATCTGTCTTGTTGGCACTAAAGAACAAAAAAAACTTAATATCAAGCCTGTGTGCACATTCCTGCAGCATCTATTGTCTAAGCTTTGACTGTTTGGTGGCTGAAATTGATCTGACATGAAATATTGAGTTCACTACAGGAAGAGCAATCAAAAGACATTGATCTTACCAAGGTCCTTTGTGCGTGATGTTCTTTTATAGATCAGAGAAATAGCTTCTAATTGCAGTGTTACAGATTTACATTTAGTGTCGCGTGTGTGGTTCTAACAAGTGACACCTGGTGATTACATTATCTTTTGATTTTCTAATTTTTTTTTGTGAATCATCAACCTTTAAGACCACAGTTATCAAACTTTTTGTCTCCATAAAAGAATTAAAATTTGAATTTCAGTGGGATGTAATTAAACAAGTCAAAAAAAAAAAATCTCTGTTTACAAGCGGGCGTCACATCCTGTACTGAATGACACATCATCCCAAGTGTTGCTCTGGGTGGCAGGGTTAATCAGAATGTAATCAAAATACTTTTGATGTTTAAATAAACCAAATTTCTGTAAGGATTAGATTATCTGCATGCCATGTGTAATACAGCATAATGTGACACAACAGAAGATTTAGATTGGATCAGTCTGGATAATGGAGGATTCATTTGCGACAGGGTTTCATGACCCAATAGTTTGTGTGTTCTGAATCATTTGTGGTGGCATCTGCTTTCTTTTCTTGCTCTACAACTCATAGAGAAAGGAGTTTTTACACAGTGACAGTCATTGTTTTGGTTTACTCAGTAGCCTGAGCATTTCCTGAAATGACAGGTGTGGTGAATGAAAACAGGGCATAGTCATTTTGATGAAAAAAGAACAAAGACTGTCTTTGGTGGCAGTGAAATGTGTGGTCATTTCTGGACTGAGGAGCAAAAGGGAAATATAATCTGGAAAATATAGTGATCAAACAACACTTGTTTACTTTATTTACAATTATATGTCCTGCATGTATTTACATTGTGACTGAAGCTGTAAGTGTTGTGTGGCAGCTGCTCCCTCGGCACAGCTCAGTTACAACTACTGAGGGACCTCTGAAGGCTGGGAAAAGCTTGAAAGGCAGGGTTATCACATGGTCATCTCAAAGCCCAAGTACTCGAGATAGAACCAAAGAGGGTCCTGTGATGTTCACAGAGAGGGTCGATAGCTGATGCACCATCTGTGCGGCTGAAATGATCTTTTTCTATACTGAACTCTCAGCCATAATTGTTTAGGTTGTGGGAAAAGACGTTTGTGGTTTTAATCAGAATTTCTTTTTTTTTAAAGAATCTCTTCTCCAGAAATGTTATCGACTTTAACCTAAAATCTCATCTAAAGCAACGTCTCTGTCTTTATTTGGTGGCTACAGACAAAATGCAGAACCATCAACTTTTCCTCCTCAAAAATTATGTGCAATTGTATAATCACTGTAATTATAGCAGTTGTTCACAGCAGTTGAAGAAATATGATGTGAAAGTCTTTTCAGATTTGTTGAACTGTGTCATATTATCACATTAACTCCATCTGGTTTCTGGAGTAGTAAAAACTAATCTTAAATTGACAGGGAAGTCAGCTCCCCCCTCTGTGGTTGAATTCAAACTACATGTACATTTATAATCCTTCCTCCCGTGTTGCGCAGCTCCATTTACAGCGCCTATATTGTCCCAGAGTGCACCTTGGCTGGACACAAACAGCTCCACTGGGGGCTTTTATGCCCACCACAATGTGGCTGAGCTGACACTTTGTCTGTGACTGGCTACCGCAACTGTACAGCACTGCTGCCATATTCTCAGGCCTCAGCGTGGCCACAAAAACACTAGGGAGGAAGAAAGGGGACATGAAAAAAGAAAACAAGAGACATGATTGATGGCTTTCTTTGATCTTATTTTCTGCCACCCGAGAATGGATGATTGCCGACTACTTATGGTTATCTGTCCAATTGAGGAGTAATTGTTCCTTCTGTGCATACCTGACAGGGGACATATGCCTCAACTGTCCTTTTGGGACAAATTTACAACCTCGCTGTCAGGAGACCAAATGTTTTTCTGTCTACAAGAAGGCAGATGTAATTATTTTGCAGGTTTCTCTGTATAACCCTGGTGTAAAAAAAGCCATCCATCTTATATAGCTCTTTTCTCCAGCCAGAGCGTACTATATATGCCACATCATATAGCTATGGTAAAGCAGCAGCCTACCCTGTCAGTTAAAAATGGAAAAATATACAGTCTAACTGTGACAGTGGCTCTGAAAGCAGGCTCTAGATGGATTATATTTTGGTGGAAGCAGACAGACGCCTAGAGCTCAGGGTGATGTTTGTCCCACTGTTTCCCTGACTCCTTTTTTTTTCTGGACTCTAAGTAAATTGAGAGTCCAGTGTCTGGAGGATTTATGACAGAGGTCATGGTCACATGAACCTCTGTCAACAGGAGAGATCAATCTAATGTTGCAGAGCGTGGATACTCTGTAAAAGTGACATACAGAGCCATTATACTTAATTTTAACATAAGTTAATATTAACAAAAATAATATTATGTTCTTTTCTCTTTTCAACAGAATAACATAAATGCAAAAAGCAGTTCATCTGTCCATCTGGCTCCTGAAGACCGGAGGTCTGGTCCAGAACACCGCTTGGCCCTGCCCTGGGCACAAGGCAGCAACATACACAGGGACGGCCCTGGCACTTTCCTCCTAGATCTGCATAATTTCCCCGACCTCTCCAAAGCAGATATCAATGGACAGAATCCCAACATACAGGTGATTATGTGTGTCTGTGCACCTGCCGCTGTGCTTTGATGCTTTCACTCACTTGTAAGACATGGCTACTCAAGCACACAGGACAGGATGAGCGAACAGGAAGGGGGAGAGTAGTTTGGTGCACATCACTACTCCCTTTTTCTAACCCGCTTCCTCCCTCTGTCCGTCTTCACAGTCTCTGGTTCATAGTGAAGCTTCAGACAGATATTGTGGTCTCCCGTCCATCATAATGACAGCTAAAAGGCAGACACTAACCAGCAATGCCTTGCTACTAACCCATGTGCAGGAAGACAGACGGCAGCTTATGTAAATGTGTGGCCAGCCTTTGCCCATAAGTCCCTCAGCGGTGCAGATGGCCGAGTAACCGCTGCCATGTTTAAATAATTCTCCTGTCTAATCCAGCGAGGGGGTCTTTCCATTTCTGAGAGCATCACTGCTAAATCTGAACACGAACAAAGTGTATTAACATCTCAAGATGTGGGAAGAGAGCAGAGCAACCAATTGAGCAAGGGCGTGAGGCTGTGGGAGAAGGGAGGGAGGGACAGGGGGGTGTCTTTGATCCTGGGATTCATCTGGCTTTCATGGTCTGGAGGAGGCTGAGTAGCCCTTTGAACTTTGTGTTTAGGTGGAGAGGGCCTAAGAGGTGGGAGGGTGGCTGTGGGGCAGGGGTGGTGGTCCCCCCTCATCTGGGAGGCACATGTGTTAAGACCAAAAGGGGGAGGTGGTGATATTGTGTGTAGGGGCATCAGAAAGTGTCACCTCACAGCAACTGATCAAGTTGTATCCTAAGTTCTATCCTAAGATGATTTTAAATTCGCTTCTTTAATAACTTGTGAATACAAACGTTAAATCGACTTCTGTTCTTTAATGAAGGTGACCATTGAAGTGGTGGATGGACTGGAGAGCCACGAGCCAGAGAAAGGCCTTCGTAAGGAAAACAAACCCAACTGGGCATCTCCTAACTGGAGAAACTGGTGGCCTCACACTTCCTCCTCCTCTTCTTCCACCACCACTCATCAAACAGAGGAGCACAATCGCTCCTACGGGAGCAACAGTGAAGACAGCAACTTCCTGCGGCCGCCGGCAGACTGGGACAGAAGAGGCACTGGGGGAGGAAGCAAATCTCAAGCAGAATATGGTGAGAGCCACTGCAGGGCGTGTTGTGTGACATGCACAATACATATTGCAGAATATTTAGCAGGATCCATAGGCTCTTATTTGAGCGCTGGTCCAGCGTTTCCACAGATGGTCATAGTCTGATGTGGAATCTGTAATTTGCAGATTTGCTGATTTAAGCTGTCACCATAATAAGTGCAGTCATCCCAGGCAAACCTCTGGGAGCCCCTGATTGAAGCCTTTAACACTCTTTTATGAGATGGATTCCTCTGTGGTGTGGAGTTAGATACGTAACACAGTTTAAATGTCTCATGACATCAAAGTTTAGCAGCAGGAATGGGGCCAGGAGCACTGTTAGGCTGCCACACCATTCTGACAACACTCTCCAAATGTAACCCCACAGATAAATCTGCCGTGGAAGGATTTACACTCACTGTCATACAGTACGCGTCCGGCCCGTGTTGTAGCATGCCCAAACCAACATGGTCGAACAGGAATGCGTGTGCTGTGGAAAATGTCATTTTATCCACTTGCACTTGCACTACAGCGGTTAGGAAGGCGATTTTATAATCTTTTTTTGTCAAACCATAGCCCCATGTTTAATGTTCCTGGCTTATCGCTGCGGTCAGCTCTCATTCATCCTTTACTTCATACCACACTAATGGACAAGGAAATATTTCATCATCATTACCGTCCTGGTTTTAAACCTAATAATCATAATTGTGGACAGGCAATGAGGGTCATCCACCACAGGCCATTCATAATGCATTTAGCTGTGGGCTGAGGGCAGGTTATTATCAAGTTTTCTCAATTCTGAGTTTTGTCTTAGCGGCCACCACTTCTTCAGCTATATGTAAGGGGGACAAGAGCAGCCCTAGACAGCTATCTGGCCTGTATTCATATAAAATGCTCATAATGAGGGGCAGATGGCAGCAGAGGGAATTACTTCCATCCCAACATGCCCACATTAATTCTCCTCATTGATGGAGTACTGCTTTCAAGATGTGTGTGTGTGCTTGTGTGTGGTAGTGACGGACGATGGCCGCGGCAGCGGTGGGGCGAGGTGGTCGTTGGGTCTAGTGTAAGCGTTTCCATGTATAACCATTACAATGATCTGCTCAGTGATAATTGGAGTTAAAGAGGATTTCTCGCCATTTCACTTCCCATTTTCAAACTAATGAATCACAGATAGAGAAACTGATTTGTTTCTTGTGCCACTGTGCCAAGGAGACTCTGGAAATTTATATTTGCAAATCGCCCGCTAGATCCTCTGCAGCTTTGTTGGAATATGCAAAATGCTCCCCTGTTACTTCACTTACTGAACACATGTACTGTGCTCTTTGCCTCAGACAATTTGGCTCAACAGCTACAGAGAATGTTAGCATGTACAACATGGTGTGTGTGTGTGTGGGTATACAATTGTGTGCAGGCCTGCATGGTATCTGCTTTGAGGGGTAAAGTCAAAGAGAACTTTGAGCTACTCTATTTCTCCTTTCATGTCCTCCCCCCACTTATTATTAGTGAGGCATGCTAACAGGCCTGAGTAAGTTCAGCATGTGGCCCACATCAGAGCTGAGGATCTCTTGCTTTTTCCCCCCAATCCAGACTATATGGACGGAGAGGGGGACTGGAGTAACTGGTCAGTGTGCAGTGTGACCTGTGGAAACGGCAACCAGAAGAGGACCAGGTCATGCGGTTACGCCTGCACAGCCACAGAGTCCAGGACTTGTGATATGCCCAACTGTCCAGGTAAAGTCTTGATTTTGAATCACAAAGCATGAAAGTCAGTGTTAATGGATATTAAAGAATAGTCAGTGAGTGTGTGTGTGATTTAAGAGTTTCCATCTTTTGATCCACCTTTCACTGTTAATCCATCTCTCCAAAGGAATCGAGGATGCCTTCAAGACAGCAGCTACTGAAGTCAGCCTGTTAGCAGGAACAGATGAGTTCAATGCCACAGAACTCTTTGGTGTTGGTAAGATTCTGCCTACTCTCTGTCTTGCTGCAGACTATCCCTCATTCAGATGTTCATACATTATCAAAGATAGTTCATCCATCTGGCAGCTGAGCTCCTGCACACACTTAGCATTCCTCATGCTTAGGCTGCGGCCCATTACTGCGCAAAGATGAAAATGTGCAGCGGGGCAGGAAGAGAACAGCATGCCCACTCAGCCTTTATCTATCTGTTCTTAATCAACGCAGTGAAAGCACACCTTCATGTTAAAAGTTACACCTTCTGACACTGAAGGTTTAATCTGTGAATGCTGTAGAGTGATGGAAAAGAGATGCAGCATGTAACAGTGTGTTTATTCCTTCCAGATACAGACAGCTGTGAGCGATGGATGAACTGCAAGAGTGATTTCTTGAAGAAATACATGACCAAAGTGGCAAACGACCTTCCCAGCTGCCCTTGTTCTTACCCAACTGAGGTGGCATACAGCACGGCAGACGTACACGATGCTCCCACACGTAGAGATTTCCGTTGGAAAGACGCCAGCGGGCCGAAAGAGAAACTGGAGATCTACAAGCCCACGGCCCGTTATTGCATCCGCTCCATGCTGACGCTGGAGTCCACAACCCTGGCTGCACAGCACTGTTGCTACGACGACAACATGAAGCTCATCACACGCGGCAAAGGTGCAGGGACACCCAATCTGATCAGCACTGAGTTCTCAGCCGACCTGCACTACAAGGTGGACATCCTGCCTTGGATCATCTGCAAAGGGGACTGGAGCCGTTACAACCAGGCCAGGCCACCAAACAATGGGCAGAAATGTCCTGACAACCCTCAGGATGAGGACTACTA
The DNA here is from genome assembly GCA_016801845.1 of Polydactylus sextarius. Taxonomy (NCBI): domain Eukaryota; kingdom Metazoa; phylum Chordata; class Actinopteri; family Polynemidae; genus Polydactylus; species Polydactylus sextarius. The sequence goes on along the minus strand of CM028911.1, from coordinate 8,923,323 downwards.
CAAACAGTTTGAAGAAGCAAGGGAATTCTAGCCCGCTGTAAGACTGAAAGGAAAAGAAAAAATACACACTGCTTAAATATTCAGCTAAACCTCAAAAAATGGTGCTGAAACCATTTTTATACTGTTTAGATCAAATAACAAATGAACATTTAGGCTCTGAGGAACAAGACTTACTGCTCTTTTGAACTGAGAGGAATGAAAATCCAACAGAGTCAGAACCCTCACTTGGTCACAAGGAACTTTTTTTTTTTTTGACTCAACCAAAAACAGGCACAAAATGTTGCTTTGTTTTGAAATTTTATATTAAATATGCCTCTGAAACATTGCCAGTAATTGTGTTGACAATTATAGCTCTGTAAGATTTGGTCACTAAAGGGAGAACTGACTTTGTATTCTTGAAAAGGGAAAATGTATTGTTTTAGGAACATCCATTTAGATCATGTCCATGTTTGTCTCCATAGATTTATGTTTACTGAATCCTGTGATAATAGAATAATGAGATGTGTTGGGGTGGGGACAGAGGATATGGTACAAATCTTATCCCATTTTCTGCCATGTTGTCAATGGTAACATCCAGGTTCTCACATAAGATCGCAAGTACGTTTATTTAGCATGCACATCCTAAAATTTTTACCAATAATTTACATCTGTTGTCCCTTGTGTCTCTGAGGCAGATCTTCATTGTAAAAAGCCTGCATTATTTTTGTAAAGTATTTATTGAGCTGTAGCTGCGTCTGAGTTGGGTGTCTATGACTGTGGTTTCTGATTCACATCCTGTACGGCTGAATGCTAACTTGAGATTTCTGTCTAGCTCAAACTTTGCCATTGATGTGCATCCCCATCCTCCTTGTCTCAAGTTAGGATTAAACCGTAACAGACCATAAAAGAATGTGTGAATTCAAGTGTACGAAAAGATTTTTTGAAATATAAATCTATAAATAAATTTTTAAAATTGCAAATAAATGTGTTGCTAATAGAAGAAGTCCTTTGTTTTTTTTACAATTAATATTAAACAAGCTTTCATCAGCAGCTATTAGATTACCCCTTTCCCTTCATCTGCAGAAAAAAAAAGTATCATCTCATCAATTAAACTCCAAATGGCTTAAGCCAGCACACAAGACTTCCATTAGTTCCATCCAGTGTGGCTCTGAGACTCGGCCTTTTGATGGGATTGTGATATTTCTTCACAGGGTGAGGAGGGTAAGATTCCCTTGAATGCGACTCAAATTATTTGTCTTTGGCATGTATCCTAGCATTCCTGAGTAATATCTCAGTGTGTATACACACACACACAGACACACACACACAAAGCTGCCTGTCCATAGCAGGGACCTCTGACCATTCCCTCTCTGCTGAGTACCACAGTCATTGTCACACACAGAAAGCCATTCATGGTGCCCTCATTCCTACAATTTTGTGTACGGCACAGCTGCCCGTGTGCAGGGCTTCTCTTTATGATGAAGCAGGCCCCAGCACGTTCCACACACCCGAGGCGCTACTTGCAACTGCCTAGTTGCTTCACAAGTCATTCAAAATTCCTCCATGTATGTTCTTCGACCCATTTATCCCAAACGCAGACTTTTTTTTTTTTTTTTACCAACAACCCACCCTCAAATTCAAACTGTAAATCACTCAGATACTCTTTTGAAATGTAGATATATGTCTCCCTCAGTACTGTCAGAGCCACAGTGTGTAAAGCTCGTTTATGTCTTCTGTCCATCTCTTCAGTAAAAGCACAGTCCAAGGATAAGATTACAGTGACTGGCACGAACTGTTATCTCAGCAGACCGTCTGCTGAACGGGCCATGAACATCAAAGCAAGGTGTTCATCTTCATTTTGAAACATTAAGGCAGAGCTCAAATTGATGACATGGTACCACCACCCCTCCCTCCCTCTGCCTCCGTCTCTTCTCCAAGCCCAGTATCTCTTCTCCAGACAGGCTACACGTGTCAAGAGAGGAGGCAATTACTCCCCCCCCCCCCCCCACTCCACCTCTCCACCCCCTTCCCTCACATCTCTCATTTCTTCTCCCCCTTCCCTATAAACACTAGCAAAACCTGAAATGTGATTCCTGTGGTGCTTCTCATAACACCACCCACCCACCCCAACAAAAAAAAAAGTAATTCCAAGGCACAGGTAGGAACACGGGATGTGTGCATTAGTGGTGTGAAAACGTACAAGAGTGCAGACATACTGTAGCAAGTACAGAGAGTGCAGAGAAAACTTGTTGCGTTGGCTGTGGGATGTCTATGAGGCCTCGCTTTTGTGTTACTATTTCCAGGGCTCCACTCTGGTATGTTTCAAAGGATGCAAAGCACCATATTAGTGGTATATTGTCAAGGATCCGAAAGGGCTCATTAACCATCACCAAGATATGATTGTTGGTATTTTGCCTCTATTTTTGTTATGAGAAGGAAATTATGTCCAATGTACTTACACTGTTTTAGACCCAAGTTTGACAGGGCTGGCTCTGGGATTTCTCAGTAGATCTCCACACAAGAGCTAACTGTGGGAATATGAAAACAAGAGGAGTTAAAAAGAAGAAGAAAGCAATGGAAACTTGGATGGGTTAATCCTGTAATAAATGAAGTGAAAGCTCAGCTGTTCTCCAGCTCCCTTTGTCTAGATTTTTTTTTTCATATTAAAACAAGTCCAGGTGGTCTGTTGTCCATGCCGGAGCTCACCGTTCGGATTTTCGTAAGTAAATAACCGGGGAGCATGGTGGCAATCAGGCATCTCTTTGTTTTGTGGCCTGGTGCAGATGTGGCAGAACCATTTTTAGCCTCACTTTCTTTCACTCACTCCCTCTCTCTACTACTTTATGGGTGGTGTAGCACAATGCAGGAAGTGTCTGGGCCGCAATACCACAAGCCCTAACTGCACAGCAAACCTAATTAAAAGGTTTTTCTTTGGTCTTCTAATCTGGAATAGCTGACCTGGAGCAGGAGGCTGCTTATCTAGCTGCGCCGTCTCTCCCTCTCAACCTTCATCCCCTCACCAACAGTATCCTACCAGCAAAAATCAGAGGCACGGCTGCTGGCACTATGCCTGCAATAGGCTTGCATCTTTGGCAAAGCGACTCAGAGGAGTAGGTGGAGGGGGCAAACATGTGAGCGGGTGTGCAGCTGAACAAACAGGTCAAGTAGCTGTGGAGCATCTGAGAGGGCCGAGTGCTTTACTTAACCGCTGCTGCCAGGACATCGCTGAGATGCTGCGGGGATCAGCAGCACGGCATCTATGGCGGAGCAGTGACAATCCACATAACTAAATGCTCTAATTCACATAAACATATAGTGGTACCTGCCCCTGGCTCATGTCTACTGTACCAGTTCAGACGAAAGCTAAAATAACATGCACCCGCTCATAAATTCACACACACACAAAGCTGTCGAATAAATGAGGACAAGAGAGGAAAAAAAATCTGCTTTGCCCCCTCATAAAAGAGTTATTATATTCAGTCATGCTTTTCATTGAGCTAAACTTATGACTAATGTACCACCACTTTTTTAATGTGCTCTGCTAGCATCATGTTCTTATAGAAATCAGATTCACTGAAATGCAAATGGACTTTTAAAGAGTTAGACATTATTTAAAATTTAATGGATCATTACATAGAAAAATAATATCAATTTTCAGCCACCAATCACATACACTAGCTCATTGATTTCATTATGAGAAACAAAACAAATGCAGGCGTAGTGAAACTCTGCACCGTGTCCCGAGAGACCTGAGGGAATAAACTGCTACAACACCACTGAAATTCTCAACTGTTTGGCTCACAGCTCCGAACATGATAAGAGCAGATCCTGATGTGGATAAAGGTGAGAGAGAAGTCTGGCTCCCATAATTCCTCAGGGGTCAGTTCTGGCCCAGTCAGACAAAGGCAGCTTCGTGTACTGTCTGGTTTTAACCCTGAGTGTGTGTGTGTGTGTGTGTTGATGTCACACACTGGCATAGAAGGGCTGTAACGGTGTTGTGGGGGGTTGGTGGCCCTGAGGTGGTGAAGGAGGGGTGATGTGGGGGTGGGGAGGTGGGGCAGCACGAGCATGGACGCTGCGTGGCTGTGATTCACTGTGACAGCACCGCTTGGCATGTGAGGACAGCAGGCCAGGCAGGCAAGGCTGCTCCCTTTGATCTTTATTTGCTCCACCGTCTGTTTTGCATTTAAGAGCCTTGCTGAGCGCGAGGCATTGGATACACCTTGAATGGCTCAGGACCCCGTCCACTTTTTAAAGACCCAGGATCCTTTTTCAAAGCTAAGGGGATCCAGGACAGAGAAGGGATGATGTTTGAAGGGGAAGGGTTTTGTGCTGAATAGAGCTGAAGGGTCCCCCAGCAACACAGATTAGCTCTGAAGAAAAAAAGAGGGCTCTGTAATAACACATAATCAAGCTAATAGAGAACGGTGTGAGTGTAGGTGAGGGGCAAAGTAACACACGTCTCCTTTTATGTGGGCCCTCAAGATCAAACCAGGGGTCAGTGGGGCTGTGGAACAAAAACAAACACACACAGCACTTCCCTGACCAATCTGCTGCTGCTGCTCCTCTTGACCTGTCAAAAACATTTTGCACATCAGTGATGTCAAAAGACTGTGACATCTTACACCTGAGAGGCAATCCAGCTGGATAATCATCAATACTATTCCACAGCCAGACACGATGCACTGACAGGGAGGCATCCCTCTCTTCAAACAGTGAATATATTTATCTTCTTGAACATCTCCATTGCACATTCCTCTCAGACGCTACAATGGCCATGATCCAGAGCCGGCAACTGGACAAACCTCTTGCCCTAGAGACTAATATGACAGACATAAATAACTGCCCTCTCTAATCAGAGCCTTTTAAAGTATATTTATGAGGAGACAATTTGACACTTTTGGTTAGGTAACGCTTTTCCACGCTTTTTAAATAAGAAAATAGCTTAAGAAAAACAACAACAAAAAAAAAAGCAAAAAACAGAAGCTCAGAAAATGAGCATTGTGTATGCGGCAGAGATGCATAGAAGAGTTTTAATAGTCACAGATGTTCCTCAAGAAACACTGAGTGCAATATTTCCCCTCTCGTGTTGAAATGTTTTACCATGCTCACAAGTGCTTCTGCAGAATACTTTCTCAACTCCAGTTATTGTCCAGCATGTAATTTACTCCCAGACTATACATTTTTGGCAGCCGATGGTTCAGATTGATATTTATGCTGCCTGTTAGGGCTTACACAAACTGCTCTCCAAATAGAAGTGCATGTCTTTTTTGGAAAAGCTACAGTTGGAATAATACGTCTCATGTCATGGAGTGCGAAAGACTAAACACAGTTGCAGAATTGTAGCAACATAGATTTTATTTACTTTTTGAGCACTGTAGACAGCTGTGCACATATTACAATTTCTATAGCTTATACCATTTTATATTAGTTGCATTTTTTTTTCAAGTAAAGAATATTTATTGAGACTGGAATTCTTAGTAGTAACTGAGTGACACAGCAAAACCAGAGAAACTGATTATCTCAACAGAAAGATCAATTTAGGCCATTTCTCCATTCAAGTACAATTCACAAGAGCACCATTTCATGGGCTTGATGCATAAATTAGTTTTTAGCTGTCATTTTTGAGCAAGAAAATACATGTCTCTGTCAATGTGACTATACAAATATAAATTTTTATCTTTAAATGATGACTAACAGTCATGTTTGGCGATGGGGTCAAATGCTGCTACCTGAGCACTTTATATATATATATGTGTGTGCGTGTGTGTGTGTATATATATATATATATATATATATATATATATACACACACACACACACACACACACACACATGTATCAGCTTCACTCTGGAAGTGCATAGCTTCCTGCTTCTAAATCATCTCTATGCCTGTCGGAGAACAGAAAGTGGTTTATAGTAGATTTTGTACATGCAATAGCTATGCATTCACATCTTTAAACAATTAAAGCAAAGCATTCTATGGCTGAAATGGTTATGAAATTCATCATGATCTAAGATGCACATTATGCTACATTATACAATACGCTGGAGGATTAACAACAACAGGCCTGCAGGGTTACATGGAAGTCAGTCTGTACAGGTTACCACTGTAAATTTTGAAATCATTATTCAACTTTCACAGCTATAAATGCTTCATTTGTAACAGATATTTTTGATTAGCAGGCGCTTCCACAAGGTGCAATCTGACATCGCTTTAAACATGAAAAGTATCTTAAGAACAAAATAAGGTCTGAACATTTGAAAATCCTAAAAGTCTGAAAATAGTCACATCTGTTCAGCGATACAAATAAAAATGAACATCCACCCTGTTTTCCTAAATCATAGCTTATATACAAAAGGAAGGATGCCACTTTTAGTTGGAAAAGAGTAACAAGGAAAAAAATGGTGCATCAAGACTAATCCAGGTGACACTGGTGAGCCTGGGGTGGGGGGATTAAGTTGGCATAGAGTACATGCTGGAGGCAGACAGTGGCAAAGGGAAGTCCTGTAAGTGCACTAAGTAGAAGCTAACACCCCTCCCTCCTTCCTGGACACCTGTTAAAACAGCTAAAGCTCATTACTTCTGGCATCAAAAAGGTAGAGGGGAGGTGAGGGTGGTGTGTGTGTGTGTGTGTGGTGGTGACAGGGTATATATTGGAGTATTGCTGAAGAAGCCCAGGAGAAGGGCGGATGCTGCTCACTCCACTACGCTCATCAGTCGACACACACCTCCTTCGATGGCCAAAGACTGTCCAGGAACAGTCCCGGGTGGTAATCTGGATATGTGTGTCTGCAGGCAATAAAAGAACACACACATGGGACACACGATGAGAAAAACATCTGCGGAAACTTTTGTATACAGAGACAAGAGGGCTACATGGGGAAAAAGGAAATGCTGGCAGGGTGTTGATCTCTGTAAAACTCACATCATATGTGGAGCAAATGTTAAAAGTTGTTGTTAAGTTGTTGATGTTAAAATGAAAGCATGCATGCTGATGGAATACAATTTTTATCCTTACATTAATTTAACAAAGTAAATTGAATTAAGAAGCAAAAATTGTGTAGATGTGTTGCTACAGATACCAAAAAGATCTGATACGAGGGGAGTCCACTTTGAAAAAACAAATAGGTTATATATATCAGATACACTTCTCTGTAAAATAGTTTTTAAAACTCTGAAAAAACTGAAAAGTTGACCACGACAACAACAATCTAATGTCAGTCTAAAGGTAAACTGCAAAATAATACTATTCACATCATCAAGTATTATGCCAGTGATCTGCACTTGTACAGATTTAATTAGTCAACACAGTGTGTTGCTGGATGATTTTACATGTCAGCACTCATGTCAATTCAACACAGCTTTAAACGACTGTTATATAATGTAACAGAAACACTTGGAGTAAGTGGAGACAGTGAACAGACTCCTTGTTTTCTGTGTTTGACAAGATACAGACAGGAGTAAGAGGAAATAGGGAAGGGGCAAACACAGCTGTGAAGACAGGAGTGATACTTCCATTAGGGGATCAAAGGTGACTGACTCACTCTGTGCCAATAATGGCTGTCATGCTCCTTCCTCTGTCTCAAGCTCTCCACGGAGACTAACACTGTCTGCAGCCTAGAGGGGGAAAGAGTCTTTCCACTTAATGACCAAACCACTGAACTGGCCTGACATCACTTCTTCATTCGCAGAAGTATCCCGACTGGACTTCTATTTGTGTAGGCCTGAACCGTGCCCCCCCTCTCTCAGCACCCCACGGGCAACTGCTGTCACTACAATGGGACAAGACCCAGACAAGGCCATGCACACATGGCAACACTCTCAGGGGCTATTACGCCTCCAGTCCCCCGTTCTGTGTTCATCTTCTCCCCTTCATCTTCTAAAGTTGAGGTTAAAGGATGGCCTTGTTTAACTGTTCTGAATGAAGGTCCATAGCTGAGTCATAATGGACTAATGGTGATATGCTAAATGTTTTCCTTTTGATGTCTGGGGGGAAGAGCTTTCCAATGTTCTTTTAAATTCCTACCACATTGAATACACAGCTGAAAATATACTACTGGGCACAATTAGCGGCTAGCCATATGACATCACATATTTTGTAAAAATGGTGACCGACAGTGACACCAACGTGCCCTTAACTTCACCCCTGCATGAAACCTTGCGCCATATGTGAGGACCTAAATTTTCGTTTCGATGTGACAGAATGGACAACATGCAGGAAGAGTTAAGGGCTTACTAAACCAAACAACTAAGTAATTACGGCACCGCAGTGCTAAGGGCATCGCATGTCTTTCTCAAGATGTGGCGCTTGTTCATAACTTCAGGTTACAGGGACAGTAGTGAGGATGAGTCGTTCTTTGGGCTGAGAAGTCACACAACAGATGTCCTAACACTTCTGTGACACCACACAGTCTGGTCCGCATCAGACAAATAACACTGTAACCTCTTGTGTAAACACTAAATAACTTATTCATACAGTTCTTTTTTGGGAAAGGGCAACTTTTTGGTTATTCCAGAAGGTGACAGTAGCCACAGAGGGTTTATTACGTTTTCATCATCTGACAATTTTGTGATTTTAATATTGTCTGGTTGCAATGTCCACCACCACATCTCCTTCACAATGCACTGCATCATCACTTGTGTTCCAGTTTAGTAGCTTAATGAATCTTTGTTTACAGAAGCAGTGTAAACTAATTATAAAATCAGCAGGGTAGAAATAATATAGGATTATATGATTGCGGGGCAAGATAAACAGGAAAAAAAAAATGAAGACACGCAAACCTACAGGGAGCCTGTTGTCAGCTTGTTACCAAGTGATTGAAGTGACCACATGACAGGACTGAGGCTGAGTCAAAACATAACGTGAAAAACACAGTTCCATTGTATCTTTTGGAGAAAAACAACATTCTTTGGTGATATGAATGTGTTTAGGAGCTAGAGAAGCCACACATTAACACCACAGTGCAGGCCAAAGGATAATTTTAGCTCTATGACTATGCTGCTGTTTTTTTGTTGTGGTTCGGACATTCTTTTCTTTTAAAATTTAAAAATAAAGAAAACAATCATATGCTATTTATTCTCCACACGAGATGGATAATAAAAACGAAATGTACCATAATAAAAAGCATTTATCGTGTAATATACAAAGCAGACGAAAAGCAGGAGGTCTGAATTGCATGCCATTTGATTGTCTCTGGCCTTACACAATTTGAACAGCAAAAGCTTTATAGTGGTAATGATGTCCAGGAGGAGGAACTGAGCCATGGTGGTATCACAGAGGACCCTACACTTCTCTTTCATCTGTCCAATCATGACAAACAATAGTCGTTAACAGGGTCAAAAGCGTCAGAAAACCTGACTTGATGCTCTGATGCCCCATCCAGTTCAGACACAGGTGAGTGTCTGACTAAAACCAGATGCTCTACCTCTGAAGCGCATCTGCGTTATAACTGTTTTACAGTCTGATGTCAAAAGGATTAGGATACAGACTCAACGTTCCCTAGAAACAAGATGTGATTGAAAGGTAAGAAAAACCTGGGAAGAGATGCCAGTACAGTGTCTGAGAAACTGGCCTGACATCCAACACATTTCACATTTCGGGCTGAGAAACAGTGATGCTGTGGATTAATAGTTTGTCAGAAAAAGTATATATATATATATATATATATATATATGACACAAAAACTCAGTGTCTTTTTTGGGATAATCTTTTATTTGAGAACTAAAATTTTGAGAAAAATTGAAGCTGACCTCTGTCCTAAATTCTGCTACTGTGTCTGTGTATCAGCCCTTTTATGTTCTTATCACAGAAAAGCACTGGAAGATAGACTTCGACTGGCTGGTTAGAAACGCCCAGTAGGATCCTAATAGGAATGGAAGGAATGTCTGTGGAATAGCAGCTGAGACAGTGAGTGGATGGCTCTCTGCAATTTCTGCAACTCAATGCGCTAGAAAATTTGTCTGTGCTTAAATGAGGATGAATAATTCAGGCAACATATCAAAGTGCAATAGAAACATTAATCCTTCTGAGGTTTTGTTCTGCAAGTGTTTATGAAAATTTATTAAGCACTGCCTGTTCTGCTGTCGTCTGGTCACCAGCAGCATCCCTCATCTGTGAGAGCAAACAATTGCAAGATGACAAAGACTTGAAATCTTCTCAAGAGGAATGAACTTAACAGTTTTGTTTATCTCCAAAAAATCTGCCCATGTGCCACCTCCTGGGCCTTCATGTCACACAGACTACTTTCTAAACTGAGTTTACAGACAGCAGACATCATGACTGCATCATGGTTGCATTAAGGCTCCCATCTGTGACTTTTTGAACTTCACCAGATTGGAGGGAAAACAGATGCTCTCCTATGGCATCTCCTCAGTGGACGATATGTTGGCAGCGAGTGGGGCCTACTCTGGGCCCAGCTGGGGAGCAATGGAAACCTTGTTTTGCACCCAGTCTGGAGAATTGAAGGACAGAGGAGCCAGATTCTCTGGTATGCAGATGGTGAGAGCCACAGAGGCACGCAGGGGATTCAGCTACACAACTAGCTGCTCGGCCTCTGACAGACTAGTGAGAGGTTCAGTGGAGGCAGCTGTGTTCTTTGCCTGTGCTCTCCAATATCACTGTGTCACCAATGGCCCCCAAGAGGAAGTGGATACTCTGCCCCAGGAGATCTAGAAACCACTACTGACAGATGATATTCTTGGATCTGCACCCGCTGGGCACATTCATTTTATAAAGAACACTGTGCGTACACATCTTGATGAAGTGATGCTGAGCGACTAGCGCACTATGTTACGTTTTAAAAGGTGCTTACATTATTGCTTCTGTGTTGCTCAGAGCCCAGATGTTTCTGCAGTTTCAGTTTTAAGGCAAAGTACTATAGATTGCTGTTCTGCTCCTCCTTAGCTTATTTCTGTGAGCCTGTGGATAGAGCAGCTTGAGCCTCAGTGTCAAAAGAAAAATTTGCAGAATGGAAGAATACAGAATTCTTCTAATGACTCGATCCAAACTGTCCTACTGTGTTTAATATCTCTAAATCATCTGCTATTTTTAGGGTTATTATTTTAGTTATTTCTATGTGTCTTTTGATTATTAGCACATATATACTACTGTACTGCATTTTTCAGAGCCAATCATAAATGGTGTTGAATGTCCACAGTGAGGCTCACTGTTGGCAATAGCTTTTTCAGGAAGAACTTTAACAACAGTAGAAACTGATATTATAGGCTTATGTCTGATAAGTATCCCCCCTACTAATGCCTGCTAATCCCCCAAAAATATATAGATTATATAAGAATGTAAACAAAATAAAACCTTACAAACAAAAGTGATGTTTGCTGAAAGTGGCCCTGAACTGTATACAGTTCACTGTGCTCTCTTCACCACTTTACATTGGCACAGGCGTGAAAGGAGAGCTTGCATGCTCACATTCCACCACAAAGCCCAATACACAGAGCACATCTGACAAATATGCAGATTGATACAGATATCCCCAGTGGTACATGACTTTCAGTAAACTTTATGGTACTTCAGGACCAGGTAGGGCCAGAGAGGGGGAGTGACGAGAGAGATGGACCATGAGACAGAAAAAAGAATGGGTGAGGGGGCGGGCGGGTGGGATTGGAGGGCAAAGACTTTGAAATCTGAACCAGGCTTGAACAACAGTGCCCTCTCTTCATACGGAGTGACAGCGATACATTAGCCAAACAAATCAGGCTGAGCTGAGACTCCACTTAGAGGCAGGAGACAAGAGCATTAAGCCCCTTATGCTTAAGAAGACGCACAGTCTGCTTCATATCACACACTTCATGTTGTTAGAAATTTCACTAATATTCTTCTTAGTGAGGAATGTAATTGTAAAAACCTAAAAGGGCTCCCCACAATGCAAAATCTGAGATCACCAGCAGACCACATGCAAAAAAAGACCACAGTCACAGGTGGCGCAGGGCAAAACTTCTTGCCAACATCCACAGGGACCTGTGGTTTGGCACAAATATACATCGACACAAAAACCTTCACTATTTTGTGACGTATTTAGTCCATGTTGCTCCACTAACAGTTCCTGCTGATTGGGCATAACAAGTGAGACAGTGTGAACTATTTACTTAGTGTTTACCATTGCAACCTGGAATATAATTCACTGGTAAGAGGTTAAAAGCAGCAGCTATATTCTGTGTAACTGACAGTCAATTATCTCTACAGTACATACCCTCACAGTGTCAGCAACAGAAGAGTTAGAAGATATAAGACTTGCAGTTTGACAGGACTTTGACGTTCTAAATTGGCATAGACAAGTATCTAAATCTCTTATGTAATAGGTGAAGAAAGACAGAGTAAGTCATCATCCAGATTCATTCTTGGCACCAAACATTGGCAGTGACTACCAGTCAAATCAACATTAACTGAGCTCTGAACTAAGTTGAATACAACAGTTACCACAAAACTGGGTTCAGAGGAAGAAAAAAAAAATGATTAGGCTGATAAATTACAAGTTACATTTTGTACAGAATTGAGTACAACAGATGTACAACAGTACTTTATTTCAGTACTGTTAGCATCTGTTATACTTAATTACATGAAATTACATAATGTATTTTTCATTCAAAAATTTTTCCAATGTGGTACTGGTCCAGATAAAAATGACATTTGTTTGCCAAAACAGGTGATCTGTTCAATATCTCATACATCCTAATTTGATAAATTGAATATAATTTTGTAAAATCTTGATAGCATTTACAAATCTATCACATTACTTGCTTATAGTTTTCTTACACAGGAGTTTTCTTGAATAATGTTTCAATTAACAATATATATCCTGTAAAGGAAAGTGTTAAACAGTCTTTCATGAAAAAAAAAAAAAAAGACAAATCTCTTGCTTTATCAACAAGGTAAATATGGAGACAAAAAAAAGAACATAAAAAACCTTAATTTCCATGCTACTGACACTGCTCAGTGACGCATATTTATTATACAAAACATTGTTACCGGATAGAAAGGATGGTTATATTCTGGTATCACTTAAGTGTATTTTGTAGTTCTGTTTGGGAAGCTCACCTTTGCTTTGCTATCTTGGGCAGACATGTAGCCAACACACATGCTCTCTGTGGTGTGACTCCATAGAAACTCCACTGTGAAAATATGGGGATAAAAAAAGTTAATCACAAAATAAAAATTAATCAAAAAGCAACTACTAAACACACATGAATAGAAATGTGATGGTATGAGTGGGGGCAGAGGGCAGGGTGCGGAGAGAACAGATTATGCTACTTAACTCAAGTTCAGTCACAAAATAAACAGAAAACAACACACTTTCCATCTGCCAGAGGAAAAGGTTTGGCAGGTGACTCAGCGTGTTTAACTGCAGTAAACACTGAGCATGCCCATTATTATGACAATATAGGGTTTGGTTTGCACTCATGACATAGCTGCAGTGGAAGGCGAAACTTGTGAGTTGGATTATAAACTCAATTACTGCACCGAAAGGATGTGGTCGACATACTGTTTATTCTCGTAAATCAACACAGGGCCGTTTGCAGTCAACAGTAATCTGAGGTAGTCCACAAGGCTCCTTAAACAGCATCAAACAGGGCCTGTACATCACTGAGTAGTAGCGGTACTTCGGAACATTTTATTATTCAAGCTGACATAATGTATAAATATAAATAGCACTTCACTTCACATTTGCCATCATTTTATATTTGAAATCAAGATGTCATTCCCTCTTACACCAGAGAAACATCTGCTCCCCTTTGTCAGTGAACTTGAACTCTTCCTCTTGTTTCTTTGCAACTGGAGGGTTTGATGTACATCAGGTTAAACTTAACAAAAAGGCCAAAGGACGAAGATAAAATCCACTTGCATGTTATATGGCCTAAGAATAGACAGAACTCAAATTCCATGATGGTAACTTTGCAAAGTGAAGGAGCTGCAGGTAGAGAAACCAGATCCTCCAATACAATCAGCCAAACTAGGCAGTATTCAGAAAGCTTCTACTTGTCTGAAGATTAGCGGTTGAATCCATAGTGGGAGGTCTCTGTTTGAATCTGAGATGAAGGGTGCGAAACCAGAGCCTGATTGTGCAAGTTAAAACAGAGACCACCCGCCAGGAAAGCCACAGTACGTCCTCCCCCTCCTCCCAACTATCTGAAGATGGATTTTTGAATATTAACAAAATCTCTGCTTACTGTGATTTGTAGCATAGAGGTTTGAGTGTGATCTGGCTTGAAGTGATTAATGTCTCACCCAGTATACCCTGAATATTTTGAGATGGCTGAGCTTCCACACATCTGCAGCACCGCAAGACAATTACTCCACCCAAAACACGATCTTCACTGGCCAGAAAGGGGGAGCCTGGACACACAAAGAAAAATACATACTTGTGATGACTAAGAACGGGAAAAAAAGATGGTAAAAATGACACGTTCCTCTTCAATCAATAAAAGCTCTTGTGCCCTTTTGGTTCTCCACTCTGAAGACATCGAACCAAGGATAACACATGAAAAGACTAGACAAAACACAGCCCTATAAATCAAATGAAGGTGAGCTATGGGAACAAAAATCGTTCCATTCAACTTGTTTGCCATTTTACCCAAGTTAAACAACTGAAAGCAATTATTCTGTCCTGATGTATTTATTTTATTTTACAGACAGTTCAATAAAAATATTTCACTCAATTTGTATGGACAGGTTTTAGCGCATAATAGGTTAATGACAGGTAGTGTCATTTCTGACTCCACACACTGTGTACACTACTGTAACACAATATTTCTTTCAAAGAGAAACATCCAGCTGTATAACTCTCAGACTTTTAAGCTTATAAAAAACAAACAGAAAAATGCACTGTGACGAATGAGACCCTTTCTTGCTCCCGGACTAAACTTGAGAGGAGGCAAACTTGAATGAGGTGTTGTGTATACAAAAAACTTGGCCGATTAGTGCGAGCAATAAAAGAAAAGAGGGCTTGGTTTGGAAAATAACAAACTAAAAACAGCTACAGCATGTTTTGAAATGACTCCTCACAGCAACAAGTAAAAGAAAAACAGGACCAATTGATGAAAATATTGTTGTGTCTGCATGCCATTGTTTCTTTGTTGCATTTCCATGTTGTAATGTTCCCTTCACTCTATAAAACACTTTTTTTTGAGTGAAGCTTGGACAACATTCACACAAAATCCTGGTATTTGTTCTACATTTTACAAAGGCTCTTAACTTTCTTTTGTTTAGCATTCCGTAATAACACTGACATACGCTCACCACACACTTTTTTGGGAACATCACACTAATATGGGGTAGTTCCTCGCCTTGCTCTGAACATGGCTTCAGTCTTTGTGGCACTGATTCCACAAGATGTTTGCAACATTTTTTTTTCTTTTTGAGATTCTTCGCCATGTTGACGTGATTGCATCACATAATTTCTGCAGATTTGTCAGCTGCACATTGATGCTGCCAATGTCCTGTTTTACTTCAACCTAAACGCTCCATTACAGATACAGATTCAAATCTGGCAACAACTCTGAAGTACACTGAATGTTTCTGAAATCAGTTGGAGATGATTGTGATGTTTACTGTCCTGCTGGAGGCAGCCTTTGAAAGATGATAGTTTGTGGTGATAACAGGATGCATATGCTCAGCAGCAGTGCTCAGGTCAGCTGTGGCGTTCAAACTACGATTGGCTGATATTAACCTCCACACACCACCTCCTCCAACCTGGCCTGTCCACAATGACAGGTTGGGTCCGTGGATTCATGCTGTTAACATCTAATTCTGCCCTTACAATTTGTTGCCTCAGTATAAATCCAGTTTGATCGGACCAGGCTACATTTTGCCAGTCGTCTAATGTACAGTATTAGTGAGCCTGTGCCCACCACAGTGTTAGATTTCTCTTCTTGGCTGACTGAAGTGGAACCCAACATGGTTTTCACATCCACCTCAAGGTCGGATGTCTTGCACATTCTGAAATGCTTTTTTGTTGAAGTGGTCATCTAAGTTACTGTATCATTTCTGTCAGCATCAGTGAGTGTGGCCATTCTCTGCTGACATCTCTCCTCAATAAGAAGTTTCCATCCACAAAACTACAATTCGCCAGATATTTGTTGTTTTTCCACACTAACTCCCAGGAGATCGGCAGTTTCAGAAATACTCAAACCAGCCTGTCTGGCACCAACAATCATTCCATGGTCAAAATCACTCAGATCAAATTTTTCATTCCCCATTATGGTGTTTGATATGATGCTGAAACTCTCTTGTATCTTGTATCTGCAGGTTTTTACTCAATACACTGCTGCCACACGATTGGCTGATTGGATAATTACATGGTGTTCCTAATAAAGTGCTCTATGACTGTTTTTGCCTGTTGTAAACATGAGGGCAGGGTGAGTGAGGGGCTTCCACATCACAGACATTCTGGCAGGCAGGATGTATGCATGCTTCATGCTTTGTGTAACTTGATGTACACCTTGAAAGGGAACAACAGAAGAATTAACTTCATATTGACTTCATTCAGTCCGTCCAAATGTCTTGGCGTTACAGATGTCCATGACAAAGTTAAACTGGGTCGGACTTCTAAAGGAGGCCAGGAGAAGGCAGAAACCGCCACATGTTTCCACATGTCCTCTGCTGTCTTCTCTGAGCTATAACAGTGGTCATTGACAGGCGCAGCAAACATAGTTAACAAGACTTTCTAAATCTGACCACTTCTAAGAAAATTGCAAAAAAATTACATCTTCACATGAACTTTCAACAAACCAATTATGTCTTCCAAAATTATCTGTGGCTGTCAGCTATGATGTGTGGAACATTTGAAGGCCCTGTTTAAACAGTAAAAACGATCCATAAATCAAAAGCCATCTCTTCTGATTCTATTATTTCCAATGTTTCCAGTTGTTAGCTCATTCCTTAGGTTATGCAACATCTGTTTGTTAGTTTTAGTCTCTCTGAGCAAACTGTGTTTCTTGAAAAAAAAAGTTCTTGGCTGACAAATCTGTGTATATGGAATGGGGTGGGAATGAGGCTACATGTGGTTGACTTACTGATGAACTTGTTTTGCATAGCCTCCAGCAGTGCTTGGTGGGCATCTTCAGACTGCATGGCAGCAGAACATTCCCGTGCCAGCATGGTGCGAATCAGATGCTCTCCGCAGCCTGGCAAAAGACACACAGACTCAGCTGAAACACTAACATTGATTTGTATTAACTCATTTCTTTATTGCAAGCATGCATGCTTCAAACAGAAGTGCACAAAGTCTCCAGTGAGTTAACATTATAAATCATGTACTACAAACCATTTACGCCTAAGAATCCAAACCACATAAAAATCTGACCCTTAAAATATTATTTGTGCGTGGTATCAATCAAATTTTGATGTTTCACATCTTGCTCTTCAAGTGAATCTTGAGGAGATCAATATGTACAAGCACTTCTCATTACCCTTTGTCACACCAGCTTTGATATTCAAAACCTATGAAAAACATTTTGTTCTTCATTTTGTTCTTAAGTCACGTAATGGAAAATACTTAGCTTTTTCAGCTAACACGTCAACATTTTGTGCTACTGCAGTCATTCTGGGAAGTCCTTCTTGGTGTGATTAAGATTAATATCTCAGGTAAAGTTGACAGGCACTTGGGGCTTATAAGTACAGCTGCCTTGCTCCAGGGCACACTGGAAGTAATTGGTAAAGAAGGGTTTTGAGTTTCTCGTTGAGTTTCTTTGCCCAGATTCCCAGCTGGTCGGGGAATATGAGTCAGAAACCAGCCAGCATTATTTCCACTTCTGTAAACTCTGTGCTCTTGTTGGCTCACTGTGTAATGGCAGTACAGACATGCATACCTGCAACATGTATCACCATCACCATCACCATTATTCATCCACCAATTTATGTTAATAGGTTTTTAATTACACGTTAGCATAATGAATTTTTTTTAAACATTATTTTCCCAACTAGACTTAAATGGCTAAATACCAAAAATATTATTTATTTAAATGTGATGGGCAAACGGTAAGAAAATATTTTTACAGTATTAGTGGGAAATACAAATGATAGGATGCCAAATGAAGACCAACAATTTCATTTAAACATCTCTCACAGTAGACAAGATCAAAACTGCACTGCAGAAGATTTTGTTAAGTTGTATGTGAAGATTTTATTCGTGCCAAAATATAATTCACTGATTTCATTCAAATAAAATAAAATGAGTGCCAGCAGAGTCTGCTCCATCAGACTCAAACTGGCATCTGTCTGATGCTCTTCAGTTATGCTGCATGTGTTGAACAGAAAAATCCAAGGACAGAAGTAAAGCATTTTGTTTAGTGTTTAAGTGAACTGGGAAAAATAAAAAAACACCAACAGCTTGTTTAAATGTCTCACCTCGCCCTCTACCACTTCAAGTCAAAACATAGCAGGTGTTTTTTTTTTTTTTTTTTATAATCTTAGATAATATACCACACACTGCTTGAAGGGCAAACATTACAACCAATACCATACTGTTGCTTAGTCAGTGACAGATATGGAATGTATGCTTAGAAAATGATCTTTCTGAAATATAAACTGTGCTCATACTCTGGAAAAAGACAAGAGATCTAAGAGTGAAAACAAAACACATCTGGCAAAAGCTCCTGTGAAAACCCATAAAGACTTAAGAATATAGCCTTGTTGTTTCTGTAAACACAAATGAAGGCCCTATAAAATATCAGGTAACTACAACAAAACAGAATGCAGGTCGGTAACTGTGGAGACCAGATGCCTGGAGCAATTTGAAGTTCTTTTTTTAATGAGAGCAGAATGTCAGATTGGCCCAGTACTGAGCCATTTGTACTGTGTTTACCATAACCCACTCTGTCCCCGGGGAACTGGACATTATGGCAGCACAAACACATTTGAACTGTAGCTGCATTGAGAAGCCAAGACTTAAAGCACCAGTGCAACAGAAGAGAAATGTAAAGAGGCCAATGAAACAGCGATTCAGTACGTGACAGTCAACAGGGCTAAGAGTAAACAGTGAAGTTCATGAGCTGTTCTCTCTCTGGCCACAGCAAAGAAAAGACCAGACGAAGCAGTCAACGCATATAAAAAACAAAGAGCCACATGAGCTACAGATTGCAAAGCAGACCAGACTGAGGGGTGGACGTGAGGGTGGACAGATGGGCAAAGTGGTGGTGAGGCCAAGGAGAGAAAAGAGTGACATATAGGGTGAGGATCATACTCTTCATGTCAGAATGAAAATGATTGTTTTTCTGTTTCTTTTGATGGGAATGCCTTTCATGTTAGGAAATTAAAAACAGGTGTTGCACTGGAACACACATTATGTTCCCCATAAGGAAATCTTTTTTTTACTAACATCAAAGGCAAAGCCACAATATAGGAAGACAGGATGGGGTGAAAATACATACAGAGCAAATACCTACACTTCAGCTGCTCTAATAACTGATGAACAGTAAATTATTACCATCATGGTCTCACACAGCTTCTTTAATGTAATAAACACAGTAAACTACTTATCACCTTTAAGATGCAGACGACAAGACAGTGACAGACTTTTTTTTTATAACAAATTAGCATCTTGCATGATCAAAGATGCAGATGTGCAGAATGAAATTATTTAGTATAACTGTTTTTATTGTTGCACAAGCCAGAATTTGTCATTGATCATCATAAAAACACACAAGCTTTATGGCGTAAAATGATGGCTATATTAGCGGTCCAAGTACATATGACTCAAACTTCAGCCTGTCTGCTCAAATCAGTTCATCTGCACCCAGATGAATTTTGGCTTCAGATCCACATCAAAAGGTTTTAATTTACCCTCGAAGCCATGTCTCAGACATCAACACTTCTTGAAGAAGTGGGATAATATTCTGTAGCCTCTGCAACTCACATACAAAACAAAAGCTCACTACCAGAAATATTGCTTTCAGCAATAAGAGACAAGGCCTTTCATTTTTGGAAACAGTAGAGCACCAGCGTGTGTATATATATATATATATATATATATATATATATATATATGTGTGTGTGTGTGTGTGTGTGTGTGTGTGTGTTCACAAAGTAACTTGTGTTTGAAATGGCATACTGGTCCTGAAGGCAAATGACATCTCTGTCCAATTGACTCTCTGCATTAATTTAAACAACAAAGAGCCCAGAAAATACCCTTCATACTTCTGTGTGCTGTCAGGAGAAGATGGGTGAAACTTGGAGGGTGGCTGTTGTTGTTTACTTTACATGCAGACTGGTAAACACTGAGGCTTTTTTACAACACAAAGCCATTAGTGGAAAGAAAAGTTAACTTTCTGTGGACAAATTGGTGCAATAAAAACAAGGGTTTAGTCAGTACAACATATTGTCTTTTCTCCTGCCTTTCGTATGAGTGATGACACTGGTCTAACCATTAAGATGAACATCTTATAGGATGCTGACAACTGAAAAGTGACACATCCTCTTACTCTATTAAGCCTGTTAAATCATCCAAGCTGAGGTTATATTAAGTATATACAGTGATCCCTCGCCATATTGCGCTTCACCTCTCGTGGCTTCAATATATAAAAGGTTTTATTACTATGTATGTAAATTTATATTGTGGGTGTCCTCACTACATCACAATCGATTCTGCTGCCTTTTTATTTTTTTAGATTTTAATTATTTTTGTGGTAAAATAAGAAATTTCTGGCCATACTATAAATAACAAGCATGGGAAAGGTTTATAATAGTGTGGGGAGGATTTATAAAGCCTTAAAAAATATATATATATATATATATATATATATATATATATGGTTACTACTCCCGTGATAGATGAGGGACCACTGTATATCACTATTAACATTAAATAAATGTTTTGAGCTGCTTTACTATAGATTATTTTGTGCTGAATTGGTTGGAAACTGTCTTATTTCCTCTGGAAATCTCAGAAGCTGCAACACAGACTTAGACAGACAAGTTAAAGTATCCTCTGATGTTGTTCCATTGTCATTGCTGCAGTTGTGAATGTTTTTAATTTTTGCAGAAAGACTAACATGTATGAGATTATACTATGTATTCCTGGGACTTCATCTTCTTTTATAGATGTCATTTGTCTATCCTTGAATATACTTTGTATTGTTCTGCGTCATGAATGTTGAATGACAACATCTAGGGTAGCCATGGCTACCTAAAGAGCTCTGTGAGAAATCACTGACTGGTTTTATCACATTGTAAAACCTTAAATCTTGATGACCACTACTAATCACAATGGAAATCCAGCTAGATTGCCAGTTTGAGTAGTTCAGCTGTCCACCTCTGCATGGAAAGAAACAATAGCAACTGCTGACTTCCTTCCACTCCTCCTCCTCCTTCCTGGAGCTGACACTGCAGACGCAGCACAACCAGAGAAAGGGAGGGAGGAAGACAATGTGTGTATGTGACAGGTGACAGCTATAAATCATTACCATGGCCCAAGTGTCTGGGGCGGGGGTAGTGAGATGTGTGTAAAAGTCTGTCTACAAATGAAAGAAGAGGCACTGCAGGCATCTATGCACATACTGCACTTGATATAGAGTTAAATATTAATTATTAGTTAAAGAAGATAGTGCTGCAATAAAAGCTCATTAAAAGTTCAGCCCTTCGTTTTTAAATTTTACATAGGCAGAACCATATTGTTAAATGTCTTTTTCAAACAAAACATCCGTTAATTGTAAACTGCTGTAAATGCTACCCAGCTGCAGCAGAAAACAGAACAATATGCTTTAAAATCTGCATCAGGTTTTGATTCATACACTCAAAAACTGCTCATATATGCTGATATATTTAATTACATTTAGATTTAAGGCTCCTCATATTGGTAGAATTAGTGATTGTGCATAGTTATGTTATAATATGTTCCATGCAAAGTAAAAATCTGGAGGCATCGCATCTTGATGTTGTGACATTACATAAATAATGTAAATTTAACAAAAGCCGATGGTGATCTGTAGATTTTTCCGGAGAACATTCTGTACATTCTTTTTTTAATATCTTTTAACTGGAAACACTAAATACTTATTGCAAAGCACTGTGAGTTTTGCATTTTTCATGTGCAATATACAGAATCAAACAAGATCTGAAACCAAGACGACTGCACTTGAGGTTTGCAAATGCACCATCTCTCCTGCACTCCCAGCGGTTCTCCTTCTATCACCTCCTTCTATCCACAGCAGGTGTCCTATGTCAAATGTCATAGCAAATCCAAAGAGCTTTGCAATGCACCTGGCACGCAGCTGACTAACAGAGAGAGCAGGGAGTGATGACTCAATCAACCGAGGAAGTGACTGATGAGAATCACACAGCAGGAATGGTTGGAGGTCATTGGAAAGTATTATCAAGCTTTTTGAAGCTTGACTCATGGGGGCCTAAATAATGAGCCCACATCAAAAAAAGAAATAAATAAAAAAAATCAGCATCTGATTCATATAATCTCCAAAACAAAAAGGCAGAGAGAGAGAGTGCTGCAGTATACCTGAGGTACTCACTGCTGTAGAGTAAGGGTTCATGTTACACGCATTTTCAGCCCAGCAGCCGCATCCATAATGAGCAGCCTGAGAATAGGGAGAGCATGAAGACATTTTAGATACAATACTGTTAGGTGGTTATTTCAGTGTAAACATTATAAATTCTGAAACAATAACCTAGAGAAGGACATGCTCATACACAAATAAAACATTTAAAACATACACTAAAGGTAAATGTACGTTTCCACCTCATTAAATGCACTAGAAGCCAATGTGATTTTTACCATTTCACCACTTGATTGCTCTGATCTTTCAGGCTTTCATGTTTTTTAACATTATAGTGTTAATGAGGTTAAGGTAGTAAATCCCATTGGTTTATTCATTCTGCTCAGCCACTATTGTTAAGCTGCTGATGTTTTCCTAGTTAAACTGCTGTTAATGCTAACTCATACCTTCCTGCAGCTGCCTCAAAGTAAATGCTTTCAGTAAGGACATGGAGATGATCAGAGTGGATTTTACTGAAGTGGCAACATGGAGAGGTGGCAAAAGTTTCAGTTAATGACATCAAACGGAAGCAATGTTACATGAACACAGCAAAGACATAAATAAAGCTGGAGAGCTTCCTTGGTAACAGCTGCTCACTGGCTGCTCTTATTTGCTGTTTTTAGTGCCACTTAAGCTACACTAATACGTTAATTTTTGGCCACTAGAAGGCGTACAAAACTCCAAAACATGCAGCCCTGGCACATTATCACCTTATTACATTGTTAGTGGTTAATGTGCTGGCAAGAAATTGCCTGTTTACACATCAAGCAGACACAATCCCTTCACTGGCATTGTGTTAATTGCCATTTGAGGACACTAATCTACACAGCAAGTTTTTTTTTTTTTTTTTTGATGTTTGTCACTCGCTTGTGTCACGGAACAAATATCTTTTCATTTCATCAAATTTATCAGTCCACTCTGAACCCAAGAATTACATGACACTTCAAAACGAATATTTATTTGTGACCTCAGTCTATTCATTATTTTTTCCTCTTGAAAGCTTAGTAGAGAGTAACCTCTATAGACAGCTGTTCAGATTTGCACAAATCTCCTGCTGTTTACATCTTGTGAACTTGTCACTCACCAGTAAGAACAATATACTGTTGTTCATTTTGGTCGATTGCTAATCTGTTAAGCAGATAAAGACAGGGATAGAGAAAAAAAAGGAGAAGAGGGTTTGACTACCTGGCCAACCCTGCCAGAATGTTTCATGGCCAGACCTCCACTGGACACTGCTGCAGCTACATTCCCCTCCAGGTCTACCACCACGGCTCCCACTGTGTCCAGACACCCTGAACCGTTTTCCTACATCACAGTAAGTAGATTAGTCACATGAACATCAAAAAAAAATGATTTTCAAAAATAAGAAAATGTTCCTGAAGTAGGAATTAATGTTAAATGGAAGAGTTGAAATCCAAACATACACATTCTGATGACTGTTACCTTTAACTGAGTCACCTTTAACTGAGGTCATTTCCACAGTTAATATGGTGCATGAATTTATGAATCGTTCTTACTTATCCTTCATATTTCATTAAAAAAACATGCCTTTGTTATTTCAATCAGCTGTTCTCCCTCCCTGATTGCAGTTTGCTTTGGAAGTGACTTGTTTGTGAACCATCATGACTAAGGCTTCATGATAAATTCACTGCAAAGTAAATGTTCAAAATGGCATCATGATACATGATCAAGAGTTCCACTCCTCCACACAAACTTCATTGAACCTTGGAATAAAATGGCAGAAAGAAAAAGACAACAGCATTTCTCTCTTAAATAAACCCCTTCTCCGGGCCTTTTGAGGCCAAAAGAACCTGAGCCAGCTATTTCAAAATACAACAAAGACTTTCTTGTCACTCCTTATCAGTATCCTTAAATGAAAAAATCCACAATAAATAATAACTTTAAAACTTAAGGGCATCTTTGGAATTATAATGATATGGTTCAGGTTTTTCTAAATAGGACTGCAATGATACACCATCATGAGACAGGTGCCTATAGTAGACTGAAAAAAACAGAATGGAAAGATTTTATTGCTTGGCAAAATGACAGACGCATAAAAAGAACACAGTGTATGAAAATTAAGACCAGATTTGCTACAATGAGGTTTTCTGTTGAATGCAAAAGACCCTAAAAACCATTCTTGATACAAAAATTGGTTATTTCCTCATAACTGACTTTATATATTAATAGCAGAAATAACTGCAAAATAAGGTTCATAGCAAAGTTTTATAAAATAGCCTAAAACACTGAACATGGCATTTATGTGAACAGTCAGTCTAAATATCAATCCACATCAATGGTAACTTAACTGCACAAATGTACACATATTAATCTGTAAAAAGTCAAGCAGCTTTTGTAAACATGTACGAGACTAATGAGAAGTCGAACTTTAAACTCTAATTAGGTGAACTAACCCTTTGAGACACAAATCAGTCATATATCGCTTGAACATGCCTGAGTCAACAAACAGTCTTTTTTAGCTGTTAGTCTTTCTTTTCACAGACATATCATTAATATTGAGGATTGATGTACCTGAACTAAACAAACTACGATGGTGTTCAAAAATAGATCCAGTGAAGCATTACAGGCTGTGGACGTTTACATGTTTTACTCCATTTAACACAACTTACATCTGAACCAAGATAAACTGTCCAACCCTCTCCGAGCTCCGCTGCCATTGCGAGTGACTTGAGAACAGAAACAGTTTGCTCTCAGCTTCTTTCAGCTCAGCTCACCATCACGCCACTCTCCAGTTGTGCTGCTCAAGGCTCTGTAACTTTGCACTACCTCTTGTCAACACTTTAATTGTTTCTTGGAAGCATCTGTGAAACCCAGTAATGCCATTTCATTTGATGACCCTCTGAGAATGTGAGATCATAACACTTGGGGAGAGCCATCTGATTCCTTTCTTGTATTAAATGTCATATCCTTCTTGATGTGTCCCGCCTTATTAAATTCAGTTTGATGCCATTATTTTTTCATGGAAAACAAATGTGCCAAATGTTTTGCAATCCTGATAAAACTGACTTAATGACTACATCACTTTCATCGCCAATAATGACCTCGACAGAAGATTTACAAAGGTAATTGAGGGCAGCAATAGCAAGAGTCAAACGTATTAAGTGAGACAGACACAGACATGTTTTTAGTCATTTTTGGTAAGATGTGATGAATTTTTATGCTGTCCCTTCTTACCATTCTAAATTGTGGTTTGTGCAGATAGAGGTGGGTCCGTTCTGAAAAAGTAATTGTCCTTACTGTTAACGTAATACTCACATTTTCACTTGATTGTCGCCTTTTCTTTGACTGATTATGTCCTGTCTCCATTTTCTCTGCCAGCTCCATCTTACGCTTGTTCCTCTTGTACGCAGATAAACTGAACTCTGTGTGCGACAAAACACTCTCTGTCTACTGGAACCCCCTAAGTTGATGTTTTTTTTTTTTTTTTTAAAGACAGTGTTTTGGTTCAGTTTTGCATCTACAGAAAATGTATTTCTTAGATGAGAAGTATATCTGAATCAATAATTTCAAATAATATCAATAATATCTCAATTAATAATACTCACTGGTAGCCATTTTCTCAGAAGGGCATGGTGGTATTCCATGGCTAACGGCCCAATCATGTGCTCCTCTGCCCACTAAAAAACTGACAAAATAAAAAAAAATTAACAGGTAGATACAGATGCATTAATATGGCATGAATTAATAACCATGATAATCACCAGGGTGGTATTCTGCCAGCTGATAGTTTCCCTTTCTGTGCTTCACTCAGTAGGCGGTTTGCAACTAAGACTGGGTTCTTAATACCTGAAGGAAAAGTCAGAGTCATGAACACTGGCAGTTTATTTCATGAGATTTTGTTACAGTGTAAAAAAAAATAATAAATAAATAAATCAGGAAATCAATCTTTGCAAACTCAAATTCAATTATACTTTAGTCATGTCAATATGGGCAAACAATGGATTTTAAATCTGAAAAACTGGAATTTCCAAAAGTTGGACTAAATGTTAAATGTCAACATTCACTATTGATCATCCTCTTGGTATAAAGCAGTTTCGCCCTTCACTGTAAGTACATTGTAAGATTGCCAACAGTCTGACAATCTCTACAAACTATATTTTTATTTGGATGTGACTGAACCTTACCGTCTCAAGAACATAGCAGTGTTACATGAAGGTCAACACATATAGCAACTCACCACTAATAGCACCTACAGCTCCATAGTGCAGCGACTTCCCATCCATAATACTTGCATCACATTCGATTTCCCCTGACAAATTAAGGTTGGAGCCCATGCCCGCATTTGTAAAGGGAGAATCCTGAGAACAATTAAAATATGAGGAATCAATAATAAAACTTTACTTGTGATGAGCTATGCTGACAATGTTAATTTGTCAAAGGAAAGTAGGAACTCTTGATATATTTACTTATTTACTTTTTTTCCAGAATACAGAGTCTGTGTACATTATAACTGTAACTCTCATGTTTTATGCCACTTATGTTCTTGTCAATCTGCTTGGATGCAGACATTACACCACATAGTATAAATACACTATAGTTTTGCAGCTGTGGAGACTTCATCAACACTCATTATTATTTATTCCAACCCTGCCCTGAGGAAAGTCATCTCTTACATCATCCCACAGGATGTGCGTAATGCGTCAGAGTTTGGAGAATTAAGATGTTTTGGATAAACACATACATATGTCAAATTAAGTTTCTTATCCTTCCTGAATGTTTTTTAGGTGCTGGTTTTAATCTGGACCCAAAATGAAGCTCTACATTATATACTCAAGTTGTTAATAACTTGGATAAAAAGGTTAATAAAGGCTGACTTAATATAATCAAGCTTGGATCATGATCAACCCACCTCAAGTTCAATCAGTGCTGCAGCCACTGCTTCCACTGCAAGCGCCCCAGCTTTGAGCTGGTCCACAGCCTGTGAAAAATACAGAGGCATCTTGTTGAAAACACAACACCCTTCCTGTTAAAACACCAAATACATCCTCATGCTCATTCTAGCATTTGTGTGGTACTTTCATTACGTACCTCCATCAAAATCAGTTATGTAACACTATGACAAGATATAGATAGAAAATAAATTATTCTAACTTTTTCCATTGCACGGACTTTGTTTTCTAGTAACTACACAATTCATTCCTGGAATACGGTTATCAAAATGTTAAGTTGCTACTAACAAACCCAAAAAATTGACCTGAAAACATAGACTCCTTAGGAAAGATTATTCAAAGATTTAAACCACATCTAAAGATCAAACTACCAGATGAAACCATTGTAAAGTGAAGGGTGATGGCAGTACCATGGGTTTGCTTTTCAATTATAAGGAAGTGAGGAACTTGAAAGGCTGGGTGGAACAATGAATGAAACTAAATACAGCGGAAATCTTGAGAAGAACCTCTTTCAGACTGCTAAAGAACAAAGACTCCCCAAAGCAAAATGATCTTGATAGAGCCAAATGAAAACTGGCGTGGCTTCAAAATAAGAAGATTAAAGTGCTCGAGCAGTACAGACAAATACACAGATTGGTCTTCCACTTAAAAATATATGGAGTGACAGCGGTTCATGGATGTACCTCACACAATTTTTCCAAATATTCAACATACAGTATATATGAGGTCAGATGGTTTAACAGAAAAACTGTGACTCAAGTGACAGCAAGTAAAATGTTAACTACAAGACTGACTTAATAGGTCTATTTAATTGTATGGATGAAGCAATTCTAATCCATATTTATATTTACATATTAAGCATATTTTAAATAAAATTTATATTGTAATGGTAAAGTAACATTACTTCATTCTTTCAGGAAAGCTATAAATTGCCTCTTTAATTGATGATCTGTGTCATTTCAATTAAGTGTGAACAACCAAATACATTATATCTAACATTCCATTAAGAATAAGACAGATTGAGACATAAAGTTAAGTTGCCTGTTTTGTAAACGTGCATATACAAATGACAATAATAATATCCATGTAACACACTTACTCGCTGACAGGCTCTTTTGCACACATGCTTATACTCCTTAGCCTTAGATTCAGAATGGTATCCTGCTCCTGGAAGTAAATAAAAGGGGAAACGTGTGTGACCATAAATAAAGCAATGATAGTAGATCTCTTCAAAGAATTGTATTGTATTGTATTTAATTGTATTGTATTGGGAGACATGATGTTTCCCTACATACTTATTATCACTGATGCAAATGATTACAAATTCTCTTCATACTACTTGAGGATTAAAGGGTGCAACTTACCTGCATGGACTAAAACAAATCCACCAACACCTTTTGGCTTTTGATTCTTGTCGGACTCTTGTTTTTTGGACCATGAGTTGGCCAGCGGAAATGATGGTTGCTGCTCTTCAGCACAATTCATTAGACTTTCCATAACCCCTGCATAATTCGACAAGCCAATCATGGCCTATCAGACAGTGGTAGGAAAACCATTTTCACGGGACACCTGTGACAGGCAAGAAAACACAAAAATCATCTCTCAGGGGTAAAAAAAAAAAAAAAACCTTTCTTAGTGGTATTTGCATGCAAAAGTTTGGGTAAATTTTATACTGTTTTTTTATTTATTTATTTATTTTTAAATGAATGAATGAGCATTTCACCTTTAGCTTAAAGTAAAAATAAACAGCAACTGCAGTTTTGGCCAGTCTTTTAATCTTTATTTTAAACTTGTGCTTTCCAACTGTTAAGCACAAAAGTGGCACAGGAAACATTACTCAGATAGAGGAAATAATATGTTTTAATAAAGATCTATACAATATGGATACAAATGGGCTGTAGTCAGTGAATGAAATGAATCTAACGTGTAACATAGCAAGCATCTAAATCAAATGACAAAATCCTCCCCAAACTATCACAGTCACTGATATCTGTGGGTGAAACTTCAGGTATACTGTGTGTGCAGGACAGTGTTGAATATCTCAAAAGCGAACTGAAGCAAAACTACATGAAAAGTCCTAAATCAAAATAACAGCTTCAAGACGCATGTGTATCATACTATATCTACCAAAACAACGGCCCTTTATTATAAACAAACAACGTCGCATGTATTTTCTTCGGAGTGTAATCGCAAAGTGTAAACATCGCTTACCTAACATCTACCCTGCAGCTAATGTTACCTAAAAACATACCAACCATAACCCTGGTCCACAAAACTGAACGAAATTCAAAGCTTGTCTCCTGACATCTCGTTAACGTAAGTTGACATTATCAACTTTCCAAACAATTCATGTTGTTAATGTATCGTTACACATGTCGTTTTAAAGTTTGCGTTATTAAATCAGATTTGACGAGACTGTGATATATCTCTATGAATCTAATAAAGAATGACAATAAGAAGACAAATAAGTTATGTTAAGTGACGCTAACAGACTTGTGTTTTCGTTAGCTTGCTAGCCAACAGCTCGCTAACCAAGAAAACAATCGCACCTTACCGTTTTCATTCCCCTCTTCTCAGCGACACAACTGCACGTCACCAACCACGTTATCTGGCATGTCTTTAAAACACTCTTCAGATAGCTGGAGTCATAAATGCGATGAAGATAAACTTTACTGAAACACACTTTCACTCATCTGTGCAATGCATAGCTAGTTAGCTACAGCTCACCAAAGTACTTCCTGGTTCAGATACACGTTGCTAAGGAAGTGCGTTGAGTGCAAACATTGGTACACGTGGATGAAGCTGCCCAAAAATTAAAAAAAAAAAAAAAAAAAAA
The DNA here is from genome assembly GCA_016801845.1 of Polydactylus sextarius. NCBI lineage: Eukaryota > Metazoa > Chordata > Actinopteri > Polynemidae > Polydactylus > Polydactylus sextarius. The sequence continues at coordinate 8,893,100 of CM028911.1, read as the reverse complement.
AAAGATCGTCGGAGGCAAAGAGGAGATAATAATAATAGTAATATGCACTTGTAAGTGTTTATTTTTCCACGTTGACAATCATGTACAAAATACATTTACTGAAAACAGCATCACTGTATGGAAAACGTGCATAATTCAGGGATGTGAATCATGAGGAAAATATCTTCATCATCATCAAAGTAAAATATAACGGTGTAAGCATATCATTATGTCAGGGCATTGCTGCTTTAGTTTAACATAAAGTTTTTCACACACAGATAACATATATGTTCAGTTAAGTGAACTTTGTTATGAACAGTTTTCATTGTTTTTATAATATGATAAGCATATCCAAGCAATTACTAACTTAGTCATAGTCTGGTCATTGAACATTATTACATGGCATGCTTCTTTCTTTCTCCCTCTATGTTTCCTGTCACTCATCAGCAGACCTCAAAAGGCAAAAGAGAGAAAAAATGCTATCCTTTCAAACCTAGAGAACTGTACAAATATACCACAAAAGAAGAAAAAAAGCCATTGAAAAGCACCAGCAGCTGTTTGTCATTGTCGTACTATTGCTCGGGGCACATTTCTCTAATGAGAAACACTTGCTTAAATTTTCTTCTATCACTAAAATCTTATTTGCATCATTTCATCTTAATGTTACTTCTGTAGATGTTAAAATCCAGAACCAACGAGCAGGTATACCATATCACATAGTCAGTTGGTGTGTATGTATTTTAACTCTTTAAGTTATGTTGATGGATTTTGTTGACCTCCAGAAATACGATCCTGGTAATATTACAAAGCTTACAATGACTGTGTGATAAGAAATTTTTATATTCATGTCAGCTACGCAACTAGTCTAACGTCTAACATTGTGAATTTTTTAGTAAGATTCACACATTCTGAAAATTTGTGCCGAGTCTTCTTTGTACAGATATAAATACTCAGCCATCATGACTATAGTTAGCTCTTAAACTTTAGAAAAGATTGTAAACCAGTCATTGTCATGCAGTGAACTCGTTTCCCTGTCTACACATGGAATGGTCTGTTATGGTCTGTTAAAAAGAAGTGAACTAGGATTATTGCCACTAAATGAGATTCATCATGGACATAAAAATGTTATTTGAATGGACAGAGGATCTTTCACCAACACCAATTTCATATTCTTTCTTGGAAACTGTAATAAAAAAGCAGGTACTAGTGTCCCTCATTGAGAAATGATCCTAAAAATTGCAACAAAGGAATATACATATATGTATCCAGCTCATAAATCCTGATCATCTCAATTCAACCCAAGATCATTATTGATCCGAGACAGGCGCTTTTAAGTTTATGGTCCAAGCAGTTGCATGGGTGGACCAAAGCAAGTACATTCTTTAATCATAATGCACAGCTTAATGTTATTTGCTTTGGATCGAGTCGAAAGAGATGAAAGAGTGCCGTCGAGCAATTAATGGAAAGAGAGCTGGGGCCAGGGTGCAGAGTGCTGAAGAGGGGCCAGCAATAGGGGGTGGCTTTAGTATCGCATGCCATCAAATCTCTGTGGAAACTTCTTGTTGCTGTTGTTAATGGTGTGCAGAAGAAAACTGCCAGTTCGGTTTTAATAGACGTGTTATCTATTATGACCACACAGACTGCAGACATGATTCATTAGAGACCTTCTCTGCTCCTTCATCTTGAGACAAATTTACACCTGCACAAGCTTTTTGTGAGCTGAAGCATTCTATAATGTAGCTATAAACCCCCCCACCACCACCATATAACCACAACATCAAACACCTCAACAGTTTTTAAACAATGAGTGCTACATTTAACCTGATATTTTAATAATTCTTATCATTATACATTATGATCATCCCATTTTTATTCCTATCTAGAGCAGTTATGAATTCAATTTGTTTGTAAAATAATTTCACATATTTCGGGAAGAATGTTGAAGTATTAGGTCATTGTGTTATGTTGTATTGTGGAGCTCTGGCAGGGACATCTGCTGCTTTAAGAGTGAGCAATATAGTGTCTGTGATAGCATTTTTCCTGTGGAATTTCATCTGTCCTCAAATATTTCGCTCTGGCATCTGGCAGACATGGTGGTTGTTGATTTAGGATGAGTAACTGTGAGTATTTGCATAGTCAGAGGGAGCACGTGATATTTTAATTCGTTTCAGAACGCTGCAGTGTGCAAAGGATTTATTTAAAAAAAAAAAAACATTTTAAAAAAGAAAGATTAGGTTAAAGAGACTATAGAGTTCTATATAGATAGGACATAATTTGTGATATGAACACTGTATGTATCAGAATTACATTGCTAAGAGAATTGTCGGTACCTTGGAGCTAAAACAGTTTGGATCATGTTCGTGCATATACTTTGAACATCTGAACATCTATCCACGTTGAATCTATTCAACTTAAGTTCAGCCAGCGATCAGGAAGGAATTCCTGCTGCTTTGAGCAGACATGCTCTGGTGTGAAGAGACATGCTGGATGGGGGCTTTATTAACTAGAGTAAAATAAACAGAGGGAGCCGTTGCAACACATTTTGCCAAAGCTACAACCCACAGGAATCTTGCAGGAAAAGAATATTCACAGTGTGATGCTTTTTTAATCCAACCCCAAAACCATCCTGTGGATGTAGACTAAACAAAGTACCAATCAGTAAACCACTATATTCACATCAATACATCACAATGTATCTCGTGACAAATTGCTCTCCCAGTTGAATTACAGACTAGAGGCGACTGCGATCTATGACAAAAATTGCTTGTAATCTTGAATTAAACAGATGCCGATGCCAGAAATAAGAAATGCTGTAGCAAACTGAAAATATAAGACTGTAATCTCTAATTCACAGATACACGACAGTAACCAAAACAACCAGAAAAGAGAGCAGGGTTATAATGAAAAAATATGGCCCAAAAAAATGATGAATGTCTTAAAACTTTATTTGGTAAAACTGATTACATGAAATTCTCTTCATTTATCCATTTCCATATGAGTCAGTGCGCAGGTGGATGCTGTAAAATATCATGCTTGAAGCTCATTTTGTATCTTTGAGAAATTTGCTTGAGTTTGAAAATTTACAAATTTTAAGTAACATAACATGATGAAAAGTTTAAATAGATCATTAACAAAGAATTACTTTACACACATGTACAGAATCTGAGAGCATCTTAAACATAATTCCTGCAGACAGGTGTGTGTCAGATTAAGTCTGTGCACAAATAAGCTCATCTCTGTGATGTTACTTGATGAAAGTTTTTAGCTCTTTGATCAGAATCGCAAGCCACTGCTCACATCTGTGGAGCAGATGAACATAATATATAGCAGGACACAATGAATGATATTGGCAGGCAAATGTTTGATTGAGACGGTTTAAAAGAACCCACGCAAACCACCGCACTGTATAGTGTTTTAATGTTCAGGGTAGACATTGCATCAAAGGCAGTGCCAAGTAATAACAGTGCAGATTTTGACAAAGCAGCAGCGCTACATGACCATTACTCACTTTAATGATGGCAAATTACAACTATTTTGCAAAATGTTTTTTGAATTTATAATAAAAACTGTAGTATGTCTACATGGGCTTGTGTAATTTGGCGGAGGTCCGTTTTGGTCTCCTAGAAATCACCTTTACAAACCTTCAGCAGGCTGTAACATGTGTTCTGTGGATGGATACTGTCAAATCGTATCTGTAGCTTCTAATAAGAGATGCTTTCTGTAACAATTTTGCTGTCATTAGCATTAACAAGATGTAAAAAAAAAATTACCTTCACTTGAATAGGAAAGCAGTCTCAGACTCTTGGCCCCCGTACAAATAAACATTAAATATTTCAAGGCCTGTGCTGAAAGCCTCAAGGGCCAATTGCACATAAATGTTTTTTCACCAGCGATCCCCACAGAGCAGAGGTATTTAGTTTACACTTGAGGCTTGAGCTATGGCTGTGAAACCACCAGTTATTGTACTAAACAAATCATGTGTTTTATCATTAAGCACCGACTGAGAACAGACATGATGATATGATTCTTTCACAGAAACTAGTACTGACTAAAACCCATCAAAGGACTTACGGATATTGGCATAAAAATATGTATAAACAACAATTGCTATAATTACAGTTCCTATCACCTCTGGGCACACTTTAAGTTGAGGATAATTTTGTGTATTTCTCTGTTTATAATTGGATTGCTTGCTTTAATTATGTTGCTAAGATCATGGATAGGGTATGAAAAATATACACAATATGCCAACAACAGATTAGACTATGCAATGTTCTTGCTATTGACTTGTAGGTATAGCCACTGGCCTAATCTGCTTGTAACCATGACAATAACATTTGCCTACGCAGGTTTACACAAATAGATCCTCCTCTGTTTAGAGTATACAGATTGCCCTGCAGGACAAACCTTTCACTGGGAATAGCCAGTCACGTTTTATGTTTTCGTTGCTCATCGGGCATCAGAACAATGACTAAGCCATAGTGATCAAATAATTACACACTGTATTTAGCAAATGCAAATGACACTATATCATCTACAAGTGATAAAACAAACAAACAAACAAACAAAACTAATACAATCCAGATGAGAGTAAAAATTTATCAAAAAAAGTAAACAATGATAGAAACTGAATCCAGGAATACATATTACAGTGTTTAGTAGTACTTGAAGGTACTGTGTGCACACACACGGGTGTTTACAGAGAGTCCTGTTTGTCTCACTACAACGTATGCAAGTTTTTATAAAATACATTTGATTCATGAGCCTCTTCTGTGATACTGTATGTGTTGCAAACTATGATTATTAGTAAGACTACTCAGTTTCTAGACAGGCTCATCTTCACTCTACAGTGCTGCTTATAGCGTTGCAAGATCGACATCTAGTGGTTTGGATTGAGTAGTACAGTGGCTAAACTGCATTAGCCGCTTCAGGAAAAACACACCCTTGTTTAAAAAGTAAAAGAAACACTGTTACACTCTTGTGGTATTTTATTATTTCGAATTAAATGTTTAAAGTGGAGATTAACTAACATATTCCAGGGACAAATTGTAAAAATATGTCCTAGATATCTGAGCTGATTACTTTGTTTTAATTTCCTAAAAAGGCCAATAGCTCAATGAGATAGAAATCTTTAAATGTGACTGTAATATAAGGCATCAGGTTAAAACCCATCAGACAATTTTGTCACCACAATCTAACATGTAAATCTTTTTAGCATATTATAATATGAGTTTTAGATGTAATAAGCAGATAGTATTTAAAGTTATAAAATCACTTTGACTCAAATATAGTGGCTGAATAAACCTCAGTTTTATAAATCTGGATCAGGATCAGAGTACAGCTTGGATGAAAAGCATTTTACACTCTCAGATAATGTCAGCGATTTTAGGAGCAGATGGGTCTGGACCGGAGCAGCGCTAACACAACAGATGACAGACGGTGGTCTCTGGAACCAGACTCTCACATATGACAGCCTGACTTACTAGTCTGATCTGATCTATCCTGTGAGATACTGTCGGCTGCCACGAACAACAGCAGGTTTACCATGCATCTGTGTTCATTTGTGTTTGTGGCCACATAATAAACTCTTTCAGACACTATAGTGGCCAAAACCGACATCAAAACTGTTACAAAAGTCCAAACAAACGCCCAACAATCATTAACCTGAACCACCACAGTTCACATAGTGATTATTTATTACCATATTGTGCAACTGAACATTGCTTACTATGAGAGTAAGAACATGATCATTTGATGAGAAAGCTTTCAGTGAAGTTTACTAACTTTTAAATCTCATTTAATCTCATTTGATTGAAGATAGGTTTTTTATTTTGTCATTCTGTTTACTCTTTTAAAACATTAATTTTAATGCTACACAGTAAGAAGTATGAAATGTAAGTAGTATTAATATAGTGGTTTGATCAATATAAATATATGCTACAACTTCCAACTTATCTTGTGCTACTGGATCCAAATTTCCCTTAAAATATTACAAAACGCACTGAAAATAAAATAACTATAAGTATATTAAAAAGTTTTAGTTAATAACCCTACAGGTCTGTTTGCTGCCTAAGTTTACTTGCAGTAACAGAGTCTGTGCAGTGAACACCCGTGTGGCTCAGCGTTAGCAGCCTCACACGCCAGGATGACCGTCGTAATCAACCTACCATGGCTCCCGTGTCTGTGGAACTTACGTGATTGACAACCGTTTGGACCAATCAGAAGCGTGTTTCTCCGTTGTCACCAGCCAATCATTTAGCTAGGATTTGTACACATAATTTACGGCGCACTCACGGTTGGTTGAACCCTCAGAGCTCCATAGAAATTTGACAGCTTCACAGGTGAGACAACCGTCCAGAGGCTGTTTCACTTTACATTTCAGTTTTTTTCCCGGAACACTATTCACTGTGAGCCTGGGGTTGCCACAGTCAAAAAACAACCTTTCGAAGTCTACTCATTCCGGCAGCATGAGCAAAAAGAAAAAGGACTGGAAGGTTGAAAAAGGTAAGGCTTGTTTTTGGGGGAATGAGGCTATCATCATCTCCATGGCAGACAGCATGAATCCTAACCATGCCAGGGGACTGACAGCCACTCTGCCTTATTTCTCCGTATCACTGTGATGCTACTTTGCTCTCCAGACTCCTCGGTAATCCCACACGGTGACTGTACAGATGTTGAAATAATGTTGCGACTCTGTTTGGCTTCCGTAATGCATGCTTTACATTCGCAACAACTGTTTACGTTGTGTTACTTACCTGTCCATTAGCTTGCATTTAAGGTGTTCACTGATTTTCCCCACCAATTACTTCACCTAGCAGACCGGCCTGCTCCTAATTAACACATCCTACTTCCACCTGTGTGATACCACAACAGTGTAGTGCACTGAGTTGCAAACAACCTGCTCTGCAACTACATGTTCCTGGATCTAAATAGCTGGAAGACCAGGCAGCGTTTTGTTAGTTTCATTTTCGAGTCATGAAGAGACAAAACCACTGTACATTTTGTTTCAGCCGTAATAATGAAAGTTACTTGAAGCCAAATGCAAGAAATGAAACTTTACTCTCACAGTATTTGAATGGTTTTAGTTCGAGAGACGAGTTCAGGATAAATTTGACGTACACAAAAGATAAAACAAATGCATATTAAACCCTAACTGTAGTTGTTGTGGGGTTCATAGCTCATTAAAATATATATTTTTGACACTGTGGAGCCTTTTCAAGCTATATTATAATCTCGTGCCGTTGCAGGTGCAACACAGGTGTAATTAATCACGTTAATTAGTGGTGGTTGCGTCCCATTAATGCCACCTTAACCACCCTAACCATCGGTGAGCATACATAAAACCAGACCCTTGAAACTAGCAAACCTAAATAGACTGCAGCCATCACTAATTACTGTCATTACATGTGTGGTCTTCCTATTTTGACATTTCAAACTGACCTGTCATGAAAAAAAGTTTTACACAGTACTACTTTAGCAACAGAAACAGGGCTGTATATAATTAAGATGTATTCCTTATTATATCACATTGGCTGAAGCGTATTACTGTTTCGGGCAAATTTTCAGGCCTGACCTCTATTTAACATAGCTGTGGCCTTAATTAATAACAGAAAAAAGATGGTTTGTAATCATCGGGGTACTATTAATTAGATGGACCAACAAGAAATCTTTGGTGACTTGTTAATTAGAATTTCATGGTGGTTAATGTTTTGTGTGAAATACTGCGGTTTAGTCAGCGTCTTGTCATTGGAGCATATGGTGAAACTTCTTATAATAGTTATTAAAATTCTCTAAGCAGAGGTCATAATTAATCTTAACCAGTCATTTCCAGTTTTAGCAGGTAGCAGGATGGAATGAACATCAAAGCAAATCAGATTTCATATTCTGAGCATATACCCCTCTAGCTCAAATTGCTTTAAGAGGAGATTGGGGCAAGTCAAAATGTGAAAGAAATTTTGAAACTTAAGGATTTTTATATGATGTTTTTTTTTCTTAAAGAATGGTTTGACCCAGGGATTATCTGCAGGGTGAATTTTTTATATGTAGTCAAACAAACAAAAAAGGTGGTAAGTCATGTTGGGACTTGTGGTCAGTTCTTTGGTTAAAAAATAAGGGCCATAATTAAAAATATACATACGTTTAAGTTTGAAAACCTTTTGAACAAAAAAAATGTAAGGCAATTCTATAGAGTTATAAAAAGAGTCTGTAAAATGGGATTTTATGTGATGGGTAGGCATAGCACTTTTCATTTGGTTGTCAGTGGAACCAGGGATCTCTTGTGTTAGTGTTACAGTGATTGGCCTTCTCATTCAGAACTCAAGTACAGAAAAAAAAACATATGGGATTTGGCATCAGTGATACGGTAACTTCAGTAACACCAGCTTGTAAGCAGACACTAATATTTAATAAAATACACTTTGAGCCCATCCAGTTCTCATGGCAACTAAGCTAAGCTTTGGGATTCTTCACTGACTAAAAGTTCACCAGAGTAATGAAATGCTTTAGTTGTAGTCCAGAGAGCTTTGCTGTGTTCAACCTCAGAACTGTCTTTTTATTCATCCATGTAGAATAAAAGCAGCCTTGGGAATGACAAGAGTGGGCAAGAGGGAGAGAAATTACATAAGGGAGAGAACGGATATCCCCTACTGCAGAAATACCTTTGATGTTAGCTTGACCTACTGTTGGTTGTTGCTAAAAAAAATGACCAAAGGAATAGGAATTTTTAAACAAACAATATTGTAAAATATTGTCAGCCCATGCTGCCTGAATATTTAAGGCATTCATTCATTTTAGAGCCAAATCTCCTAACTCAAAATCCCTTTAAGAAAAGCAGTACAGACTTCCTATGATGTGGAGTGGTGTTATACACTGAGTACTATAGACTAGACCTCAGCATGCTGCTTTAAAAAAAGAGTCAGAAGTTTAATAAAGTGTTATCCTGCTTCTGTATGGTATCATATCACCTCTAGTTTACTTAAACAGTTCTACAAAGGTGATGGTTTTGACCACATAAGGTGATGGTTTTGTGCACTAAGAATTGTGTGGCACAGGTCTGACAATGAAGCATGTAATTAGGATGGAGCTTGTTTTGCAGAACAGCTCAGTGCTATCTGGGGAAACAGAAGCATGCTGCAGATTTCTTGCAGCCAGTGGAGATGAACATCAGGGCACAAGCTGTGAGGACTGATAACAGCAGTGAAGAGGTTAAGCATCAGGTCTGTAATCTTGACAACCAATTATATTGGAGTTTGTCGTTAAAACAAACAAATAATTACAAAAAGTGTTTACACTGCACAGTTCAGAAGTTTAAAAGCTTCCTCCATGTTCTGTACTTCACAATGTACAGTGCAAATGCTGGGTCACTGTGCAAAATCTTAAACAAATGGTTTAGATTTAAGTCGCATAACACATAGTCCAGACAATTAAGTGGTACACAGCTGTAACAAGATGGGACAAACAGTGCAATGAAGGCACCATGCTAACATAATACAGTGGCTCTCAGATGAGACTCATAGCTACACAAGGGTATGTACATTTTCATTACAGCCAATTCAAACAACAACCAGTGTCATTAGTTAACAACCACAGCCAAAAACAAGGACTAATGAGTGAAATCAGCAGGTGGTGGCTGAAAGGAATAAGAAACTACATTGTTTTAGGTTTCCATAGCACATGGCTGAGAACACTGATGTACTAAGCAGAATAGACCATCATTCAGTCACGGTACATGTTGTAAATGTCTTGGATGGTAAATGGTTATGCTCAAAATCCCTACCACTCGCATGGATGATGTTTTTTTTTTTTTTTTTCTTCTATTTGAGGATTTTAATGGATGAAGCAGGTAGTCAAAGCTCACATCATGAAGGATTGTGTCTTTCATAGAATAGATTAAAACAACCAGGAAGATTTGGAGAAGAAGTGGTGAAGAGCTGATCATGACTGATGATGATGAAGATGGAATTACCTTTTGAGCAGTAGGGCAGGAGTTTGGTTGGAGGCAAGACCTGCGCCTGCTGCTGATATGGATGATGGTCAGTTGAAACAAAGGAAGGGCACAGAGAGATATTCAGCCTTATGGTATGAGATCATCTATGTAATAGAGATTTAAGTGAAAAGTGTGTGAATTTCTCTGAAAGTTGTTGCACTTAAGTTAAGTGGTCTGTGTCAGTATTAACTGAACATTTACTTTCTATTGTCTTTTTTTTCTTAAACCTAGTGTACTAGTTTTGTTTGCTAAAATTTATGTTAATGTTTTCTCTCAGAGAGACTGCTCCGTCTAGATCCCGAGGAGAGACGTAAGGAGTATCGTCGTCAAGATTTTGTGTCTCTGGACAAGATTCCAACCTGGAGAGAGGAAAACAGAGGTAAGAGCGATGGCTTATTATTTGAGTTTGATTACAAACAGTGTTTCAGACAAACAAAACGTTTCTAGCATTTTATTTAATAAACAAAACTCTTTGTTTTAAGTGTTTAAAGTTGTTTTAAACAACTCGCACATAAAAACTTGTAATAAATGTGTGTTAAGAGTGTAAAAAAAGAAATGAAAATAATTTAGTTTTGACGCATTTGACAGAGTCTTCAAAGAAGCACAATAACAAACATACATAGACTTGTAAAGTTAATAACTATGGATCCAAAATACAGACAAGGCAAAAAGAAATCAAATAACTGCACATTGGGTGATGTAGCCATGTGCTGAGAATAAACAGACGATACAAGTAATATGTGTTTTGTTTCTCAAGTTTCTGTTATGAATGAAAACCTAACAATGTCACATACGTCAGCGTTTCTCCAACTTCAAACGCAGAAACACAGAAATACTTTGTGTTCTTAGAAGGCTTCGATGTAAAGTGATCCCAGACTTTTGATGACTTGGATCATGCACTTTTCTCCGTTAGTGCTAATTGTTAGCCTCTTCCGCTATAACAACTCTGTTATCTCAGCTGCCGCCATTTTTCAAGGCTCGTCATTGGTTCTCTTCTCCCTCTACTTCTTTTTTTATGGCGGTCAGCAGCCACTGCAGCAGTGGTTGGTTCTCTTCCCCCACATTAAGAGACATTGCCACTGTACTTCTGTGTATAATAACGTAGACCCAACTAATGACTATTAAAATAGTTATCAACTAATTTAATAATCGATTTAACATCCTTATGTTAATTGCACTTATACTGAAGGACTTTTCCTAGAGGCTTCTTTTTTTTTTTTTTTTTAACCAAAATCATGATCATAATCACCTGTTGACATCACCGGTTTTGATTTTTTTTTTTTTTTAAATGTTATTGGCTTGAAACACAGGAATAGATATATATCTTCAAATTGCAGGAAGTTGATGAGTGAATTATCTTGTGTTCACATTATCTGTAGTTAAAATTTAGTACATTTAGGTATCACAGTTTTCTTGTTTTCATTTAATACCATTACAGCTTTTTTTTTGGTTGGTATTTGTTTACTGTTGGTAATTCATTTCCTGCCGTTTCAGTTTATAATAAATATAATGTTTTATGTACATCAACAGAGAGAAATACAATGTAAGTTATAATTGAAAAGATGATTTACTGAAACTTTGTTAAAAATCTGTCAAGTAATCTTATATGATGTACTGTTCATCAAACCAGTGAAGTTTTCAAATTAATTTGAGAACATAACCTAAACTCTCTATATCCAAAGTTGTATTAAAAACAAATGAGTTCAGTAATTTTGTATGGACAAAAATCATTTAACAACTTTACAAAAAAATGTTAAGAAACCTCTGGAAAGTGAAACTTCATTACTTTATCACTTGTTCATCATTAATAACAAATGTAAACAAGTCAAACAGTTTATTATTGTGTTGAGAACAGTGGGTTTCAACAGAATCACTCTAAATCAAATAAATCACTCTAAATCATAAGTAATAAGTAAACGAGTGAGTTAAGATCATCCACTGCCATTATGATTTGTTCAGTAATTGTGTAGCAGGTCTGATTTTGAAAACATCAAGCAAACCTCATTTAAATTCAAAGTAATGGATTGTATTGTTTAAGTAGCAGCATCGTCTTGGTATGATATTATACAGGATTGTGTACTTGAAATAATTAATGATACAATAATAATAACAAATTATTAAAGTTAAAGAGGGCCAGTATTTATTATGTATTGCATGTCTTCAATTAGTTTTTTCAACAAAATTCCCCTCGTCGACACCCTTCAAACCCATCTTGGCAGTTGAGTTGTTGAAAACATTTCACAAATTCAAGATATTTTTACAGCCTTACCTTATGGCATGAGCCTACACATAAGTATAAAATGGCAAGAGAACTCTGATGCTGCAGATCATGTTTAGAAAAGAATTAGATAATGTATGTAAGTGAGAAGCTCACAAAGGTTCAAAATATACGGTAATTGATGAAATAGCTGATAAAAGCAGTACTGGCTACAAGTAATGTTAAGTGAAGTGAGACAGAGTGGTAAGTTGTTTAGGACTGCTTGGTGTTGACATCTGCTGTAGTATTTTCCTCTACATTAAATTAAACAAGGTAATAACTAGATATGGCAGCCTGGGAGGCAGTTGTCCTGGCTCAACTTTTAGAGGACACACACTGAACAAAATGGTCATTGTAAAACTTGTCTGACTTTTCCAAAGCACTTACTTGCTAAGGAAATGTTTTACACTGCGGTGAAACTACAGTTTGTTTTACTATGTGAAAAAAGAAAGATATTTGAATAAATGAAAAATAACACCATCATCATCACCACATTTATCTGAAGATTTTGTCTTTTCAAGTACATATGGGGACCTTTCATTAACCTACTCTCTGTTATTCAAAGCAGAAAAGATTGTGTTACTGACTGACATATCCATATGTTTATGGCCTCTCCTGAATTAATACACGGCAAATGTATTGTTTTCCCTTTTCAGGCAATGACGAAGAGGAAGGGAAGGAGTGGACAGGTGGAGGAGGTCTGAGTGATAAAGTATCTCTCTACAAAGGAGATATCACCGTCCTGGAGGTGGATGCCATTGTCAATGCTGGTAAGGATTCTACCCTTGAACCTTTTGGACTTTGGCAGATGAGATGTAAAATTGAGCTTGGCTGCCCTCTACTGTTAAGATTTAGAACATGCTGGTTGATAAAGCATTGCTCAAGAGAGGAGATTAACTGATATATGGTTATTTTTATGTGACTCGTTTTACTGTGCTCTTGTTGCTCTGACTTTCCACCATTGACTGAAATCCACTCAATTTTATTAGATTATCATCTGACAGTGTTTTAACTTTTAAAAGTTAGTAAATCCAGCTCTTTCTTCTTCATTGTGACAGTGAAACACACAGTTCAATGAATTAATTGTGGTTTACAGTCATCTCATTTGTCATAAATGTGGAATGTGGGTGCAGTAATGATTTGTGGTCATATTTAATTCTTTGGGGAAAACATCATAAAGTAATAATGTTATTTTGAGTAAAAAATGGAGAGCTTTAGCAGAACAAAATTTTACAGACATTTGTGCTATCGTTATGTAATTTCCTGCAGTCTGCTCTCAGCCTACACACAGTCAGAGGTGCTTTACCTGTTACATCTGCAGCTGATGCTCAGGATTGCAGAATTGCCGTTTTGCAGCCACTTTCCAGAGATTACAATTACACACCATAGCTGTATAGTAGCAGTATGTTACCATGGTAAACTTCTGCTTTGTGCTGTTGTTTGATAACTTTTCTCGTCTCATACAGTAATTGAAAATATATACATACTCTTCGCACATTACAGTCCACTAAGCAGTGTGCATCTTGTGTGAAATTAAGACTGTAATTTATGCAAGATTAGTAGATGTGAAAAACAGACTGCTCTGTTGGATCAGCCTAATGAATTTAATCTGTTATATTAAATACTCATCCTGCTGAGGTTGGATCTTTGTCAGTATCATGTAAAACACAGAGATGTGTTCTAGTGCCTGACGCACACCTAAATGTCATAGCAATTGTACTGCTTTGTCAACATATTGACCTTTTTATAAATGCAGCTATTATGCAGTTTAAGTAGTTTGTTGGTTTTTGTGACTAGTAGTTTTGTGACAACTGCTACACTTCTGAATTGTATCATCATATATGTTTGCACTGTGTGTAAGACCATAGTGCTGTTGTGGTATTTATTCCTGACATAATATAGACTGACAGCAGGAATGCACCAACAAATCGGTTACTGTTACTAAAACTAATAACCTCACAAAAAACAAAAAAAATGTTTTTGTCGAATTCTTGATTTAAAAATTGGTGCCAACTCAGATGATGCATCCCTGACAGACAAGAAAACCTTTTTGATTACTCTTTTCACCTATATAATTGCAGACATATATTAACTCCACAGTGTTCACAGTCAGTATTTTATACAAGTCAAGGTTAAGGGACTGGGTAAGGTGAGCAGTTTTTTCTGTTGAGTGAATGGAGGCATATGAGAATGGAAATGAGGTTCAGGAGGGAACATTTCATGTTTTTTCTTTTAAACTGTTGAATGCCATTGTTGCAAAGGCAGGCAGTTTACTTCAGCAGTTAATGCTGCCAGACGTCCAGGCTTTGATTGAGCTACATATTAGCCGTGAGGCAATTCGTTCTGTTTAGCATGCTGTCACAAGGTCTGAAAGGTTGAAAGAACTGCTGAAGCCTTTTATAATTTTCAGACGGCCTCAGCAGTTGGCCCATGCTGCTCTATTCATACTGCAGGACCAGTGGTCTTTGAGTTTGGACTGATTAGAACATGTAGTGTTGGACTTTGCTGCCTTGTGTGGTGACAGCTCAGTTCAACAATGGTAATATGTTTTGAAAGTAAACTTTAATGATGAAGGCTGTGTTTTTTAGGTCACTGGTAACAAAATACTCAGTGTGGATTTTACAGTGTGATATTGCGTTATATGAATCCCATTCATTGACTATATGAATTACAGACAATTTGTTAGATTAGTGGCTCTGGCTATAGTGGCTCTTATCCAAATTTTAGTGAGCAATACTGTTCTTTAGGTGCATGTGAGCTAACTTTGCGGATGTCGGGTGACGTGAATTGATAAGATCTTTGTGTAGTTTGTTCAACTTCTTTCCTTTCATCTATTCACTGCTTCCAATCTGTAGCCTGCAGTACTTCCATCTTGCATGCTGTTTTTAATTTAGACTTGGAACCAGGAAACTCTCGTGTATGAAATGTGGGAATTTTTTGTACACTGTGGAAGTATTGGTCTTCAGCTTAATAAACATTCACTGTTTTCTTTTTTCTCACAACCCAAAGGTGACGTGCACGGATATTACTTATGCACATTGTAGTATGAAGGTTGGTGTGTAAAATACATGAAAGCTTTTCCAATCTTTACGCGTGGGCGTGTGTGTGCGCATGTGTATGTGTGCGTGCGTGTGCATGATGTCAGTATAATCCAATACACATTAATAGAGTTTGTTGTTACAGTTTAGATAGGTGGTTCAGGGTATAGAGTCAAAATACTGTCATTTTGGACAGAACATTGGAACTTTTGTCATGATGTATTATGACATGGCTTAATTGGTGTTTTCTTGTGTTTAAGACAGTATTACCATTAATATTTCCCAAAATGTATTAGCTCTGGAATAGGGAATGGCTCCATAAAAAATCTGCAGTGTTACATTTTGTTTCCACTTGACTTTTTTGTTTTATCACATTTTGCGTAGTTGTACAAGACGAATGTAAATTGAAAGTGTGTGCAACAGGGTTCTTGATCATGACGGCAGTAGTATGTAAGAGAAATGTCCATAATTTTAGGGAACACGTACTGCTGTTATGGTGGCTGCCTATAGCTTTTAGAGGGTGTCCAGTTGCTTTATGTCCTCCATTAAAGTTTAATTATTAGGCTCATTGAGTTTTTAATTCTTTCTTAATTCTGTTTGGCTGGAGGTTGGACAGGAGGTGCTCAAACTGTCACCTGAGTGAGAGCCTCTAGAGAGCAGGGCAGGAGGGGCTGCGATGACAATCGACAATCAAATGCTGGGGTGGAGGGCAGGATGGCCATATCTTCAGTCACAGCAGATGGTCTAACTCAGCCGAATGTTTAAAATGAGTCTGCACTGCTTTGCCACCACCTGGCATAAATTGTTAGACCCACCATGGTTATGGCCTTCCTCCTGTTTTTAAGGAGTGAAAGCAAAAGGAAATATATTTCTTTTGTCCTGGGTATTGATTTTTATTGAAGTATGTAAAACTTTCTGCCCAAATTCTGGTATAGGGTGCATTTTTCTCTTGTGTCATAAGTGTACTATATTCAATATGCAATTGGTGTGTTGTGCAGTCATTTTGAAAAATACCTTGCAATTTCCCTGATTGCTAATTCATTGACTGATTTTTGGGCACCTCTGTGGATTGGTACCAGACAATGATTGATAGTCTCTCTCCATCTAAGTAAATCGAATCAAATCAAAAAGAAAATTGCAGAGTTCACAAAAAGTTGAAAGTCCACTCAACCTGGGTTTTTGAATTTAATGGATGTCATTACTGTTGCTTTTACATGGCAAACACCGGATAATGTCTCCCTTTTTTCGCTTTGTATGTGGTGTTCATGCATGTGTCACCATCCCTCTTGGATCAGAATGGGGTTGTAAAGATAGCTTTGAGAAGTAGAAGGGACTTCTCTTCATCATGATAACTCTGGCAATTATGCAGAGGGGTTGACTCCTAATCCATTACCTGCTGTAAACCTTTCCCATCTTTCAGATTTAGATAATTTTTTACAGGGGCCAATTTAGTGTGCACAAGGACTCTGGTTATGAACACTATAAAGAACCTGAAGGGGTTGACGTGAGTGTGAGAAAGGCAATTGGTATTCAGTTGTATGGATTCACTCATGCTGCAGTCAACACAGGTTTGATGAGAGTAGTGACCCTCCGAGGGCAGAATACCAAGATCCAGTGGAGATTGACTTTTATAACTTTTTTTTTTTTTTGATATACAGTCAATTCAAACTGTTTGCTTGCGGCTTTGCTTGGAACACGCAGGCATTGTTTACCTTCTTGGTCATTCATGCATAATGTACTGGACAGAAGGCTACATGCCCTGATCTAGTCGATACTTATTCGAGTACAACACTATCAGTGGTCAGAGTAAAGTAACCTGTAAGGCACAACTGTCGTTTATGTTTTACGGCTAATGTGAGTCATTATAAAAAGTTAAATCATATCACTTGATGATATCACTTAATTATGCACCAATTCATGGATGGAAGGCAGTTTTGCCATATATAATGCAATGTGAGAAATTAAGGAAATAAATTTTATACTGTGTTTTAATTATTTATGCAAATGTAGTCAGACAGTGACATGGATATTGTTGTTTTTCATACAAGATTTGAATAAGAAGAACAAATGGAGATAAATGATGATTGAGTCATCCAGCATTACTCACAGTAGGGGGGCAAAAATCATATTGTGATCTTTTGAACACACAATCCACATTTTGCCATTTTTCCTCACAATTTTGAAATGCACTGTTGAGAATATCCAGACTTGATCTGACCTTATCCACTTATTGAAAACCTCAGGGGTTGTGACAGCACAGCAATGGTGCGGGATAATGGTGTGTAATGTCCAGAGAATATTATGTGGTTCTCTGAGTCACAAGCCTTAATGGAGAACACTGTCTTATTTATTAGGGAATGACTTTGTGAGTGCTCTGGTAATATTTTAGCCTGAAAAGCAGAGGGCTTTCCAGAATGAAAAGTAGATGTGGCATTTTTATTCTCTCACTGTGCTCTTGGTCTAAAAAGAGAGACTTCCCATTGTCACTCTTCTCAACTTTAGGATGCTTTTAAAGGTCTAGTTGTAACAAATGACAACATATCCTACTGTTTCATGTTGTGAAAGCCAGTACTCTCTTGTGAAACTGATTTGCTGTCCAAGTCCCTGTTTTATCATCAGTCTTGCACGTCTGTCCAAAATGTTGTTGGGATGATGCCTTACTGTAAAGAAACAGGGACGTTTTTAATGATTATTGAACAGCTTGTCTCATCAACAAGCCAATACTTGCTAACTCCAGACTGTAGTGTGACATGCCAAAGAATGGTGTCAAATTTACAATTTATTTACTTTTCTGTTTCCCTTGGTGATGGATAAAGCCTATAGGTTTTTGTTTCTGCTTTCCACTGTTTGGGATTGTGTCTATATAGACTCTTCATTAGATTTTTTTTGTCAGGCCATGGATGTTCTGCACAACACACTCAGGCCCTTGAGAGTCTGGCTGGACGGGTCTATCTGTCTCTGCAGATTCACACCATAACCTCCGTGAGTGCCACAACCTCCCTGAGTGATGCATCTATGCTCCCAGCAATATGACTGAAATTCAGGGTCTCTTGCTCTCTGTTCTCTCTTTCACCCTGCTGCCAGTTGTGTATACATGCAAGTACACACTGACACATATACACCTTACGGTAGAAATCATGACAGAGGACTGGGAACTTCTTGAGCAAACTTGTGATTGTTGCACTGTCACACCAAGAATGAAAATCAATGCCCCCCGGCTGAGAGAACTTGCTGCTCTGTTGAACAGTGAAATGACTCCACTGAGTGGGTTGCATTGGGTCCTGCACTAAAAGGTCCAGTTAATTGTATCAGCTCTGAGAGAGATACAGCGCAAGGACAGAATTTGTCCCCACCATCATTGTGTAAATGTGAACTGAGGTCACAAACCAGCTGGAGAGCTTCAACTTCTTCCGGTTTGAGCTTAATTTCTCTGTTCCTGGGTTCTAGACTGTGAAAAGCCTTTCAGCCTTCCTCGGTTTCTGGTCAGCAAAGTTGCTTATCTGATCTTCTTGGCCTGTGTATTGCCAAAATGACCAAATAGAAATAATTTTTCATGAGGTATGGGTAATGAAAGGTAATCATAGGAATCTTTGCTTGCCAGTGTGTATCCTGCTGGCACTTAGAAAAATGTCTCCCATTGCTCAGACTGCTAATGGTCTTTAACTGCATTTAGTGTTTGGGAGAATGAGTCTCTCGCTCTATTGCAGTCACGCATTTGTGACCCAGCCAACACTCTCACACTTTATACACACTTGCACTTGAAAACTTAAACTACACATGCACGCACACACGTACAAAAGCAGTGTTTAGCCTGAAACTGACCGTGTCTTTGGAGACAATTGCCATTGCTCATGAGGAAGCATGTCGTTCAGGCCAGGTCCTCACTTGTCTCCATGGTCAACAGAAAACTTAAGTCATTGTTGTCAAGATCAGAAAGTCACCGTTTACATCCCTGTTTTTCTTCCTGCCCCCTTTACTTTAGCACATTCCACCCTTGCCCCCCCCTGTCCTGAAACAATTATTTCAAAACAGCCTGCCTTATGCTGCACACACGCCAGTTCCTATCCATCAGGCCTATGAGTAATTGAGAGGGTTTTCAGATAGGAAGGAGTCTGTCACCACCTTCTGTTTCCCTTTTCCTTTGTCCTACATAAACTGAAAGAGTTTGATAATAATATTTACTCTAGTAGTCATTTATAGAACTTTGAAAGGAAAATAAGTTAAAGTAAAAAACAAATGTGAGTATTAATATACTTCCGTGACAGCCACGTTGTCAGGTAATATGTTTTTGGGTTGTCAGTAGGTCCTTCGTGTGAAGCTGATATCTCAGGAAAGCTTTGGGGGAATTTCTTCAAATTTGGCACAGTTTTTAATATGAACTTAAGGACGAAATGATTAGATTTTATTACCCAGGTTTAAGAATTTGAAGAATTGTTGCAGTAACATTAACAGTAGAAACATTTTCTACTGTCATGACTAAAACTTTGTGCTCCATCAAAATCAAATTTATTATTGAAGCATATGAACACAATTTTGGTCCTCTCAGTGACCTCACACACTAATACAGTATTCATTTATATTCATATTCTTATATTCTGCAATTATTTTATTCAAAGGAAATGTGCACTTATAAGTTTATTAGCAATTTAAGGATAGCCATTACAAATAATTGGGGCTAATTTGGGATCGTAGTAGCAAAATAAATCATATTTAATCCCTATTGTCGGTGCATGTGTATGTTTGATGCTCTCAAGTAGATGATTAAAACATATTGTGGTACTATAAAGCACTAAAAGCTTTCATTTCATACGTAACAAAGCAAGCAGACCATCAGAGGAATGGTTTCAATGCACCTATGATGACCTGTAGGGGGCACTGTGACTCCACCTAAATATCTCTCACATCTCTGATAGCAAGTTTGAGGAGTGGTATGACTGAGCTGGTTCTGCCTTTCAGATCTTTTTTCCTGCTCTGCCATTGCAGATGTTTCTTTAGAGATGTTTGTGTTGACAACTGGAAATTCCAGGTCATCTATAGATCTTCAGCACCTGCTTTTCCAGTAGTCTGGAAAAATGTTTAATATTATTCTGTTGTTGGAACAAAATAAAATGAGATGTAAAGGGAGAAGCTAAGCTCAGTACAACGTTTCAGATGTTATAGTATTATTATCATAAGAGAAGTGAGTGTGGCTTTGTGCCTTTTTTTTTTTTTCTTTTTTTTCTTTTTCTCTTTTTTTTTTTAACTGGAGACGTGGAGATGTAGCGTGTGGTTGTATGCACAAAAGAGCTAGTGAGTTCTTTTTATCTGTAAAAGAATGTGGGGAGATGCTTGGAGAGACTAGCTCTTCACTGACAAAGTGAAGTATGGGGTGAAAGGAGAGGTTTGAAAAATCAACCCCTGACTGCTGACTGTGTCTGCACAATCCCCAGGCAGTGTGCTCTGCGTGGTCGTCAGCAGGCGATTCATTGGTCTTTACACTACTTTGAGCGTCAGTTAATTTTTCCATCTTCTGTTCCCCTAATGTTTTCTTCAGTTCCCTCATTTCAGTCTCAGTTTATCTCTAGTCATTCAAGTTTTGTAAACCTTTTTGCAAACAAACAAATGCAAACCATGTACACCAAGAGCCTAGAAAACTGTGCACCTTAGCAGAAATACTGATGAACTGGGATACAGGCCTGCAGTGGCAAGTTTTTCTATAATGGCTTCCTATGTATAATGGCAAGGTAATGGTTCAGGTTATAAACAACATAATGTTACAAGTAAGTAAAGGAATATAAAGTAGACATTTTGGTCAGGACATTTTCTTTGAGGGATGGCATTTTTTTCCACTAGACACCCCATTCCATAATTATATGCCTAGAGCCTGTTTCTTTAGAGGGAATTCAGTGGTTAAAATAAATTCATACCTCTGGAATATGTAGTCATGTCATAGCAGAAATAAAGTAATCCAGAGCAGTTATAGTCCCTGTCAGCTAGAACATCAGTTCTTTATGGAGATATTGTTTTGTGTCCTCCCCACTATTTTCCTGTTTGCTAAACCGAAAACTCACTCCATATAAGGAGGCCTCTAAGCAACTGAAATGAAAGACTATGATGTTTGCTGAGTAGCTTTAAATGAGAATACAATTCCTATAACCCAGGGCAGTTCATTCAATATTTGTGAGCATGTTCAAGTTTGTCTCAACGCTGAGGAACCAGGGGCTGTGTTCATAAAAGTATCTCTCAACTGGCCATTTTGAGTGCATTTTAGAACTGATGTTTTTCTTCTTTTGCCTAAAAGTTTTATTTAAGAGTAATTCTCAAAGGGATGTTCCTTTGAGCCTTTTTCCAGGATCCTATTCATGAGTCCTGCTAAGGCGAAGGTTTGCCTCTAATTAAGCAATTAGGGAATAAACACTAAGAGGAGCCATTTCACTACTAAACTATAATTTTTTTTTCTCACAATCTTAAAACTAGTTAGCTGGAAATGATCAAGCATTCAGTTAAATTTTAATGTTAAGATGACAATCATTATGCTCAGAAGCCTTATGCTGATATGGTTCACCAGAAAGAATCATGCTAATGTTGGTGTTTATTCTCTCAACTCCTACATTCATCTAATAAATTTAAATCGAACAAAATGTTCAGTTAGCAGCAGCACTTCTTGCTATAAGTATTTTTAGACTTAATTAAGGAGTGTAAAGCTTAGTGTTCATACATATTTTTTTTTGTCTTACAGGTAATTTTCTTATTTAAACTGTAAATTGCACTTCATTACTCATTAATTATAGATGTACATATAGGGAGAGAGAGAACAGGTCCTCAGCTGTCACCTGTACTATATAGGTTAACTCATATCAGTTTTTATTATTATGGTCTACAGTCAGATATTCTAAGAAACAGCTATGTATGTTAAGTCAAACTTAATTCCCAGACTGAGGTAAACTAAATAGATTCTTATTTGTATAGCTAATTCTTTTTATTCTTTTTTTTTTTTTTTTTTTTTTTTCAGTACGGACTTTACTCCCTATAAAACAATCACAGGGTAAATAATTAAAAAAAAAAAAAAAAAAAAACTAGAAAGCAATAGACCTTTTCCTGACAATAATTATTACAAAGGTTTAAAATCATCATTTCACAAATAATATTTGTAAATGTATTTTTTTTCTTCTTACTATTTTATAAATTGTTCAGATTTTCTTTTTGCCAAACCTGGTGCTCCATTTATTAAAAAAAATAAATAAATTTTTTGAGGCTCCTCCTTTCATGGGACCTTAAAATGTTAATCCGGAAATAATATAATGTCAGGGTGCCATCAGCTGTCTGTTAAATGTGAAATCCATTGTACTGGAGAAGTTTATAGACTCTGAATATTTTTGGACTGTTTATACCCCCCAAATTATGTCTCATAGCAGCACTAGCAGCACAGCATACATACACATTATCCAAGAAAATAACCCTAAGGTACCATCAGATAGACTGTTTCCATCTTCTATAATGAACCTGGTTCATAAGAGCAGCAGCTTCTCCCAAACTGAAACAAAGGAGGTCTAAGTTAAAAACAGCATAACTTTTGAAACCTTGCAAAAATGCAGTTAATGTGTGGGGAAAACAATACTTTTTGGGAAACAATCCGCTAGCAGGCGAAATGCTTTTAAGTGTAATGGTCATGATGGTCTTAAAGAACACTGTTGAATACTCATTACAGCAATTAAATGGTTCTGAGGAAACATGCTAACAGCGTTTTTATACGTACGGGAACTGAACAGTTTTTGATTTTTATCTAAATTTCTGCCAGCAGTGTGAATGGAGGAGGAGTAGGCACAGTACTAAATGAAAATATCCTCCGCAGATGTGCTGACTGACAAATACGTTCTGTAAGGTTGCACAGTTGTTGCCCTTGTGTAGGGTAATGAAGCACAGGCTGGACATCTCGATGAAATGGATTTCCCCTCTGTTGACACAAGTGATTGTGTGGTTACTGTAGGGCTTATGGAATGTGGACTCATTATAGACAAAGTCCTCTGCTCAGTAAAGTAATAGAAATGAGGCAAGGTTCCATTGGCTATGATGAATTGTAAGTATATGAAATGTCTGGTAGATATGATTCTACTCGGCATGATAGAGTTATTATTTTGACAGTTCTTACAGCTTGCAAGTCAGTGTTTGATGTGTCTGCCCTGCAAACAATGAGTACTAATGAACTCTATTATTTTCCAAAACCAGAACCAATTTGGGCTCATTTATGACAAAATGATCTTAATGCTGTTCATTGCTCTACACTGCAGGATTCTATTTCTTCAGTTGGTCATTTAAGCCAGTTATTAGGGCAGCGAGGCCCTGCATACTGAGAATATTCAGTCACATGTTTGACATGTGTTACAAGCTTCAACAGAACAAAGATTTTTAAGTAGACCAAGAAGTTAGATTGGGTTTTATTTTCATTAGTGGACAACATGGGAAGGAATTTTTGATAAGAGTGAGAACACGATGTGCATGAAAAGAAAAAGCACATGCCCTGAGTGTCTGTTAGTGAAGAGGTGGATAATGCAGCTGGGTTCAGAAGGTTGGTTATATAAAGTAGTTATCGACAAGCTGATGATTTGTTGTGATGTACAGGGACAGAGCAGTGAGACCCGACTCGGTTATTGTGACCTGAAACAAACTGCATTTGTTTAACCTCACTCAGCTGTGGAGCTATAATGGGATGATGACTTCTGCCATTAGCATGATGAAATGGACAAGTAAGTGACTTTAGTGAAACCCACTCAAGTAAGGGGCTGCAATTTGGTTGGCCTTTGATACTTCAGTTGGCTATGGAAACAATTTAATCTCTTTAATAGAATCTTAGCCCCCCACCTCCATGCACAAACAAAGCAGATTAAAGTTCCCAACAAGGCGAAGCCTACGCAGCCTTTGTGATGGAACAGAATTTCAAGTACTGCGGGTGGTATTTGAGATTTTGTCTGCCATGTGTGATTTTGGCAAGAGACACTATCAACACCAAAACCCAGAGCTCCAGCTTTAGTCTATTTGTATTTATCTTAACTTATTCAATTAATAAGTTAATTGTTATGATTGATGATGTCCCTTACAATTTTGTAGCGTTCTACCTACAGAACTTTTTCAGCTCAGTCATATCTTCAGACGTTGGGTGTTTGCATATCTGATGTTTTTCATTTGATCGACTTGTGAACAAAGATTTCTTCAAGCGTTTAGCTGTTTACCTGAATATTTTTCTTTACTTCACCGAGAATCCTGCATTGTGCCTTTGCAATAATATTGGCTACCTGCCCACTTTATGGAGGAGTAGGTGCAGTACTAAAAGACCTCCATTCATAGGCAGTTTGTTAAATGTGGAATGAAGAGTAACTTAACTCCTTGAGATGATTGTGTGGTCGTTTCCAGCCTTATGAACATCAGCTGTACATGATTGTAGGTCTTTTCTACAAGGCATGTTCACATCAGCAGATGTGTCTTGTGAGTAGCAACTGTTGCAGTGTTGGAGTCAAAGTAGCTCTAACCCACACCACACCTCTTGCTTCACTGATTTGATTCCATTTAACTTTGTGTATGTCATCAGTCTTGTGTTTACATTCTTTCCCAACCTGCACTGCCGATGTTTGAAATGTATGTATTCTATATGCACAAGAATAACACAATTATTTGTGCTATGCATTAGAAACAGTTTGTTTATCACAGTCAATTATATCGCGTCACATTTTTATAACCAATTAATGCTGTTAATTTTGAAGGGTTCATATAAAATAGATAGCCTTAATAAATTGATTAAAATAGATTCTTACATGTATAGAAAAGGGTATATTATCTTGTCTACAGAGCACTGAAATCTCCTCATACTATAAACTATATCTAGGTTACTGCATTATTGTGTTGTGCTTCAGCATGATTGTGAAGCTAATTATATCTCAAGAGGCTGAAACTCAGACTGTTGTAAATAGTTAGCTCTTAAGCAGCTTCTGCACAGTCCTTTCTTTGATATGAGCACCAAGGAAATGATCTGTCTTTCATTTTTCTTGCCTCTCCTGCCATGAACAGGTGTTGATTGATTTATAAGAATATAATTTGCTGTGGATGAATATGGAAAAGGATAAAGTAGAGTTTTTTTAGGGTTGTTGCCACTTAGACACACATGAAGACAAGGTGTAAAATAAGTATATTTGCCAGTTGATGCAAAATAATACAAAGGATGAGAGAATAGAGGATTTTATAATGGGCAGAAGGCTCGGAGGAGGGTTTTGTGTCCCCTCAGCAGATGATTTAATTTCACATGTTCCCTGGATAATCAGGTACCATGTGGCCATCCTATAGCCACCACAGTCCCCCAGAGACTGTGTCTTGTTGATGAAACGCATCACATTACAGTTGATATAGCTGCATTTATCATCAGTGGGTATCTTGATGAGTGGTAGAAAAGATAGAAATGTTAGTCATGGGATATCTGTTTAGAGTCCAGTTTTCACAGTTACTTAGGTATAGTAGTCTTTGCTAATATACACATTTTTTACTTGCTAATTAAAATGGAAAATAAAAAGCCTTGCTGCCAAGCATAAACAGAAAATGACAAAACAATATTACCAGGCTATTTACAATTTAACTTGATGATAAAGGCAGTTGCCTCCACCATAAACTTCTGTTGTTGGATTTCTGCTCTAATGAGCCTCCTTACTTGCATTCTTTTCTTTCTCCTTACTTGCATTCATTGTCTGTTTGAATGACTATAGGTTTTGAATGTTAAACAACATAAGCATCTTATTTGATGGCAAGAAGTCAGGTGAGTGCATTGCTAATTTAAGTTTTAGAAAGGTACAATAAGATACAGTCATTGCTGGCACTCGGCTCCTTCCACATTAACAGCTATAGGTTAGGGCATGGACATTTAATTAGTCACACACTTAGTCATCACTACATCCATATAATTCCACAAAGACCACAAAAACAACTTATCACAGGGAGAGTACTTCACCTCACTTTTAAAATGTATTTTAATTCTGACTGCAGGCTCTGTTAATCTGACTAATTGTCATCTCGGTGTACTCTCTGAATTACTAATGAACTGAAAATGAATATATTACACCTGAAATAATGCAAGACACCAAGTTAAATATTCTACCTGTATTGTGTTTTGCAAAGTAACTTTTCAGAGCTTACCACCAGATTTAAGGCATTGCACATAGCTACAAAGTAGATAAACATAATTTAGAGGGTATATAAAACTCAACTGCCCTTTCATCTTGAATATTGCAAATTACTTACTCCTATATCTCCCTCTCTCTCCTCCCTTACCACTCTTGAGTTGGCCTCCTTCATTCACAAACATGTCATATATTGAAATGTCTGCAACACTGACAAAATTATAGAGCATAGGAATCATTATAAAGGTTGATAAAGTAACTGTCATCACATTCAAGTTCTGTTTTTGCTTCTTACTGTAGGTACATGCCTTTTGTGTGATGCACAAAGCCCAAGAACTAAGTTTCCTGTTTACAATTATAATCTATCCAGCAGAATAGCACTGCAGTAGCAGTAATTTGGCAGCGGCGGTGTATTGGATTGATTGATATTGAGATGCATTTCTAATATCACTTCCACTAATTAATGTAAATGGGTGGGGGTAAGACGCTACAAACATGTTTCAATAGAAAGTGTTGCATTACAACATCAATAGAAGCTAAATGTTTGGAATAATAAGTTGAAGCTGCCTCTCTGACACATTGTCAAGTCCAGCTGACCATTAAAAAGGTTTTATTGCACAGTTTTTGTATTGTACTGAATTATACTGCTTAGCAGTGTGGATTAAGTCTGCGTTTATTCCACTACATTTCTTAAATTAGCTTTGTGAACTTCAGGGTACATTGTCCAAAATTGGTGGAGAGATAAATCACTTAATATGTGATTGGAAGGATAATTTGGACATAGTAGCCTGTGATAATTGTTGTAAGTGTTTAACATTACACAGGGATACTAGTAAGTTAACTGAGTGAAGTCCTGAAAACAGCTACAGTGATTTCCATTTAGAAGACAACTCAATTAACTGTAGGCCAATTAATACTGCCTGTGCTCCTAAAATTAATGAAGAGGCTTGTCAGCACAGGCCAGTAGTATGGAAGGAGAAACCGAAGGTCAAACAGGATTTTCATTGACAATTTCATCCAACCTAAGTATGAAATTTTTGATTACTCTGTTTGGAAGACATAATAAATTTAACTTTTTAATTTAACTAAATAGACAGGGCAGACAGTATAAGAGAAGGAGGAATGACAGTAACCTATAACTTAACCTATAAAAACAAACACCACTATGTTTTTACCTCTTATTTATTATTACTATCAACTTTTTACTTCGAGTAGAAACAGGACTGCAGAGTTTGTCTGAGGCAGCTAATAGCTTCAAGACAGACTCTCTGATTTCTCTGTCAGATTCCTTTCCAGTATAAAATACCATAGATCTGGTGTCATGTCTGTGTCGTAGGATGTTACAATTGATTAGCTAATTATGTGATTTCTCATAATTCTTAAATAACTTGCTGTGAGGAAGTGAATTGGACAAACTATCCCTAAATCAAAGCTTTGGCTTGGGTGCCTTAATTTCTGAGACGCAATAGACCAGAAGTGGTGAGAAACAAAATTAGAGTTGAGACCTAGCTGAATGTTGTCAGGTGGCTGATGCAATTCAAAACAATGAGTAAAGTTTTAGAGTTGGGAATGCAGTGAGGGCAGAGAGGAGCAGGGCACAAACATTTTAGAACATATACTGTAATGTAGCTGCTAAGCATAATAAGCACATTTTAATTCGGGTTTTTGTTCTAACTGTCTTGGAACAGACTTCCTCTCCCGAAGAAGCAAGTGATAAACAAACAAATAAACCATGTCCAACAGAGAGAGGGCAAAATTATGTTTACCCATCCTCAGACGATTTGGCACCACAAAATGTGGATTTTTTGTTGTTTTGTCAGACGCATGCAAGTTGGCATCAAATCATCAATCATTTTTTAGTGGAGCTTTGTCAAGCTGTGCAAACACACCCAGTGCCACTTTGTAGTAGCGAACAGGGAGACTGTGTGTTTGTCCCAAAAAATCCATGTGTGTATATTTCAGGTTTGGAAGTGTTAAGAAGCCAAGTAAAGCAGCATGGCACAAGGAGTGCATTGCCTCCCTCTGAGAGCTTCATTATGGTAAACTAGTTTTAGGCTTTCACCAGCTGGTGTCTCAAACACAACCGTCTGCTGTGGTATGTTAACATATTTAGATGTTAACAGTTTCTTTTCTATGACAGTTTCTTTTAAGACAAGCAATGCCTGGTACAGTGTGACATGTAATCTGCTTAGTATCATAAAGTTGTATTTTAGGAGATATTAGTTTTATGTACGGCTATATTGTTATATTTTTATTAAAGATTAGAAAAAATGTTGGTAGGAGTAGGTGTTGACAGCAATTATTTTTTTCTCTAAGGCTGGATCATAAGTTATTATTGGATTTCCTCAAAACTCCAGACATCACCATTGACAGTGTTGACAATATCCCTGATGTTATTAATGTCTGAATTACTCCTGCATTGTGAAGCCAATTATCTTTCATGCTATTGAAAGCAAGCTGCAGTACAATCTAATTTCATTGATATCCCGCATATATTCATGTTTTTTACTCTGTTAGTTAAAGTTGGACAGACCTCTGATAGTGCTCTCTATGTTACAACAAATTCAAATGAAAATTAACTGTCAAATAAGAAACTGTTACAAACAGACATTATTAAATATTGATTCTACAGTAAAAGAAAGATTAAAGAAATGTTGCTGTTGGTCTAAATCTCCTGCTCCATCAAGATATTTTTTCTCTTTTAGTATTGAATCAGCTGTGAGGAGGGAGAAGACATGTGCACATGTTTTTCTGGCTCATTCCCGAGTGCCTGAAACCAGAGAGTTGATGGAGAGGTCTTGAAAACCTGTGTGCTCGGAGATTAATCATCATAAAAGACAACAGGGCTATGCTTTATACTGCCAAATGGTGCACGGGACAATGCACCTCTCCTGCCTACATTCTTTGGCTGCATGTACCCTTAACTTCCTTTCCTTTCCCACGGCAAAGCATTTAGAAAATAGCTTTGTGAGTTAAAAGTCATGTTAATAATCAAAACAAAGGAATATATTGGCATCTCACATCATTAGTTATAAAGGCCAAGACGCACACATTCACATATGCCCACGCAATATTTTGCACATAGGCAAATATTAGGCTCAGGTCTGGGCTTCATTAGTGAAATGCATGCAATTGCAATTAGCGGTAAACATATTCTTCCATGCACTTACCCTTTGATTGCATTGTTATTGCACAAAGGCAAGATAGATGGCTGTATATTTGATGCTGTGTACTTTTTCAATTAGCAAAGTTTTCTGGGTCTATGGCTATGTGTCCCATGGGCACAATATGAGAAGCAGACAACCTGAATAGAGCAAAGTTGGGTTTGAATTCATTAACATTGAGCCGAACTAAAAACACATTGGACGTTACAAATGGAGATTGGATAGTACAAATGGAGGGTTTTGTGGTTTCACCCAGCCTTTTGGTACCAAATTTACCATCTCGGTGCATAACCAGCCTTAAGGTCTGAATAATTTAATATACAGGCTTGTCCTTCAAGAGACTGCAGTGAAGTGGCAAATCTGACAGTTTTTGACAAATGTGACATAATTATTTCATCTTCCAGTGAGTGGGAAGCAAAAATCGTTCGATATTAAGCAATTTCAGTGGTGACAGTGTTAATAAAACAATTTGTTGGGGTAGTGGTGGAGTGACAGGAGGTTTTACCCATTCATTTGTGCATTTATGACTGTAAGGCAGCATCCTCCCAGTCAGGGCCACAGCAAGAGGCCAGGAGGCGGAAGATGAATACCTGATAGCTACACTCCCCAGACATTACTAAATGAGCAAACTGGCAGTTTACAGCTACCTCTCAACATAACCTGCATGTTTTATAGATGAGGAGAATCTCACTAACTGTCAGAGAATGAAAGCACCTCTCAGGATGGTACAATAATGGCCTCTCACTAAAATGAGACAAGGCTTTATGGGTGTTTATCATTGCACATTTCACCAACTTTCTTTTACGGCCCGAAAGGAGATGGCAACAAAGCTTGAGGGAATGTTGATGCTTTTATTTCATTAGCCAATATGTCAGATTGATCAGAGAGCACGAGGAATGTTCTTGTGGTTTATCATTCAGACAGCAATTAAAGTGAAAGCACTACTGTAAAAGATCAAGTAAATACCTACTGGTGTCTGCTGACTGCCCCATTCCCCAAAGGATTGTTAATGTTATGCTTGTTTCATGTGCTGTTTACATGTTCATGATTGGGAGCACTGGTGTCTGTGTTTATGTCGTCTTTATCACCCTTGTCATTCTTCATTTGACTTTGTGTTTACAATATATAGCATTGTTTTTTAAAGGCCAATGTGAAATTAAGCAATTCTAGGTTAAATTCAAAGATGGCCAAAATGTTGTGCTAACACCTGAAATACTTTAATTAGATTATTTGCATGTCAAATTTGCAGATTTACCCCTAAGATATCAGGATGAAAAAAATGAAACTGCATTTACACTTTGGGACAAAACTCTGAAATGCTCTGACAAGTGCTCTGTCAATTCAATCTAATAAAATTACTTTATGGTCAGTTGCTTTTTAAGGTGAGATACTTTAGAAAGAATGGTTTTATAAAAACATTACAGGATAGTAACATAAATTAATAAAAAAGTGGGGAAAAAAAATCACATTATATTGAAAGTTTCCTGAAGATTTCTAGGAGTCTGAAAGCACATATTCATAATTTACCTCCCGTTTGTTTTAGAAACCATGCAAGAAGCATCCAGAGGCTCCAAGATACATGGTCACAAGAGTCCAGCCAAATCACAAGTCTTTCCTAAATTTTTCTCCTTACCACTGGGAGGTCATCAGGAGCTCATATGTCTGAGAAATGCTGAATTGGCATTGAGTGGACAAAGATGGAGACTCGCAAGGAATTAGTAAGCAGGTAGAACAAAAGGGCTTTCTTGGAAGCTAACGGGGCTCATCAGTTTTCTCAATTAGTTGGCTGCTAGGAGACAGCGACTGAAACGACTTTGGCAAAGAGGGTTTATTACAGTCACTTAGAATGTATGGCCATGAACGTGGAGTCTCTAATTCCTATATTATCGGATTGTGGTCTAATAAAAGCATAATCATTTTGATGGTATTGCTGAATTCCACCATGTGAAGCAACTTGGTTGCAAACTTGAACAGACAGTGTATCCTTTACGTGCATATGAAGTTCTTGTTTTCTACTTTCTAGTGCCACATTCCTAAATTCACATTTTAGGTTTTAACTTTATATTTATTTATTTTTCTGCTTTATAACGTTTAGCTCTTTTATTTCTTTTTCATCATGTCATGTCATTATTAATAACCAACTCTTTAATGCAGTACACCTCAGGATCTTTCTCCTAATGCCAGTGGTAGTCTTGCGTGTGAAGACTGAGATTTTGATCAGCATTAGTCTAACTGTTGTCTGAGTCAGGTGTGAGAGGGCAGATGTCACACGCCTGTGATACAGACCAGGCACCACAGGGAGAAAGACTAGAGTTGCTGGCCCTATTATTGCCTCACTAATGCTTCAGGCCATCAAGCAAACATACGCCCCATCACAGTAACTCAATAGCTCTCTCAACACCACCCTTCAATGTCTCAACACCTTTCCAAGGTTGAAAAATGCCTCACAACAGTTAGCTCCCCAGGATGTTGACCTGGCAGTGCAGGTCATCACTCCGAGACAAAGAGATTCTTATCATCCCAGTCATCTTCTCCTCACCCACCTCCGTCTCCTGCCCCTCGTACGGTGAGCGATGACTTCTCTGAAACTTAATATCAGTGATATCATCAAGGTGCTTCTTTGCCCCTCTCTTAGGATTGAGAGGGGTGTTGTGAAAAAATACCATCAGGCACTTGGCTGATGGAGGGTGCCTCTTGGGAGTGTTGGTCAGTTTGGTGCCATTAAGTGGTGTGTAATACAAGACTGAGAAAGAGACAGCAAGAGAGAGGCAAGGGGATAATTATGAATGAAGAGGTTAATGCTCCATAACTCATTTTCCTCTTGTCTCCCCCCAGTAATTCAACAGCAGGGAGAAATTACAAGCTGCTCAATCCATTATGTTTCTCTTTGAAACTGTTTTGCATTTTGAGCATAAAGCTTAGCTCTCACATTCTCTTTTTAAAACAAAAATAGATATGCACTTATTCCATATGGAGTCCCCACAATGCATTAAATGAAATCCTGCACATTATCCAAATACTGCAGAGCATATGTCTCATTCATTAGAGGATATGTTTTCCTCCTCTAGCAGTATTTTGAAAAGCTAGTAAAGATTCCTTTCAAACATGCTGTGTTCCTGTTCATGAGCCAACATAGTTGTCAGAATATTACCATGAGATATTTTCATGGAAATCAAATTGGGCTGATCATAAAACATAACAGTAATTGGGGTGAAGTGTTTACACGCCTGAGTATATCCGATAATAACCCGGCTCTTATGCTTGGGCGTCGAGCAACTGGGATATGATCTTAACGGGGTTATTATAAACAGGACATGATGGTTGGCATGCATGAGCATCCCAGATATTATGAAAGCTCTGCCGTGCATGTAAATCTATCCACCAAGACTGCAATTAAACAGCATATTTACAAGGATGTTTTCCCCCTGTGGTACTGCTAAAATGAAATGACTTAAGTTGGCTTATTATTGTACATGACTAAAAAGAATATTTGTTGAGGAAAAAAAATCTTTTGATGGTGATGGTCATGAATTTAACTGCTTTTCTAGTACATATGAGGAAGAGGTTTATTTCAGTGTGGACAATACTTTGTCCTTTGTACCAACCTCACTTTGTTGATCACAGGTTGCAAAGCAAAATGCAATTTCCCATTTTGTTATTATAAAGATAAGTTGTGTAGGTTACCTGCTGTGGACAGGCACATTTCTCCATGTTCTTTGTTTTAACAAGTAAACTCTGATTTCCATCCACTAATTAAAATTGAAATTGGCTCCTTTACAAAGTTAGATGATGTGATCACGTTAATAGTGAAATAATATGCAAAAATGAGGCAACCGTTCCAATAACATTTGGACTCTGATGCATCTGTCTGCTTCTTCTGTGCACTACTTCTGCAGAATGTGCACATTTATATTCAGTCCCTTAGAGTATATTCATAAAGTTTTCATGAAGGGTGAATTAATTTGATCCCTGAATGCTTAGCTTTTACAAGTCATATTGTGGCTGTCAACATGCATTGGAAGCCTGGACGGAGGAGATGTCTAAGACCCAGGCAGCATCGTTACAAACAACTGGCAGCTCTTTTCAGAAATATTGTTTTTATCGGTTTTGTCCTAGTCACAGTGTGAGGCTCATTTTTTTTTTTCTTCTTTTACATGATGTACCCGAAATGTTAAAATGATTCGATAATAGTGGCTTAACAGAAGATCAAAACGATCCTCTTTTTATCACTTTTCTCAACCACTCACTTAATCTGTTGAATCGACTGTCTTTAAGTCCATCAGCCCAAGCTCACACTGATCGTGTACCTACTATCCACTGTGCTTATCAACTAATCACAACAGAGTGCTATAATCAAATAATCAATGAGCCATTTGACCAGAGTCAGTATCCCACCCTCCAAAGCTGCCAATTTAGGTTTCCATTTATCAGCCTAATCTGACACTTAAGTCAATAGAACATCCTTTTATATTATCTTGCCTAATTATGTGATCAGTTTGCTTTAATCTAGCTATGTCTGAAAAACAGATAACTGTCATTATGTGACCAATTTGTTATCTAGAGAGCTTGGAAATTGTCAGTGTGTAAAAAAAAAAATTGACAGACTCTCCTGTTCAGCTACCATTTAACTGTAATGATCAGAGTCTTCTATTGTGGATGGGAGCATCTATGGCATTTATGGAGACCCCAGATAGCTGAGTGGTTAGGGTGTACTGCTATGGCACATAAGCCACAGAGCGATCGCCAGTTCAATTCCTGGTTGTGACAATCACTTCTGCATGTCATTCCCCTGCTCTGCTCCCTGTCTTCACTGAGGACAGGCAGGAAACCTATCAATAAAGCCAAAATAGCCAAAAATATTTCTTAAGAAAAGAATGGACATTTATACTTTAGGCATTTAGCTGTCACACTTAGCCATAGTGGCATACAATGATGAAAATGATGGCATGTGTTAAAATGCTCTATTTACTGACATTATTAGTGGTGCAGTGTTATGAGAGAGTAATGGTCAAAGTTATATGCCACAAACTATACTTCTAACACTATAGGTCAATCTGTATTCATATTTTATAGTAGTGGCGGAATGAATAAGGGTCAAGCAGAAAAGTGATGTTATTTCTTTTCTTTTATCTGTTGTGGTGGAGGAAAAAAAGTGGCACAGGACATCAAACACATGGCTATTAAGTCCCAGAGGCAGACGGCTCTGAAATGGAGGAAAAATAGCAGGCTCCCCATCTCTGAGTCCTAGCCTCAGCTGTCTTTTCACATGGCAGGTCTTGACATTGGGGTACTTCCACTCCCTCATAATGACCACGGCTGTCTGCTTTGGTTGCTGGCCAGAGGTGGTGTGCCTTGGATAGGGAGCAGGTTTCATTAACAGGGGTGGATAGCCAAATTTGAGGTCTCTGATGGACTGTGACATGGAAAGCCAAGTTTTTCTTTTGGGCAGCACTGGGTCTGAACTCTCTGGAACTAAGCCTCTGTCAGCCCAGATGGGGTCTGGCCACAGCAGATTACTACTCCTTCACTAACATGCTATTGGCTCTGAAGAATTATTCAGAAAGTAATACAGCGTAATCCTCACTTCACCATGACATTTGCCATTCATCGCACGCAATCCCTTTGACACCTGTCCACCAAAACATGGCATCATAGCGCAGAATGTTTTTAAGATTTTAAGATGGATGTGGTTTTTAATTGTGTGGATAGTGTGTGTGTGTGTGTGTGTGTGTGTGTGTGTGTGTGTGTGTGTGTGTGTGTGTGTGTGTGTGTGTGTGTGTGTGTGTGTGTGTGTGTGCATCATCACTGCCTCTATTTATATAAAGGCTGTGACTAATACATTTTTGATATTTTATAATGACAAAGTTTCAGTACAAGTATGTGATGAAGATGATAGAAAATGAAAGTAACCTTGGAAATAGCTCTGAATGTATCATCTTAAAAAATGAAGTTTGGGTTAAGTCTTGTGACTTTCATACCTACATGCACTTATATTGTCAGGTTCAGTCAGGTCAGTTTTATGCTAAGTTCAAAAAGAGAATGTTAAAAATATTTATATTTTCTAGTTTCACTGGACATCTTACAGTTTGAGCAGCTCACCAGGGAAATTCGCACTAACTTGACAGATGGCCTGTCCACCCTAATTCATTACAAAGTGAAACAGGAATTTTGAGACATATGGCTCTTCTGTTGTAAATGCACTGAGCAAAGATTGAAGGGAGCGGGGCATGCTTCATTGTGCTTCATTGAGGGCTGCTGTTTGGTTTGTCTTATCACTAAACACATCCAGACAGTGGAGGACTGTCTGAGGTTAAGCTCTTCAAAACAGATGGTTGAAATCTGCTCAGCTCTAAGGTTAAATACCCTCTTTATTTCCTCAGGTACCCTAAGTAGTATTTGTGTTGCAGAAAGCTGATGACATCAGGGTCAAAGTATTGATGATTTGGGTGTTTGTAAATGCTTTACTGCCTCAAGTTAATCTTGGCATTTATTTTGACATATCTGTGTTCCTGGAGCCATATGGCCAGGAAGAAGCATCTGAGCTAAAGCCACATAAGTGTGAGGATGCCCTATACACTGAATAAATACCACCCATAGTCTTCTTCTTCAGGAAACTGTGGGAAAGCATCCCTTCTTAACAGAGGAGGAGAGCATGGAAGGATGATCAGCTCAGAGAGCCTGAGTGTGAGCTAGTTAAGGGGGTTACTGCACAAGGGAGGAGGGAAGTAATGGAGGGCGTGGATGGACTTTTACACTGCCTGGGTTTAAAGAAAAGAACCTGCAGGATTTCAAAGAAGCTCCTCCACATTGAGCGGTTCAGTGCCTCTCCCTGCATCTCCTTGTCATTCACACAGCAGAGCAACTCGATGGACAGCTGGGCTTTGGCTCAACCAGTAGCTGGGAATGAGATGGGCTGTGAAAGAGATGGACTGAGTCCGAGTCATGCTGCAGTACTAGAGAGAAAGGGAAGATGAGTAGAAGCATCAGAGGATTTGTCAGAGTAGCCATTAAGTCCAATTGAAACTTTAGTTTGTCAATAACCGTGATCACTGGCTGGAACGTAGTAGTGATGTGGAATGACAGTGCCATGACCTGTTCACACTCCACATGGCATCACAGAACAACAAAACACAACATTTCATATTTAAAAACATTTTTTAACTTACTAGAGTGATCTACTCCCTACTGGAGCATTGGTTGTAAAATAAAACATTACTCTCTCTTTGTGTGTTTGAAGTTGAGTAGTATATTCGTTTTATATGACAGGGGTGCATTTGTTGAGCGCTACTGCTCTTCTTCACAACACCTTCCTCTACTCTCATACAGATTACACGCAAACATGTAGTAGTAGCATAATAAAATCACAGCCACTGAGCAGTTTGGGGGTAAATGAACAATAGTGGTGATCCTTGACCAGATTTATTTTTATTATTTGTCTGCGAGTAAACCAGTTAGCTTTGGCTACAGACCTGCCTCTTTAACCAATCGCCACTGAATGTAACCTTAAGGTGGTTGATAAAACCGTATACTTTTTATAGCTGCAAACTTGCTTTCTGGTTTTTAGTTAGATCAAATAATAAGTTTGAAAATTATTTTTCTGTTTGTGTCATTTTATTTTTTGTGTTATTCGTGTTATTCCCGTGTTACAGTTTGTCTATCACATATGACAGCAGTGTTTAACATGAAGGGTGTGTGATGTGGGTGATACTAATGCGTATTCCCCTGATCAAAGCAGACCTGAGGGAGCGACGTGAATGATGCAGGAAAGTAACTTGTCATGGAACATACATCGTGTCCAATGTGGTCTTGACGAATGTCAGACTAGCAGAGCAGTGGAAGAGGTAAAAGGTTGTCAGAAAAGGTCCCTGCCTGGTGAATTAAATAAATGTTTCATGAATTTTAAACAGCTTGCTGTTTGTCTGCCTGCAGTTTTAAAAGACCAAAGGTTTTAAAAAAAACACACAGAGTACAGGCTGATAGAAGGAATCTGCATATATTTGCATTCATTTTGTAACACGTTAATTTGCCTCCTTCTCTTAGAAGTGCATTTACAGTGTCTCTCGTGCTTCTTTCTTCACTGTGCCTCTATATTGGAACAAAATAGTCTTTCTAGCATGTCATTTTCTTCTCCTTTCTTCTTTTAATCTAAGATATTTTAATGTGGTGAGAAAATGGAATCTCTCTACTCTGCTTTTTTTTTTTTTTTTTTTTTTTTTTTTTGATTGCAGCTTTCTCTTCTTGGTCAGAGTAAAATCCAGGTTTGATCGTGGTAGAAGTCTGAGACCCTAGTGCAAATTTATTTAAATGTTTCCTGACTAATTGTTGTATTATTATCATTACAAATAGGTGTTATCTGCTTTAGTCTTTCTTTCTTTTTTGAAACAATAATCATTAAAAATCTAATGCAGAGTTCTGTGGGTTAGGGTTACAGCTACCATATAGACTAATACAGTGACTCATTAGACAAAGAAACAGATGCTTCTGAACTTTACGCTTTGTTCTTATACTCATAGTCTCCATCTTTCTTGTCCTGGCCTTTTTTTGCTGCATGTTGCATATAAAGAGCCTCCCATCTCACCTTTGAGGAATTTGATCTTCTATGACCCAATTTAGTTTGAAACATTGCTTGTCAGTGGAAAGTTATTTCCCCTTTAATTCTAAGGCTCTATTCTTGGCTACTTAGTTTAGCCATTCATTTTCTATCTTAATGGTGAGAGCTAATTAGATATGTTTTGAAATCATTTCTAAAAATACTAAATTAACTATGAATGGTTTGATTATGGAATAGGAAAACCTGGCAGCAAGTGTTTATGTTGCTGATGATGTAGGAAACATCCCAGCAAGGTGCAGAGATGCTATTTTGATGATCAAGTTTCACTCTATTACTTTGGACTGGACAGTCAAAACATTAATAAATGCAAATAGTGAAACCACATCACTATATTAAGACATAATTGCATGAAAAGTCACATCACCATATGTGTAAAGACAGTGTATAGGTGGTGCTGCAAGTGGTAACAACTCTAGGCATCCTTTTTGTAGTAGTTAGATGGATGGGTACGATCGTGTTGTCAGCAGGGAGGGAGAGATCTTCACAGAATTTATACTGATTGCTTCTTGATTATAATATCTGCAGCAGGTGCAGGTGAGAGTGCTCATTTTCTGCTTACTTGCGCCTCCCTAGAAACTGTTTTAATCCTTAATAGCTATATTTATATGCACAGAAAATTTTGATCTTTAATCTGTTGCGTCAGTTAAATTTTTTTTTTGGTCTGAAAGCATAAACTTGGAAATGTTGTGACTTGAGTTTAGTGTCGGGTACACCTTTATGGCTTTATGACTACAGTTGTAGTTGTAAAGCCTTAGGAACATTCATGTGTATGATGTCCTCAAATTGACCTTCTGCTCTTGGCTAAGTTTATTCAACAGATTAAAATAAGACACCAATTCACCTTTATAGTGAAATAAAATTTAAAAATAAAATTACTTCCTATGCACTAGGTGGATTTTGTGGATTTTGCACCGGATTTAAACTTTCATTCTTATCCATGTCTTTTCTTCTGCTCAAGGGACAAAGGATAAGTCTGAGCCAGCCACATTGAACCTTGACACGTCTTACTCTTATTGGGTAATGGCTTGAGACAGGGCTTATTGACCTGCCTGACTGATGCAGCTCCAAAAGGTTTTCATTACAAACCTTCCAGCTTACTAAAGGGTCTTTTATATTAGCTTGGGTCCTATCTCTATTTGAGAGACATACTTCTAATAGCTATTTGAAGGGAAATAACATTGCTTTATTGAACCAGTGGTTAATTTAGTAGCAGAGTGTTGACAGAACCTGTAACTCCAATGTCCACAGATGACCTCAGACTGACTGTCAGACTATGCTCTAATGCCACCCTGCAAGTGTTAATAATGTAGTAGTTAGCCATTGTTGGTCCTAACACCACATAAATTCTGCTCTGCATTACATGTTATTAGATTAACTCCATTTGCGTCTCAGCACATGTTCTCTAATGGATACCTGGAAAAGCAAACTAGTAAGGACTCAATGAGTCTCAATTCGGCTATTGCTCAGAACGATGTGATGAAATATGATGTGATCCATTGCAACATGATTTAGTTAAAGGTGTCTAGGGTGTACTTACTTGCTGTTTTTCAAAAGTTTCCATTGAAATTGGTGTTGTGCTGTCCTCTGTGCATTACACAGAGGACAACATTACTGTCTGGGACTGTGGGCCTCAATGTGCCAGAATAGTGTGTAAATGTACTATCCATTTGTTTTCTTACTGGCCCTGTTTATGGGTTCATCTTGTTTTAAATACTACTGGAAAATAATAATGGATATTAATATCCATACAGTTTTGGCATCATTGAATTATTTTTCAGAATACCCAGATTTAACTTATTTTTTGAAATTAAGTAATTAAGAACAGGGATACAAGTGTATGAATATTATGTTTAAACAAAAATAGCTTTTCAGTATTGTTTGTGTTGGACATATTTTCTATTTTCAATATACATAACTTCTAATGTTGAGCGGTCTATAACATTACGAGATTAACCTTATACATAGTATATGTTTATTCTCAGATTTTTTTTAGCTTTGCTAAAATAGAACAGGCTTTGGCATCATCATTCTGTTTCTTCAGTTTAGGGAGAAACCAGAGATGAAAGTAAAATGGCTTCAGGGGCTCACAGTAAAGGAACATAACAGAAGTGAGAGAGGATAATAGTGGAGTGCGTCCCGAGTGCAAGCATGCATATGTGGAAAAGCTAGAGTGGAAAAGATGGGGAAGATTACAATGAAATGCATAGTTCAGTCATTTCTGCTGTAGAGTTAGTGAGGCTGATAAACTCTACTGTATCACACCAAGACTGATGGAAACATCTGATATTTTAGTAGTAAAACAGCTTCTGTCAAATGGCATAAACACAAATCAGGTGTAATACTGTCTCTTATACGGTCACAGTGTTCTCCAATGCTTTCTTCAGAATGTTCTTATGATGTTACCTGATCTTGATATATTGTGATCAGACTCAATTGGTTCATTTTAAATTATTGTTCACCAAATGAATATTGCTTAAACTCAATATTGAATTGAAATGTCTGTAAAGAATCATTGAAGCCCTTAAAAGAAAAGGAAAACAAAGTCATGTTACATTTTAGTTTAAATGCTATGAATTATGCTCAATGTATGACAAAGAATATTTGTTGAATTTACTATAGTGGTTTTAAATGTTTTTTTTTTTCAGGGAGGCCACTCCAACTTTGCTAAGCATGGTCTTTCAAGTAAATAACGAGGAAGAGCACAGACATCTGAAAGTACTCTTTTGCATGATTCACAGCACTTCTGCTGTTTTGGGATGCAACCTTCAGCACAGTTTGACAAGACTGGAAACTGCAGTTGCTGAGTTTTTCTCAGAAAAAGTACGACAGGAGACGGTGTTTTAAGGCACATTTGGTAATAAAGGTGAGAGACTGCAGGTGTTAATGAGACAGAAATGTGTCTTGTCTCTCCTGCCTCTCAGCACAGTAATTGTAGGAGGCCTTTTGTTGACAGTCCCTGGAGGAAAATTGAAGGCACTCTCTGACGTCTGGACAGTCTGATCCTATTTCCCGACTCTATGCTAACATCAGCTTCAATCAGCAGGTAGAGCACTACCACATACTCTCCTCATTCTGCTGCTCTTTTGTCAGAAAGGTTTGATATTCTCTGCAGTAGAATAAGAATTGTGTGTTAAATTACCACCAACAAAACTTGTAGCTGGTTTTAAACACTCAGACATCACTACTTCTTGTGTATACATCTAAAGTAACAATGTATGCATTTTCCTAGGTCACCATTTTGACCTAATTCCTAATGTTTTCTAAATTGTATTGTAAATTTGTATTAAATAAAACAACAATAAACCAGACCATGTTGCATACAAATGTCAACATGCAGTGTGTGGATCTATCTTTTAGATTCTGGTTCATAGCCAACCTATGAAACTGATTTTCATAGCTTAATTTAAAAGTGTTTATTTTGCTCTTAAATATGACTGAGCTGTGTGTACACAATATATAGATGGAGTCTCTGTCTTTGTCTTTTTCAGATTTGCTGGATAGAAGAGTTAGAAAAGTTACTCAGATTCAGGACTGAAGAACTGAGGAAGTTGACAGTTTTTCCTCATTTTCTCCCCAAGCTGTCAAATTTGATTTGTCACAATACTTCTCAAAGCACTCGTTTGCTAAGGTTATATAAAGCTTATATAATAGAGGGATAGAAGAGGTTTGTCTGGAAAGGTGACTCCGCTTTGGGATAGGGAATAATTTAAATGCTCTTTCTCATGACTCCAAGTGCCGCTATTAAGCATGAACTCCCATCTATAAAATATTAAATCAGGATGTAGTTGTGAGAGCAGGATTTCCTGGCTGGCCATCTCCCTTTGTTATCTGGTTCTTAGAAGACACAGACGTCCGAGATGGTTGAAGACAAATGGACCAAAGGGGCCCATTTGTCTTATAATCAGCCATGAATTTCAGGTTTGAAAGAGTGAGCTCTAATTAAATTTGACTTGGTCCGATAAGAAGTTTAAGTCCAAGGTTGCCATGAAGAATGAATGGAGTAAAAATAAAAACTTAATTCCTTCTTAAAGCTAAAGGCAATACAATACAACTGAATTGAGTACAACTGTTATTTTGAACAGATATTTTGAAAATGATAATGATAGGGTTCTATTGAGTTATATTGTTATATATTTCTTTTTAGGCACATTGTTTAAAAACTACCTTCTGTAGACTGTGTACACACACATAGGCTGAGTGAGCCACAAAACAAATGGCGGTGTTGCGGTTATTAGCTTGACAATGTGCTGTATGTCATGTGAAAATGCATTTCTCAGATGGTTTGTCTTAGAAATATATGGCCTCTTTCTCTCTGTGCAGCGATGAGTCAGTTAGAACAGTAATGAAGTTATTTTTCCACAGAGTGAGAAATGGGAGAAAGAAAGGGAAATCAATAGTGATATCTTGAAGCTAGAGTCTGCCATCTAATCTCTCAGTGGTACTGGAAGTGCTTCATTTGGCCTTTCTGATGCTTCCCCACCCACACTCTGCTCACAAAACACCTTCTCCCTAGTGTTTTTATAAGTAAACATGCATAAATGGACCTTATACAAGTTTGAAATATCAGCTTACCCATGCAGTAGGAATTTAGGCAAGTGGAGACAAGTTTTAAATGGAAGTCCTGTAAAAATTCAGCACAGACTGGGTGTTAAAATATGAATTCTTTTTTTCCCTCCTGTTAATCATATTTTATTCAGTTGCACTGCTTCCACTTTATCCATTTTGGTGCCAGCTGCAAAATTACTTATGTTGTTATCAAAGGATTTTCACACAAACAGGAAAAGGATGTAGAGAAGTTTTGACGGCAGTGGTAAGTGACCTGGCACAAACATGTAGGTCCTGTCATTTGTATGTTGATTAACCCCTTCCCACACATATTATTGTCTGCTTGTAAAGAATCTGTACCGCTCTGGTTACAGCACTGTTAGCTGAGGAATTTAAATCAGGAGTAATGGATGAGAGCCCATAAAAGCACCTGCACATGTGATGTTAATGCTCTGCTTCACATGATCCAGCATCTGAAAGGGTGAATCTAAAGGCCATGAATAAATCACACG
Source organism: Polydactylus sextarius (assembly GCA_016801845.1). Classification (NCBI taxonomy): domain Eukaryota; kingdom Metazoa; phylum Chordata; class Actinopteri; family Polynemidae; genus Polydactylus; species Polydactylus sextarius. The sequence continues at coordinate 8,849,874 of CM028911.1, read as the reverse complement.
CTTTCCGGCAAGCAGATCCTTTGCTCTTTACATTTGCTGGCCTTTTTCATTGCAAGAACGGGCTGAGTTGTTTTGGTTCTCTGCCTTCACACAAACCATAAAGCGGAACCACAGACTTGGTGTGAATGTCTGGACTGAAGTGAGGCAGGCAGCCAGCGCCAATGTAGCCTTTAAGTAACATGACACGAAAGACTAGCAGATCTTCTCTTAATCTTTGTGGCAGGGGTGGCTGCGGTGTTGGAAGACATCAACCACCATATCATAATAAGACAGCTTTTTTCTGCCTGTTTTGACTCGGGCACTTCTGCCTCTGAATTTAGCTCTCAAGTTGAAGACACTGCAGCTATGTAGTGCAATAGTGCATTATTTTGATCCCATAGCACAAATAACAACTGTCATAGTTTTGCTATAGTAATCCTTTATTAAAAGCATTCTGCAAGTTTGAACTTCTACCTTGGAGTATGCCTCACCTGAAGTGCCAGCATCTTTACCTCAATCTCGTCAACTAATGCCTTTGTTAATATTATATTCATAAACCTTGGTGTCTGGGTCATAGAGATCTGGGTCTTTTTTGACCTCAGAAGTTCTTCTTGTACATTGTGACATCTAGTCAAGAGGTGAATGCAGTAGGATGTGGAAACAGATTGAGAACAGGTTTAAATAGGGTCCTTTCATGTCTCCTGACACTGGAAAATAGGACAGTTTGTTCATTTGTGGTTATGCTTGGCCACTTGTACCAAAATCTGACCATCTTACATTAGTTTACATAGGAAAAAAGGTTTTCGATAACCCAAAGGCTCTTATCATGACTGTTTGAAAAGTACTCTTACTGCACATCCCAGTTGTTGCGATGGTCATAAAGCTTCCTACTTATTCCCATGATGTTATTGGATATAAATTCTTCTGTCTGCCTCAGATGTTGAAAATAATGGACTCAAACAGGAAACATGACAAAGTTCCTACAGACAATGTCCCTAAATTTTTTCCTTACAGAACAGTGGTATATTGAACCACATACCTGTTTTCTCTTAGAATATTGTAGAATTTTTAAATAATCCATTCTCTATTTATTATGTATGGAATATTTTTCATTAAATGCAAAATAGATAATTTGTTGCTATGATATGTCACCACACATTTGGTCTGTCAGTTTGTTTATTACACAGTTAAGAGACTACTCCCTCGCTCAGTGTGAGATGCTTTTCATTATTCTGGCATAAATCTAATATTCTCTTTTGTGCTTCTTGATAGACCCAACAGTCAAAAAAAATCAAACAAACTTTGATGAAAATATTATTTAAAGACAGACAACCCCATATAATATTTATTATCCTCTTGAAGGTCTTATTTATGTGAAGTGGTCAATTGTCGTCATCTGAGCTTCTCACCTCATAACGGTTTTTCTTAACCTTACAAGCAAGAAACATCTGAAAGGCAGATGGAGGGTGTTGATGCATGAGGAGGATTTCATATGCTATTATATACTGAACTGAACTTGAACCATATGACTAATTTGTTGAGCAATAATTAACCCTGATATAATGGCAGTTGTTGTCCACTCATTCGTCAGAGGAAAAGCAGCACAAGTGAATAATCTCAACCGAAATAAAATTACTAGCTCAGAAGGGGTGTGCTTCTGTCATAACAGAGGAGGTCTCCTCATTACTGATTAAGTTTGCAAGCTGTTGGCCACATGTTACACACAGGGTAATGTTCATGCCATGGTTAGACTGATATATTTGCTATTAATACGTTGACAGTTTAATTTCTGAACTACTCTTAATGGAAATATCATCATGTTTAAATGATGGCTCAGTGCAAAGAGCTGCTGTTCTTCAAACACAGACAAATCTAATTCTGTTACAATTACTAGAATGAAAAGAGACTAAGAGAAGTTGGTCAAGCACTGAGCTTGAATGCTTTACTCAAGCAGTTACTGCCAGTGCCAACTTATTAAGTTATTTAGAGGAAACGCTGTCAGATCTTTCTATACCCATCCCATAAACCTGTCATATCTTGGTCATCATTACCGAGCCTATCCTGTCTCTCATATTGTCGGGTCTTGTTTTCAAATCTTGGGGATGTCAGAGAGGCTTTTACCTGCTCTATATGTCAAGGTGATGTAGTAATCAAGCGGAGGGAATGAATAGAGCGTAGGGCTGAATACTGCACGTTACTATGTGCAGTTAAGACTCCACGCCCAAGGGTAGATTTCAGACACTCAGTTCTCTTCCTCTCAAGTTTCTCAAGCTCCTTCTTTCCCTCCAGCTCCCCTCCTTGGCTCTCTTTCCACTGAATTTTTCACCCACTTCACCTTTTCTCTTGTCTGGTTTCTTGCTCTCACAAAGTCCTCAGATTCAGGTCAGAGGGAGCTGACAGTCTGCCTTTAGCAGCTATTAAAGTAAAATTCAGCAGATAAAGCCCTCCAAGGATAGTCATCCATCAGGGAAGGTAATAACGGTAAAAATCCATTTTGGGCTCTCATTAGAAAGGTGTTGTTGGCAATCATGAAAAAACACAATTGTTCAGTTAAAATGCTTTGACCCCTGAGTTTAAATATTTCAAGCTTTAAATCCCACATTTCTCCTACCACCTCCAACCCAGTGGACTCTACACACTTGAATGTCATTATGGTCTGATCCACTGAGCCCCACATCCCCATCTCCTAAGGGCTATATGCCTTAACTGGGGTTCTTGAGGACTTAGCTTCTCTACCCATGGGACTGAGGTGACTCCTTCTTTTCCTTCAGGCCACATGTTAACTCAGCCTCTCTATCTGACTAAACTCAATTTCCTCCTCCACTGCCTCGAACTGCATCATCAGAATAGGGCGCAGCAGAGCTAGAGCGTATTCCCAATGGCCAGATTTGCATACGTGCCACTGTACAAAAATCCACTCTCTCTGAGAGTCATTTCAGTGGCCTGTACCTCTGCGTCTTTCATTCCACTAAACTGTCCTTTTTCCTCTGCTCCTTCATTTCCCATGTCTATGGGTTTATCTTATGGGTGGCAGACAGTGTATGAACTTCCATTTAAAGTTTTTGTATCTGAAGCCAATACATGACTGCATAGCAATGACTACCATAACAGGAAGGAGACTGGAGAGCAAACAGGAAAACAGTTTGTAAGCCAATGGGAGTAAATAGTTTTTGCAGGTAACACATTAGACTGAGAATGTCTGCTGGGCACATGCTTGGGAAAATTCCAATTAAAAGCTGTACTTTGTGTATGGCTCAAAGTTTTATAAGTCACCAGGCCTTTTATGGAACAAAAGGATGTCAGGTCACCAAGAGCAGAGCCACCTAGACTTATACTCATTCCCTTAAATACAGGGCTTGTAAGACCAAGCTTTACACACTGTGAAGCTGATCTGACAGCCAAATCTAAACAACTTGACTTAATCGTCATGGATCATTACAGTGAAGTCTTTTTTAATACGATTTTAATGGGCAGAAGATGACTGTCAGATTAGACAGACATCTTTTTTGTTTTTCATGCCTTGTAAAGCCACATAGACTTGATTGTTGTTTTGATCCTCTCACCTCTACTGCATGTGTCTAATATAATTTAAAAAAGGACGGTGCCTTTGAGGCAAAATAAAATTTGATAGAGCATAAAGGGTAATGCGATTTCCGCTTTGGAGCTATCAATTGTGTTCATCTCTTTGGATTCCTGGTAGCTTTGAGCAGCCTTTCAATAGGTGAAGAAGAATTATCCACATAGAAATGCTTACATCGTGTTAATGGCTGCACTGAACGTGGGAAGCACTGATGAGCACAGAGAGCACATGAGTAATGTTTGAAGTCTTTGGTGTTAGACCTCACAGAGTGAATGTATGTCTGTGAGAGGGGGGGGCGGTGATGGGATGTGGCGAAGGTAGCAATGGGATCAGTCTCATAGACACACAGAGACACACAATGCTCGCCGCATGGGTGGCAGTCCCAGCGCACTCATATTTTTACAGCTGGACCCACATCCCATGGCTTACGCAGATGCCTCAAAGCATTCCTCACAACGTCTCTCGAGGACACAATTGCGTTTCACCAAAGGGACATCCTCCGCTAAAAGGAACTCTACAAACTGAACCTGAATGTGTATCATTTTCATTAACTGCTGAATATGGACCATGACAGTATTCACAATCCAGTCTATTGACTGAATTGAAACACGCACGAGTCCCAAACAACTGGCTATAGGCTATTTTATTTAGTTACATTTCAAATTGCTTAGGATTGCAACTCGGAAGGACACATTTGAGCTTGGACTCGTTCATTGATTCCCCTGAATAATTATGCTGCATCAGGCTCTCTGTGTTTCCTGATATCTGGGTCTGAGTGTATACCTGGATGTGGCCTGTCGTATTTAACAAACTCCCAGGCCCTCTTCTTCAATGGGATTTGAGTTCAGGCAGGGGAGACTGAGATATGAGCTCATAAGAGATTAAAGTTTAGTATATTTGATTGTTTCTCTCGTGTGGTGGGGTTTTTACAATGGGCCAGACCAGACGATTCAGGCTGTATTAGCCTTAGCAGGAGGGAGAGAAGGGCCGCTGAGAAGGGCCACAGCTAATCCCAGGATATTGAGCAGGATTCCTAGGATGAGGCTTCGCTCCTTTGCTTTCCCAAGTGTGACGATGGGGAGTACTGGGGGTTGAGGGAAGAAGGTGGATTTGGGGTCTCTTTCTCTCCTCAGTCCCTATTGTGCAGGGAGTTTTCACAGTTTAGGGGCTCAGTGTCTGGGATTCTCTGTCCACTGAAGTGAGTCTTTTTTTGGGGGGGGGCAGGCAGGCAGTGCCGGCCTCTGAGGATTAGGCCCACTGGGATAATCAGGATCAGTTCACAGTGTCCTCGAAGGGGGTCTTAGTCTATGTCCAACAGAGTGGGAGAAGGGACGCCACTGTCCTGTGTAGTTGTTGGCTCTTTCACATCCCCCTCATACCCTAATGACATCTGCTTCCCTCTTTTCCCCTTCAATGAGCACAACTCTTCAACTATGAACCTGTTCAGATTCTGCAGGTAATCAAACCTGGTTTGGATTCAGTGATTGATACGAGTTCAGTTATCCAGAATCTGAGCATTACATGATGAAATACAAAGATTTTTCATATTTTTCCAAATTTTTTCCAAATTCTTACTTCACCTACATTATAATCTGGCTTCTCCTACATAGTGGATTATCATTTTATTTAGAAAAAGATTGAGATTGATGTTCTTTGGTACGTTCAGAAATGGATTACCAGATTTTTCCTCTTATGGTGATTACATTTTGTTTTTCTCTGGAACATTTCTATTGTATATAGTTGCATGACTCTTAAAACAAAGAGAAGTTGCAAGATTATTCCATTTTGTTACCCGCCACATCTGTTTTTCATATTTATCCATACCTTTTTATATCTTCTGTGAAAAACACGTTAAACAAAAGCCCGGGAAATGGGTGGAACTAAACAAGACTGTCACCCAGTGTGCACAATGAAGGGAACTCGCAAATGGATACCCAGGTGGTGCAACTATTCTCCCATCATGTAGGACACGCATCTAGAAATAAAGCAGGAAAGTACACCTTTTTGTATAGCACTATTGTTTTTTTGTTCTATAGCCTGAATTTTAAACACGCCCTGTGCATAAATGTCATAAAACTTCATATTTTCAGCATTTTTGGTACATTTTATTTTTCTTTCCGTAAGATAGACAGGCTCGGTTCTTTGACTGTGTCATCCTCAATTATTTCTACAGTAAGATTCTTTGCAAATGTAGCTTGCCTTGGGGTGTTACCAAGATACGGCTGCGAACAACCACAAATATGCGGGTGAGCTGGTGAGCAACTCCAGCACGCGCACAGACAGAGCAGTTGGCTCCACAAAGGCCAACAAATAAGTGCTTTCATATCTACCCTCCCCCTCCTCTTTGGGACAGTTAAGGGGTTGAATGGAAAGCAGGGTTCAGGGTGTGGGGGGTCATGTGGTAGTATAGGGAAACCAGTGTTGGGAACATTGTGTTGTTGGATTTCATGGCTCCATGTTCGTCTGTTCTCTTTGGTTGCATCTCTAAAATGATGAAATCCAGTTGTCTGTGAAGTCTAGTTTATCTGTTGTAAGTCTTTGTCGCCATTGCATTGCCACCATTATTCAAGTGCTCAAATGTCTTGTTTCTATGCAAGAGTGACAACACTTGTGGAATATGAAAATTTTGACTTTCTTTCAATTAACAGTTGCGATGCTTAAATTAATACCTGAGCTTGTTGAATTCCTTATGTTTTATCAGTTTAGATGGTAGTGTAGTTGTTTTTGTGAAACCAGCACCAATATATTATGAGGTTTTTGTTAATGGCAAAATGAAACAAACCCAGTGATAACTGCTGTATTTTAGAGAATTAAACTCACGGTATAACATAGGATTTGGAAAGACTATTGCACAACTAAGATACACCAATAGTGGTCTGACTTTATAGAGGCTGGATGGGCTGAAACAGGCAAAGTCAGGACATGGGCAGTGGTCTGTAACAGTCAGCTAAACCAGGCAAAAGGAGAAGGCAAAGAGCAAAATCCAAAAAAGGGCATGTAGACGAAAATGGCCATAACAGGTCAGAAAGGCTGGAAAACACAATGGACAATCTGGCAGAGAATGACTTGAAATGGACCATGTATGTACCAAGAGCTGATTAGGGAAATGGGAACAGGAGAATAGGAAGGTGTGGAAGAGTCAGGAAAGCTGTGATGGCTGCAGGGTAGGGGGGAGTGTCAGGGTTTGAAAAGACAGAAGAGGCAGGCAGAAAAGAATGAACGCAAGAATGAAATGTGAACGAGCGGAATATTCGGAATATTTACCTGTTTTTACATTTAAATCTGAATGAATGTAAAAGTAAATGTAAATGGGTTTAAATTACGCAATATCCCCCTGGGGGAATCAGTGAAGTCTTTCTGATTCTGTGTGAAAATACATCTGAACAAGTTATTTTATTACTGTTGTAATTTTTCTACACTACACTACTAACAGACGCACAACTTGTTGCTGCTGTCAGTTTGTGGTGCATCCTGTGCTAAAATGTCGCAACAACACATCTTGTGGTGTAATTTCATAGCAGTATAGCTCTCCTTTGGGGCAGGTGTAACAATATAAGCAGAAATGGCAGCATGCTATTAGTCTTATGCTCTTCTGGCAGGCACTCTGTCTCAATAGACTCCGCTGCAGTCAGACAGTGTACCTTATGCAGCATTGAGAAAAGGGTTGGTGCTCCCTTAACACATAACATCTATTCTATTCCTCTGCTCAAGACCAGACCCACTTACTGGATGCTGTCAGACTCACAACTCAAAGCATTGCAAGTTTTTAAATGTGGTACTTTTTCATACTTTTGTGTAATTTCATGATAAACAACACTGCCAAGGGCATTAAAGTAAAACATTACATGTATAATGTATTACTTCACTTTATCTGTTATAAATTAAATTACATTAACCATTGCTCTGATTGTTTCTGGAAAAGTATTCTTTTTCCTTTTTGTTTTACCTCTAGAACTTAGATAATATGGTATTGTTTCTGTTTGTGGTAAAATAATCAAAATAATGTTGCATGCCTACACCCTTCACTTGTTGTTTCTCCCATTTGCTTTGTATCTTTTTCATCTCACTTTTTATCTCATTGTTTGGATCCTGTGTTGTATGTGCACATGTAAACAGGTCTAAGATCAAGGACAGAATAATCTACATGACAGTGTGTCTCTCAGCGTAATGTCGACAGCAATAACATGAGAAATGATAAAATCTGAATCTATAGAGGAGGTAATGGGGCCTTGATGTTAGTTTGTCTGTAACAGTAATGTGATTGGCCACTGAAATTTGAACAGTAATGCCTTTTTCATTATTCCACTCGAGGAAAAGTAATGCAATTACACATTCTTTTTGTGTCATGTTACCCCCTTCACCGATAATAACTCCCATCACCACAATAAATATAAATCTTATCCCTTCGTCTCCTTCATTCCCACAGCATAGGATTTCATATTTTCTATGTCACTTATTCCCCACATAATATATTTTCAATTAATGTTTGTGCTCGAGGCCTCCTCCCTTGCTGAGTACACAGCGTAGGCAGCATGCATGTTACATTTCATCTTGTAAAAGTAGTTTTGGTGTGTCATGTCAACCCTTTGTTGCACAGTAGAAATAAGAGAGAGGGCCCGTTTCAGCAATGGCTTGTCTGTGATGCACAGCTGCTGTACTGCTGCTTTATTAATGGGATTCAGGAGCTCATCTGAGCGTTCCGATAATGGAACAATGGAGGACCCTGCTTTGACAATCCTTCATCTCTGAGATGCTAAAATTGATCACCAATTCAATTGCTAACTGTAGAAAATTGAATTTCTAGCCCTAACAATGTTCGTTAACCACGCTGCCGATGAGATGGCCAACCAGATTAATGATAATGGGAGGCTGAGATGGCTTCTGAGACGGCCTGTGAATTTGATTAGCTCCAGACGGCTGTGGAGACAAAGAGCAGCCAGTCAGACTCTTATGTGGAAGTACTTAATGAAAACCCTGCTTGGAAGGTAATTGGGAAATGTTTGTCTGGCTGCACACTTCTCAACTTACTGTATGCAGTCTTTAAACCTATCTCTCTTCAATCTCGCGTTGACTGTTGCTTTTAAACACAGGCGTATAGACACACACACACACACACACACACACACACACACACACACAAATAGTCTCGTTTATTAAAATAAAGAAGCCACTTAAAAAAAACAATACTGCACAAACATAATGGTGCAGTTTTTCAAACTCTGGTACTGTTGATGGTTTTAATGCTAAATATCCAGATTTAAATATCAATATATTTTTTTTAAACAAACTTTTCCATAAACATTTTAAATGGCTCTAAAGCAGCAACAATAACCAAGAAAACCTCACTTGTGTTGGTAATATTGTCAGCCCCAGTCTGTGGTTCTGCTTTACACATTTTTCTATTTTACAGCATTTTTTTTCTTTTATTCCTGTACTTGTACATTTTTGCAGCAGTAAATTTTTTCACTGCCAACTTCCACAGTTTGCCTGGGGATTTTTGTACATGTTGTTCATTTTGTTTTATTTTTATATGGACTATTGTCCTTTAATTGCTGTTGAGTGTTTTTTAGGGCTGCTCTGGTAGAACAATAAAGACAAATGATCCAATTTAATTTCTATGCATTTTATGTCTGTGGTAATGTATAGTATATCCAAGTTAATATAATAGAAAAACTGATCATAACATTGTACAAACATGTATAAGACATGAATATGCACAAAAACACAACATGCCAAAGCACGCATCAAAACAGAAAACTCAAGACAGTTGTTCATCTTGTTCTTTGTGAGTTTACTGAATTCAAACATGTTTGATCTGAATGTGCTACAAAAGTGGCCAGATATCAGAGATTGTCCAGTTACACTTTAATTGCATTAGCTTTACTTTAGCTTTAATAAAACAATGTGTGATTTATGATGACAACAGGCTTGCCCTGTCTCCCCGACAGTTCTAGTCATGTGCCTCAGTACTGCCTCTTCTCCCCTGTTGACAACTGTGTAAGTCAAACACTGCCAATTAAACAGTGATAGAATTTGCTCATATTCCCTTCCCCTCTAATCAAAACAGAGAGTCATTTAGACGATTGAACAGAAGGCTAGTGCTTAATATGGTAATTTCTATCTCTGTGTTTCACAGGGTGGAGCAGATATCTCTAGTGCTTTGATGTGATCTCAGTAGAGTGTCATTTCTTTGTTATATATTGGGGGAAAGCCACTATGAATGCCTTCCCTCTCAATAGTGTATACACGAATAGTACATATTTCCTACTTTATTTTAGTACATATACCAGAACCCTATGAAAAATAATGATAGTAAACGATTTGCAGCAGTGATAAACAAGTTCACATCTGTGGCTGTTACATGCTGTTTGACCCCTGATTAGGTAGTTCTCTGGATTGAAAATTAATTGTCTTGTTTAATTACACCTTGGTGATTAGAGGAAGAAGAAGTGAAATCCCTGTTGCTGAGTCTGTATAATGTATACTCCCTCAAAGTCAAAGTCTGACTTTTCAAGGATGTCATTCTCTTTAAGGTGCATGTAAAGGCCAGAGACAGGGCTACAGTCATTATGTCTTTGGGCCATGTGTTTGAGACGAGTGGCATGTGAGCTTGTGTTTATTTGCATGACTGTGTGATAATTTTGTGTGTTGATGCAAATGGACACGGCAGACCGTTGAAGTCTGGTTCAGCAGATAACCCTCACTGATAGTGAATGCCTGTTGCCTGTTGGTCTTTCTTTACCGACTGGGATTTACTCACTGTGCACATCTCTTAATATAGGACAAGTTGTACATGCTTGCTGTTCTCATTGTTACATCTTTGTCTGTTTCCTGTGATACAGGCTGTGCACCAGCTGTGTTTTGACCACTGGGTCATTTGACTCCAGGGGCAGGACCAGAGAATCTGTGTCTGACAATTTATGAGAAAAGTGTCTTGTGGTTTTGAAATAAGTGTTTCAGCCACTTTGTAATCAAGGGATGACTCACGTTGACCATCTTTCTTTTCCAAGCTTGTGAATAGAATTTTAGCACCAAAATTGATTAGAAACCTGTTACATTTTGGGTGCAGAAGGGAGCCAAGGTTAATTTACAGGATGAAGAGGCTGTTATAACCCTCCCTTTAGCAAGTCTCTTCATTGGCCTATTTTAAATCCCCTCAGAAAACAGGAGTTAATTAGGAACACCAACAGAACAGAAATCCAAGACAGGACACAGCTTTTATTTCAGACTGAAAAAGCACAAATATGTTTGTATCCATGCTCAATTACTTCCACGCCAATAGATTTTGAAGTGCTTGTCTTGGACAGTGTTTTTCTTTTAATTCATCTACATGTGGCAAAATTATTTAAAAGTAAACACAATAGAAGCTCTTTGTGAGGTTAAACCTACTTCTAATTAACAAAGAGCAAATTTGAAACGGGAATTAGTCTATGAAAGGGAGCTTGTTAATGAAGTCTGTGAATAGAATGAAAGAAGCAAGCACGTGGCCTTCCCTGCTGGATAAAGGTTAATGACTGTTTGGAGCAGTCCAGGAGTATCTTTCCTCTCTGTGCTCTGGGACCTTTTCCGTAGGGTTTACCTTCTTGGACCTTTGTTCTGCATGAAACAACACTCTTTCGAAACACCCCACTATGTCCATTTCTTATAATCTTAATATGAATAATATGGCTTTGTTATTAAATGTTAGTGTGTTTGTGTGTGCATTTAAAGACTCACCACAATAATGTCCTGACATAATTGCACTTATAGTCACAACACGACTACTTCCTGGTGTATTATACACCAAAAATGTTAGTTTAAGATCAAAAGATGAACAGAACTTTTATTTCCATATTTATTTTCAGTAAAGAACTCAGGACATAGCACCTTTTGTATTTGACTGCCTTATGCTTAAGTGAGCAAAAGTTGGGGGAACAGATCTTGAAATAAACAACATTTTATATTTGATTGCATAAGCCTTACTTACAATAACAGAATCAAGCCTGCAACCCACAGACATCACAAATCAAGGATGCAACAGCTTGGTGATATTTTCCAGCCTTTTATCACATCCTTTTTCAGTTCTTGTTCATTTGAAGGAATTTCCCTTTTCAACCTTCTCTTCAGGATGTGAAATGTATTGAGGTTTGGTGCTTGAGTTGGCCTGTTCAAAACCTCTCACCTTGATGAAACCTTTTGTTGTGTTGGCCCTGTGTTTCTGGTCTTTGTCTTACTGCATGAAGCCCCACTGTGCTTTTGTATTTTGGATCATGATCACATGATCTTTCTCCACACTTTGGTAGATGTTCAACACTTTCTCACCAGCACATAAAACATTGTTGTAGAATTTCATCTCTTTCTTTATAAATTCAAATTTGTGCTTATGACTCTCGGTGCTTTTTCAGACCTGGAATATACACCCTCCATACTCCCTCACAAACCATCTTTGACAAGCAATGACAGTGGCACACGCCTGACAACAGACAACTTTAACCTCATCAAGTTACTGACAGAATTTACAGTGTTTAGTGACAGCTGATAAGAAGTACCACTGACGACATTTATGAAAGCGATGCTCACCTTTGGCTAAAATAAGAAGCAGAAGCTGAATATTTTCTACATCACTTCTCTACTGATTAGAATTCTGTTAGTGTGAGCTTAGTGAATTTGTATATTTATGGTCACTTACCACTGTGCTCAGATTTTCTATCTCTTTCGCAAACTAATTTTCACTTATCAAGTATGATGTTGCTCTGTACACTAAAAGAGAGGAGCTGCAACAAGGTCAGGCCTCACACAGGCTCTTAAAGACAATTGGTCTCCAAAGGGATGGATATTTGACATTATATTTAGCACAAATGTTTTTGGACCAGTGGGAAATACTAATTGCATTTACAGTCGTATATTGTAGTACTATGTCCTTAGCTATTAAACACATATAGATGTAATTCTGAGGTAACAAATCCTGAGAACTTCTCCCATATTTATCTTTTAACCTAAATGTTTTGGGTTAAAATGTATAGCTTTGTATAGTTGTGTATATAATCTTCAACATGTAGTAAACATCTGTGTTCAGATATCCTGAAACAGCTGCCCTAATCACAAAACAACACACACTGTATGTTTTTGGCAGTGTGGTTCTATGAATGGCAGTCGTGGTTGGTTGGCTAACCACTTTGGCTCTACAACCACTGGATGCACGGTCATGAATCTATAAAGGGTCAGAGGTTATTTAATGAAAACACAGCCAAGCCATTAAAAGTATTGGTAAGAGCCATGTTTACATTTGATGCTTCAAATGACTGGTAGCCTTTTGAATGTTGCCCTTCCTCTGATCTGGCGACGGCTACATTGTTTATTCGGGTTGTCTGCCAATCCATTTTACAAGTACGTTAATCAGTTTGTTCCTTTTATTAAATTCCCTCAAAGTCTTCACCAAATATGAGTCTGGAGAGAGAAGTGGATATCAACTGCAATCTGACATGTGACTGAAACATACAAGCACATAGTAATTCTAGTTTGCTGTCAGGTACAGATACTAATTCAATGACTGAGAAGAGAAAAGACTGTTTTAGTAGTAAGATATTCTGATGGCATGATGGGTGGTGCAATTATAAAACACTATCTTGTTCATACGTTAATCTCATACCCCTTTCACTGCATCAATTCCCCATTGCTTATTAAGTTGTTACAGTCACTGTTTTTAATGAATGCTTACTGTCAAAACTTTGCTCATTTGACTCCACTGTAGTCATGCCGATTGATGTTAATTGTCCCCGACTCAGAGATGAAGCAGACAGACAAAGTATTGAATTTTCACCCTTCACTTCAAACAATATAGATTCACTGAGTGGCTGGATGTTTTCATTAGGATAGTGATTGATTACAGACACACATAAATGATGATTTTAGTTCTACTTGTCTAAAACTTTAGCACATTTCAAACATTAAACTTGACAAACAGTGGTTTGTGGAAAGAACTGACAGTGATGAATAACAACACATCAAAAACATGAAGTCATCCCTCAGTGTTGTAATGGCCTTAATGTGCTTGTACATTATTACTTAATTCATCCAAATTACAGATTCAAGTTAATCTATTATGTTAGAGTGATATTTCATTATTCACCTGTTGCATGTCATGCCAAAGTGTAACTCACTGACTATTTAACTTGATAATAAAATGAAGAGTTAGTTTGAGTGTGATAGAACACAAACAGACACACACACAGAGTTTTCTTGAATTTAATAATTGGTCAAAATGAAATTCCTGAGATGCTATGCATGAAAAAGTCAAACTAATGAAATAATTATGAATTTTATAGATTGTAATTTAAAGGTTGTGAGTTTCTGTAATGTGAGAGTCAGTACCACCGTTATCCTGCACTGTGCCAGCAGCCCCAAATATTACAATTTAACAGATGTCTGTACAAGACATTCTTGCCCATTTTCATAATCCTTTGATGATGGATAAGTCCTTTACTGGTATTTTACATTTTTTGTCTTGGTTCACATCCTACTGCCAAAGCCTCCTTTGGATATTATCCATGTAAAGAAATTATGAAATGTTTTGGCAACTTGTTGCTCTGAGCTTAGTGTCTTGCTGATATGAGTTTGATGTGCAAAGCCAGTCACTGTAGACCACTAAAGATATAGTGTCCTACACTGATTTGATCTCGATACTTTCAGAGGAATAACACATTCCTCAGTTAAAAAGATGATTTAAGCTTTACGAACCTATCAAAGAGCCCTATGAGTACATGGTTTTTGTGCCAGAGATTCCATCTTAGATTGGCACAATATCTTCCTTGTATTTGTTAAATCAGCTTTTGAGAATGCACTTATGCAATTCCCACACAGTCAAATGTTATGTATGTAAAAAGTTGTAGTGTTTAAGGAAGCACCTGTAAGACTTCACTCTGGATATTGTCTACATCCTTTTTCCAGCCAGCACTGATGCTCTTGCTCAGGCCAGGGGCGCTCTCATATTGGTTTTCAGTATTGGCAGGGATTTTTTTTTTTGCTTCCTTAGGAGAATACAGTCCTTAAACTATAACTTCTGGGCCTCAAAGCTTCTGAGGTTTCACTTGTATCTTGGCCCACCTCCTCATCAGCCCCACTACAAACCAAAATAGACTCTATAATTTATCCCAGCCAATCCAGGAAGAATGTAAATAAAGAACAAAAGTTGCCTGTTCTATGTGTATCGGAGGGCCTCTCTGGGAATCGAGCTTGCTTAAAATGGATCCTGCTGCAGCCTAAACCTGGCTATTTCTCTCCGCTTAATTTTTCTAAAGCAGTAGTATAGGGCAGTGTGCCATAGTCTCTGTACTGTCCTTATCTCACTTTGGCAGACTCTGGGTCTCCCCATAGTCTGGATTTCCATCTGAGCTTGAGCTCCTATGGCCTCACTGTCCTTTCTCATCTGCATGGCTATCTCCTCCTCCAGTCCACTTCACACTAATTTACTTTAATTAGTCTCTTTTGCCCTCCTACAGTGAAATGTACCTTATGAATTTGTCAGTCGAAGCATGTGTCAATTAAAAAGGCATCACCCAATAAAATCTATGAACAACTGATGTTAATTAATATCTGCGGTTTATGGAGTGTGGCACAGGTCCCGGCATAGCTCTTAGCACCAGATAACCATTTGGCCATGGAGTTTCAGTGCTATTTTGGAGGCTGAGACTAATGAAGCTTGTTGGCTAACATGGAACTAGACGATGAAATGTCCTTATCAGGTACATTATCTTAACACAATCAGAGCATTAGCACCTTCATTTGGACACAGTCTCACTTTAATTTTGTGACTGCTATCAAATTCACAGGGCACAAATGAATAACGAGAATATAAAGACTGCTTAAGGAATTTATATAAAACACCATCTAAAATGTACCATGCAGTACTGATTGCATTGATCCTCCACTGTTTTATTTGCTTAGTGTGTTAAAACAGATTGTCAGTGTCATGTTTCCTTATATTCATAGTTAGAGGCTGCAAACTGTCATGTGTTCAAAATAAACAAATAACAATGATGATATTAATAATACATTACTCGTGTTATGCTAATTACATTTTCAAATTCTCCTCTCATGCCTAGTGCTGTGAGTACAGCTTAAAAATGTTGCACTATTAATGCAGCACTTCCTAAAGCTATTCATAATATATATTCATATTGTTAGAAGCATAATGCATATGTCTCCTAATACACAGAATATAGTTAGAATTACTACCATTGGTTTATATATTCCAAGGTGGAAGTGCTTGACAGAAGTCCTTTGGAGACTTCAATCTGCTGCTCATATTAAATGATTGAATAATTGAATAACTCTCCCCTTCGTCTGGCACCAATTTATTTGATCATTTCCCATGATGATTTGTATCTAACCAAGATAGTAGACAACAAAACCTGTCATTTTACATTCTTTAACAACACAGCTCTGAAATGCTACACTAACATTTTACAGAAACGGCAGTTTCTACAAATACTGTGACTGGCTAAGAGATGCAGTTTTCAGTATTTTGAATGTATGGTCTGTATGGATTATTGGTTCACCCTTTCTGTTTTGTTTCCTTGTTTAAACAGGCAACGGCGCACTCAACATGCATTTGTTTCATATTTTCTAACATTCGGAAAGACTGTTGATCCAAATTGGGCCCATTTCTTGAGTTCTGAAAACAGCATCTTTAGGATGTTAAAACAGCCACGATGGCTTTGAATGACGTGGGTGTATCCCAGCATCCATAATTTAATAAGAAAATGAGAAATGAAAAATGTGCCTGATTTTTGAAAATATCTGTATTATGGTGGGTTTATAATTTTGGCATGAACAATATCCATGAGAGGTTTAAAATTAAGAAACAAGAATATGCAGCAGTTTTATATATTATAATATAACTGAAGTCTTAGTTTCTGTAATCTTGATGCTTTTGGTCTTGTCACTTTTGACTTTCTCATGTACTCACTGCTCTTAAAGGACAAGAGTTTTTCTTTTGAATTTAAGAATATTTTACGAGTGTAATGTTCCTGTCATTGTGGCAGATCTCCTTGGTTCTGCTGGTGTCAGAGATATCACTCATGTTCAAATAACACAACACTTTAATGGTGAGTACAGCCGCAGTAATTATATGTTTCATTATACTTAGATTATTATGATGAATTATGAATCAGTCAAAGAGGGTATAATGAGCAAGTTCATTCATGAAGCACAATGTCATCCATAGAAACAAGGTCAACCATTTCTTTTAGTGTATAGTAAAAGTTGATCTCAGCAGCTTCTTTAATAGGTCAGAACGTAGAGGGATAATGAAGGGATAAAAGAGGAACTCTTAGCTAGGAACTTGCCATTTAGGAGAACTCCTAGTGGTAAGATAAACCCCCAGAGTTTAATGTATTGCCAGCTTAACATTTTGAAGTGTGCATGCCTGGAGGGTGAGGCCAGAATGACCATCACCAGGGACATGTGGTCTTGTTTCCATTATTGCTTGATGTAATATATCACTCTTTTTTTTTCTTGGACACATCACTATGTGCGCTTTCATAGTTTTATGTTAATGTTGTATTGCAGCCATTTTCCCCCTACTGGGGTATTTTGTTTCTCACAGTATCCATATTATTTCTTCCCTTTCTGTGTGTGGTGCCTGCGATGAATTTTCTTATCTGTTAGTATCTTTTGTCATCCTCTCACCCTACTTGAGTGCATGCTCACATGCGTTTTTACATAAACACACCCACACATAATGCACAAACACAAACATCCCTTGGTAGGTTGCACATGTCTCTCTTCTCGACAGGGAGAGCCAGGGAGAGGTGATAGAGGGAGGCTGCACCTCGTTGTAAAACTAAACTGTACTTGGATTCTACTTGGATTTTCTTTGTTCATTTCTGTCTTAGTATGCTGTTTGCAACTTCTATGTCTGTACTATTTACACTCAGCAAAGGATAGTTTTCTTAAAAAAAGAAACACTACTCTATATGATTTGTAAATTTGAAAAACACGGTGACCTTAGTCTTAATAATGTTTGGTATGACTAACGAAGTAGAGACTTTTGCTAATTTCTTCCTGTCATAGAATTTTGCTACATTCAATAGGTGTGGCTAACCAGGAGGTTGTTATTATTATAATAAGACAACGATGTAACCACTGATTTTATGTTTCTGTAACCTCGGTAACCTTGGTACCTCGGTAACCTTTTCACTTTATTTCAGAAAGTGGTTTGAATAAGTTTACTTACAACTTATTGTCTGACTGACAAAAAGAATCTCTTAGCAACCTCAGCACCAATCATTTCTGGGTCTTTTCATGTAAAAATGACATATTATGACTGTACATGCTAGAAACTTGTCTTCTTTAATACAGGCTTGGAGTTTGTTTTTTGGCAATATTTGAAATTTCATCTCAATCCAATATTTATACTTCTTCACAAAATATCCTAACCTCTTATGATTTGTCTCTTTGCTTCTCTGATAGTCTATCACTCCTTTTTTTCCCATTTCTGGAACTTAATTTCTCACTTTTCTTGATCAATCTTATCTTCATCCATTGAATGCTTTATTTCTCTTTTTTTGTTCTGTTGCTGATTGTAATACTTCCATGATGGTTTGCTGGTAGCGTGAAAGAAACATTCTGAGTGTCTCCTAAACTGTGGCACTTCAGTCTCTGAACAAAAGATCTCTAACCACTGACATTCCTCCATGTCTCTCATTTTATAACAACCAAATAAGGAGCCTTTCTCCTTTTCAGCAGCTTTTGTGATCTACAATAAAACCTGCTAATTGCGATTGTCAGTATATGTTGCCATGTACTGTGTGATGTTGATGTTTACTTTTCTGGTATATTCACTGGTCACTGCACACGACCCATGTATATTTCAAAGTGAAAGACAGACAGTCTACAGCCCTCGAGGACAGGAAGGGCAGATGTTACACATTTGAGTACCCAATGTGCTTAAGAGAAAAATGGCAGTGACGTTAATGCACAGTTGTGCATTATTTACCCATCAGATGATTACAAGTGCAAATACACTATGTTATGCACTATAAAGACAGGAATGATTACACATAGGTTCTGTACCTTGCAGTCAGCATTGTAAATGAAGTAGAAAATATCCTGTCAGATACTGCAATTATTATTGTATCTTCATTTTTTTTTAAGTCATGCTAAAGTTCAATATTCTGTTTGTAATAAATATGAAACAGGCCATATGGCATTATCACGTGAGATGACATTTTAACTGCTCTATTCACTAATGTAAGGATGAGAATATAGATGTGAATTAAATGCTACAAGTGTTTATTTCTTTATTTCTTTTAATTAGCATTGAACAAAGGAAGAGGTACTTTCCTAACACTTTTTAGCTAATGTACTCATCAAACAGCTGCCTATGGTGCTGCAAGTGATTGTTCTGTTGTTCGCCAGTCGTTGGTGCCCCCTCCGTCACTTGGTGCCCTATGTGCAGCGGATGATGCACGTGGCGGGTGAAGTGTCTCTGTGTGCTGCTATTCTTTGGGAATAACCCCAGCAGTTGGACTGTGGCTGTTTTCCTGCCTGTTTTCATTGAGCTCGTTCTGCTGTTTTAAGGACACACAGATGCCCTGGGTCTCTCTGATTGGTCAGTATGATTGGTCAGTGGTGCTTATGATTGGAGAGCAGGATTGACACACAAGGACAATGACGGAGTAATGAATTTTTCAGATGCACTATATAATTAAGCTATAGACACAGTCTTTGTGATTTGATAATTGCATTCTTTTAAATTGCTATTGCAATTTGAGATCAGTTAATCATTCAGTCCTTCTGTTGATCTTGCACTATGTGTCTGAAATTTGTCATTCAAACAAATGTTTCTTTATTTATTATAGTCATTGATGAAACTGAAAAAAAAAAAACACTTTTCTCATTGGGGCATGGTCACTCTATTCACCTTCACAGTTTTCAGTACTGTGGCGGGGCATGATTAAGTTTCACCGCCACTGTGTGCAGTCACCCACTCTGACCCACTTCAGGGCATGAAACAATGACCGCCACTTTAAAGGTTTCAATTAATCATCCTCAAAGAAGATTTGCTTTTCTCAAGGATTTTCTAAGATGGTGTAAATGTATGACCAACTTTATATTCAAATCACATGTTGTGTGAAATGTGAGCTCAAATGGTCATTGAAATGACAAATTTCACTAAGCAAAGAAACCAGTGGTGATAATACATCTTCTATGCTCTGTCAAATGCACATTAAAGCTGCTAAAATTAACTGCACCTCAGGACAAGAGCAGGAGTCAGGGAAATGAGCAGGCAATCTAAGCAAACCACTAAGTGTTACATTTCTAACCTGTAATAAAAGAGGCTCAAACATAAGTAAATGTTTGGTTTTAGTGTACTCATTAAAAATTCACAGCATCTACCAGAGTCAACTCAGGCCATGTGCTCTCCATTTCTGGCCACACGGGTCTGATTTTGCGGTGACAGACGGTGGCTTTGTGTGGTCAGGGAGTTGGCGGGTGACCCCAGAAGGAGCACCTGTCCAAGAGTGGACCTGCTGCTCTCTGTGTTATGCCTTTCGGTGGATTTGGCATTAACCCCACTGTCATGTTCCTCTCTCCTCACTACCCTCTCACCCCAGCCCTAAGATATACATAACCTGCCAGAGCCACTCTGTCATCACGGGATTAATTAAAATGCTACACAGAAAAGGCATGGGATCACCATGGGACAGTGGTATATGCATGAATGACACGCATATGTGCGAGTGCCACACACACACAGGCCTATCTGTCATAGTGCCAGGTTTGTAGTTACCTCAGGGGACATGTAATCAAATGATCACATCCAGTAATGGATGGACAGGTCCCACCTCAGCATCCCTTTTTTCATGTGATGTCCAATGATGCATAGGCCATATTTATAATGCGAGACATTATTTATGCCTGACTAAGTGAATTTGCCCAAAACTATGACCATCTGGCTCATGCTGATGATTTGCATTTGCATAGTTTTTCTTGCAGTGACAACTATGTTGTCAAAGGTCCCAAATTACCTACTTTGGTTGTTGTGTTTAATTCATGCCTCTCTCACAAGGCACACTATTCATTTTAAGGGATTCAAATAAATTGAAAAGAAAAGGGGGTTACTTATTTATCCCAGACCTCAGTGATGGGCTGGCAGAGAGACAATAGAGGTGAGGGATACTAAATGAATTCTGTTGTCCTGTGTGCGATCCCTGGCTATCAACATAATTTGATTAGTGACCTGGTAACAGTGAAAATGCAGGACCTCTTCATTCAAGTCCACTGGGGATCCTGGGGCAAGAGTCCATGTTACAGGGCTCGACCCCCTTCCATTGCAACCCTGCCCTCGTGTCATATATGAACACAACCAGGCGACTGTGTGATTAATGACCAAGCTCGTGGTGCCATTGACAACTCCTGGTGATTCTACACAAAAGCCATCACCCGTGTCACATTAGCACCAGTCTGAGAATATCTGGTCGTATGTGGTAGACAGATGTATGTATAAAAAGTATGTCTGCCTCAAGCTCAGCATTGTCATAATAAAAATAAATAACATGGTATATTTCCATTATTTCTTTATTTTCCAACAAAACTCTAAGCACCAAGTTGGCCTGTGCACCACAAACAGTAGACCTCCTTCATAATAACATCATCTGCTCAGCATGAGTTTCCTGGCATCTCCTGATTTCATTAGTGCACTTCTTCCATCAATGTATGTCTTCTTCTTCGTCACTTGTGTCTCTTGCTAATAATAATGCAGCATAATTAGAAAATGAGGAATGGGCCTGCCAGCATTCCCAGCAGTGTTTTCTGAAACTGGAAACTTTCCCTTTCTGCCTAAGTTTTTGTTTAAATGAAATGTCTGCATATTAAAGGAGATGAATAATTAGTAGCCTTAAAGCTTCTGGTTATATTAAATTTTCATCTGACTCCTGAACAACTTTAATTTGTGAGGTGCTCATAATCTTTGGTTTATTAGGTGGTAAAGGGAACAGTCTCACAAGTGGGGGAAAAGAATGTCATTTAGTGAGTGTGATTATTTTCCCCAAATGAAACGGCTATCAAACTGAGATCATGTAAATGTACATGCTGTCTACTTCCTAAACTTCCACAGTATTTTCAGATTTGTCTGCCTACAGGAAGAATGAAGTGTGAATTAATAAGCTACACTGCTGTCTCTCTCATCTACCGTATCCTGTTTTCACCATAGCTATCACCTTTAATAAGAATTGTTGTTAATGACATCTGTAGCTGGGGTGTAACCTTTAGCACTCCAACTCAGTTGCTGTATATCACACTCTGACAACACTAAAACTGGGTGGTGGGATGTCTTTCAAAATATCCCAAGACACTTTTATTTTATTTTTCAATTGTACCATTAATGCACTCGCTGGATTTGCAATAAAACCTTCAAAGACATTCAGACAGGAATGCTAGACTCTGACAACACTCCCCGTGGCTAACACATATAGGTGACAGCTCTACCCATCTGTGAGGAGAATATGATGAACCACCCAGGCACTGGGGCAAACATTACCAAAATAACCAATCTCTTGTGAGGAAAAAATGTGGTGTTCTACTTATTCTAAGCAAATTTGTTTTCTTTTTTGTGACATTCAGCCATCTAATACTACATCTTCGTGAACAATATTAGATATATACTGTAATTCCATTTTTAATTTGTTTACTTATTTGAGTTAAGATTTGTCTTCAGGATTGTTTAGTAATTATTTCACTACACTGCTTGCAACAAAGGCATTAGAAAACATCCCAAGAAATAAGTGGAAAGTTAGATACGGTAACACTGCCAGATGTTAGTTTAAGCTGTTTGAGTGTGATAGTATCTACACACACACACACACACACACACACACACACACACACACCACCCTGTTAATTTGAGCAGGTTTTAAGCAGCTGTAAGCTTAGGATTACAATGGCTTAGATCCTTTGACCTCCCCCTTCCACCAGCACCACTCGATTGAAATAGATTCAGCAGACTTTTATTAAAAAACAAAAGAATTCCTCCTCATCGCTCCCCCCACCCCCCATCTGCCTTTCCTCTCCTTTTTGGATTCTCAAATTCCTCTGAATGAAAAATGATTCTCTCTTTCTTGGTATTTCGTACAACAGACGGTCCCATTTTGCTCCCCCCTCAGTGGGGAGGAAATGAGTTGTGGGAGCAGATTCTTCTCACACAGAGATCTCAGTAATCGTGCGGCTGCGTGTCACTAGCACACCACAGTGACAGGAGCTTTTAATTAATCCCATATCCCAACACCCTACCCTGCCCATTGGTGGCTTCTCCCTCAAACTTTTTCATCTCAACTTTTATCTGTGACTGTGTGTTTAGACACTGCAGACTCTCAGCCCACTGCAGTGTTGGGTGCATAACTTGTATAGTCACAAGATGACACTTCTGTCACTTTTCCACACTTCAGAAAGCGGGAGATGGCCTGCTAACTGCTTTTTCACGTGTTTAAATCTTCTGATGTCAGCTCCACCAACTCTGTCTCCATGAGTTTTGTAACTGTGACTGAAGCTATGTGAACACACCATGAGTCCACATGAGATCTTTTGTTAGCCTGCAGTGGGTCGGTGGATGTTGCACATCGACACAAGATGACAGCACTGCAGTTGAGAAAGGGGAAATAATGAGGCCTTGAAGTGTCTGCATACTGCTTCTGGTGCTGTGATGAATGGTGACAGGTTGTATTTACAATCCTAAAAAGTGCTGACACTGCTGAATTCTGTACCATTTGGAGACGTACCAAAACATTGCTACCCTTGAGCCCTTGAGCAAGCGCCTATATGTTAGCACCGACTGAGGGGTGGAGGAGCTAAGCTGCTGCCTGAGTGAATGAGGGGCATGATAGACTCCTCTGGAGAGATGGACTGAGCTTACGCCTGAAGGTCAGACTGTCAAAAGGGTAATATCAGACCTGCTGAGTTAGACTTCTGCCCTGCTCAATCTTCATCCTCGAAACATCTTGGGAGACCAAAACTAGCCATGTGAGCAGGAAAATCAAAGCCTCAGCATGTAATTGATATAATTTATATTAGCCTTCTCGTTACATCAGTGTTATGTAGTAGGCTTGGTTAAGACGGTTGCTGTTTGATGGTCAGGAAGGGAAGTTTCCTGTCATTACTGATGAGCTGGTTATGCTAGGTTGCTGCTTTTTCCTGTGTTTTTAGTAAGACAGCTGCAGACAAACACTGCAGATACGAACCTTGCCTTGCTGTTTAGTATGGCTTGGCTGTAACAACCATTAGGTTAGCAAAATGGGCTAAAGTTGCATGCGATTAGGCTGTCAACATCTGAAAATAATGAGCCGCAGACAGAGCCACACTGGCATGCAAATACTGTACTGACATTTAAAGCTGGCTTAACATAAATGAGAGAAGAGAATGGATCGAACAGAAGCTTTAGCCTGCCTCTGCAGAGCTGCAGATCTGCTGGGGGTAATGGACAAGTTGGGCCCTGCAGAACCTTTAGGAATAAAATAATTATTCCCCCACATCAGACTTCATGGATAAATGGGACTGAGGGTCGATTAAGTTCTAAGGGGGACGTGGTGTTGATCTCATAAAGGGCATCAGGAGATGTATGGCCTCTTACAAGATCATTTAAACCACTTAATGGAGGACAGGAATTAATGGCTGCCATAGAGCAGAGTCAATTATATGGATATTTTCATAACATATTGTGTATAATTCATAGTGTAATGGCACAGACACCAATCAACTCCCCTGCTGTTGTTTTGGTTATAGCCTGTTTTAAATGAGATTATTGACTCTGTATTGTGTGGTATAGGATAAGTTGCTGTCTTCATACAGTGATATAGATGCATTGTCATTGTCTGCCATTGTGGTGTGACACAGTCTTGACGGTGGTGGCTCTTGTTAATTTGTATTAATGTCAGATAATTTAGAGTTGCCATGGATGTATGTGCACGCCATGTGCTCTCAGGCAAAAAATTGGATTCATTAAGAAGACAGAGGAGCTGGTTGGGTTTTTGGGCCTGGTGGTTTCAGGTCACTGAGTAATGTGAAGAGATGGAGAGGGTCCTGCCCTGGTGGATGGGGGGAGCTGGTCAGAGACAGAGGGTAGAGCACAACACCCCCTCACAGGAGCACATCATTCACATTGGCATGTTTCTCACTGGACACACTTGTTTTTGTCCCTTCGAGCTTGTGCAGATAGAACAAACTGTTCTTGTGACTAAGAGCGACAAAGCAACAACAGTCTTGGGACAACTGTAGGAGAGAAGGGAGGGGATTGCTGTAGGTTACTCTGCTTGCATGCATATCAATTAGTATGATTATCTGTTAGAGTTAATTAGATGTGTGAACAATGTGCACTGGTGCACATGAAAGCACAAGTAATCATAACTACTATAACATTCATAATTACACATATACAGTATAGACAAAGCCCACTCGCACAGGCAGACGTGTCTGTGTGAGTGTGCCTGTCAAATTAAATAATCAGTGTATGATGAAGAAGATTTGGAAATCAAAAACATCCTTTTTCCTTTTGATAATATTCAGATCAGTCAGGCGTTTTCACCTCCTATTTGTTCATTGTAAAATGTACAGAAATGGTCAATAGCAGTGACTAGACTTATCATTGTAGACGCGTCTCTGAGGATCCCTCCCCAATGTATAATTCCCACTATAAACACTTATTTGCATGTATCTTAGTAATCACACATAGTTACTCAAAAGCATATTCGTATTATAACGACACAGAGATTGAGACACTGTATGAGAATGAACCATACACACAAGAAAGTTTAAATATAGAGCTAGTATTTCACACCAGCTCATCAGTAGTTATAGTTTGTTTTATCTTTTAAATCTTGTACACATTAACACACACACACACAAACACAGCATACACAAATTTTACGCACTGGCAAAAGTGCAGACTTTGTGGGAGGCCCCGAGCTTTGGTTTGGTGTCTGACCTCAGCGTTGCTCTGCTCAGCATTTAGAGACCATTAAATCATCGGTCTGTTTGATGTGCAAGCTGTGTTCAACAGGATATGAAGGAGACGGAACAGCAAGCACCCCTTTTTATTTTTGTTTTGTATGCGTGTGTGTGTGTGTGTATGTTTTTTTTTTTTTTTGTTTTGTTTTGGGTTTTTTTTTTTGTTGTCTTTTTGGCAAAATATCCCATGTGTTGGTGCTGCTCACTTTTTTTTTTACAAGGATTTGAAAAGAAGGGGCTTTTATTCTGTGATAACAGAATTACAACATTTTCTTCGTGCTTATATTTTGCAAGTCATCTCCTTTGATTGTATATTATGACTATTATGCAATACCCTTGTATGCCACAACGGGTTGATAAACCATCTCTGTTGAAAAACACAATTTAAAAATTTGGGATTTTCTGTATCGATGCATTAGCTTAATCTCATCCTGTGGGCACTTTGTACTGCTATGAAAGCAGTTAAGCTATTAGCTACACATCTGCTCTTTTTTCAGTGTGTTTTCTCCATATTCTCTAGCATTTCTTCTAAGAATACTTTGTAATGAAAGCCAGGGGGTTTCTCCTGAGCAGAGAATCCTTATGGTGGACAGGATACCTATCAGAGTCCCTGACAACTGACTACATTTCGTGAGCACAGATGAGTCTTTTTTTTTTTTATCTCTTGAGATCCTTGAACTGAATATGACCTGACTTCATTGACCTCTAATCAGTCATGGGGGTCACATGGCCTGTGCTTTTTTGATCCTACTAATGGTGCTGAAGGAGAAGAACCGTGCCCAGCTACTGGCCACGATGAGGTCATCGAGGGTGCTTTGATACAAGCATCTATAAGAATGCAAATGTGACCCGCTGCCTGACCAGTACATTACAATAGAAATAACAACAGACGAGGGCAGACAGTGCAGCTGCCCCCATTAGTTTTAAACTCCAGGTTACATAAAAGACAAACATAATTAGGGTTTGTGTGTGTCACACAGGAGACAAATGAATGTGGCATCTTGGATTGTTTAAAGACTTGTCCGACCTCAGTGAGAACATGAGAGTGATTAAAGAATTGTTTCAAGGGACTGATGGGTCAGGGGTCATGAGTGATAAGTGAGGTCACACAGGGTCGTCAGGAGTCTGGTTCATCAATTTTGCCTCATACTTTGTTCCACTGTGCACAAAGCTGTTCTGTTTAATGTATTATTTTCAGTGAGTCACAACAATAGCCAGCTCCTTCCACCATTTGGCTAAAGTATAATTTATCAGACAGGTGAGAGAATATGTGACAACGGCTCGCTTGTCCTCAAAGCAGAAAAATGGTCAGCATACTTCACTCAGTACAAACCCATATGAGTAATTAACTTCACAAAAGCCCATCGGCAACATAAAAGACTGCAGTCAAAGCCAAAGAAAATACATTGATTTTGTTGATACACAGTGTTTGTAATCTCTCTCACTAAAAGATAAAAAGTGAAACATTTTGTGAAAGGCTTGCTAAGACTGAGCACATGGACACTGTGAAATATAAGTAGAGCACTTTTCCATTTCTCAGAACAGTAGAATCATCTCTTTCATTAGTGAAAACCTGATGCTGTGAAGCCATATTTTCTCCTACACAGAAAACTGTACATATTTTTGTTTGGTTTAATTTACCTGAAAACAGACCATAGCACATTACATTGTTTCTTTTATGTGTATTGAATGCCATCATAAAAAATGTGATGAATGTCATCTCTGATGTTGAAATTTTGTCCATCAGTTTGATAAAAGAAAAATTGCAAACAATTTAAGGATTTATCATGTTTTTTAACCCATTCTCTAATCAAATAATATAGGATTCAGGCTTAACAGTAAAAACTGTTAACAGCATTCACGTGGAAACTATTACTATTCAGTTTTCTAAAAGTAGACCCTCTGTTTACTTTAATTCCAAGTTAATGTGATATATATTTAGTGTACAGGGCAGGGTTGGTGTATACTTAAGGTTTGGATCACTTGTGCAGCTTTTAGTGGCTCTCTACTGTAATTAAAGCTTTCACTGTGTTAAGAGCTTGTGGGTGTGTGAGTGAGAGTATGCAATATTTTTTTTGGTGATGCACACTGCGTGTCTTCCATGCTAGTGTCTACAGTAAGGTTTGAAAAACATTAGTTTTATCTTAGCTTTCATTAGATTTCCTGTTGTGTGCATTTGTAAAATGGGTTAACGGGCTATTTTTCTACTTTTGCATGTATACCTTTTTGGGGGCCCTCGGCCGGGTGAACTGCAACCATGTCATTAACTGTGCTGCCTTGAGCCCAAAGCAGTGTATATATACTCTGTCCTCTGCAGGGACGGGCATCCCCAGCAGGGTCTGCCTGTACCACCCTCCATATGGTGGCTTGTCATTAGTTTTCTGTTGCCCCAGTGCCTGGGAGGTTCATCAAACCCTAGAGTCCAATCTCTCCACAGCCCTATTTCTACTCTACTGTGATATTTCTCTCTCTGGACAATCGGATAAGTCACACATGGCTTCACTGCACGAAAGAACAACAGCAGCCTCAAGCAGATGTTGCTCTGCGGACTGCCCATAGAGTGGAAAAGTGGGTTTCAAGAACAGTATCAGAGTTATTGTTAAAGAGTTCACTGTGTCTTGGAAGGGGAGATGTGGTATGAAGCCTATGAGCTAAGGCCTCAGAGTTCAGATCTTCGTGAAAGATAAAAATGTAGTCGGTTATGTTTTCATCTCCAAGCATTTTTAGATTGTGTGCCTCGACAGTAATTTGAGATATGAATGAATAAAATAGGTCGCCTGTAGTCTTCTCTTTTACTCCAGGGCAGTTCACATTTGCACAAAGATAGAATTCTCTTGAGTAGCAAAAAATAAATTGAGCAATCACAGCAAAGCATGATGGTATAATAGTAATTGAATAGAACAATAGAAGTATAATTTGAGTGGGGTTTGTTGTAGTCAGGATAAGAAAGAGAAATTTATTTTTTGTCCACTTTTATTCTGTAATATGACCAATATTTTCATATTCAAGTGTGTATGAAAAAAAGTCACTGGTTTCTTAAAAAGCTAAATACAATAAGCATTGGATCAAGGCACATACAAGACTGGCCAAAGGGCATACAATGCACTTTGGTTTTCAATTGTAAAGAACAGTTAACTTCAAATTGTGGCAACATAATAGTGTCTTCATTTGAAAAATAATACAAAATAAACTCATAACAAGGAGCTGCTGACACTGTGGTAATTCTAATGAAAGCCAATATGTTTTGTCTTTTTGGCCTGGTGACTAGAATGACGTATGGTACATGGTACTAAAGAATGCCGCCATTGTCGTTTGGCCTTTGTTGGCTTGTACAAATAGAGATAGTGGGGGTCCTCTGTGTCAGCCTGCCCAGTCTAGCTGTTTTGAGGAGCAGAGAGCTCCTTAAGGTTGGTGTGCTTTATCTGCCCTGTGCTGTGGCCTACGGTCCTATCAGAAACACTGGAACCCTGCTTGGGTTGCTATGCTGTGTTTCTTCTTCTCGCAAACAGAAAAAAATCACACACTGAACAAAGCAGAAAAATAAAGCATGGCACCTCATCTGTAGTCATTCATATTGAATACCAGGTAAATACTGGAGCAAACACTTGGTCTGTAGTATGTGATGACAGCTACTGACTGCTCATTCTTTTAGAGGGCAACATGCCTGCTTTGCAAATTAGTTGATCAGCTGTGCCTTAGTTTACGTCATGTCATTTTTTTGCCTTTTTGTTTTTCAGACAGCCACAAAGTTAAAAGAATGACCTGTGCTTATACTACAAGGTTTTCTAAAGTCTGATTGTTCAACACAGCAATGAAAACCCACTTTCACAGTTGACAAGTCATCATATCTCAGTAGAACACAGAGTTTCTTTTAGTTGGTCGATAACCTTAAGCAAAGGAAATACAGTACAAATTACTACAAATCCCTAAAATATAGAATTGCAGTTAGTTACAATACCCACTGATGGTTCAGTGATGGTCTGCAACTGGAACGTTCTCCATCTTCATAAAATGTCCTTAAATATAAATTATATGGCAAATGTACAGAACATTGCTTCTTTAGTCTTATAGATCCAGTGTTTTGTGAAAGTCTTGCCACTCTGTTGAAGTCACGCACTCATTATGAATGTCCATGCGCAATATCATGAATGGGAGTGGTCCGAATCTGGTATTCCACTGTCTCTGTAGCTCCTGTTGTTAATACTGTTCTCACTATGTGGGCTTTTGTATAAACTCAGACCATTAGGAGGGAAAATCGTGTGTATCACAAATTCCTCCTTGGACACAGGCAGGTGATTTATAGGTATCATTTGAAAAGAGGTCTCTCGTATCTCTAGGATGGAGTTGTCTTTCTTAGTGCCAGCCTCAGCATAGTCATCCTTCCTCCGACGGCCTTTGTTGTAGGTGCAGTTCCTGGAAAAAAGTGACCCATTCCTGTGGACATACCAGCACACCAGTGCCAACATGATTATTGCCAAAAGAGCCACAGCTCCTCCAATGATAGCAGCCAAAGGCAGACTGGAATTTTTGTAAGGCTCTTTCTCCTGCTCTCTGTTTAAAGTTGTAGTTGGGTTGTATTTGTGAGAACCAGTCTCTGTCTCTATGCAAACAGGGGTTTCATCTGATAGGTAAATGTTGCTTGTCTCCATGGGAACCATACATATCCTATAGGAAGACTCTGGCTCTAGCGCAGTGAGTAGGTACTCCGTCCTCTCACCCTGCACAATGGTCTCAGTGATGGAGCCGAAGGCAGGGCTGTGTCCCAGCTTTAGCCAGCTAAGCCGTAGGGCAGTCATGGGCTGTGACACCCTCCATGATATGTGTATTGTATCTGCACTACTTGACTTGACACTGATGGTGATGATCTTTCTGCCCGAAGAGGTGGTAGTGCTGTGGTAATTTTTACCCATGTCAGGCCCTTTTACCACAGGTCTTTTAGTTACAAACGACGGCCACTGTGGCTGTGAGGGACGCAAAGTGTTGGCGACCGTGCTCGTCTCATACGTGGGCATGAGTTCTGAATCTGTGCAATCAAACATGTCTGTAGTTAAGTCTTTAATTGCCATGCCTTTCACCTTATCAGGACCCTGGCACATGAAGCCACGTACATTCACCTTTGTTGGCAACGACCGCAACCAGTCGCGTACCCACTTCATTCGGCAAGTGCACTGCCAAGGGTTGCTGCGTAGCAGGAGCTGTGTGAGATTATCCAGGTCTTCAAACACACCCCGTGGGAGGCTGCTCAGGTTGTTACCAGAGAGGTCCAGGCGATACAACTGCCGCAGGAAGGCAAAAGCCCCTGGTGGGACACGATTAATGTGATTATCTTGGAGCTGCAGCTTTTCCAAACTGTTGCCTGGCAAGTTGGCTGGTGGTGATGTCAGAGAGTTCTTCACAAGCGAGAGCTCAGTCAGGTTGATCAGGTTGATGAAAGCCATCTCCCCAATCCCACGGTTGTTGAGCAGGTTACCATCCAGGATTAGTCGCTTTAGGTTGATGAGATCTTGCAACGACTGCTCTGAGATAGAAGAGATGCGGTTGTCATCAAAGCGCAGCTCCTCAATGCTCATGGGTAGGCCTGAAGGGATGGTACTTAGGTGGTTTCTGGAGAGAAATAGCAGTCTGAGGTGATTACTGTCCCTGAAGGCCCCCTCCTCTATGCTGACTGCTGATACTGAGTTATCATCCAGATGCAGCTCCTCAATGTATGGAATTTGGGCTAAAGAGGCATGAGTAATCATTCGAATGTTGTTCTCCTGGAGGTGGAGCTCTTTTAGCCCAAGTGGAAGGTTAGTAGGGAACTCATCTAGATTGTTGGAGTAAAGGTAGATCTTCTCAACATTTGTTAGACTACGGAGCTCTGCAGGAATGCCTGAACTCTTAATGTGATTGTTTTGCAGAAAGAGCACTGTTGCATCCTTTGGTATGCCAGTGGGGATGGAAGTCAGGCCACGGTCATTACAGTAGATGAAGGTCCCATCGCAGCGGCAGGCTAAGGGACATGAGGCAGAGGTCACCAGGGGGTTAGCAAGACCCAGCAGCAGCCCGACCCTGATGAGGAAGAGGATAAAGGCCTTGCATTGACGCACCATCTTGAAGCTGTGTTGCCTGGCAGTCTAATCACTCAAGAGCCCCTGGGGAGAAGACACAAGGATACATTTAATGCACAAGACCTTTAAAGGAGAGCCAAATTCCTGTTCTCCTAATTGCTGGGTGTTTGAAATGCTGCCTGCAGCACTTTCGTGACTAAATAACTGCTGAAAGAATTCGGTTTGAATTCATCCTATTAAATTGAAATAAAATTTATCATTTAGATTTGCCAGACAGTTAAATTAAAGTGTAACTTTTCTGTTTTCAGATTAACTGCTATATTTCAGAGATAGCTTTACATCATCTGCTGCAATATAAAGGAATTTAAATTCCTAGTATTAGAAGTTAAAGTTAAAAAGTACAGTGCAGTACAAAAAGAATTGCCTTTTGGGTTTCTCCTTTTTGATAAGAAATTTTCCAACTCTTGAGCTCTATGAATTGAATCTCTGTGCTTTTTGGCTTTGCCTTGAGAAATGCAATAGCATTCCCTGGTTGTTTTACACGTTTCTGTATCTCAAGGCTGCCTTTCATCGCTACAGACCATGAGCGTGAACAAAGTCAGGCTTTGTTGTGTGAACTGTTGTGGAACCAACATACTTTTAAGTCCTGTTAGATCATTACCCATGCCTTTTGCCATTCAAATTCTGGGGTTTCACTGGCCTCTTACAAGCTACAGAAAGAAATATCTCTTCTCACATAAGAGGTTAGATAAAGGTTTCTAGCATATTAAGATCCAAGGAGGATACATTTTCATTTTTTGATTACAAAATGTAATTTTTCCTTGCATGGCACTGTCTCATTGATCTTTCCTGTAATTGTATTTTTTAAAATTAGATATAATATATTTTTTTAAATAAAATATATTATGTTTCATAATTCATAAACTTGAACAGTGAATAGCCTTCAAATTAACAAAACTGTGGTGCAAAACAGAAGGTGCCAAATGGTTGTCTGTCTCTCTTTTTTTTTTTCTCAATGTGCAATTCCCTTTTAATTAGGCTAATACTGATTTATTGCTTTAATTATGCATTCCTGTCATGACCTCTCTTCCTGAACGTCTCATTAGAAATTGTGGTCTGGTCAGCGAAGAGGAAAGAAGCAAAGCCATTCGTATTTGTCATACCTGATTTATACGATGTGGTAAATCCTTTCCAGCCACCAAAAATCCAATCAGGATTTCTTCTTGAATTTGCTCTTATCCTCTCTAAAAGGAAAAGTTTGTCCAAGGGGTTTCTAGTGATATCCTGACCTGGTCAGTGATTGCTGAGCTGATCCTTGTTTGGACGATGACCTCCTTTGTGTTGTCAGAGGCTCATGCTTTCAATGCCTTTACCATGGCAGATAAGCTTGTAGAAAAAGCATCCTCTTTCACTGACAAAGCATGCTCTTTCAGGTAATATTAAAAATCCTAATGGGTGTTGAAATTGTCAAGATCAACAGCCATAACAGCAAATAAGATTTTTGGATGTTGTATAGTGATCCGTGTGCGGGATGGGGTGAGCTGTAGCAAAGGCTCCTTTCTGCAATCAGACCCGACAGGCATGATGAGTTGACACAAAGCTGGTCTGAGCCATGCCAATCCCCTGTGCCACAGGCTCAATCCAGGCCTGTTCACTTGTGTACTCCAGGTCTACAGGTAACCCAGAATCCTCTGCTCTCTTGTCGAGCCTGTATACACATTAATCCAGGGCTTTGGTCCCTTTTCCTGAAGCAGATAACCAATGTTCTCTTCTCCGCTAAGGGGCAAAACAGGGCAAGGTGCTTATCCTTCTGGGCCCAGCCTCCTTCACGCATCTGCAGCTTGACTCACTGCGCCCTTCACACACCTGGGATTGTTTTCTGAAAATAAACAGAGACAAACATATTTAGTGCCAGTATTTAGTCATTACAAAATACTGTTCTGATGACAGAAAACTCTAATATCTCAAGATAAACACAAAACAAAGATGTTTAATCAGAATCCAAATACATTCAGGCTGATTATTACAAGCTGAAATAAACCGGTGTAAAATACAATTCAGTTTTTCAGTATTTTTCTCTAAGTTAGGACATAATTTAGAAAATATGTGAACTCGTGTACGTTGTGAATAACCATTTCAGTCATTGATTTTTTTTTTAACATAAAACATGAAATGAACTAGATGCTGAGACTGGAAATCTAATTAAGTATAGGAATGTTTGATACTGAACTCTGACCTCACTTACATTGTGAATACTTGTTTAGAAATGGCCTTTCTTCTAGGCAGTGATGTAGCCCGTTGACCTTTTGCTGTCCGTTACTCTAACCGACCACATTTCTTTTCTACGGTGATACATGAAAGAATGTCTGCGCATACGAAAGACAACAGTGATCTCAGCTCCAACACAATGGATGAGGGTGGAGTGGCTTTGCCCTTCTGGGTCTAGTTCACTGCTTTGCTGAGCTTTTGGTGTTTTACAAGAGAACTAGTTCTGTGATTTAAAAAAAAAAAAAAAAAGAAAGAAAAAAAAAAAGTCTGTCAACCAGTCTGTGCTCCCTGAATTACTCACATTGTTAAAAGGACTCGTGAACAAATGAAGTCCATTTGAATTTTGTATTGAGGGGAGGATGGTTTGTGCATTCATCTCTGTCACTCTCAATTCCTTGTTGTGACCTCTAACTCCCACCCATCCTTTCTCTACATTCTTATGAATGCTGTTTCTCTTCGTAAAAATAGAATTTCCTTTGCCAAAGAAAATGTTGTGTTTCCTCTTAGAACACAATAGCTGTGTGTCCTTATATGTAACCATCCATGTGACCTGCTGGCAGCCACTGAGTGCTGTAAAACATGCACAGGTAAATTAGGAACAAAGGGCCCAGCCATTTAACAGTTGTAGTCCATGACAAGGAGAAGATTAGGGAATTGAGAGGCTTGTAACTCGATTACAACTCCTGAGATGCTGTCTAATAATATCGCCCCCCCTTCCTTCTGTTCCATCTAAACACGGGCCTTCAGTCCAGTATTACATTAGTAGTAGATTAGAGTCGAGGGAAAAAGCACCAGATGTGACCTCTACCAACTTCTGGTATAAAGAAGTCTGACAGGGAAAAAAAATGAAATTCAGTGGAGTTCAATGGCGTTTTATAAAATGGTAGGATGATGGAGGGATATGTGTTATCTATCTGCAGGAATGAACTTTTAATACGGTACTTAGTCTAGCTATTTCAATTTTTAATAGCCCTTTTCACCTCATTTTGTAAAGTTCTCCATCCTCTGAATATTATTAAATATTTGGTCTTGATTTGAATCCTTCAGTCCCTAACATTACATAAAAGAAGGTAATTGTCTCTGCATTTCTGTCTTATCAAGAGAATCCAGCAAGAACTATCTGTACTCGGAATAAGGGCGTTTAGGGCTAGTGACTGTAAGTCTCTGCATAAATGCTACATTTCCGGTTAGTTTGCTTTTCTTT
This sequence comes from Polydactylus sextarius, assembly GCA_016801845.1. NCBI lineage: Eukaryota > Metazoa > Chordata > Actinopteri > Polynemidae > Polydactylus > Polydactylus sextarius. Next base: position 8,814,815 of record CM028911.1, on the reverse strand, counting down.
GACCACTGCAACACTGTTACCTGCTAAAAGAACAGAACAGACTCTACCTTTAGTAAAAGAAAGAATGAGGAACAAGGTTATTCATTTATGAGCGCTGGTGTCAATTTATGCTTCTGTATATTCTATTATATTGTGGATTATTATTCAGAAGTCTACGTTGAACAAAACATGTCATACATTTATGAGGAGCATGGTCAGCCTTGCTATGTTTTTACCCTTTTCTTTTTCAGGATTTCAAGAGAGTGGCCCCTTGCTTTTGTTTGCTACAAAGCAAACATGCGGACCTTGTAGCCTCAACAGGGGGGTTTAGGTATTAAAATGTATTATTCACGCAATTTAAAAATCTCTCTGTACTTAACACTGTTTGTTTTGCAAGCTTTTTCTATTGTGTTTCCTAATGATGTAAATGTTCGCACACACACTTCACTTCCACACGGTCTTTTTGGCAAAGTTAAATTGAGCATCCTGGTAAAATTGTGTGTGTACAGCTAGTTACCTTTCAGTGGAGAGTGTAGGAGGCTCACACAAAGCTGGACACTGATAGCCATTGTGAGCTCAACACGCATAAATGCACATTAGCCTGCAATAACACAGCCTTAGACTTTGTGCCCTCTAGTCATAGACTGCACAAGAAAGGCTTTGGAAAATCTCAAATAGAAACAATTTCATGCCTGTCAAAAGTATTGCAGATTATAATGACTTTTAGTTCCGTAAAATACAGAATAATATTACATGGGTTGCATTTAGGGGGAAAGAGCTGTAGAAGTAGTAATGGCTGACTGTTAAATTATTCATGAGCCCTGAAATTAATTTTGAGCCACAGTAGAGCTTTCCATTGGGAAATCAATGCTGTTTGCATCTGCTGTTGATTATTCCTTCAAATTTATAATATAGTTTTAAAATTTTGTTTGATTGGGTGCAATGTAGGTATTTTAAAATATATTTTTTTGCAGATCTGGGTGTGAAAATTTGTATTTTGTTTAACACATCACTTGGAAAGTGTATAGGTTTTAAGCAAACACTTAAATAAGACTTCAAACATTAATTGTACAGAATTGTATGAAGTCTAATTGACTAATGTGATATTAAAAACTAGAAACTTGTATTTTCTTGAAATAAATTTTTTTGTTTATTGATTTTTTTTTTTTTCTCTAACTGAGGTTTTTGCTTTTTGTGTAAAATGAAACCTTAGGTCCGCCAAATTCTTCAATATTAGTAAGTTGAATGTAAAGATGTCAGGCAGCGGCCTGCTGTGGTGCTGAGACACAATGGAACATTCATTCATGGTCACATCTGACTTCACACATTTCAGCCAAAAAGAAAATGGGTAAAAATCTGTGGTAGTTTCTCAGATTTGGTATGTGGCCTCCTGGTGCTGGCTTTAGATGGACTGAACAGATGATACTTTTGCTGGCCCATTAAGAGCACAGAGAAGCCTGGAACAGACGGGGGTCTCTCTTTTGTAACCGCCTGAAAGGAGAGGTCTGTAGCAGCTGCAGTGTTTTTTCCCCACATGGGGGTGGTAGGCACTACAGTTTTTCCTGAGTCATATTGCTTGCAAAGGTTTTTCCTGCAGTGTTTATGCTTTGCAGCCATGTTTACACCTTCACTTTCAGTAACTAATCTGAAATAATTTGTCTCTTAAAGCCTAGACTAGATGGCAACAAGACACTGCTTAATAACTAAATAAATCACGAGGAGAACAGAATTAGGCCTCCTCAAAATACAGAGTTGAATCTGAAAATGATTGTAGTAGTTATGAATGTCTTATCTGTGCTTTTCCCCTAACATGTCATTTATATTTTATGCTTTAACGTTTCTGCCAACAGAAGATTCTCTCTGTAGTGACCTGGTTAGTTGTTAATCTGCAATGTGAATTCCCTATGAAAGCAATTGACTGGGGACTTCTGCCTCAGGCAGTCATCAGTGAAGACAATTGGGTCTGTTCTCATGTCTGCCATGTTTAACAGGCTATTTATTTTTTTCTCTTTGAAACACACTAAACAACAAACAGCTTCCATCACAAAGATTGACAACTAAATCAGATGTGATTTATTGAAATTAGACTGTATCTTAATCAATCCACGTATAAAGCCTGGATGACCTTATCATTTTATGGAAATAAAAAGCTACGTTAAGTTGGTCTCTCAACCCTGGTTTTTCTGTAAAACACAGTTTATGTACATTGGATTTTACATTGTACTGACTCCATCTTATGGGATGACTATCTGGTTTGTATGGAGAGAGACGTGACTGACCAGCATCATATTGCCATTGTAAGCAGAGGATATTGTCTTGCTGTAAACTGCGTTACTTTATGCGCACTAAAGCCGTAGTCATAACAGAGCTGTAACTGTGAGGAAGTGTCAGTATATGTTTTGAGGCGTTGTTACCAATGTAGTGTACATACAGTGTGTGACCTGCGTGATATGTCGCTGCTTGTGTGTGAACTGGTGCGCCTGAAACTTGAATGGATTTTATTTTTGTATTTTCATGGGATCCCTCCGTCACTGCGCACACACTATATAGCTCCTAGTACATGTGATGCGTTTTGGGGGAGGTGTACGTCCATATCATCGTCCGAATTAACAAGTTTACATTTAAAAAATGTAGATTTCAGTGTAGTAGGGTATGAAGAGGAGCTTATCCAAGTCGTCCAGACAGTGACGCTGGAGATGAATTTAGCGGAGTTTCTCCAGCTGCCTCTTCATGTCCAACTCCGCGGGATCTGCGCTGCAATTTCAGCTGCACGCCGGGGTGTCCGCTCAGCCTGCGACACCGAGACTGAATCACACAGCCGCTTAATCCTATCAAGTTTGAGTATTCGCCACTGTTTATTTTCCCACCGCTTTAGGAATATCAAAAGCTTAAATTAAAAAGCACAAAGACTGTAGACGTCCCTGTTGCTCTCTTAAGTGTTTCACACGTTTTAACCAATGCGCTGAACCAGAGTATGAATGTGATCGAGAGGCAAATTTGGCGTATCGCGACTAGAGATCGACTCCACACGCGGCAGTGTAAAAACGGGATAAAGGAAACACGATTGGTGTTTGTGTTTTGTGTCAGACTCGAGCAGAATAAAAAAGGGACGCATCGCAGGCTCGAACCAGCAAGTTGAAGACATGAGGGGCTTGTAATGACGAGATACATGAACAGTCCACTGAAGACTGAGGTTTTTTTTTCAATCTTCCAAACTGAGCACTATGATTTTCTGTGTATAAACTCTGATTATTTAAAAGAAATGTGTTTTTTTATTAGTGTCGATTAAAGCGTTACCATGCCTGTAAGAAACCCACCTCAGAGAAAGACTATATTTTCGACTGTGGGCCAAGTATTTAAAAAAAATACAGAAAAGGAAAAATAGGGTAACTAATTAAATACAAGCAACTCCTGATGATTCCGCATGACTTACATTCCTTCTGCCAGAAAGAAAATCCAAAAAAGGTGAAAAGGATGCATTCCCAACAGGACTGTACCAGCAAAAAACGCACTTACCTCTGTTAGCAACCGAAAAAAGCAAAGTAACAGGTATCCTCTTAAATTGGGGTTCACAACGGGGGAAAAATAATAATCCAATCCAGGCTATGAGGATATTAATTCAGATCCAAAAAAGCTCGTATCACTCACAAGGTTAGAGCTCTTTGGAGTTTATCTGTAGCAGCACTGCTATGTTTGATGGTGCCCCCCCTCACACACACATACACAATCTGTAGGCTGTGCAAGGACATAGGTGCACGGGTAGATCTCAATACAAATGTGGAGTTGTGTTTGCCTCTAGCTTTGCTTCAATAGAGCACTGATGTCATCTGGAGGAGGGGTCTCTCTCTCCCTCCCCCTCTCTCTCTCCCTCTCCCCTCTCTCTCTCTCTCTCTCTCTCTCTCTCTCTCTGAGTATGTGTGTGTGTGTGTGTGTATGCGTTTGGGAGATGCACAGGAAAGATGCAGTGTTGAATGGGTACACTAGGGGGAGTGGAGGAAAGGGGAAAGGCACTCATCCTTGTCAGATGTATGCACTTAAGAGGAGTGAGTAGTCACTGGTTGGAAAATAATGTTCACCGGTCGAAAAAAGAGGAAGGGGAAAAAAGTGGAAATGCAGTATGTGTGTGCTTGTTGGCGAGACGGAAACGGGGCCTTTTCACATGTAATGGTTTGTTTTGGGCAACGCATGGTTTTGTCAGTTCAAGTTAAACTTTAATGTGCATATTATTAAAAAAAAAAAAAAAAGATAACTGATCATTTTTCTGTGTCATCTGGGACTTCACTGATGTCATCTTGTCGGTTATCTATCACAGGCATTTTTAAATCTAGAAAGTAAGAGTTCGATAAATTCTTCTCTGAAAGGGTGGGAGAAATCCTGTTTTTACAATTCTCTTTTATTTATCTAAAAATAGAAACTTGGCCTTTTTTTCTCCTTTATTTTAAGTCGATACCAGGCAGCATTTCTTAACCTTTTAAAGGTAATAAATATTTGACTATGTTGTGAACTAAAATAATTAACGTTATTCTGTGTGTTTTGTCATGGTTATGGCATGGACGTGTGTGTGTGTGTGTTCACATTGATACAAGACAGACATGTGAGTTGCTCTAACATACCTGAACCTTTCTGACATTTCCCCCTCCAGCCTCTCTAACCCCCTTTGTTTGGTTCATGTATAAATGGAGCCAAACAGTGGGTTTGTTCCCTCCTAGACCCAAAGCAACAGTGAGTCACCCTGTTGGTCAAAGAGTTGTACAGCAGAGCTGACCCAGCCAACACTCTCTCGCGCTCTGCGTCATCTCCAGTGTCTCCCCCTCCGGCTACCTGACAAGACACCACAGCTCGGCGCACTCAGCTGCAATGGGGCAGCTCTGTTTATCTGTTTTTGAATAAGAGCTTCCTGTTGATGCTACTGGATCAGTGATCAGATCTGTGTGATGTGCAACTCTCTCTCTGTTTAATGTAGAGACTGAGGCTCCTCTCTTACAAATCATTTACCACTGCCAATACTATTTTTTGTTAATTACATCAATCCTTTTATGGCGTTCAGTTGTGATTCACTTGCTCTGGTGACAGTAAAATATCCAGCAGATATTTATTATTTTCGTTGTGAAGTTTTCATTTTGTCAAGAGAGAGCAGCTGCCCTGTAGTAATTAGTGATAGTTAAAAAGGCAAAGGACCAAATTTGTTTGTGAGCTAGAATTAGAGAATCAGTAATACTTTACTCTGAAAACACCAGAATTTGCAATACTATAACTGCAAATAACCCCAGTTTACAAAATTTATCATGTAAATTCTTGACATACAAACATTAGCACAGCTCATTAAATATCCCCATTTACACTCCATATCTGTTTGCAAATCCTGTTCTTTTATTGTTTGCTCATGAGCTGATGTGGACCTTTACTCCCAACAATTGTTATGGCCTCATTGTGGTGCATACTACACCAGAGTGATTGTTTAAGTATCTGACCATCAGTGACATCTCATGCCCACTTATTGTGCCAGGACAGAACGTGGTCCAAATCCAGCCTCAACACATCAGCACACGATGATTGTCATCTTAAGTGGAGGGTCTAATTGAATAGATACTTAAGCCTGGAGCATCTGCCAAAACTACTTAGACCTCCAGTAGAGTTTTTCAGATTTGTTTGCTTTCCAGCTGGAGTGCCTCTCACTTTTGTTCAAAATCCAATGGGGGTGCTAGACAAAAATGAATTGTCTGCCTGTATGCTGTTCAATTGGAGGCAAATTAGTATGTTATAAAATTTTGATTGCGTCATTGTGTTTTTGCTGAGGTTTAATGTTTTGCCAATGTGTTAATGAGCTTAATGATCTTATCCTATCAGTCCAGGTGTTGCATGCCAAAGATTACAAGGTGAGAAAAGGTCAGTCTTGGACATCCTGATTTGATCCTTGTCTTCCCTCCAGCACAACAGAGCAGAGAAACTTGTGCCTGACCTCACTGTGGCTTCCTCTCCTAAATCAACTGCAGACACATCTGTCAGCAGCTGCTGATTGCCCCTCTCTCAGACATACAAAGAGCCCCAGTGGAGGACAACGGTGTTGGGTTTCTGTTATCTCAAGACCAGGGAAAATCTGTTGCCTTGCTCATCTTTTGTTCAACGGGATAGGTGCTCTCCTTTCCCAAGGATGCACTCCAGGCTGTCTGGCCAATTTCACTGTGACAAAAGACAACAGACAAGTTGTTTCCTACTCTGTTGTGTGTTTGCAAAGAGGGACAGCATGGCTAAATATATTAAGCCACTTGATTTTGCTAAGTGCTGGCTAAAGTGGCTTTTGGCTGTGGCAGCAACTGTTTAGTGTGTACTTGGGTTTGTTCTCCATCAGTTTGTTCTATCCCGTACCCAGTTTTTGTTTCTCATGACAAATGTTCCACTAGTAATTGATTTACTTCTTTCCTCTTGTTGTGGTCAATAGATGGAGCTTGCAGTTGGCAGGCTGCGGTGCCCTACTTTTTGGACTGTTTGCAAGAGCACACAGTCTGTTTGGTTATATGATGTAACCTAGGTGTTCAGGACATTAGTTTATCTCCCTCAATTTTCCATTTATCTTTCACTTAAGCTTAGTATGTGCTTGGTGAAAAACTGTGAAATACAATAGTCCCCAAATTTGCTCAGGGGCTCACAGGGGGAAAATGGAGACTGATTTCCTTGTATGCCTCCATCTTTGCTCCGAATGGAATTCATTATTGATAGACTTTCCATGTTCTTAGCCAACGCCAAATTAAGGGGAACATGTAAAAGGCTCCTGCCAAAACCCACCTCTTTGTTTTTCATTTACCTTCTGCTTTATTTGCATATTCTTCCTTTACAGGCAATCAGCAGCGATCTTTGCTGTGGGCCTTTCATCTCTGCTCTGCCAGCCTGACAGGCAGCTTTTCAGTATCACAACAGTTTAACTAGGATTTGTGCATGAGAGATGCTATTGCTTATGCTAGAGTATTGACAGTTTTGATTTGCAGAGGATGTAATATGTGTGAAAGGGTTAGAAAGATGATGTATAGAAAAAAACATGTCAGTGAATGGGTAAATATGTAGGCAGAAGACATAATTCATTAGCATGGATTTGAATGAATGTAAATAGGTATCATGGTTTTGCTCAAAAAAGAAAAGATTTGACTGATGGATTTTAATGCATGTAAATGCAGATGTCAGCCACACAAAACAGGGTCTTGCTATAGGCACAACTGCTTATTAGGACATGCAGTAAGGTACTGGTCTTTTCTGATGCAGATCCCAGATGTTGAGGGATAGGTTGACCTGTCATCTCTTGGGTCTAGGATGCAGCCCAGAGAAAGAAAAGAGCCAACAACAGCAGAGACTAAAGGGGCCGACATCCTGCTGCTTAGGAGAGCCCAGGGGCCTCGGTCAGTAGTCATTTGGGCTGTGCGTTTGTGGAAGAATGACAAGCCATGCAAATAGCTCCGTCGGCTGTTTTTCCCCTTGTCTTTTGTTTTCTTTGGTTGTTTTTGTGGTTGCTGTTGTGTTGTCTGTACAGATAGAGGAACTCAGGAATGACTGAGTTTTACAAAAAAGGTAGAGGGGGGTGAAAGCTGACTTGTCAACCTTAGGACCTCCCATAGGTTAATGACTCCAAACACAATGCTCTGTGATCAGATTAGATAGAGCACTCTCCCCCCACTGCACTAATCAGCACAATAAAGGAGGATAAAAGATACAATTACCATACAGTGTTTTCTCAGTCCAGCATACATCTCTAATGTAACTAATTGAGGCCCGTCTCTCTTGTTTTGTAACTGGTTTACTATTCCTGCACTAAACTGTAATTAGCCAACTAAGCATATTTTCTCCTACTTTAGTTAAATGGTAGCATTTATCTGCACAATAGACCCTACATGCTTGTGTAACTGTCGGCAGAACCTTAAAGACAAACACAGAGTTTGCCGACGCCGACTATATCACCTTTTGAAAGGGTCAGTCAGAGTTTAGAGCAGTGTGGATCGGAAGTAGGGGCTAATGTTATCTTGTGAAGCAAACCAAGTCTTTGCTGCTCTAAATAAGATAACATAGAAAGTACAATCATCCAAGGTTTGTAATAGCCCTGTTGATTGGAACACGTAAAGGTATTAAAGTCTTTAGTCAACAGCATTTGGGGTAAAAAGAAGGGGAAGTACTTAAGAAGATATTTCTCATCACACAGGCCTGTCATCGTCATGATCAAAGTGTTCTCTTGTCTGTGCCAAACACTAACTCTAACTTTGTTTCCTCTCTGTGATCTGGTTGACTTTGTTTACTCTCATGAGTCACATCTAAAAATGGCCTTTTTAATGATTTCTCAACTATTTGCTTCTCTTCTGCTGAACACAATGAATAACTGCTTGAGAAGTACAAAAGCAAAGAGATTTTTATATGTTCAGACATTGTAGAGCAAACTTGGTACCATCAATGCATTCAGTTTCAAGCTCTATGACTTGCTTAAAATACATTCTCATTATTTATTTCTAGTGTTGTCTAGTGCAATATAATCTAGTTTGCATCATTATGCTGTATCCGTTGAAGCTAGGTAATGTTGACATTTTGTTATTGAGGTAGTGAGAGGTGTCTTCAGTTTAAATTGTTGTGAAAAATACAGAAACTGAAGCCACTTAATTGGCAATAAACTCTACCTGAAGGTGTTTTTAGACAACACCTTCAACCATCTCACTAACATAAAGGTGTTTGTGCCTCAGTGTCTGACACAGGCGCTTCAGCTCTGATCCTGAGTGACTTGGATATTGGATATCTTATTCCTCTGCAGTTGGGAGCCGCATTCAAAGGAAACCTTTAGACTGATGATGGGGGAATAAAGGACTGGTTGAGATGAGGGGACATTTATGACTTTCTTGAAAGAAGTGTTCGTAGACTGCCCACCCACCCATTAGAGCAAAAGTGTAAGGTTCTTGTGGTGGAGTTGTGAATGACACGTTTTAGGTAAAACTGGATGTAACCGGAGTAGACCGTCTTTATCACAGTGTTGCTGAGGTTAACCTTCTGCATGAAAAGGTGCAAGTGTGTGTATGTGTTTATTACAGTGGCAGTGATGTGAATGAGGTGTGGGGAGGATTTCAGTGTGGTAGACAGGAAGTGTTTACATTAATATTACATTACATGGTCTTCTACATGTGCATGCAATGAATCTTTGGACAGACTTTTTTTTTCATTATGTTAGGAATATTAAGTGTCACAAGTTTTCTATAATATTTCCATTTTATTAGTTTGCATCAATACCTTAAAGAGAATAGTAATGAAAATATAGTCACTTATGAAAAGATGAAAAAGAAATTCAGATCTTTCATATTTGAATCTCATCAACAGAGGAAGTGGAGGAGGACCTTGGGAAACGTCATACGGTGCCTTATTTCATTTAAATGCAGATGGTACAGAATGAAAGAAAACAAGTCATTTATAAAAATGTGAAGATGGGCTTGTAATGACATGGTTATAGCATTTAGCTACTTACCTGTATTACTAATGACCATGAATAATTTTATTGCTCATGAATGCAGGGCATGTCTTCACATGTTGGATTTTTCTTTGTTAAAATGTCTTCTTAAATATCTCAGTGTGTCTGCCTGACAGGCAGAATTTGAAAAAGATTTGTGGTGTATTCTAAAGATCTGGCCAAGGAGCAGTGCTTTTCTTCTTCCAGATCATAGCCTGGAAATATACCTTTCTATGCTCCAATTTCACAAACGAACAATAAAGACAAAGCTGTGACATTTCACAGATCAGTAAGAACTCCTCTAAGCTGACCCATCAAAGACAACCAGTAAAAGGTAGAGGAAGTCGACCAGCAAATCACAGATAGAGGAGATGGGTAGATGTGTTGGGTGAGTAGAAGTGGTGTCATTATAACCAACATCAATCACACAGGCAATAACAGAGATGTGAATTTATACACAACGATAAGGGGAAAAATACTGGGGGCAGGAGCTGTCTGACTTTGTCAGCAGCTGATGCCGTCTCAGTTTTTGAGTGAAAATGGCTGTGACTTGAAATGGAAATGGTTTCTCTGTGGTGAGTGTTAGTGGTGAACAGTCTTGCTGTTGATTGAATTGTATCTGCCTGCATCAAGTTTCTGAATAACATTGCTACAGGCTCTCAAAAACACATTCTTCTTTTTATAAAGGTCACTGTTAATGCAGAAAATGTCAGTATTTCCTGTTTTAAACATTCATCACTGTCAGTGTGTCATTTTGCAAAAGCTGTTCTTTCTATACTCATGTAAAAAGATTATAATCCATATTTCTACACCTTTTTATGATCATATAAACTTGCACATGTGCACTCAATCTTCATTATTTTTTTTTATACCTTAACTAATGGTATGACCAGCTGGATACTTAGGTATTTACTATATTCTTTGACATCTTCTCTCCTACAATGCATTTGCTGAATTATTACTTTGCTACAGACCTCCAACTATGTTGTGAAATCTTTTTTTGAGTTGTATCCATTTAATTCTCTATACTTTTTTAAACAATCGAGGCTATCTGTAACTATCTCTCTGCTGCTCTAGTGACCCAATTTCCCCACCACGATCATTAAAATTTCATTATCATTATCATCATCAGTAGCATTTCTCTTATTCATGCCTATCACCTGAATATTTGCCATTGGAAGCCTTGAGTGTAAGTGCATACAAACCCCAAATGAATTGTTTTTACACAGTTTCAGTTGTGCTACTGAGCTTGGAGCCAGTATTCTCTTGTGTAATTTGTAAAACTTGAGCCAAATTTCTGCCTAATTCATTAAAGTTCAGTGTACGCTGCAGCAACATCCACCCCCAGCTCTCCCAGGAAAGGGAAACCCCAGAGGAGGCTCCATTTAACCCCTGAGGATTAATGCTCATGCCTACTTTAGCATTAGTAAAAGGGAAAACGTCTCAGCACATTGAGTCAATAGGGATTCAGGCCGCTCTACTGGCTTCCCACACAAAATGGACAAAAAAAGCGAAGCTTCAGCTTTGAATTGAATAGGGCTAGATGTTTGCCCAGTCTGCTCTACCATTTGCCCTTCCTCTGCCTTCACAGTACATTACCAGACCAAAAATACGAGGCTGTAATCTCAACAATATATTCAAAGCGAGTATCTGCAGCTTACCTTGAATATTTTGTCTGCATCAGTTACTCCACCTAAAACGGAAGGAGGATTTCTAATTGTATGCTGTTTTTTAATACCTGTTATGGAAATGGACTTACTCTAGTTGTACTTATTCAGGGGTGTGTTTGGATAGTCTCTATTCCCGGCTGACCCGATTCACCTTTGCCTTGAAAAGAAAAAAAGCTCTTTATGAGCTTGTATTTTCTGTTCCCTTCTCTCTCTGTCCCATTATTCACATTCTCCTCAAACTTCTCGATACTGAATCAGAGATCATAATTGCCCGCATAGAGAATTTGTCTGTCTTGGTGAAGGTTGGAGGAGAGGAACCATTCAGAGAGATAGTGGGGTATGGTGTTGGAGGGCGTGGCCTCTCTCACAGGGGTTCCTGGCAGAGTGGAGGCTCCGTCTGTTGACTTTAGCCCTCGGTTAACATTCTCTTGTGTTTGTCTAAGCTTTCATCACAGCTCTGTTCAAACAAACGCCAGCAACTGATAAAACACATGCTCTCACTAGCTCACATTGAAGTTCTCTCTCTCTCTTTCTGTCTCTCACTCACTCACACACACTCACATATCATGAAATGGACAGATTTTGATTTTATTTCATAGCAACAGGTGATGCCCCAAAATGGAGTCCTAGCCATAGAAGCTGTGTTGTGTTGTTCAGTGACAATTCTTGTAAAAAGGCATTGGACTTTTAAGTTTGAGTACATTAACAGCTGCTCAAAATGTGGACTGATATGTGGCTCCAGCAGTGTCTGCTGCTGTCAAGCTAAAGTAGTTTGATGTTTTTGCTTGTTCATTTGATTCTGGAGTAACATATCAGGGGGCGGGTTTCATTCTTAAGGAGGAAAGAAACAGCTGTGTTTTTACATTTGGCCCTTTAACTCTGCCTTGGACATTTTTTCTGTCAGTGTTTGAACCAAGAGGAATTTCCCTGCCAGTCGAGCAGGAAGAGCGTCTTTTCCTGGTGTGGATTGTCGTCAGTTCTCGTGTGCATGGCTTCCCAGCCCGTCAGATTTCACGCCTGCAACTGTGCCTAAGAGGTGCAGTAGGAGGAGCAGTGAACACAGGGTGCTATGCTGGTAGCAGTAGGGGTGTGAGTCGAGAGTGACGTCAGAACCGCAGAAAGGGAGAGTGTTATCAACCCAATCTGTTTGCGATGTGGAGAAGTGAAGACTTCAGAAACCAGGTGCAACCCACACCTGCGTGTATTCCATCCACCTTGCGTAATTAGAGTTCAGTATCATCCTAATAAATATTCTTGCTCTTGTCTCTTCTGTGTTTGTGTGTGTGTGTGTGTGTGTTTGTGTGGGTGGGAGCCAATGAGCTCAATTGGGAATTATCTAGCATTCCCCGGAGAAAGCCACATTTTTCTCCTCTCTGTTTATCCACAAGAGTGCACTCACTTCTGAGTTAGCCACACAGACTCAATAGCCCACTGCTGATCCCTTGATCTATTGTTAAGATGGATACTTGTGAATATGTCTGCATGTTTCCTCTTAATCTTACTTTTCTTGTTAAAGCCCCAATGTAATCATAGACTATATTGAGTAATGAATGCTTTCCATAAGTGAGTTACAGTTGCATAGTCGGAGGGCTTTCACTGTTGTTTGATGTGCCAGCAGGAGATTCTTATTCCTCTATAAGTGCAAGTGGGGAGAGCAACCGTTCTTTTCTGTCAGCGGGTTGCTGCAGATCATTCATCAGATCTGAAGCTGAGGAGTCATTCCCCGACACCATAGTGTAATAGTAGTCTGTATACTGTGGTGTCATCAGCTGGGTTGTAATTGGGACTAAAACTACTAAAGCTCTGTGTGGCTCTTCTGAATGCCATACATACACTGACATAGAATACTCTATAGAGACTGAGAGTGTGATTTTTCTCATAGTCTGACAAGCATTTAAAGCTTCTCACATATCCAGCAGTCAGTTTATCTTAGCCACTCTTTATGTCTGGTTTTGTCATTGTGAGCCTTGTGTATGACTGTTGGGATACAAATGTCAAGTACCAGTTTATACTGCTAGGTGTTTCACTTATATCGCCAGTTCACTATAATAAAGAATAAGGTTTCTCACAATCGCTCTCCAACTCAAATTCAGTAACAGCAATACAAGGTCATCGAGTGAACATCAAGTTAGATAATTTTTTTTAAGAGTTTAATGCAACCTGTTTTCCAACCTTTCCAACCTCTCTCAGATTGCTGCCACTACCACCTACATCACACGGCCAGCTGACCTTAGCCCCACCATGTTTAACAAACTCTGTGCCTTTGTTCATTAAACCATGTTACCATGGTGACTGGGCTGAGTCATTGCACACAGGATGGTCAGGCAGCCTCAGAGGATCTAGCTGGACTAGCAAAAGTTCATAGTTTCACAATGTTCTTGGGATGTGGCATTAATGTGCTGGGGATGGAACACATCAAAGCCTTGTAGCACAGTGCAACACCACTGAGCGCTCTTTTAGATATTCTTCTACTTTGGATTGCTGTCTGGAGACCAATATGATGGTCAGCGCCGTTGTGAGAGAACGAATAGTGAAGGCATGTTGTGTTTATAGTTCATCAAGTGAGCAATTGTGAAGTGGTTTACTTAGAAATGTGGCTACTTCATTCCAAGTGAGGATTTCCACGGTCATTTGAATGGTGCCTTGTGGAATATGAAACAAATTGCGCTGCAAATTTAGAAGCCCACTGGTTCATCTATTTACCCATTTCTAGAGGTCTCTTTCAGTCATATAGAGAAGCACACAGCAGTCTGGGGTTCTCTTGAGCTGAATCTGCCAGTGATAAGTAAGTTGCAGCTGAGACTAGGGATCTGTCAGGGGAGCACACTGTCGCTGTAAAGGCCCTTATATACTCAGAAACAGACAAGAACATGGACAGTCGATGTGCTTTTAGTTCTGTTTATACTACTTGGGCACTTTGCATTGCCAGACATGCACAGACATGTTCACTCAGTGAGCATGTATAGTACACGCATAAATTGTGGTCTGCGGAGCCTTGGAAACACAGACAGATAACAAAAAATTATGTCATGCACACCCTTGTAACTCCATGGACACAGGAAGTAATTTGGGTTTATTGCCCCTTTTGGGCATGCTCCCTAAATGCATCAGCAATTTCGTAGAACATGTCTGCATCATGTTTAAAATAGACTTCAAGTCTGTGTCAGTAAAAGTCATTCAAGTACGGTCACTTGCAAGGACCTTTCCATTTCAACTCAAGCATTAACTTAATATTGCATTAACAGAAAGACTATGTACAAGGTTAAAAACACAAGTGATAGTTAAAGTGTCATTCACCAGCACCATTTATTATGATTTGGAAATAAAATCAGTTTAATAAAAAAAAAAACACAATAATATTAATGAGCCAATTTTAAACTGGGGAGAAGAGTTTTTTTTGCATCAGGTTAACCAGTTTTTTAAAATGTGCATTGATTCGCCAATTATTCCCCAATATGTTGCAAAGCAACACAGAAAACACCTCTTACATATATCAGTATTTAACTTCCTTCAGATATGAATCTTTTACTTAAGCCAGCTATGTTTATATGATATACAGTCCAGTACAGCAACAATCACAGCTAAGAACCATTAGCAACTATGCTTTGTAAAATACATAGCAGAATTTAACTGTCAGAACTAAAATGATGAATTGATGAGCAGAAGCGTTCGGGAATCCACATGGCTGCCAAGACTGAGGAGGTTCGAGCCTCCTGCTGTGTTGACATTGATTGTTGCTAATGGAGACAGTTCAACTGCAAAGTAAGTTATGAAATTTATCACTTTGTGCTGTCTGTTAGAGAGAGCTGGAGGTACTCCTCATCTTTTATGTCATTGTTTTCCAACCCACTGCAACTCTCAATCAGTGCTGCCACTACAATGAGCATGGTCATGCACATACTCATTGCCAAATATCATGTAAGCACTGCAGCACTCTTACCATCCACCGGGTCTAAAGAGTCTATGTCTGCTTTATGGGTAACAGTTAGTCTACATTGCTGCCTTTGTTATCCCTTCCCTCAAACTAACTTAACCTAAAGTTGGGTTTCCATGGTCAGTTCCATTTTGGACAAAATATGTAACTGTCATCAACAAATAAAGACAAGGTCCTTTTGAATGTTGTGGAAAATAAAATAAGTTTAATGTTAAGACTATGAATTTGTTACTAAGGTTTGCTTTGATTAACTGATAGATAGATAGATGGACTGAAGGATGGATACATACACTGAGAAATACGTTATTGATCTCATCAGGGAAATTATTGTACATGTAATAATGTAATGATCAATATTACATATTTCAGGCTGCTTAAATTCAGTCATTCATCATCAATTACAGCTTCCTTCTTTCAATAAAAATAATTTTCTTTGCTGCAGTATTATTAAGTATTATCTAATCTTGTGTGTGGTCCATGAAATGTTGACTAAATCAATAGCACTTATTACAATTAGTGCCAACTACATCCGTGAGTGGCCTTAGCCCTAATTTGTGAGTAATTCTCCCTTAATGTGAATATAAATACATATATTCACCAACAGATCTGAAAGTGTTTGCATTTGATACGATACTATTGAACCCTAAGCGTGATTTGTCTTTTATACATAATGAGTTGACAATATAATGACATTTACAATGAGAATCTTACAAAGAGAACTCTGGGATTTACAGCCTAACTATGTTGATAGACTGGTAAGTCTTCAGCAGCTATGCCAATTTTACACTTTTGATTGTGTTGGCTGTCCGCTTTAATTCCGCCAGGTTTCACACAAAAATTGCACAAGACACAGTTTTTCTCATTAGCTTGTCGGAGTTTGCGCGCCACTAAACTAGCTGTTTGCACTTCTGCAGGTGTGTCTTTGGCTTCATAGTGGCTATAGTGAGATTGGCTGTGTGACTGTAATTACTAATTTAGCTAAAGTGCGGGGAAAACAAACAGAGCAGGAAAAGCTGGAATGATCAGGCGCTAGCTCTCTCCAGCTGCCTCCAGATCTAATCTGCTCAGGTAATTCTCCTCAAACCCATTGATTCCATGCAAGTGATTGAATTTCAATGCATCTCTGATGAGATGGAGGAAAAAAGGCAACCTACCTGAGCACTCAGATGGATTGGCAAGCAGATGCTCGGTCAAAGTGACAGGTGATAAGTGCTTTGGCAAGCTTTAAGTATAATCTTTATGCATGTCTATCTGTATGTAGCCTTGCTGTCACTGCCCATCTTTCATATTGTCCCTCTCATTTGCTATGCCTCTCAAAGCGTTTTCTCAGAGCAAACGGCCCTCACAGTCTGATAAGCACCTGTGACCTTTCAGATGAAGTGCTCTGTTTATTTAAGTGACTTCTTCAAAACTGTCTACTTCACATGGTGGTGTGGAGAAATGCAAAAAACAAAAAAACAGTGCTTCTGGTGCTTCATTAGTGTCAACCCTTTTGGCCTCATATGGTAATTTCTTGCGGAAATGGAGTGTAATTTATACTTTGCAAAGATAATTCTACTCAAATCCTGTAGCATGTGTCTGTTAGATTCATAGTTGTTGTGTTGGTGCCAAAGGTGAATATATCATCAAAACCTGCTCATGGATTCTGTGCAGATGTTGAGTCTATTTGACCTGCACACACTACAAGCACTCAGACTGCACATGTGCCAGACTAATAAACTGGTTGCTTGTTTTGTGCACCATGTATATGTATTGTTTATTTCCCATCCTTGGTGCTGTTGTTGTTAAGCAGTCACACATGGTCATCTTTTTATGTTGTTCAACCAAATGGTACACAAAGAGAAGTGTGTCTTCCTACGCCTCTTATCATCATGTTTTTAGTGCGTTGTCTGGAATGTGTCTGCGTACACATAGGCTCAATTTAAGTATGAATGGGACAGCACCTGTGTCCATGCTTGCATTCATCTAGGGCAAGCAAAACCATGAAGTGGGGCATTGTGCTGTTTATACTATCCATTTCATGATCTGTTAATTAGAAAGCTTTATGTGGCTTGTCTCCATGTTGCAATTACAAGTCTATTCTCTGCCCACAGTTCACACACCAGTTCTTCAATACCAACAACCTCAATTTGTAGGTGTCCTGTCTTGTATTTATTCTAAGGGATAAATGCAATCCTTTATCTTGTGGTGGCCATGTCTTACTGTTCGTGCATACACTGTACAGTACTTTTCACACTTTGCCTCAGGATTATGTGTAGGACAGACTGGAATTTATTTTAACTGCTACACTTTCTATTAGAATGCAGAACACCTGCCAAGTTTTATATCTCTTATAAAACAGTGGTCAGTTAAGAAAACACATTCTCAGGAAAACAAACAACAATACACATTTACCTATTAGCACGCCAAGTTTAATCTGTCACCAGTAATGTTATGTTGTGTATGTACTCAAACAAGCACATGTCTGATAAACACCCTATTCCTGTCCTCCTTGACCAGTTTGTTTCCTTTTTTGTGTTTTCCGTGGTTGTAATTATAGTGAAGGATTTCAAACAGAAGGCTCATTTTGAAATACTTAATCACCTTTTCGCACCATATTTGCCATGGAACCAGCAGGGTATGCAGTACATGCAGAGTAGCTTAAGATGCTTTGGCCTGCATTTAGCCTGCTGTGTATAGCAATTTGAACCCCCCCTAATTGGAGTCCAGGAGAGAATCTCAGGGAGTGTTCTCTAAGTACTGACCCACAATTGTCTGCAGGTCAGAGGGCAACTCAGAGATTTGCATGAGGTTCCATGCCAGAAAGCACATTTAAGCTGAGCATTTTATTTAAAGCAGCAGCTGAAGCAGTTGGAATGCAGTGCAGCAACTCTTCATTCCCCACACGAAATGGCCTCAGCCACCTTTATTATTTTCCCTCCTCACTGTATGCGTTTTTCATCTGTGTGGATCAGAAGCTGTTGGTGTTTTCAACTGGAGATCCTCACACCAATCACATTATAACAAATCTCTGCAAAATGGACAACTCAAGACACCGTCTCAACATTTGAAATTGATGGCAATCAGTAAATTGCTGCTTAAGTGCAATGGTATTGGGATGTGATCATAACCAGAGAGCTGTGGATCAGAGTAGCTAAGCCTATTGTCTCTAAGGACAAAGCAGGGGTTGGAGCATGGCATGGGTGGCTATTCTAACTCCTTTCTCTTAAGCTCACAAAGTTGAATTTCGCTGATCCAGAAGTCTAATCCCCCCTTTCCCAGTCTAACTCTCATTCAGTCAGCCATCAGACCTCCTCTTTTTTCCTATGGACACTCACGCTTGCTTAGCATCATTAGTTGAGGCTCAGCCCTACCCTGCCTTTAGCACCCTATGTAGTCCCTATTGCTCTTTTCAGGAATGGTCACTGTTTCCAATAGTATTAAGTCTTTGGCTGTTGGACTGTAAAACTAATACTCACAACCTTGCAGGTTTTAATCCTCTTGAGGAAAGTTCCATAAAACATGGTGATGAGACAGCCCATGCATGTGTCTGTTACCACTACCCACATCCACTTCTGTAGCAGAACCATTATTAAGAAGGAATGAAAGCCTTTGTGTGTTTTTCATGTTCAAAACGTTCCATTGTCCAACCTGAGATAACGATAACAGAAGTAAACAGAGCTGAATTAATTCACAGCAGGATACATCATTACTAGCGTTGAAGTTTCTTTTCTTGTAACAAAAGATAATACGGCATTGTAAGTTGCTAACTTAATTTATGTTTGAAATCTTTTTGTATTTTCTCTACAAGCCCATTTGGGGTTCTCTAGCTTCCTTCCACAGCCCAAAGACATGCAGGTTAGGTTAACTGTCAACTTCTAAATAATTGTGCTTGTCAGCACAGCCCTTAAAAGTGCTCGTCAGTCCTGGATGCACTCACACTCTTGTCCAGTGTCAGCTGGCATTGTCTCCAGCTCCCTCCATGGCTCTCAGAGGATTCACGGCATAGCTAATGCGTGGATGGATGAATGTTAGAATAGAAAAAGCAAACACAATATCTCACAGGCTCCTGGTCTTATGTGGATTTGTCTACGTGGCTGAAATGTTCTTTACAGCAGAAAGGCAGGAGCTCTCAGAGGGCATTAATGCTAAATAGAAATTGGATTTAACAGCAACACATAGATGTTCTTTCAGGACGATTAGGGCTGCAGCCAGGCATGGTGTCCTTCTACACTTGCTTGTTTTAGTGTGATATTAAGCTACCTGAACATACACATTTTCTTCCACCACCAAAGTATTTTTGGAATACCTCTTCTTCCTTTATTTAAGAGTGGTGTTATTGAAAAGCATGTTGCTCTCTGAATGGGATTGGATATGAAAAGTGCCAAACAGAGCTCACAATGGGTCCTCTTCATTTATAGCTGCTCTTGAATTTGGTTATCACATTCAGGCACTTTGCAAAGTGATACTCTTAAAAGTTCAGCTGAGAGGGGTCACCAGACATATTTCTGTTTGATGTAACAAAGTAGCCATTCATTTGTTAATGGCTTCTATTATCTTTCTGGTTTGTTCATTTTTTTCTAGATTGTTCTGTGTGTGAGTTTAGTTTTACACGTTTACTTGCAGTAAATTAGTTTTTAGTGGTGCCAAGAGCTCTTATTTCAACACTGTGCTCAGGAGAACCAGTAGTTTGATAAGGTGGTGAGTTTCACTATGCATTGGTTACAATCTCACATTTGTAAAGGACCTAAACAGTGAAGGTGATGCATTTACAGAGAGCTGAGCTGTAAATAGCCTGCACATATTGGAGGTGGAACAAACGTCCTGTTGTACTAATTCACAATCTGGCCTAAAGCATTATTTATGTAATGTAATCATTTGGGAAACAAGGACATGGAGCATGCAGGTGACTGCAAAGCTGTTAGCCATACAAATAATCAAAACAATGTAGCTCATGTTATTCAGTCATTAGCTGGGAATTTTGTCAAATCAATTACATATTTTAAAACATGTTTGACAGAGATGGCAATTGTTTTATTTCTACACAGGAAATGACACACCATGCAGTCTAAATTTGACTGATGAATGAAAATGTTATATTTAATTCATTTTAACTAATTGTAAAATCAAAAGGGGTACATTCTGATATATTAACTTAGTTTGTACCGGTTATGACACATAATGCACAGTATACTATGCAAAGTATAAAATGGTTAAAATATGTTTTTCTACACATCTATTGCATTAACATCTTAATACATCTACCCTGTTTTATGTTGTACAGTTTGTTTTCTCATTAAATTATGTTTTGCTTCATCACATCTTATATCCATCAAAGTCCCTTCCCTTCAAAACTAGGAGGAAATGCAATTCAACTATTTATCCAACAGAGGATATGTTTGTTACTGAATGGAAAATGTTAGCTCTGTGGAATCACTTCCACATAAATGGAACCATCTGCACATGGACACACCGCTAACAACAACACGATTGCCAACAACAACAATATATAACAAAGTTGATACAATTTACATAACTATGGCTTGCCATAACAAATATTCTTTTACGTACAGCGTCTGTACTGCTTTTTCTAACTAGTGCAGAGGTGTCTTATTGCTAGAGTAACCATTCTAACCACTACTTCTATAACAAAGACAGGACTTAAAATAAATAACCACAGTAGACCCAATTTTCTTTGTGCTTTGCATGCTGATTCGGTAAAGCCCAACCACCAGAATTTATAGAACAGAGTCCCATAGAGGGCCAGTAATGTGGTTCTGTATTTAAGTTTCCCTTATTGAGAAGAATTTCCTTCACTGAGTTGAATAAACAAAAAACACTCCTCTTGCCCAACTTGCTTCTGTGCTTGTAATAGAAAACAGTGTATGCACTGCATTTTACCCCGACACTTTCAAGCACAAACTGTGCTCCATCTCTAAACAGACCTTGAGCAAGTGTGTATTTCAAAAGTTGGACACCATACAATCAGAGAATGGGAACAAGAAGGAGAGTGAAAATACCTTCAATGTTGCCCTATTTTGTCAAAATTCTGTCATGATTTAAGGAGGCAATTAATCTCAGGAAATAATTGAGCTTGTTCTGCCAAAAATACTCAAGCAGGACTTGAAAGATGACACAGCTTGCTGGAGTTAATGTTTCACAGAGTAGGATAAACATGGAAGCTGATGGCTTCTGTAGTCATTAATTAGGCTAGGCATTCTTATTTTTCAAAAGCAGAAGACATCTCACTGATTCATTTAAACTCAGAAGTAAAACTCACAACAGTACAACATATCAAACAAAGTGACACGACTTCCTTTATTTTTGAATATGATAATTGAGACGGATCATCTCAAAACAATACAAATGATTCAGATTCATTATTGCATCACAGGAGCATGTGGGTAAAGGGCAACCAAACAACCAAACACCCTGTTTTAGCTCTAGATTTGAACACATCTCAGCTGTTTTTGTAGATATTGAATACCTGATAGTAGATCTTGCTGTAATCTAGGTTTGTAACTGTCTGAAGATATAATATGATGAAATATAGTTATATTTTACAAAGTGTTTAGTAATGGCTCGTGTTTCACTCACATGATCACAAAATCTTTGAAAAACGTTTTTCTTCTTTTTTTATGGGAATGAAATGATTGAATCCTCTAACAGTGACTCTTGAGCCAATACGGAGGTTTGGAGACATCTCAGTTGCTAATTTAGCATAGTTATGTAATCATTCACACCCTGCAGTACACAGTAATCATTACGATCTTGTATTGAAGTCAGGTTTGCCTTCATACAGTGTTTCCCAATGCACCCCAACACCCACCATGATTAGATCTAGGGCTTAGGTTAGGTTAGGGCAAGATGGAGCAGATATAGGTGGTCGGGGTCAAGTTAAGTTTCTCAAAAGGTTAGTGTTTAGGGTTAGGGGTCAGATTAGATTCAGATTTAGCTTATAGGATTCACATATCAATGAAGTACAGACTTTAATACAACACTAGTTTGTAAACCCACCAGCACAACAAACTGACCCTACAAATATGAACTTGCATATAATGTCCCATGAGATTTCCAACAATAGAAGTTGAGTAAATATATTCTGTATACACAATGTTGCGGTAGTGATAGTACAGGCAGTTGTGCATTGCAGTTTGGATACATGGTGGCACCAGAGAACATCATAAATGTATTTCCTAGGTTTTTAATGATTTTAGCAAAAAAATACTGGATTTTCATATTGTAATTCATACTGTAGTAAGGTGAATGCATATGCAGCTTCCAAAAAGTAGATTTAGTTTTAAATTATTATAATTATTATTAACATTTTGAGTTTGAGTGCTTAATTCTTCACATGCATTGGTTGAGAAACCAATGCATATTGTTAACCTGTGCTCTGATGTGGCCAAGACAGAGATTGCTGAAACCCATAAAATACTGTGCTGAGATGGGATCTTATTGCACTAACTGCATAGATCTAAACCTTGGTTCTTAGCCAAATGTTTAGGGGTCACACTGTAAAGGCTGTAAACCATGAAACATATGGAATTAGAATTTCAAATTACATTTGTGATTGTACAAACTCAACAAACTCAATGTTTACATTTAAATGTGTATGACTAGTTTTTCAATTATTATACTTGTTAATGAGCACAAAGCTGCCAATCTGAGTATTCTTATGTGTCTACTGTATTGTTATTATTTGGTGTTTGCTGTACCCACCTCTACTCTCTGCTCTTTAGTGGATGGAAATACAGAATGTTTGTAGTGTTTTTAAGATGTGCAAAGAGGAAGTAATCAAAAATACAGACACATTACTAACAATAACTTCCAGCGTCTCAAGTAGACTTTATATTTCTCATTTTGGAGATATGGTGCACAACAGAAAAGAACTCTTCATGACCTCTGATGTTACATCCAACTCTGGCTAAAATAATAGTTTTGGGATTATTTTGCAGTGTCTTTTAAATGCTAGATTTCTGTGGATTTTGTGTTTTAAACATAGGCCATAAATCAGGGCTAAACATATGGATTTTTCAGGAATGTCTTCTTGATAAACTTGATCGCCAATACTTCTCTAATACCGTCTACCCGAAAACAGCTGAGACTGTAAACTGACCAGCTGTGCGCTGCTATTATTTTTGATGATTCAGTGCATCTGTGCAACTGTGATAAATCGGGCTTTTATATTAATAATTATCTCTATTTTCTTGAGATGCAGGCATCAACAAAGAAAATTATTTGTGCATTTTGAATTTTAAATTTCCATATATATTCTTGAAACGTTCTTGCCATATTATCAATGAAACTGAAGCTAAGGGAAATTGTTGTGGTATATCCTTGTGCATAGAGGATGGATTTCTTTTCAAGTCAACTGAAATTGATTTATCTTGGTGTCACAGGTGTTCCATATACTCAAGGTTCAATGTGGAAATAATATAAAAACAGTAAAATGGCAAGAATGCAGCTCAAGCCCACATGTAAAAGGTGCATCCAATCAAAATTTTCAATATGTGGCACATAACAATGTCCCTGGAGGTGGTGATGACTTTGCAAGTAATTCAGCAGGTTCTTACTGGGTGTCTATCCCACCTGTGGTAATTGAAGCCTATAACAAATTTCTTTCTTCTTGATCAAAAACAACTTCTCTCTCATTAAACTGATTCTAAATTTGATTTAAAATACTGCTTTTGTGCATTTTTTGTCTCAAAGAGATTATGCTCTCATTTGTGTTATTTGTTAGTTAGTATTCCAGCTGCTCGTAACCCCACAACTCTTCAGAAAGTTGTCAAAAGTCTGTGGGAAGTTAGGGAGTTAGATGGTGAATTAGGTGTATCTTGAAAATACAATTTGTAGGGAATGTTTGTGCAAAAAACAGTAGGGTCTGGAAAGTGAGTTTTCAAAAGCCAATTGTTTCTGCAGCTGGTAAAGTGATCATTTGTCTTTGGTAGTCATTGGTCAATCTTTTATCAGATGCAAAGTGCATTAGAAAAAACATGTTTTTATTACTGAGAAGCCCCAGACTCCCTCGGAAGGTTTCTATTGTTTTAACATTCAAAAATAGCTCTACACAACTGACAGCATTGTCACACACTTGATTATGAAATCACTTCATTGAGACATGACATAACCAGTGTTCATAGCTCGTTTTGACAGCAGTGATGAACACACAAAGACATGCATCTTGTTGAAAGCCACTGAACAATGGAATTATCTGATCAGATTTGGTGAAGTGAACATCCTTCAGCTGTCTTCCTGAACAAATGTCATTTAATTTTTTACTGGTCCCCCTGTTCTTTCACTTGGCAGCCCATTTCCTGGTCGCATGCACTGCTGTTTCCTGTTCTTTGAATTGGAACGATTAGTGGTGTGTTTCTGTTGGGCCGACCGCAAAGAGATATGTAAGCTTCAGGCTACTGGTCCCAAAAAAGTTAAAGAAGTGAAATCAAATCACAGCTGGGTCCATTTTTTATAGTTTTGGGAAGCGCACACACACAAATACATAACATGGGTTTTTCTGTTATAATTTATCAGGTATTTTTTTAAAACTCTGCATGAGTTATTTACATGTGAAAATCAATTCATTATATTCACCACACCATACATTATTAACAATCAAACATTTTAAAATACTGTAATCATCTAATTCAATCAGTCTTCAGTGTGATTTGTTGTTTCAAGCCAGGTATGTTATTATTGGTGCTGAATAACAGCACTTTGATTAAATGTTTTGAAAACGTTGGCTGTAATTTTTCTATATATTGATGTTTACTGAGTCCCTTGCACCTCCTGTGGTTTTAGAGTGTCTCTAATTTATGTTTGATACTTCATATATCGCATACATTTTAGTTAGGAACTTATAATGCTGAAATCAATTACTGCAACCTGATAAACAGTCCTGTTGACCTCAAACAAAGTTTACTCAACAATTAAAGTCAAAGGTGTCTCCTGACTTCAACAAAACAATGTGAGAGTCAAGGCGATTGTGTGAGTCAGGGACTAAGTGTTGCTGCAACGCTCCAGATGGGCAGGGTTGTATCTGCGGTTAGCGGGCTTGGAGGCATGAGACCTGCATGGAGCCTAAACAGATGCTGCTCTTTAAACGAGACTTCTGACATTAACAGCGGTTAGTGCACTCCTGTGAGGCCTCCCTTTACAGCTGTTCTGAGGCCATTTCGTCTTTTAATTGGGATGGGAGAGATCATAGATTACATTAGTCGAGCAGGAGACACTGTGGGCCAGTGAGCTTCCACAATGGGACCCCTCCCTTTTGTCTTTTCCTTAGGGCTGCTTGCTATGAATGTAGCCTCCTGCTTAACCAGCCTCCCATATGGAGCATAGGCCCTCACAGACCAACAGAACTATTAGCGTGCAATATACAAATGTACGAGAAGCCTTTGCAGGGAGAGCCTGTCTTGAGAAGAGGGGAATACAGTCATGGAAAAATTATTAGACCACCCTTGTTTTCTTTAATATCTCATTGTAATGCCTGATATAACTAAAGGTACATTTGTTTGGACAAATATAACAATAACAACAAAAATAGCTCATAAGAGTTTAATTTAAGAACTGTTATCTGAACATTTTCTATGGTTTTCTTGACAATAAC
The DNA here is from genome assembly GCA_016801845.1 of Polydactylus sextarius. NCBI lineage: Eukaryota > Metazoa > Chordata > Actinopteri > Polynemidae > Polydactylus > Polydactylus sextarius. The sequence continues at coordinate 8,789,181 of CM028911.1, read as the reverse complement.
CAAAATCATTTAAGTTCCTACATCAATAGCTATGGCATTGTACTGTCAAAAACAGTGTTTTTAAGCATTCCATGTTTTTTTTTTTTTTTTTTTTTTTTTTTTTTCATTGTATTTTTCAGGTAATATACCTTTATTTGTAGCAGGCACTAAAATGGACAAGAAATTGAAGAAAACAAGAGTCTAATATTTTTTTCCATGACTATATGCATGTTTGTTTGTTTGTTTTTTTAATATTCTTGGAATCAGTCTTTATTTTTCTTCAATATTTTTGCTACAAAGTGTCACTCCAAAAGAGAAAATATATAAATGCATATTATTTTTCTCAAAGCTAATATGCCGCCTGTCTAGACTTGGTGGCTGTAACCAATACCTGCTGTCTGGCCAGCAGTGACATATTATATATTTGCAGGAGACAATCCCTGTATTTATGTATGAGTTAAATATGCCCAAGAGACACCAGTGGAGATTACATATCTGCAACTAGAGTGCTAGAAAAGACTGACACACGGCTGTTAACTCAATTCAAACTTGATTAGGCCAAATTGAAGAATGAATGCTCCCTCTCTTTGAGCAACAAGGGGGGGGGGCAGAGAGTGGTATTGACAGGTTATTAGTGCTCCCTGAGCAACCCACAGAGCTGGAAGAGTATGTTTTCATACCTCAGAGGCTTCAGGGAAATGGGTTGGACTTTGAAACTGGAATATGGTGTATATCCTCTGAGGTTGTAGAGCAAATGTTTTTACACCATGTTATTTGAGGAATATTACAAAACAAAAAAAAACAAAGACATGTCAGAATATCAAATCCCATCAGTCAAGGGCTTGTCTTTCCCAGTCTCCTTTCTCACAGGATCAGAGAGAAGTGCACACACAAGCTTTCCCCACCAGACAGACATGCTAACGCAACAGGGGACATTGACCACAGAACAATGAATTTGGGCTGATCCATTTCATTCAACAGGGTGCTTGGAGAGGTTAATCCTGCACCTACTGCTGGCACTGCTCTTGATTTTCCACTTCCCCTTTCTGGTTTCTGGTTCTACTTGAGCAAGTACTCTCACTCACTCTCACTCTCTGCTCTCTACTCTCTTTCTCTGTTTTGTCTGATCATCTGAGGGACTGACACAGCTAACCACAAAAATTGTGTTGCAGTCCTAATGGTTTGACTATATCACTTCATCACACAACATCTATTGTGTTACTATGTGCAGTTTGGCAGGCCTGGGCTGTGTTCTTTCAGCTACCACAGGATCCTGCCTCATCCTGCATCAGATCTCATTAAAGATGGAAGTGAAGATTAAACCACAACCTCTTTTGCACACTGCAGCGCTGGGCAGTAGGCATCCACTTCCCTTGTATTACTCAAGTAAGATTGAACAGGCAGTTCCTGCAGTGGCAGAAATAATACTCATTTGTCACACCAGTGGTTTATTCCTTAAGACAAGCTGACAGATGCTCTTGACACCGAGACTTTACTGAAACTGCCCAGTAATACAGTCGAGTTTGTAGAATTCTAGTTAGATATAGGCTTGTGATGAGAATTATATGAAGCAAACATTTGAAAGCTTTTCAACAGACATCATCATCATATTAAGAATTAGGCCCCTTTTGGATGAAACACATAATATGAAGCAAAAATATAACGTATAACTATCTGTCACTGATTAGTAAGGCATGTGAGTTCCAGACTTTCAGACTTATTACAGCATTCCCCTGCATGGGTCTGACGCCATGTTTTTGTACTTCTGTGTAGCAGAAAGAGATAAGCCAATTAAACACTTTAGAGGGTAGAAACTATAGTCCAGCTTCATAAATGATGAATGCTGTGAGAGCTAGCATCAGTCTTTTACTGGTGGCTTCTCAGTAATTAGAACTTCCATTAAAGATCACAAAGTCCTTCATCTTTGAAGTGGAGCCTTAATCCAGACGGTGTCACATTCCTTCAGTGTGTTCAGGGAGAAAGTTCAAAGACGTTAATCTGATGCCAAATCTGAATTTAGGAGTGTGACGGTCGTTATGTTGTAAACGGATGCCTCTGTCTTGTATAATTGCACTAACACCTTATGATGCACGTTTATCTTTGGCTTTTGCTTTTCTATAATTGCGTTCTGATTATCTTGTCATTTTTGTGTATAATGCTTTGTTTTGCCTTGTGCATGAAATGTGTTGTAGAAATAAAATTGAACATTCTTGGCATTAAATTAAAAGTGATTTAAATAATTTGGCTCTGCTTTCTAAAATCTAAAATCAGTCACCTTTTGTAAATATTTTCTTGTTTCTGTTCCCATATTCTCTGAGTGCAATGTGAAATCCATGTGTGGTAACTGCGTTGTTGGTTTAATCATCTCCTGAACTTTTTTCAGATTTTTAACTTTTGACATCTATGATACTCTGGGACAACAGAGGTAGAGATAGACAAACTTTGTCCATCTGTACAGCTGCCAATTCCTTTTAGGTTATTTGTTCTTCTCATCCTCCTAAATGAATTTCATTTTAATCATGTATGCTTTTAGCCATCTGTGGCTCCAGTTTTCTCTCTTCTCCACAATACACTCACCTTTTCTATTTGGAGACCCAGAGGCCCAAGCCCTTTTGCTCACTGACTTGACTGCCTCATGGTTGAAGTAACCTTGGAATACAGATAGATCTCTGCCTCTAATAGAGGTCACCAAGACATTTCCATCCTTCACATTTCCAAAAAAGAATTTTTCAAACAAATGTTTCACAATTAGATTGCATTTGTCAAACATGTGGCTGACTGACCTGTGAGATCTTTCAAGCAATTTGTCATGTTTGCCTCTTGCCCTATGAGCTGGTAAACATCCAAAGGGTGGGCTGAGAAGTGCTATGTATTTGTGTGCCGGGACTTGGGACCTGTCCCTGCTCATACTCCCTGATTGGTTGGTGACAGGAAAGACTAGCTGAGGTTAATTCTGGAAAAAGGATATATCACAGCAGTGTGGCACCCAATGCATTTCAAATGATGTGTCCTTGGAATGCAAGGTTACTGCTGAGTCCTTCTCTCACTAGGAGCAGCCTGTGTAACTATAGGTAGTATTGAATGGACCTGACAGTGAAAAGGTCTTGTTGACTTGTGCAGAGTGTGGTTACACAGAAGATCTGTCTGCTGTCTGTCATTACTGTTGGTGTGATTTTACTACAGCTAGTTTCCATGTAGTGATTTGCCTTACCAAGATACTTTGATTAATTGGTCATATCAAGTACAGAGAAAAGATAGAATAAAACCTATGAGCACCCCAGCAATTTTTGTATAAATCACATTTATATGTTTTATTCCTTATTTTACTTTTTTCTGCCTGAAATGTTAACTGTCCTTCTGATTTTCCAAAATTCAAACAAGTATGTGTCATATTGGATAACAAAATTGTGTCTAAATATGTTTTTTTTCCCCTTATAAACTTGACACAGTATTTGCTGTCATTGAGTTCCTTTATGCAAAACAGGACAATTAATCCTCTGCCTCAGTCAGTTTTTCTCCTTCCCTTTTTTTAGCCTCCAAATCTAAATTACAAACAAACCCTGTATACCTCTCCCAGCTTGTACCTTATCACTTCTTGTTTGATTTTATGCAGAATTTTTTTCACAGGCTATCTGGTGCTGTCATTTTATCCTTTCTTGCTTTTCCTGCATGTTCAGGCCAGATTAAGGATTTTCTTCCATTCCAGGCGCCCACCTGCCAGAGATTTTTGTTAGCCTGATGTGAGGGTGAGGGTGGAATTATATTATTTTACACAGGGATCTATGTCTTCAGGAAATGTCCAGTCAAGGCTGTTAAAACTGACCGTGAACGTTGGATTATTCATGCTGATTTCACATTGCGTACTGTGCCACTTTACATCTATCACACTAAGTGCAAGGAAAAGGAATTATATGGAGTAGTGAGTTAAATCAATCTTTGAGGGCTGCCTCAACGTGTGTTTTCTCCTCCTTTTACATTTAGCCCCACGCTCATCCTTACACTTACCCCTTATGTGTACCTCAAACCTCTATTTTCTTCAGCATTTGTAAAAGTGACATAAACTGGCTCTCCATACGCGTCAGGCACCTCACAATGTAACTGGTTTAGTACTTGATTGGTGTTTTGAAGCTGTCACAGTTGGTTAGCTCTCTGTTCGCAGCTCCACCTCCTATTGTAGAGACTCTAACACAGGAACATTAAAGCTGACAGTCTCATGTAAAACTGGCCTGATTTGGCTAGAAGTCACACAGACTTTGCTTTTTACCCATGCTCATTGGCTGCTTGCCTCTAATAGTAGATGTTAAGTGTTGAGTTAGTGTGATTTGAGAAGAACGCGTTGGAGTCTCGTTCTGGACCTTCCTGACAAAGCTACTGTCATCTGTTTGTGCTGGCACCTGTGCTAAAACTTTCCCAGTGAGAAAAGTACTGACTTTCACAGGGGTTTTTTAACCAGCAGGAAGTCCTGAAGCAACACTAACACTAATTCATTTATCTTACACACAATAGTTAATGTACATCCTTTTCATCAGTATATCACTTGGAAAAAATCTTGTGTAAATCTTTTCTTGGCTTTAGAACATAACCCAACATTAAGATTACTACAGTGGGTGTGTGTTGGAGTTCAGCTATGAAATAAAGGGCTTGGAGGCGAGCCAATTAACGGCTGCGATTAAGCAACACTGCAAAGTTCAGCAGGAGGACTGCAATATCATTTAGAGAGACATAACCATTGTCAATCTATGCTCCAAGTTAAGTATCCCCAAGATAACTATTTCAGTCTCTCAGCCTATAACATGGCTGTCAATTATTTAGTTTGATGTGGTTGATAATGTCTCCTATTCTCATGTATGTGTGTGTAAAAGGATTAGCTTCTGATACAAAAGCAGTTAAAAGATTATGTGTTAAAATGAAATGTAGCATGCATTTTTTTTTTTAAAGAGTTTGTTACTTTTACACACTTTATAAAAACAATAAAATAAAATTAAATATTAAAAAAAAAGACTGATTTGAAAATGATCAGTACTTAGCCAAGTCAGGAGGATGGGTCTGGTGAATCTTTTAATGGACGGATTTAATTCAAGCAAATATAGATAAAAGGAGACTTCACATTATCCTTTGATAAATATGCTCTTATGATTTTGTAAGGTTCTATTAAGCCAAACTCTGCCCTCTGTCTAAATATCATTAAAATATGGATAAAGGATGACTTTAGGCAAGATGATAAGGCAAAAGAATCGGATATTTTAGGCCATTACTGTAAACTTTATTTTAGAAGACAAACATAAACAGAGGGAGTCTTGAAGCAGAAAATGAAGAACCAGAGTGGAAAACTTCACAAAGACAGAATATTTAACTTTGTCATGCTCTTCTACTTTTTGCTATTTCAGTGTTTTATTCAGTCTCAGATTTATTTGGTGACACTGCCAAAAGGAAAACACTCTGCCTGTCTGATTGTATAATTGTCATGCTGTCACAACTGTGCTTTACTACTTCATAGTTTCTTTTTTAAAATAAATCTCATGGAATAAGCAATTGAAACAGGTTGTATTTTTATTTTGTTCTAACAAAAGGCCATAGATACCGGTGAGCATGAGATTATCCAGAGGATTTTGTATGAATGTGTTTGTTGGTGGGGAAAAAAAACATGCTCTTTGATGGTTTACTGATGCGAACATTGTGTGATCAATGTGTGATACAAAAAAAGAAGCTCGAAATAATATTACACTGTTTTACTGCAGACCATGACATTTCTCTGTCTCAGATAATCCCATTGTCATTCTAAACACATGAACTTTAAGGTAATTATGTTTGTGGAAAAACTATTTTGCTGGAAGTGCTGTAGTACATACTGTATAAGCTACAACATCTTAACATATCGTGTATCAGAGAATGATATTAATACAGTGTTTAGTCCAGTCTCTTATTTTTTATTTTTTTTGAAGTGTAATGATTTTAAGAGAGGAAAGCAGTAACTCTCAACAGCTCCTTCTAGGCTTGGACTATGTCTACTGAATTGACACTATAAACCTTTGCAGTGGATGATGACAATTTGTTTTCAGTGGATGGGTACGGCCTGAGATAATACAGATTAAAACCAGATCCTGTCATTATTGTCTTCTGCCGTCCACCGCAGCCTAAATATGCTGCAGCTTCCCTCCTTTAAGACAGCCAGCTCCTGTAGAGCAGAATCCCTCTATATAAGCCTGTGACAATTAGCATGAAAATGTGAAACATTATGCTGGTCTAAAAATTGTGAGCCTGTCATGTACAATGGTCCAATCCTAGTTCCTAACTTGCAGTTTTCTTGCCTGCTAATGTGGCCTGTGATTCAGGACAATCTTGAGTTGGAGATGGCACAGTAGAAAATGTGTTTGAGGTGCAAAATGGTTTGATTTCCATTACAAAGTATAGGTAATAAATAACTGTGTCAAGAGTAAATACCTCCTATTATGATCAAACCATTACAACTGTCACTATTAATATTAATATAAGTATGATTATTTATGAGATCACTTACTATCCAAGAAGGATTGGCCTGTCTTTGTAGGAGCTTTCATCATGTACTTCAGTAGACTGGACCGGCGTCTCTTCATTAAGTCTATTTTACACTTGATTTAAGAGCAGTTTTTACAAGTGCTGTGTGTTTAAGCTAAAAGGATATCTGATATTTTTTAAGTTACCTCAGATTTCCCATATTACTTTATCAAACCCCTGAACCTTTTATAATACAGTAAGTTTCCCTGTAACATACTTTAGAAATGTTCGGTTTTGGTTTGTAACTGTAAATTACTGAGACATCACATCTTCCCAAAGTCTTTGCATTGGCCATGCAATATTATATAGAGGGAAATGTACATGCACATGTAGATCAGTCTTCACCATTATGATACATTTTCTACTTTAAATAAGTTAGACATCTGTTTTACACAGAGTTCTCAGTAAGAAGAGAAGGGATTGCTTCCATGAAAATATATTTTTTTCAGTAGCTTTAACATGTATAACATGGTGTTTTTCTTCTGGACTTATGATTGAGTTGCTGCAGCCTGATTGCTGTTGCTGCTCCAGGGAGACGAGTCTCCGTGACATAAATGAAGTACTTCTGGAGCCAGCTCTCACTTCACTCATCACCTCTACACTTACACCATGGTGATCAAATAGACACTGGTGGGAATGTATTCTCTTAAGTGCTGGTTAAGTGCATTTTGCTAAGGAAGTAAGAGAAGTTAAAATACATTTACTGTTAAAAAGGACAATGCACTCCACCTTAATGCAATGTTCTGCACTTAAGGCACATGGAGTCTGATTCTGATTGTATATACCTTGGCTTGACTGTCAAGGGCAAAACTCTAATTTCCAGACTTCTATTTTCTGTGAGGAGAACGCAGTGATATGTAAAAAGGAAGTTGATACAGAAACCACACTTGAGTTGCTGACGATCTCCAATTTAATGCTGTCCTGGCTCTTCCATCTGGAGAAATCCCAGCCATTTTATTTTGAATATAGTGAGGGGAACTGACTGGCTTTCTGGTGGTTACCTAGCTGGGGGTAGTGGACTATGAAGGCCCTGAGGAGCCATGTGGGCCTTAACCACACCAACAGACTTGATCACCAGCACGGAAGAGGCTACATTAACACAGACTGATAAATCCAGAAATGAGACTGGATAAATCCATAATAGGCAGCTGTTGGTCCAGTGCCAGTGCTCTGCAGTGACACTGTGCCCCCGTTAAGTCTGCAGATAACCTATTTCACCTCAACCAGAAAATGATGGTGGCTCCTCAAAGTTGGCACTTGTATATGGAAATGGTGATGGAATATTAGTTGACATATGCTGCTGTGTTATACAACACAGTGCATTAAAACCACATTTTGTCCAATGAACAAAGCCTGGCTTGATTTTGTGTTTTTTTTTCAGCAGTTGTTGGTCATCAGTAGTTATATGCTGTAAAAGTAGTGCTCTGTAGGAACACCTAAGGCGTGTGAGCAATGAGTTGTGTAAATGTGCTATTACATTCACATGTGTCATTAACTGGTTTAATTCATGTACTTTAATGTGAATTTGTCACACATTGCATCTTCACTAGACATCATCTAATGTATGCTTTTCAGGTTTTCTTAGTTGAGCACTTGACAGCCTTTCTTTATCAAAGTCATGTCAATCTTAGTTTGGAGTGCTAAAATAAAACTTTCTTTCACATTGCCAAATCCTTTAAGTTCCACCACACTCTTTCCGACCTGATGTGGCCGAAATATAATAGAATCTAATGAATAATTGAATGAGTTGTTCTGCTAAGATTGTGTTTGTGGTTTTTCACAAACTGCAGCTATATTTCTGTTGTTGTGACAACCACAGTGCGTTTATTTTTAACAATAGTCAGAACGGATTGAAACAACTTAATTAATGATCTCTGATCTCTTCCCCCTGCATCGTGCTGTCAGACTTTATTGTACTGAACCTTTCGCCGTCATGTTAGTAGTCTGTTTTTTTGCTGCTGAAGACAATCATAACAGCTCAGTCATTAGAAAGGTGTTTTCTGTGTGTAACTTCAGTGGCATTGACTTTCTCATGGTGTCAGCTTCAGAGGAATTACAAACTCGCACTTTGCAGAGCCCACCTACAACTTTATTTTCTTGTAATTTCTCAAACTCCCTTCTTAGGATTGGGGGTTGAGCAGATGCAGGTAGATGTATATTTATGAGGGGGATGTGTATTTCAGGGAGACGCAGTGTTGTGAAAGGTGACCTTGTTAGATAAAAGGAGGGCTTGGAAGCCAAATGATGAAAGAGAATGGGATCATCCCGGGCTCATTAATGTGGATTTGAAGGTCAGGTAATTATAACAATAGACGTGTGGGCTGGCTTTGGCATCTGGTATTGTTGCTTTGTTATGAAGGTGACAAGCCTGCGGTGGAAAAGGATTAATCACTGTGACACCAGCCTGTTGTCACATTGATACATTCAGACATCATAATGCTACTGTTGTAGTTCTCAAAAGAAGCTGCAAAAACTACACAATTTCACCTCGGTATTTGTCAAGTACTTTAAAAAAATATGAACTGGTTTAAGAAGCCACCTGCAGGCTGATGGTAGGAGTATTTCATAATAATAATAGTAATAGAATTAATATTATACCTGTTGCTTTGATTTGAATTAGCCAATCCTTGGTTTTGACACAAATAAGCCTTTTTCAGAGTTGGTGTCACTATAAAAATCAAGTCCTCATGACTGAGTCTGAAATGGTAACACACAAACCATCGGATTCGGTTGCGCTGTACTCTACATGAAATTAAATTCTGTACGTTCTGTTGTCTAACATAGTCCAACTCCATTTAATAGTTTGCTTGTTACAGTGGTAACAGAAACAACTTGCAAGCTAATGGAAACAAGGATTAGAAATTGATTAGAACTATAGAATATCGCATTTTGTGAGCACTCACAAATTTTCTTCTTACACATATGGATTAAAACTATCAGACTATGAGACTAAATCAAAATGTGCCAACCCAAATCAATCACATTGTTTAAAGAGGCAATGAATAAGGCTGTAAAATTCTACTTGTCCAAGCTGAACACTAGATATCAAAGCCACATACAGTGCGGTGCTTCTTTTTGGCTGCAAACAACCACCCGTTATTTTTCCATTGTGCAAACGCCAAATTCCATTTGTTTGCATCAGATTTTAAGATGTATGCTGTCACACTTTGATGCACATGTTCTATATCAATGTTCACTGTGCACATCAATACTGAAATAATTCTTTTATAGATATTGTGATAATAAGTGGTCCAAATAAATGAATACAACCTTTGTTACTTGTTTCAGTCATAAAATAAGTGTCATTATTTTTGACATCACTGCATTTATTCCATGAGGCATGAGCCAGACTTTTTTTTTGTGTGTGAATGTGCTTCTGGGCCACCTCTACCACAAGTTGTCTGGCTCAGTCAGCCTCCTCAGGGACCACTAGAAGCTATAAAGAACAAAAATGCCAACCAGTATTATCAGGCGACACAGCATGTGTGGTGTAGCATGCATTTTTAATGTGCCACAAATAAGAAATACCACTCTCTTGCCTCTCTTCTCTCATGCCACAAATGGTGGCTCGTTTAAATTTTATTTCTATTTGTGAGAATTTCGGCAGCTCCTAAAAGAAAAAAGCGTTCCTGTTGTTAAAGGTTAGAATTGCCTCAATTTTACAGAGAGTTCCACAGAAATGAGATAGGTTGCTCAAGATATAAAATCTTAGAATATTTTCGGTTATGTTAGTGGGCATGTGCACAGCCGTGCATGTGTGTACTTCTGTATATAAATGTGTGTGTACAGGCAGCAGCAATGCTTGTTAGGAACTCTGGTGAAGTGGAAAAGTGTCTGTGTGGAGCAGCACATTATTCCACTCAAAAAGAATTTGCCAAAGCCTTTCACTCCACTGACTCTTTGAACATCGATGTTCAGAGCTGACATGTTAGACATCAGACACACTATGAGGAAGAACATCTAATGACCATCTAAGTGTCAACCAAGTCTACAAATTATCATCTTTTTGTTTCTGCAAACTTCTCTCTTCATTATTTCAGGCCTTCCATTCGCAGTTCATTGTGTAGTAGATGCTAATTTATGCCTGTCAAATTAGCTGTGAATGTGAGCTCTAATTAAAACAGAATTATAGAAGAGGGGAAAAAATTGATGTGTGTTACAAATACAGAGCAGCTCTATTGACCTAGTCTGTGCTTTTATTCATAAAAGTTTGTATTTGTAGTGATGTTTAGCAAAACCAGAATACTGTGGACTGTAGGTACAGCAGTGATGTTGAAATCAATTGAAACACCACTGTTTCTTTACAGAATAGCAACAATTGTCCATGACAAGTAAAATTTACTGATTTATTTACTGAAAATTCATCTATAACAAGTAGACGCTATTGTAAGTGCCCAAAGACTTAGTTTTTCTTGGATTGAAGAGCTTAAGATATCCTGTTAAAATACCTGTAAGATTTGCAGACACTTATGGGTTTACAGCATTATACATCATTAGACTAGCAGCACTGGTTTATTTTAAAAACTGAAACAAGTTTGTTTTTTGTTTTTTTTTAACTCGGTTACCTCTATCTCTTTGCAACAAGCAGGCAACCTGAACCATAAAACTTGTTTTTATTAGTTTCTGTACATCACCTCCCATCCCAGAGTCACCGCAGAGTAAACTATTAACCTCTGAGCTTACTGAGCATGTGAAAGACTGCTAAGGATAAAGTGAACGTGAATGTAAAAGTGTGTATTTAAAGGGTTCAGTTAAGGTGGCAGAGACCAGAAGGTAGACAGTGGATCTGTTTACTGCCTTGAGGTTTTGTGGTTATGCACCAACACTTCCCATTTAACTGCATGATCTAGGGCTCTGCTGACGACACGAAACACGCACCCCAGATCCATGCCTCACTGCCTTCTGCATACACAGAGCTCACACAGTGAAGTGCACACAAGCCACTTTTATGAATGCTCTGCAAATATATGGTCACACTGAGACAAGAGACCTTCCTCACTGTGTTTGTGTCTGTACTTGCTTCTTGACGCTGAGCCACGATTCATAAACTGTGGCTGTGACACTCCCTGGCTAGGGTACTGTTATCAATATTTTCTTGCTGTGATAATACACAGCAGCGGCCCTACTGCTTTGTCACTGGCTAAAGAATATATGAGGTTACTGTGTGGGTTAGGAGTTCAGAGGGTAGACAGGAAGTGGGTGTTCCCATAGTGACAGTCCAGGCATGGGTTTGATGGGCCAGTCTAATGCCGTGGACCAGCAGTTCCTAATGACCTGCCATCTCTGGGCCGTCTAGGGAGCCCTTCCACTGAGATTTATGGCCCATGCTGTGGTTACTACTTGGACAACTCTCAGCAGCACTCCTGACAAACTCCAAGTCATGGTCGAGTCCTTTGGATTTCCTCTTTCTTCTCATTAACTGGGTCATTGCCAACCCTCAAGGCTCATCTTTACAACGACAAGAAATATTCAGTTTCTCTGAAATATTAAAGCTGAAAGATCGCTGCAGTATTTTGTCTAGAATGATAGGATCCTTGTATTTTTTCACAGGTGGTGATGTGGTCTGTTTTGTCTTTAACGAAGCATTGATTCATATAATTCTCATGGGCTCACACAGCGGTGGACATTAGCAAGATGATGGCAAAATCAAAAAGCCATAAAACATACATTTCAAGAAACAAGTTCACAGGAAGCTGCTTAGCCACTGTAGAAGAAACGGATAATAGTCTTCTGATAATTCTAATTGTTGGCTCTGCGACTGCTCCCCAAAGGAAGAAATGTGTTGATCCACCACAAGATAGCCAGACTGTGCCCAGGGCAGGCACAAACAGCAAGGAGTGCTAGTTTATAATTAATACACACAGTATAAAATATGCATCACTCAGGATAATTGAAGCACTTTTCAGGCAAGTCAAACTGAATAAGCTCACAACCTTTGGTACCAAGAGTACAGTTCTGCTGCTGCTGTGGCTAAGCTCCTCTAGCAGCTGTTTTCTATTTGTCTCATGCTTGAAGACAGATTGTTAAAGTGAGTTCCCAACTGTTTTGGTATTTTAATCTCTCCCTTGATATGTATTGCTGTGGGCTGAAATCACTGCCTCTGTAGGTTACAGATATTTTGTGTGCATAAGCAGCAGTGTGTTGAAGATGAACTGGCAAAACATGTGTCCTGACATTCTGATCATTAAAGGAGAGGATGCAGAGTGAGTGGAAATGAAAAAGCATAAAGCAGCGTTTTTACCCCTCCCTACTTCCATATTTATCAAACCCACTGCAGAGATGAGATGACTGTCAAATGCTCTTCATCTCCCAGTGGGCAATTGCTGTGATCAGACTAAGTCACATGTGGTTAGAAACTATCTAACATCTCAACCTCAAAGACTACCCCATTCACTGCTACTACCACCCTACCTTACTCACACACACGCACACGCACATAGGGGAGTTGTGTCTGACTGATTAGCAACTACATCTCCAGTCTCTGATTAGGTGTGGAGTAACTGAAGCGCCCCCTTCTAGTATACATTTCCATAATGTCAGGTAATTAAACCCCAGTGTTTTAATAGCTCAGGAATAGGAAGACTCCCCAGGAGACTTGACAATGATGATAGACTTGCTGAAAACTAACATACTATTAGCTTGCTTTGAACACGAACTGAAACTATTACTTTCTTTGTACTGAAAATAGATAAATGACAACAAGCTTAACACATTTATATTATGATGAAAATACTGTGGAGCCTACTTTATTACCACGGATACATTTGATTTGAAGGTAAACATTCAGCATGAAGTCTCAACATGTTTTAATACATTTCAATCTGTGGTTTTAAAATGAAGAGAGAATTTCTCAGCCTAGTTATAAAAGAGAGTTGAAATAGAAATGATGCACATTTTTCAATTTTTGCTTGCTGTTGATAGCTGACAGATTCCACAGCCAAACAAAGGCTGTGAGAGCATGAGCATCTTTTTCATCACTGAAAAACCTGGAGAGGTGCTATTGTAAACATGACAGTGGGTTGTCACTACATCCGTGTCTGGGCTGCTGTTTTTTGTGTATGTTATGTTCATACTGTATACACATGCACATGCATGTCACACACACACACACACACACTACAAAAGCCCTTTGATAAAACAAATTCTGCAGTGGGTGAGCTTTCTTTGTGCCTGTACACACTCATGTGTGGTGCTCAAATGAGAACAATGCAGAGGCATAATGGTGACACAGAAAGGTGTGGAAACTGAGTGAACTCCAGAAGGTCCCCTTCTACACACAATCAGGCAAAAAATAATAGCCACAGGACTGTGCTGTGATTGGAGAGCTCTTTCTCAAACAACACGCTCACTATCTGTTGCTTGTGCACCAAAATGTTTTTCGAGAAATAATAAGCTTTTAATGGGGCAGTGTTCAGTGTGTGCTAATGATAACCAATGCTGTTGCTGCAAGTGAAGATCATTAAAGGCATGCTGCAGTGTATGATTCTTCCAATGCCCTCCATCTGAACTGCACTTCAAACACATGGGCTACCTACTTTCAGTGACGTCCAAATTAACAGATGTACTTTAAATCCCCTCTAATCTCTCTTCTCATGTGCTACGGATGTCTTTAACTGACTGACAGAGCAAAATGAAAATAGTTTCATTTTTAATGATCTCTACTTAGAATAGCAGTCTGACATTAGCTTCTGTTGAACCATTAAACTATGGCTGATGTTGGAGATTCTCATGGACTGTACAGAGCTAAGTAATACTATGAGAGCTCAGGCACTGCAATAAACTGTCTTAAAGATGACAACAGACAGCTAGGCTTTAGGGGGTGTCCTACATATCTATGTCACATGTAAGAATGAAATGTCTCTTTAAGATCACAAGACTCGTACTGAAGAGCTCCTCTCAGCTCATGTGCATTGGTTGGTGTGACATGTTTTCATAAAGATGTAAAGACGAGTGGGGGTACTTCTTCTCTGGATAGCCAAGATTGGTCAGGGCCTTTTTTTGTTGGTTGGTACAACCAACAAACATGTAACAGGTTTTCTGGCCAGGACTTTCTTGCCTGTCGTCAGCAGCGGAGCTGTTAGCATCCTTGCCTCTGTTTAAAAAAATGCAGATATTTTCAGATGTTTGGGGTCGACATCGGTCCATTTTTGGTTTTTAAAGGGATTTATGGGACTCATTGGAAGGATTTTTATTACACTTAACATAATGAGATATCAACCTGTCTCTTCTTGGCTCTGTTTTGTTTATTTGAAGGGCTAAGACACTCAGTGGGAAAGGAGAGAATCACAACTGTAGATGGCATCAAAAGCCAGCACAGACTCACACAGAGCTGAAATGAAACAAGTGCACATAAATTAGGTAATTAGGTTTTTTTTTTTTTTTTAATTTTTGAATTTCAACTTTGTTGGGTGTCTTGGGGCAAACACTGAATAAATGACCAGACTCCACAGTCTTATGATTAATTCTGGATTTCTGTGTTGTACACCAGCAGATACTTTCTGAAACTACAGGCCACTGTTAATTGCTTTTAATGAACCACATTTTTTTATTGAGCATGACCTTTGTCATGTTGCCAAGGAAGAAATCTGCCAGGGTGTGTATATTCAAATTAGCTTCTGAATCACGTTTGCTGCCAACAATCACTGCCACACACAATGATCTTGTCTGACTATTGGAGATATGATAAACAAACTATTGGATGACTTTCTTGTCACTTGCTACATTGTTGCATTGGATGACTGTGATGCTGTTGGAAGCTGCTATCAAAAAGCTCACATCTTTTTTCCTGGACACAGATATTCAAATGTGTGATAATACTTTTAACTGAGAAAAGTGCTATAAAAATCTGCAATGTAAGTGAATAATCATTCAAGCCAGTTTCAAGGTCTTTCTACCAACATTGTTTCTCTCCTCTGCACATGATCCACCCTTTGCAACTACTGCTGTGATCACACAAATAAAACAAACCAAGATAATAAAAGAAACTCAAATTTTCTTTTTGTTACTGTGATAATATACTTCATGAGTCACTATGTTCTTTTCTTAAACTCTGACTTTGTTCAATAGTTTATCTATTCATTGCCTACTATAAATTACAAATTTGATAAATAATTTCTTTGGGTTTAGAAACTCAAAGAGGCGTATTCATGAAAAATGTGCAGTTTAAGAATCCTGGCTAAGATGTCTATACATTGCTGGCTGTTGACTTATCCATAACTACTTACTCTTTTAACATCACTGACTATTTTTTTCCTGTTTTTTTTCAGCAAACTCCAGTCTTCTGGGAGGAGGCGGAGGTGAGTACTTTGTTTTTTTTTTTTTGTTTTTTTTTTAAAATATAACATCTCAGTTTGTTACTATGGCATTAAAACAATTAAAGTTGCACACATTAGATCTGACACATGACACATTTATATTGTATTCCTCTGTGGTTTCATGGTAGACTTTAGTATCTATTTAGTTTGAAGTGTCTGTGTTAAATGTGGCTGAACGTCAGGCCAAAACATTAGAGCGTAGTGCATAGCAACCCTGCACTGTGCCACACTGAGAGATGGTCATTACTTTAGCGGCCTGCCGAAGAACATTATCATCAAAGCAGCGGAAGAAATTTGAGGCGGCTGACTGTGTTGTGGTAATAATGGATAGGGAAATACAGTAGAAAGCTACAGCCCAATCCTGCTCCCCCCTTATCTGAAACTCTTCTTTTACGGTGACATGATTGAGATAATCCATCTATACCACAGTAGAATGGGTCATGGCAAAATGCACACAGTTAGATGTGGAATATTAATTTCTGGTCTAATCAAGGATTTTTCTTGATATGACAATGAAATAAGGTCACTGCTTCAGCTTTATCTGTTTATCCGTTTGTGTTGGCTGCCACTTTGAATGTGTCACTGTCGGTCCTGAGCTGTACGGGGCCACAATGCCACATTAGAAATTGGTGCTTCTATACAATCTTTTTAACATGCTGCATTTATTTATAAAAATGTGCTTCCTTTAATTCAACTAATAAGAAATGCTTCCATTGACATTTAGAGTGAGCTAAATATTTTCTGTGTAACCCCCTGTATTAATTTAACTTAAGTGTCTTTTTTTTTAAATTCAGGTATAGAGCCAAATTAGATAATGATGTGAGTTAAAGTTTAAAATGTTTGACTGTATAATTTTATTTTATTTTTCTATGTAGTAAGCTTTTGACCAATATTTAGGATTTATTGAGCACCGGATGGCACTTCTTTCTGTTATTTTTGATTTTTTCGGAAGTTGGAGTCATCAGAGAGAAGGGCTGGATGTAAAACAACATCAAAGTCACAGCAGAGTTAACTGCTTAGCACATGGATGTCCATTAGAGTGTACACAGAGCTGTTGAAATCTTACTCACATCTAATCACAGAGCCTGGAGTGGCCCTCTTCTTGTCTGATAAATGGTAAAAACAGCCAACTTTCCAGCCATTGTTGAATAGCAGCACGACGTCCCAGTCCAAATCAGTGACACAGAGAGGCCCTCAGCTCACAACCATCTAAAGAACCTCTGTGATTGAGATCAGAGGTCACAAACGTGCTGCTCTATAACCAAGCCAGGGCCTGTAAAGCAGGATATACTGTCTTTGTGATTGGTGTGTCTGTCTTTTGCTGCAGTCAACCCTCAGTATTGATTTACTACGTAGAGAGAAACACAAGAACCAATTTTCTTTGCTATTATGTTTTCATTATTGTTATTTTGTGGCAAATCACCTTTTTTTTACAGCTCTCCAAATCTTAGAACACGCAACCATGATGACTGATCCAGGTTCGTCTTCAGCTGATAATAGCTGTTAGAGTATTACAGATTGCTCAGCCTCAACACAGCAGCAACAATAATATTGTTGAATTTGCGGCTGTCAACACTGGAAAATAAGATCTTGCGCATCAATTAATGTCATACTTGGCAAAAAAAAAAAAAACATTTCAGTTGATTGTGACCTGCAGCTGTGCTTATTAACTCCAGAGGAATTCTAATTGTAGCTGGTGCCATTTTTTTTTTGAGAGCAAAGCCTCCTTTCACTCTTAATTGACTTCCAGCGATGCTATTCCTGCCAAGTTACTGGCACAAGCTACAAGGTCAATTATACTATATCAATTATTACTGCAATATTAAGACTTTTGTTATATAGTTTTAATAATAAATAAACTTCAAATAATGAGTGATGTGTAATTATTTTTGATGTGTGATATGATTATAACCAGGTAGAGATAACTATTATCTCCCAGAGAGCTGTAAATGTTATTTTTTCCCCCCAAAACAAAGCTTCACACTGTGTGTCTTTTATCTGCACGGGGCCAAGAGGGGTTTTATCTACCGGTGTCTTTATCACTTGAAGGTGGCTGCTAAACCTGCAAAACTGTTCTCTGTGTTCTCACCCTGGCCTTCCCACTACCTCTATCTGTGGTTTGGCATGTGAAGACCTCCTGCCTGGGTGGCGGCGAGGATCGATGTGAAGAGGAGTTGTGCTCTCATATAGGGCCCTCCTTATCTCCCAGCTGTCTTTTCAGGGCTCGGCAGAGGGGCAGCTTCACAACAGGATGATCCATCATGCTGGCCTCATGCACCTGAGCCATGTTTAGTTCTTACAGCTCAGAAGTATGGTCCTGCCGCTGTGTGAAGACTGGACAAAGTCTTTAGTTTATGTATGGAAAGTTAGTTTACTATCTACACACTTTTGGAAGTTATTCTGACTTAACAAAGTTTGGAGGATTTTTTTAATTCTACTATATGTGTAGATATCTTTTGAGAGGAAAATCTCATCTTCCCATATATCTTATTAGTAATTCAAGTGTGATATGTGGTCACAGTAAAGTAGTTGTTGGCTTTTGGCCATAGCAGTATGAACAGAATGGAAACAAGCGAAAATATAAAGCTCTGAGATTTGACCTGTACCCAAAACAACTGCATGATTATTTTTCTAGTGTTAGTTATGGTGACAAAAACCTCAGGCAAACCAAAATTGTTATACCCTGATGTGCTATTAAATCCTTAGAAATCACTGATAGGAATTCTCTCTGGGTTGTATGTCTTCAGTATTATGTACACAATGGGGTTAACTAAAATAGCACTGCTATCTACGTTAGACATGTTGGTCTCAATGGGATTCCATACATACATAGAGGGAAATAACAATGATCTCTGATAATAGCACACTAAATGAGGCCTCTGTGAATAGAGGCTAATTATGAATGGTACCAGGTTGCTCGTGTGATGTGTGTCACAGCATGGCTGGATGCTGGCACAGTCCCAAAAGAATAGACCTAATGTAAACATCACGTTGTCTGTCTCCTTTCCCCTCCAGTTTTTTCTTTTTTCACACCCAGGGACACATACAAACAAAGGCGTGCACACACACACACACACACACACACACTGAGCTATGTAACGATACGATGAGCCTCCATGTAGCCAGAGAGAAGGGGCTCTGTTTGCCTTTGATGTCTCCATCCAGTAGGGGAATTGTCTCATTAGCATTCTAACCAGAACTATTGCCCATTTAGTGCTAGGCTTTAACTGGACCACCCAAACAAATCATTCTGCTCAGGTTGAGCCTCCGTTTCTGCGCTTTAGTCGAGCAGCGGGACACATGCATGGTTGTTCTGTTCGTCCTGACTTGGGCTAATTTAGCCACAGGCTGCTAACGCTCACTGAACTCACCAGCCTTTGTCATTGCTTACATAACATAGGCAGTGTGCCCCCAGCTCTCCTCCCTCATAAGTTTCCTAAACAGTGGTGTGAGTCATAGTAAGTACCAACACATTCTAATACAGCATAATTATGCTTGCTGTGATTATGCTCTGGTGGTGCTCATGTGGTTCTTTGCCCTCAGTTGCATCTACATATGTCATCAGATGTGGAGTCATAACATGACATGGCAATGCTTAGTGGCTCCGCTGAGAAAATGACGTGAATACAAATGCTTGAAATATACAAATCTAATTAACTGAAGGAATGTATCGTCCTATGTGTGACCTTTGACTGAAACGTGAGAACATGTGCTTATAGTAAATTTATCTGCCCACAGAACCACAACATCAGCATTGCAGTTTCAGCAGAACTGTGCAGTATCTGTGGCACTGTCTTTGACTACAACAGAGTCCTCTAGCCTGCTAAACAAAAGAAAATGTATCCAGTTTTGGATGTCTGGGTAATCCTTTATCAAGATTCCTAAGTGCTTCTCTGTGCTTATCTCTATCGCCATTCGTTATGCAAAGAGGTCTGTTTTCTTTTCCTGTCACCTCCAGGTGAACCATTATCTTCTGTCTGGCTCCTGCCCGAGGCTTGTTTATTGAATAGATTGGAGGGGGCCAGGGCACAGTGCTCTGTGCAGGGGGAAGGGAGGTCGAGATATAGGACAGTGTTGTGTGACGGTTAAGACTAGGTGGCCTTGTGTCCCTGTGGCAGCTGTATCAGCTGTCTGGAAAAACCAGAACTCCCATATATGATTAATCACTCAAAGATGACATATTACTCTCATAACACATAGGTTGCACACTTTGACTTGACTGATGTTCCTCAGTTCACAGATGGTAGTAACAGCCATTAGCATAACTTATGACACAGATAACTTATTTCCCCATGGAGTTGCCTAAATAATGTAAAATGATAAACTGAATGCATTCCTCAGTCAGAGCACCACCCTTGGGATTTATTTATCTCCTTGTATTTATCAGGCAGTTAGTGACACTCTAATCTAGGTCCACCTTGTATCTGTTTTGTGTGTGTTTTGTAAGTGAGTTTGTGACAGTACTGATATAAATGTGTGTCTTGCTGCTCTTTTAGATTAACCCTCATGTTGGGAATCTATTTATGATGCACATCAACAGCATCAAACCATTTGTTTTCTCTTTCTCTGTCTTTGTCTATGTGATTTAAAATAAATATATTTAACTCTCATTTCTGTAGGTTGTGTTCAGAACAGAGTTTTGCACGTGCACACAGGTGCTTATATTGCAAAACTGCAAATATGGGAGTGCCCACTTGCACTGGCTTGAACCATTGATATTCATTTAAATAATTAAGATTTTAAAAAAAATCTGTATTTGAATTGCCATCATTCTTGCATAAGTGGCAAAGTAATTTTGTAAATTGCACTTACTTAGTAAAATCATAAAACAACTTAATGCTACATATCCTGATCATAATGCACTTCTAAGTAAGTTTTGCATTAACACTGCACTGTAAACTCCCTGTCATGCATCTGGTCTTGTCTGTAAGCCAGTATAATGATTGAATGATATGCAAGAAACCATATACTTGAATTGTATCTCTATTTATTATTTGCATCAATAAAGTTAGTTCTATTTTTCGAGAAGGGTATTATATAGAACATTATATATTATTCAAGCATGCTGACATTACACTGCATAGCTGTAGGGAAACATCAGTCATCATATTGACAAATTATCTTGTGGGAAGTACCCCCGTGCTGTCAGATCATTTCATCCAATTATTATAGTGCTAGTGTATCTTAGAGGGCATTCCACTGAAATTAGCAGGACAAGGTCATATTGGGTGGACTGTGGTCTTTTGGTACCCAAATAGTGATGGAAATTACGTTTCAGCGTGAAAGTGCTCTCTAATGCCATCTCTCTCTCCCTCCTGCCACCACAAAGAACAGTCACCATGAACCCCCCACCACCCCCTTCAAATCAGTAGTGATGGATGGACTAATTGATGCAGAATGAGTGGGCCATTCATTTTAGCCTACAACAGTGGGTTCCATATTTAGGATTAGAGTTGCATTATAATGGGGAGGAAAGAAGAAATGACCAGGGAGTCAATGAACACTAGAGGGAAAGAAGGACAGTGAGAGGAAGAGTTCCAAAAATGTAGAGACAATTATGGGGACAGAGAACAATTATGAGCAAAGGTAACAAGACCTGTCACTTTTGTAATGCTATGCTCATGAGACATAAAAGAGTGCTTCAAGGGATTCATGGAGAGGTGTGTTTCTATGAACAAGAGTGGGTGAAAGGGGCATATAGCTGCGACATGTCCTGGTATCCCTCACTTAGCCTATGAATCATTCATCTCCGTCCCCATGTATAAATCAAGCTGCCGGCCGTCGCCTGCAGCGGTCATGTCATTAGCTAGTTGACGGCATCACTTGATCTCTAGCACTGCGGTGTTGGTGAAGGAAAGGGCCCAACTTGAAACAGGGAACATATCAGCATATGAAACTGCATGGAGCTTTCTGTGGTGTAACACACTTTAACCAGGACAACACAGAGACCTCCTTACTCACAGAAACATTTCTCCTCTGATTTTAACAGTTGCATTTTGCTATCAAATGGACAGTTTCTTGAAAAGCACTTAAGAGTTTGTATACATTATTATACAAAGCCTTCAGAATGTTTTTTCTATAAAGCACACTGTAGTTTAGTTTGTTGTTGATTGTTGCAATTGACAGTTAGTGGACAGTCGATTTTCCTGCATGTGTAAAACAGTCTTTAACAGAGTAGTCTGAATGAATTAATCATAACGTGCATTCCAAGTGCTTCTGATTTTTGAATGCATAAGTTGAATTCAAGGCTCTTATTCACAGAATAAATATACTTTTCTTTTCTTCAGGCCTTAAAGCATATTAAAAAAGCACTTTCAGCCTCTCTTAGCTTGTAGTCAATTTAAAAATCTGAGAGGCAGAGGGGGTGAAAGGGGTTGTGTCTCTATGATAGAGAATTTTCAGTATTCTTCATCATTGCATGCTTTCTATTTTCAATGTGATTTTCAGACTGACACAGAGTTTCACTGCCTTTCACCACTGGGGGTTCATTTGAGGTGTGGGACTTCTAGAATCTCTCCCGTCTTATATTGAACTAGGGGAGTGAGAAGTCTAGAGCCTTATCAGTTTTGAATCTAAGCTCTGCCAGCTGTAGATTTTGAGCTGCAGCTGGCAGAGCTTAGGAAACTGAGGCTAAGAAGTCTCTGAGCACTGTAACATTTTGACTTTCTTGGTACAAAATGCAATGTCTTTGAAAAGATCATAAATTAATTGTAGAAGCAATTCTCGTTGTTTTGAACATTCTAGTAAGTACATTTTAACACAATTTTCTGCTTATGCACACATGTTCTAATTTGCCTGCAAAGCAAATAGCATAAGCATACAGCAGGCTTCTTGACTTCACAGAATTATTTAGTTGAAACTGAATATGTTATATTGCAGTCAGGTCCCGCCTACTCTCAGAGCTGCTGTTGTACACATATTGCAGTAGCTTGTTTACTGTTGTGTTTGACCTGTGCAGTCTCTCTCTCCTTCTTGGTTTTGCACTTTCTCTCCTGCTTTCTCTAAAAGGAAATAAAGGTGGCTTATGACTTCACAGTCAAGGAATGAGATGTGATATTTCATAGTTCCACAGGACCCACATGTATACTGTATACCAACCATTTGGTAACTTAGTTGTTTTTGTACAACAAAGGGCTGACACTCCAGGTTAAGGACTGTCCACCTTATTCTGTCTCCCCTCATTGTAAACACACTGCGAATACCACTTCAGGGCTTAAGGAATAGACAAGAAAGCGTCAATTAAATTCTCTTCTACATTGCGTCACACGTGACCCCCTCTCATCTCCCCAATCCCTGTGAGCACCAGCATTTCTGGGTCAGTTGTTGAGATTTTGGACAACTCAAAGCATTACCAACCCCAGTGTCAGAGCACATTTGTATCCAACATGGGCTTTGTTGTGGCTGTTTGGGGGAGGATGGTGCATTTGGTCTGTCCATTCTCTTTTGCATGCAACTGTCTATGTGTATTACGCGCATGTGTGCTTGTGACTGTGTGTTTGCACGTCAATGGATGTGGGTGTGAACATGACTCTGCATGAATTTTATTGCATGATGGCACGTCTGTGTGTCTGAATTTAAAGTGGTTTAAAGCAGTTGTGCTTGCTGTGTGTGTGTGATTCTTATTCTGGGATAACTAGATGCTGAGCTGTCTTGTCAGTTGACTCAGTGGTCAGTTTTGGTCCCTCTGCCCCCAGCAATGCAGGATGAAAAAATGAGATCTGACAGAAGGGGACAATTCTTAGCAGGGCAATACCCTGTCCCGCAGTCTAACCAATCATGGCAAGGCTGCCACAAGGACATCACAAGACACTCAGCCACATGCTAACTAATGAGTCAGAGATGGTTGACATGCCAGTTAATCAATCATATGAAATTCTGTCATATGTGTTCATAGAAAATACCTGCAACGTGTATATAAAGGGAACCAGGACAAATATAGACAAAGAGAAATTTGCACTTCACCAGCTCGATTTCCAATATACCACCATTAAATGAATAAAAAGCCACCACCCAGGCAGAATAATCTTGTTTTGGTTAGTTTGGACAAACAATTGATTTTTATGAACACTATTTGCACTTCATAACCATACACATTAAAAAAAAATAAAACTAATTTATTTTTCTTAATTGTATTTGATGAAATATTGAAGAGCTGCCTACTTTTTATTCAGTGTACATTTACTCAGCTGTATTTACTGAGACTGGGTGTGGGTGGTTCATAATGCAACAGCATTTGTGTCTTTTGGTATTTATTATTTTTTATTAAAAACAACAACACTGACTGTTGGTAGTTGGAATTCTTTCAGTAGTTTTAAAGGCAAAGTAGAAAAAAAAATCTGTTAAAAGCTGTCCAACTCTGTAAACACTGACTCCATAATCTAAACATTTTGCTTCGCTTCGCTTTTGTTTTGTTTGGTATTCAAATATCCTGGTTTTAATTTGCCTAGCATACCCATGGTGGTGACCAGGTGCATGTCTGATGTATTTCTGTATGTAATTTAAAGTGTGTTTTGTCTTGTTAGTCTAATTTGCTTAGTGCTGCTTCATCACTATGTGAAAATTTTAATTGTGACCTACCGGGGGACTGCAGATGAAAATTAGCCTCGGGGTATCTCTGGTACAATGCATCAAATGGTAACATTTATGTTTAATATTGCACATGGTCCCTTACAAAATAAAATAGAAGTCACAACAAAGAGGTTTGGGAGTCCACTTTTTTGTTTAATTACAACATTTATTAAATTGCTAAGTTTCATTTTGAGGTAAATGTACCATGTACCATTCTGGTATGTTAACTAAAGCTAGCTCATGGACATTTATTGTGCTGCTGGCTGTACAGAAGAGGTACACGTGCACACTGCAGGGTTCTTGGGGTTTTGTTCTGTCTGAGCAGTGCATGCCAGAATTCTGCTAACCGCTAGGCATCACAAAAGCATCAATGAACAAACACACAGAGCGCTAATTGCTCTCAAGTACCTAATGTTTACAGTAGTGTTTGGGTCGTGTATAGATCTGAGGCAGAGTATGTTGCAGTGCAGACATAATAATGGATTTTTGAACTTACAACGAGTGTGAGGGAGGAATATTCACATGTCTCTAAAGAGCTGGTCGGTCGCTGATTAGTGGCACTTCTTTGACACTTTCTGTGCCAAGGCTGACCTGCTACGGAGGCCTTTTGCCTACTGGTAACAAACTGTCAAGCTTTCTGCATCCCTCATGGGGCAGCCTAGTTAGCTGTTTCTGACAGGCCACTTGCCTACAAGTGAGGTTTCAGCCCATGGAGGGCAGAGCAAGCTCCAGAGGAAAGCTGTCATCTTTTTGCCCGACCACAGGGAAGAGGAAGAGTTTCTCTCTCCCTCTTTTCTTGCTTCTCTCTCACCCTCTATCTATCTTTCTGTCTGTGTCAGAGTGTTCCCCTGGTGAAGATCTTCACTTTCCCAGTGCCTGTTATGCTGCTCTCAGCCTGGCTGTGCAAAATAAACAGGCGGGTGCCAGAGGATGAAACGCCGAATGTCCCAGAGGAGCCAAGCCCATCGTTGTGTTAACCCCCTCACTATTACCTCCTGAGGGCCACAGCAGCCATCCCAGTGTGCTAGCTGAGAGTGACACAGAGACAGCCAGTTGGACTGAGGTGAAAGACGCTCCATGTGTCCTTCCTGAGGGAGAGATGAGCGTTTATACCACAGGGATGATGCCCACCACTCCACCTAATCCTCTTTTCCCAGACACTTCATTATCACTCGCGCTCTGCAGCTGCAGCGTGTGTGTGTAGAAAGATCTCTGAGGAGAGCCACAGAATCTCACATAAAAAGTGGAGAGATAGTAAGGAGTGTTGAAGAAGAGGGGAAAAAGGTGAGGAAAAATGCAGGCGGAGGAAGGTGGTATGAAGAATGACAGAGGGATACGCAGAGTGAAAAATATGGAGGAGGCGGAGAACAGATGTCAGACGTAGTAGGTGGTAGTGAGAGGAAAACAGTTTGCGTAATGCCGTCTCATTTTCCTTTTGCATATTCATGTATTTTCACTACAGAAGCAAGTAGCGGGCAAAACTGAGAAGGAATAATCATAAAGCACGTTCTCTTTTTATCAAACACAACACTTTATCAAATGTAATACTCAGTCTATTTTGCTGATTGACAAGCTTAACAGTTGAATAATTAGCATGTTTGGGGGGCAGAGAAATGAGTTAAACATGTCATGTATTTGTGGAATCCTTTGTATTCATGGAGCGAATCTTTAGCTAGAGTGGTTTCAGAAATTGAGTTTTCAGTTTTCACAAACCAATTAATGCTGGTGTATGTGTTCCTTTCTGTGTTGGGCATATGCAGAGGTGTCTGCTGGGAAGAAGATTAATTTCTGAGTGGGAGAGTGCAGTAAAGCTATTTGAGTCCACTGAAACATGTTGGCTCTCTACTGTGAGTCTCGCATTAGCACATGCCATAATTGATGGAGGAGCATACTTAGCAGTAATAATGGGCATTATAGGGGGTGGTATCAAGACATTATTTTCAGAAAGCTCTAATTAAGCTTTTTGCTGTGGCTTTGGCACAGCACCGACTGTCCAGTGTCATCGGGAATGCTTTCTAAGCTTCTGATAAACACTCTGCTTGCCAATCAGTTTGTTCTGGGCCTCCTGTGCGCAGGGAAAATAAACAAGTTCATCAAACAGTGAGAGACAGAGCTCCTCTCCACTGGCTCTAGTACGGACCCTGATGAAACAGCAATCAGCTCAGTACCATGGGGAGCCATTGTGTTTACAGTCGGCGGGTGGACAGACTGCTGCTTGCTTGGGGAGATTAGACCTTTGAGAGACCAGCAGGGACATTCCCACCACCAGTTAGCTCCACCTGTGAAATTGCAAATAAGACACTGTCCCTTCCCGCCAACCTCTACAGCCGTTACAGTGATCAACACCACACTGACACTTTCCCAAAGCACTTAAGTCAAGTATTGGGGGGGTTGGGAGCAGTACTACTTCAGGGCATGTCACTGTCTTGGTGTTAGAGGTGCAACAAAGCACACACAGCTGTGGTGCTCATTTCTGATGAGATGTTTAACCCCCTCATAAAGATGAGATGTGGGAAGGGCATAGGTAAAGCAGAGGAAATGGTTGACCTTGATGCCACTTCACCAACAACTTAAGCTTCACCTCCCAAATTCACTTCCTCTCTTGTCAGTTGTTTGAAGTTCTACATTAGCTTCTTCAAATTTCACTGGCAGTTCCCCGACGATTAGGCACACATGTGTTCTGTGTAGCACATAACAAAAAAGTAAGCCTGAAGGAAATACTGCAGGACAGAGTGTGAACGAGAGCCTCAGCTGACAGCCACTGGAACGAGTTTCTCCCCCTTGGTGGGCAGCGGAGGAAACCTCACCAAGCGTGACAATAACAGAATGCCAAAACATGGATTGGGCCAAATGAGCTGTGAATGTAAACAAAGAAGTGAATTTGTTCTGTGGTGTTTGGGGTGGACATGTGTCCTCTCAGCATGTTAAATACTGCACACAGTCTAACTGACAGACAGGAAGCCAGTAAAAACGGAAGAATAATTAAGGAGAGATAAAAGACAAGACGGAGAGACCGATAAAGAGAGGTAAAGAGAGCAAAACAAAGCAGTAATGATGATGTCAGCCCTAGGATGTATATGCTAATCATTCCAGCGCTGCAGTATTTAAGAGCTTTTGTGTGGGAACGCTATTTATCTGAATCCCAGTTGAAATTTGTCATGCCTGATGGTAAATTTTGAAACGTGAGCTGAGCTGGTGGAATGGCTGTTCTCTTTTGTCGTCCTCCTAATAATTCGTCTTTTTTGTCCGTTCATAAGTTCTAATTATTAAAGTGTTTGTGTCTAAATTGCATTTGAGTGTGTTCTATGTGCCCAGTGTTATTCCTAGAGCAGGCATGATGCCCACACTGTCTCTGCAATTCTGAGCCTAGCGCAGCTGTTAAATGTTTTATTTACTGAGCCTTGATGAGATAAGAGCCGAGTGTTTTGGAATGTCTGTCTGAGGACATCAGCATGCCTCAGTGTGTGTGTATGCTTCTTTTATGTGCTGATTGGTCATTTGGCATCCATCCCCCAACACCTAAATGGACTCTTAGAGCGACTCAGGAAGGCCATAAACATAAGCAGCCGATGGCAGGGCTAGTCTGAAAGGGAAAAAAAAAATCCTAATAATACACAACTCCTTTGAATTGTTCCGCTGGGTTATTCTACTAATGGATTTTCAAACTTTTAAGTGTGTTGCTGTTTAGTTTGAAGCTTCACATTTTGTAATGTTGGATTACTATGTATATTACGTTGTTTTACTCTTTGTCTTTCTCCATTTGAGTGTGAGGCTGACCCGTTAAGCAATCAGAAGGGGGCTGAACTGCATGGAAAATGGATCTGTGCTGGGTGGCTTGTTAATTCCCTAGTGTGCCTCCTTAGGTGAATCGCTCTCAATGTGGACGCTGCCTTTAATCATTCACAAAGCATGTCGCAGCAAGGTCTGCACCGGCACCCAACAGATGGTCATTAAATCATGCGTTTTATTTTACTGGAGCTTTTTACATTCCTTCAAGATCTGTGTGTTTTTATTGCTGCCATTTAGGCTAGCTACCATGCTGATTAGAAACATGCAGAGGCTTTTTTGTGTACACCAGTGGACCTGATGAAAAAACAATGTACAAACACTTTTTAACCATTGCATGGTTTATTTTACCGTCAGAACACACCTGTGATTTTTTTTTTTTTTTTACGGATTACTAGAGGTGTTCTCAGTACTTCAGTATGAGTCCTTAACATTTTTATTCTACAGGCTTGTAAATGTCTTAGAGGTGTACACTCGAGGTGCAAATGTAAGCATTGTGAAGTGAATCGTGGTTTGCTCTGAGGAAAGCCACTGTTCGAATTTCATTGAACTCTACAGAACCTAGTTCATCATCTGGGCAATAACGACAGATTTCTCACCTCCAGTCAAGTGTACTCCAAAAGCTTGTAAATCTTAGTGTCAGTCAGCGTCATGGAGACAGAAATGCCTAATTACCTTTGCATGATTGGCTACTGAGCAGGATAGGAAATCCACCCTAATGATGTATGTCATCTGGTAGGCATTTAAATTGGTGACCTCGACCAGCTACCTCAGTAAAGAGAGAAACAAATGATCAAATCTCCTCAAGTCGATTACAGTGGGGGTCTGTAGGCAGAGAAGTGGAAAGCTTGAGAGAACAGCGATGGCAATTATAGGAAAATAATGAAAAAATGTTCATACAGAAGTTATAACAATTTGTGTGCTCTCTGCAAACTGAGCCAGTGTGTTCGTGGTTCCACTGGATTTTGCTCAGACCCGGTGTTTTCACGGGGCTGTTTGTCTCAGCATACATTGTTTTCCTCTGCTCCTGAGTGTTGGGGCAAAGCAGAATTTTTAGCTTTTGTTTTTCAGATGTCTATTCACAAGGTATTTGAAATATTTAGCTCTAGCTGTTTGTCACCATCTGTTTATATTCCTGCTCATCTACAGGCAGAGACATGTGTGCCTCCCTCTTTTATCCTGCTTCACTTTTGAATATGCATTAATTTGCATCAAATGTAAATCTTTATTGCATTTTTACTGTTGCAGATGGAACGTTCTGAAGCAAACACCCACACAAACCCCTACATCAGATCATATTCTTGTTATTTTATAGAGAGAACAGAGCTGCACTGTGTACCCTTTGTGACTCCTTTTATATATTAACTGCAAGATGAGGGACAAAGGCTGTGTATTATATTGGCATGGGGGCCAAAGTTCCTGACATGGCAATTTGCCGTCTTTTCTTTTGGGTGAGCAGTGACAATAGGCTGCTGTAGGCTCATTCGGGTCCCCGTGTTTTGCAGTGTGAAAGCAGCTTGGCTTTTTGCCCCAAGGGTCAGCGCGGGGATCTCAAACACCACGACTGATGAGCACTAATCTGCCACCCTCGGCAAACACAAGCCTTTCTCTGTAACCTTCAAGCCGTGAAACACAATTTACAGAGGCGGTGGGGGGTCGAGGAGACCACGATGTCAACAAGCAAATGGGGGAGAGGTTTTTAGAGTGTATCCAATACCTGGTGAAATTACATGCACTGTAGCAATCTGGTGATTTCCTGCTTTCGACGATTTGAAGAAATGCCGATTTAAATGACAAACCTTTTTTTTTCTTGTTAAGGTTAAGAATCCCGCTAAGGTCTTTAGTGATGAAGGGGTTGTGAAAACATCGCTGTTACAGATTATATATTATAACAGATAAGAGGCACCATCTGATGCAGTCAAATACAGCTGTCTGAAACTGCTCATTTGTAAATGGGATCTAGTTGTTAGTTCAGGTGTTCTTACTTAAGAATAATGTACAGTGAAATGCTTTAAAACTTACTGTAAAATTACAAGTTTGACAAATGTAGACTTCTTTTGAAGTACATTATGTCCTCCTTTGCACAGTGAGTGTTACACAGTTTGTTGTATATAGATTTTGTTTTACCAGTGTCAAATAAAATAACAAATCGATTTAGAAATAAATGGAGCAAGTAGTGTCACTACAAATGTGACTGAGAACTGTTTTTGAAAAAGCATCTAGATGCTCTGTAAAGAAACTCTATTATTATTTGAAAGGATAAATAATGACAATTAAAATGGAAATTGTTACATTTTGAGAAACATTCATTAGATATAAAATCTTTATTTTTCTGGTGTTCGATTGTAGTGCCAACAGATAATCTTCAGCATGCTTTCATGCGTTTAATGTTGATCATGCCTGTTTTGTGTTTTTCCTGGCAGCTGTTTTAGTGAGGGCTTTGTGTTAACTCCGTATTTGATATTCATGGAAATGTCTGCACCTGCATACAGTATATCTGTTAGGAGCAGCACTCCCCTCATGCAGCTAATACAGAAGTTGATTAAAGAATTTAAATGGTCCATTTAACCCCTAACACAGGCGAGGCCTACCTGTGTGATAGTACCATTACTTTGCTGTAATTCCTGCAGGCGGCAGCTCGAATTGATCCCCTCTCAGCCATCAGGAAGTTTTAGTGCTGCTATGTGTGTGTTCAAAGCCCAGTTTAATAAAGCTAGCCGGTCACGAGCTGTTAAAGCAGAGGAGAACAATAAATAAACAGACCTGCTCTGCTCTACTCCTTCTCCCACTTTTTTCCACCACAACTCAGTCCAACCACAGAGTATTTGTTCATGCAGAGTTCAGCTTCTCTTCATGACTGACTTACAGTTAGAGGCAGCCACTGAACCCCAAAGTGCTCAAATTTGATTGTGTCCCTTGCGTAACAGACATACATCACATTACAAAAGAACGTTTGTTATTTTATCTAAAATGACATGCTGCATAGAACATCAATGTTTTCATTATTATTATGCATAAGCAGGGTGGTAGCAATGCGTTATGAGACTGCCTCTCCAACACAGGTCTTCAGCAAGGCAGATTGATGTTGAGGTGCCTGGTCGATGGAGATAGAGTTTATCTGCTGCAGGCTGGGATATGAAATCTAATCACATGAGTGCCAGGTGAGGAAGTGCAGCCACAGATGAGCCACTAACGCACTCCATCACGCTTGTATTCAACAAATAGTGAGGAATTTTTCTCTGCAGGGTTGAGACAGGAGATAAGACAGCGTCAGACAAGAACTTTCTCTCGCCATAGATCTGTCTTTCAGGGAGAGCAAAGAGATTCAGAATAAAAGATGGTGAGAGAGACCATTAAAGAGAGACAGAGAGAAGATGACTGAGAAAAGGTTAGCGATAGAAAATGTAAAATAATTATCTGAAATGCTCTGAGCAGCCAAGAATGATGAATCGTCCTGGCCTATTTTCATTTTATTTTTATTTATTTTATTTTTTTTGTAGTTGTTGTTAACAGGAAAGCTGACCTGGTGATTTGTTTTTTCTCTTTGCACTCAGCTCTGGTTTGTGAGGGCCTTCCAAAATCGCAACACTGTGTAAGATAAGTGAGAGCTGTAAATCACTCTTCATTGTTGAATAATGTATTTTTTGTTTTGCATAGTACATCATCTCGACAAAAAGACAAAGCCCTCCGTATATAAGCATTGACCCAAGGTTCATTCTCAGTTCAGCACCACTGCAGCTGGAAGGGCTTCAGTCTCGTGCACTTGAATTATATTGATAGACATCACAACGAGAATTCACTCATTCGCTCTTCAATCTCTCAAGTATTAGTCTAGCCCAGTCATTTATTTTTTTGAATCAAATATTGGGAATCATCTCAGTTTTTTTTTCAATCACTTACATTCTGTGCTTCATTTTTTGGAGGGATTATGTTCTCAGGTTCTCCATTTATTGGACCCATTCTTATGACTGTGATATCTCAGAAACACCTTGGCACAGGGGTTCACTTGACATCACACAAGAAAGTACTGATTAGAATTAGTTGGTCAAGGTCATGGTGGCCTCACAAAATATGTTTTAACTTAATAATTAATATGCCAATTATGACAACATTTCTGTACATAGGCCAGTTTTATTATAACATTATAATGCTCTGAAGACACACTTTTCTGGTCATCATTTAACACTATAATGCAGGAAAAGAAAGTCAGATTTTGACCATATTTCATTTAGTCTGACACTGAATTAAATTTAATCTTGGATGGCCACCTTGAAACTTTGGTGATTGTACAAATCATCTTTGCTTGGGGTTGAAAAGTATTTGCTACATATGTCCATATATTCAGTGTATTAATATATACACGGATGTGAATTACAACCTGACTGGTTGGTGGATGCATACAACCACATGATAACAATTCTTGTTTGAGGTGTAGTCCATAACTCATATTCAAGCATCACTGATTATTATATAAGTATTAGTCATATCAGTGCATTAACATCAGCTCATGCAGATAGCAACAGAAGGCACAGGTTTAGCTTCATAAAAAGGCTATAATGCCGACAGAGATTCATGCGGTTCTCAAGGTCTCACTGCACAGGCACGCTGCACACAAACTCTCACAAACACTGCCAGCTGTGTTCGATGGAACAACCAGCCAAGAGGCAACAAACTCAGAGTTTTAACCCCTGATCCTTGGTTCCACACTCAAAACTCTTGTATCTTGAAACTTGGCAATTTTCAAGCACACCAATTTATTACCACATACTGCAGACCCCATGCCTTTTAAACTTGACAGTGGAGTTTGGCAAGAAAGTAAAGCATTGAAAACACAACAAAGATGTTGTCATCTGTTTTCTTGTGGATGGGTTTTACAATTCTAGCTCAAAATATTTTCACAACTTGTCATGTTTTGTTGCTCATTTGTATTTGTACCAGATTTTGTCAACAAGGCCTGTCCTTCTCTTCTCAGATGTCAGTATATGGATATGATTATATTACTTTTACTACTGTAATAGTTTTATTACAGTAACAATTGTTGTAATTTTTTCCTTTCTATTCTAATAGGCTTCAATGTAAAAGTGGTAGCCTCTCATCAGATTTGACCATAACACACCTAAACTTAATGACATAAACACATCTTATCGTATTGGTGCAGTAAATCACTAGTGAATACCCTTCTGTAATTTGATTTTAACAAGGAGAGAAATGTATTATTCTAAACTATGTGCCTATAAGTTAAGATTGCATACAACAAAACATTCATAAAAAGCCCCCACCCCCACTCTATGTGGTGGATGTCTTTTATCTGTTATATTTTGAACTTTGTCTTTGTTGTGATGTTGCAGAACCATTACATACAGAAGCACATAAAAAAAACCCTAGGGAGGCCATCATCAAACATATTTCCATAAGTTCACCTCTCACTGAGGTTACTATTTAACAGGTTTTGAATGTGATCCCATGAATATTATAGTAAGACTATTTATAGATTGACCGTGAGATTATCAAAACGCTGGAAAGCAGTTATATGACATTGAACTGTGAAAAGACTGATGGTTAAGGACAGTTTTTCAGAACCTCTGGACTAGTTGGTGAAAAGTTGTCTGCTAACCTACAGAAAGCTTCTACTCAGTTGGTGGCTGTGTAATCATTTTGACTGTAAAGCAGGGCAGGACAAGCAAAAGGAACAATACTTGAGCAAATGAGAAAAAATCAGCTTCACACAACCAGAATTTTAATTTTTCCCTTTCCCCTTTAATTTCACTATAAATCACTGTGGATTTTATCCAGCATGAAATTTCTAAATGAAGATTACATCAAAAAGGCATTATTATTGTTTAAGTCATTGTAAAACTACAGTGGGAAATTCAGTACAGTAACTGATGTGTCTTTACCCAAGTTTCATACGTTTATGTCTTACCTCCTGAACAGTTATAAATCTTTAGAAACAAAAGGTTTGAGTTTCTGTGTTTCTTTTCTAATATATTTGTCTATCTATATGTTTATCATATATTTGTGTAATATCTGCTAAAAGTCAAATCCTACTTGTCCTTTGTTACTGTATTACAAAGTGAGGGAGTGTTACAGGGTGTGAGAAACGGTGACCTCTTCATCTAATCAGAGATGGAGCCATCTGATCTCCTTAGGGAAAACCTGCTGGACACATCTCTATCATTTCTGCCTGTCCGGCATTCCTGCCCTTCACCACCCATCCACACAGATGTTTCAGGCTCCTGCTAAACTCATGACCCCAGAGTCAGGGTGCTATACCATCCATTTGCCAACAGGGAGCTTGTTTTTCATCCCTTGAAATTTTAGCCCAGAAGATCAATGTTGCAGCTGGCTTGGGATATCAGGGCACAAAGGGCCAGAGGGGAGCGAGGTCATGGTCTTCTGCAGGGCTTCCTGTGGTGTGTTTAGGAAAAGATAGGAAACTCAGGAATCACTCTTTTCCCTGACAGCTGAGGTTTGATCTTCAACCAGATTGATATTCTTAGTTGCTCTACCTGTCAAATGTTACTGAGTAGATACCTACTATAATGAGCTATATTGTCTTTGTCAGACAAACAAACATGTTAATACAAATATTGTTTTTCTGTGCTTAGGGGTAAGTCTTAAACTACAACACTGTGCAGTCAGAAAGGATGAAATTGAAGATTCAGATTTGGCTTCTTACTCATCCGTCTGGCACATGTGCTCTTATACACTTGCACACACATTTATCTACAATTATAAAACTGAAGTGAACCGAACCGATTTCATGCTTTCAGCTTAGTAATGGCATTATGCAAAATACCATTACCCTGGAAAGGACACTCCAAAGTGTAGAAGCAGGTCAAGTGCTCATTTTAAATGGGGGAATCTGTGGAGTTGTACAAAACAACACAAGCAGCCATGTCTTCTTACTCTCCGCTTTAAGAGCCATTTAGCGAGGAGAAATTTTAGCTACAATGATTGTGAGCAAAGGTTTCTTGTAACTAATGGTCATTGTTAGTTTTGTTTAAAAAGCGCACTAGACAGAAACATCTAGAGATGCAATCCACTATTTCCCATTCTTTTATCACTCTTTTTTGCTTCTCAGTCTCACACTCTCAATGTGAAGGTGCTGTTGAGATTTTGGTGAATATGGCATAATGGAAGCTCTTTGTTTGCTCAGGTGTCGATCCTTCACAATGGGTGGATAATAGGGGAACTCTTTAGAGACAGATGTTTCCTCTTCATCACACTCTTCAGTATCACCCTCTTAAGAAGCAAAGGGAGGGAAACAGAACACAAGATCACTTTAACCAGCTGGGCTTTCCTCAGTCCTTTTGCACAAAAATTAGCTGGTTTCAAGTGGAAACTTTAACTGACATAGTTTACATTTTCTGAAGGATTTTCCGAGAATACCTAAAAAATGGAAGAACTTCCTGTGGCTTCCGTTGACTGCCCTAATTTGTTTCAATCAAACTGTTAAGTACAGTAAGTGAAAGGTATCACAGCTCGATGAATGTTCAGTAACAAAGTCTAAACAAAAGCAGCCACAGACAGACAGAAGCAAACGTGTCATGATTTTAGGTTACTGCATGGCACACTTTTCCAGGAGTGTTTATTAGTTATGGGTCACCTTGAAGGCAGAAGAGTGGATGGAGGGCAATCAATAGCTAAGCCAATAAGGAAGCAAGAGGCTAAGGTTAAGAGGGTAATCCTTGATGGTAAAGCAGGAAATCTATAAAATAAATGATTTCTCCACTCCTTCAGGGTGGAGGAGGCCATTTATTGGAGCAAGTTTGGGTGCACACACAGAGTTACGCCAATGTGAAAACAAAACGGATAAAAACGATGCAATTAAACCTGAACACGTGGCATTTTGCGGGAAGCAATACAAAAATATTACACCATGTCTTTCTAAATCCTTTTACGAAAGTTTTTACAACTGCCTGTGGATCTTCAGATAGTTGAATCTGGAGGGAGGCTGGTAGGAGACATTATTTGTGAGTGTGTGATTCTAGAGGTAACAATTTCAAGCTTCATGTTTGTTAAGATAGCAGTGTCACCATCATTACTGATGCAAAACACTGAATCTCATGTGCCTCTTGACATGCTATACCATTGTAAAGGCAACATCAATTATTTCAGTATTAAATATCAATGTATTGCTGCTTTTAACAGGTTATACATTCATAGTTGTTTGGATAATAAGCCTTTAGCCCTAAAACTGTTGCCTGCGTTGCTAGTAAAGTATTTTTTCCTACTGCTTTAAAGTTTCTAATACAAGCATGAGTGTATATGTAATGGAAAATTAGCAGCATTTGGCTTCACTGGTTTACTTAAGTGATGGTGTGCCTGACAAGAATCGATCTTAAATATCTCTGATCCAAAAGTGAAGTGTCCTCTTTTATTCCTTGGTAAGGATGTAGTTATACAGAGTTTTTAATTGAGCAGCTGGAATGAAGCACTAATGGTTTTTGCAGTAGCACACGTTAAGTGTCTCACCATTTGAAGTCTGACCTGTCAGTGAAAGCAAGAGGGCAACATTTTCCCCAGTAAATAATTAACATCACCATTCTGCTTTTCGCTGTGCTCGATGCATATTGATACAGGCAATTTGTTCCCTCATCTAAGCACTCAGGTTTCTTGTGTTAGGGGAACACATGGCATACTCAATGCATAATGGCCACAGCAATAGCTTGTTAGAGTGACTGCAGAGCTCATTTTTCTCCTGTTTTCTTATACAACACTCCTGCCAACGGTCTGTGAAAAACAGATATTGCAACCATCATTACTACAGGCTGGAAATAACATTTTTCACTGTATTGGGGTTGGTTTTGTTCTAACAGTATTGATGTGAATTGACCACAGGATGACAAAAAAAAAGTGTTTTCAAATACCCAGAGAGACATGATGCATCAGAGCATCTCATAGCTGGTATACAACAGAACAGTGCTCAGAATGGCATGTGAAGACATATCAGCACATGCACACCAGAAACACCATGGAGGCACTGGACATCAGAAATTATTTATTTTCTTTAATTGGGAAGCATACTGTGTAATCCACATGGCTTTTTCCTCCTTGTCCTGTCAAAATCCTACAAGACGTTCTAAGAATTACTCGTGCCATTGACATATCCTGTAACTGAAAGAAATCATCAGATAGCACTGTCATGCTGGCATCGATTTCATTTCTCTGGATAGTAATTAACAACTCTGAAATTACCATCGTAGCACAAAAGAACCGCAGCTTTCTTCTGACATTGTCAGATGAGTACGACAGATGGGAGACAAGCCTTGTCTTTCTGTCTTTTAAAAAGGCATTGTTGTCTTCTTCCTGGCCAGTCGCATGTGTTTTCCATTGTGCTTGTAGAGCAGTGCTTTGCTCAGCAGGCTGAGTGGCCAAGTTCTGGAGCTGACTGTCAGCTCGTGTCAGTCGCAGCGTCAGTGAGTTGGGCGTCTTTTCGTGCTCCAGTCATCTCACTGTCTGAGATGCCTGCTTCCACTCCACAAAATCTAAGCTCTCAAACATCCCATTAGCACCTGTTAAGTCAACCTGAAACTTTTTGAGGGCAGTCTTACTTTGTGCATGCAATTACTCACTCTCTTGCTGGTTAAACCCAAAGACTTTTTATTCCCTGTAAAGGTAATTGGCTTGGTCAATGAAGATTACAGACTTAACTTTCTCCCTCATTCATTAGCAAAGTCGTTCATATGCTACAATACTTTCGACTTAAGAGTAGCACTGCTTCTAATTTTATTTCCCCAGTCTCTCCATTTCCAAAAAATCAGTTCAGTGTTTGATTTATTCAACAGTCTACCTACTGCTTTTACAGCTTGTATCTGTTTAAATATAAACACTGTGAGCTGTTCAACAGGATACCTAAGATGTTGTGTCGACTTGTTCACTTGATAGCTTTTAGTTATGCAGCTCCTTTGCAATATTGTAGAAAAACATCTTCCTCTGTGCAGTCCGTAGGGATTTGTACTTGTCATATCAGCTTCTCTGTCAATTTAAAAATGACAAGATTTGCCTTTTTTGGTGTCTTACAATACTGTAATATTAGACATTTATACTGCTTAGGGTATGCAAGATGTGTAGTAAGTGTTAGTGCACAGTCATGGTTTATCCACTGAGCTACAACAATTGGAAACCCAGATTGTGAAATATCCTGCTCTCATTAAAAAATAATAAACATCCCACTAAATGTTGCCCTAACATTACTGCTTACTCAGGTATATTTTGATTTAAATGTTGCTGAAAATCAAAAGTGCCACTAAAGTTACAACACATTTGAACATGTTTTCGTGCATTATGTTCATCAAGCAGTTGCACTGCACTGAATGTCCTTGTGTGTCGGGATACCACCAGTCTTCTTGTCACAGCTAATTGTTACCTAATTCTAATCTTATTGAAGAAATGCTTGCCAGATGCTTGCAGTCTTTTGACACATGATTTCAAATGAT
The DNA here is from genome assembly GCA_016801845.1 of Polydactylus sextarius. Classification (NCBI taxonomy): domain Eukaryota; kingdom Metazoa; phylum Chordata; class Actinopteri; family Polynemidae; genus Polydactylus; species Polydactylus sextarius. The sequence goes on along the minus strand of CM028911.1, from coordinate 8,750,558 downwards.
GCTAAATGGCCTTACGGGCTGATGTGTTCAGGGGTTAAGCAGGGTTGTCCTGATCAACCTCTGACACCAGGGTCAGTCATAAGGTTGTGCTCCAGGCACGGCTCCATTGATAAGGGTCATATGAAAGGTCATCCTCTCTCTCTTCAGTTCTATCCAGTTAAAGCATCAGCCGCTGAATCAGTGTCTGGTGTTCATTGGAACATTAATTGTGCTCATTGATTGGCATGTCGTGCAACTAAGTGTCCTCTGAGCGCCACACAATGACAGGGTTGTTGTTTTTTTCATTTCGACAGTCATATGGTGTCAGCTCTGACGTAAAGGCTTGTAACATGGCTACAAAAAAAGTAAGTGCTAAATCAGGGGGGTGTCACTGACAGCAAATTATGAGAACATACACTGCTTTTCTTTGTACCTTTAGACTACAATTGTATCTCATATCCTGGCTGTGGTACTTTCTTCAGTGCAGGTGAGGGGTTGTCTGGTATCACTTTGGAGTGATTTCCAATCATCCACTCAATTTACAGGCCATGAGGGAAGCACACCCTGTTATTGTACTCTTCAGTAGAGCACGCAGAGTGACATTTCCCTGTTAAATAAAAGCACAGTATGTATTTTTTGTTTGCACTTTGCTCAACCATTTTGTACAACAATTATACAAAAATATAGACTACCTAAAGCATTCTCATTCATTATATTATATGTCATATGAATTTGGAAACCTACCTGTTCTCTAAATTTTAATTTTTGTTAGTGCTTAAATCGATGTCATGAAGAAGAGTGTGTAGAGGAGGTGAGCTAAGATGACTATTATTGCCTCAAAACCTGAATTGTGAAGCTTTTACACTCCTGCAAGTCTCCCTTTTCTTTGGGAAGTTTAATCATGAAGGACTACTGTGTGCCTGTAAAGGTAGACAAAAATCATTACTGAAAAGAATTTGATTTAATAATCTTGATTTACAATTCACAATTATGTGCATGCAGATGTGGTTACTGGATGACAATACAAAGGATATGACTGGTGTATCTCATTATTCATGCAGATGGGTTTCAGCTTGCTTTTCCTCACACATCTCAAGCTGATTAAAATGCACAATTATCGTGTATTTTAGTGTAGCCTATGCACCCAAGCTTTTAAATGCAACTTCACAAAGCCTGTTCAGTTACAGAACTGGGACATCACCCCCACCCTTTTGAAAATCTAATTAAACTAAACTAGTTTTTATCTGTTCTAAATGACTTCAGAGAAGCCATTCATTATGCCTGCCCTCCAGTCTTGTCACAAATATACTCCAATATTACATTTATTTAATAAATAGGTTACTAAATGTTTTTTTTTTCCTTTTTTCTTTTTTGTTGTCTTCTCCTGTGCTCGCTATATTGCACTCAATAAGATATTTGAGCCAGTAAAAGAACGTGGGAAATGGAGACTCTAAACCTTGATGTCACTAATTTTATTGAACCTTTTAATGTATCTTGTTGTGAGGCCACCAATCCAATAACACATTTCACCTTAACCACCACATATGATGGAAGTATAACCAAGTGATCAATGATGGGATTTACACTTTGCCTCCCATTTTTTGCACAGCGCTGCAACCATGGCAACAGGACAAGGATAAATCTACTATTTAGTGAAACGACATAAGAATCACTCTTGGATTTGATCATCTGCTTTGCACTTATTCCTCTTTTTCCCCTCCACCGGGCTTCAGCAGAAATGCTCTGGGAGACAGATAAGAGCAAAAGAGAAATGAATCGTCTGCCTCGTACCTGGTTTTGGTAAATGCAATGTGAACTGGAATGATTACATTTAGCCTGTAACCAGGAAACCTGGCTCACATTGTGTTCCACTGAGATGGAGAAGGGTACGCTCATCATTTCTTGGGATAAAAATATGAAGGTGGGGTTCAGGGCAGGTTGTTCTTTTTTTGAATAGCAGGTGCACAAAATGACTCATGATGCATGATGAATGAGATGATCTTGAATGAAAAGTGTCGTTTCAAATGGGCATGTGAATGAGCATTTTTCTCTTTGAGGAATAGTGTGAATATGGAAACTGTTTAGTCTATAAATACCTGTGTCTTCTTGTGTCTAAGACAGAAATGTTAAGTAGTTGAATTTTACTCATCTCCTTCATCCATTACTGTCATACCTTAATGTTATGAATGCTTAAATGTTTTTTTTTCTTCTTTTGGACAACAGTTTTCATTAAGAGTAGTAAAAGCACTACTACCTTTGATACAGGATTCAGTTCAGTATACGTAGTATTCGGTTTTCTACTATCAGCTGTTGCAAACAGCATGCTAAAAAAAGTAGTCATCATTTACAACTGATTGAGATGATAGTATATTGGTGTTTCTGTCTTCCATCACGCTGCCTGCTCTGGGAATCCCTGTCTAATTAGACGGATTGCAATGAAATGGCCACGGCATCTGACAGAGAAGGATGACTACTCAGAAAAAAAGACATTATTTCAACACTGACTGCTCACAGTCAGGCTGTTCTGCAGTGCTGCTGCACTGGTCACACGCTGTTGATTGATTTGCATTGCAGATTGCATAGACTTGGAGGGGACCTGGCTAGCTTTCCTGGCTGTCACTGTCTTAAACCCAGTATAATCCCTGGCTAGAGGCCCAGTATGTTGTTCACCCTTTCATTAACATGGGAGTTCCATACACCTGGCCACCAGATAAACATTTCAAGCAGCCGCAAATGTAAGTAAATCAGTCATGCAATCTCACAGGTTACCAAGGACATGTTTTGTACTGTTTGGTTTTTGGTTTTAGTCTTCATGGTTATAATTTTTAACAGCAAACATTTCCTTGCAAAAATGTAATATATATTGATGATGTCATCATCTTAGCAACAACTTTACCACCACAACAATAAATTGTAGAAGCAAGTCACATAAGAGACTGCTGGAGAAGGGGAAGTTTCACCCATTGCACTGCTATAGGTCACAGGGATAGAGGAGGCCAGCTGAGGAGAAGGTCAGAGGGCAGGAAGAGATTTATTCCCGGAGAATACACAATTGGATCTACAGTATCTATAGCCTGTGTACAGTCAGAGAATGATGTGGTTATTCTGTTTCCTGTGGGTTGCGATAATATATTGATTTATCTGTGTGTATGCACTTGAATGGCAACAATTTTCAACAGAACAGTCTGAAACTTCACATTCTATCTTTTGAGAAGTCTTGAAAATCAGCTTGATCAGCTTGCTGATGGTGTGTATGGATGTGTATGTAGAGAACAAGTAGCTGTCACTGAGCTGTGTTGCAGCACAGTGAGATGCAGCACACTTAACAATTAAAATGGAAATTTCTGTCAGTGCTCTTCATTCCAGTCAAATCAAGCTAATTGCATATCTTCTATGCCACTATTGACATGCATACTTAATAAAAAACCTGCTCTGAAATTTAAAGAAAATGTAATCATGCACTCTCTCCTCCTCTCTATACTCTCTTATATAGCTGGCCAAAAATGTCAATAATATTATTTAGACAAATAATATTTAGTATAGAAATAAAATTTGGATGCATTTGTATAGTGTTTTTTTTAATCCATGTCTTACAACCATGTCATTAGCTTCAATATTATTTGTTGGTTTTTGAGAGAGAGAGAAAGAATGATTGAAATACAAAAGACATGTCAGACCCAGGAACAATGCTGGCATTGAATGTTTTATGTACATTGTTGAGCACTGTAGTAAAGCATGTCATATTATAGTGAGTGAAGTGAAGCTGACAGGGTTTATTTCACATCTTTTGAAGGAAACTTAATTGCTTTTCCTATTAACACAATGAGAATATGATGTTAATTTACATATTTGCAGAACTGCAATAAATAAATAAAATCATCAGGCAGTGGCAGACATTGTTTTTTGTTTTTCTGCCAAAATAGTAGTATTGCAGTTCAATATTCAATTGACTACAGTGTGGACGACTGTGCTTTTTATTGTCCACCTGAACAAAGATGGAAAGTCTTGCAACATAATCTAGCCAGGAATTACACTGTCACTATAACATTACTTCGTCATTGTATACACAATTTATATATAATATACACCATTTAGTATATGAAGATAATCTGTAGGTGAGATGGTTAAATATTACACGCCAGTAATATCCTGTGAGTGTCATTTTATGTGCCAAGGATTTATTGTACTTGTCATGTTCAGAAACATAAATGTGCCCATATGTCAAGCAGTGGTAAATAATTTAATGTATATATAAATGTATAGATTAGATAACAACATAAGATTAGAAAAACAACATGTACTTACACTCCTGTTTACTGTTTTACAATGTAATTATTTTGAAATGTCACTGTATAAAACGTTAAATTGCTACCGGCATCACAAGCTGCACCAATTTTGAGACATAACTGTCTAAAATTGAGGTTTATCTTCCGTCTAATTTGATGGTCTAAAGCTTGCTGAAGTGTATTGCTCTGGTATGCACACTGACTTGAATGGGTTGTGATTACCAGAAGGCAAGTCCTAACATTAAAACACAGAAGCTTGATATCAGCATTCTGTTGCCACTGCAAAGTGTTATTGTTGGGCTCTCGTTCACACTGAATTAACTTTACAGCAAACACCTCTGGAGTCGGTGCCATGTTAGATTGAGTGAGACTGAGACAGCCCATAATGTGTGGATAAGTACAAGCAGTTCCACCTTCGCTGTCTTTGCAGAGGATCACAGTTTTATCTGTATCTGTGCCCATTCAGGAATTATTTTGTAAAGGAACTATCATTTCTCTGCACATCATGGCCTCATGGCTCAAGTACGTTGCCATGTAATTAGTGTAAAGTTGGCCAGCACATCACTGTGTTTGACTTGAGGCCCAATTTGTGAGCTGTAAAACTTATATGCAGATGGTCAGAATTTCATAACACAGGCTTATTTGGGTGTGACAAACAGATTTTAGTTATTTTGTGATCAGAGGGTTTGGGTAGCTCAGGTGCAGAGGTTGGACAGAGAAGCATAAATACCAGGTGTTTTTGTAATGCCTGGCATCATCTACAGCCAGTCAAATTACATAGTATCATTCCCTTCAAAAGCAGGGAACTCACCTGAATGTGGTCTGATTTGCACCAAGACTCCACTCAGCTGCATTTATGACTTGACCACTGATCAGTTATGAGGCCAAAAATAGTTAACATACAGAAAAAAGAAAAGAATCCTTGTGATCAACTAAATAACAGGTTTACTTTCCTTGATATGGGCCACTGTAAGAAAATAAACCATAATATCATGAGTAAATAACCTTTCAGCCCAAAATGTCATCTCCAAATACTGATTGTATGAACTGCAGTTTAATAAACTTATGGTGTTAGATTGAAATTTTGCAATATTTTCCCTGAAACGTTCTGTGTTATGAAAGATCTGGAGTGAAGTTGTCAGTTACAATTTCAACAGAGTGTTTTGACTGAAATAGGTGAATAAATGTAGTCACACCTTCTGCTTAGCATCTCCCGAGAGAGAGAGAAAAGAGCCAACTTCTGCTCTCTGTGAGCTGCACCAACTCTTCTTCTCTGATTCTGTGTTTACCATGGCTGTGCCAGGTCTCTGTATTGGCCAGCTTTTTTGACACTTTTTCTATTGTCCAAATTCCCAATTGTGCTAAATGCAAAGATCATACACTGTGAAGTCTTGTTGTCTTTGCTAATAAGCAGTTTAACCATGCTATATTGTACAGCACATGAATTTTGGTATGAGGAAATTAAGAGTCTACATATATTTGTAGCATGGCACCAATGTGAGTTTCAAACATAATGGCAGTTTCACCTCTTTGTTCTTTTGTTCATATGGTGTAGTAGCGAACACACACTGCCTTGATTTTGTGCATATTACATTTACAAAAGGAAACATGGAAGTCAAAGCCTTTTAGATGATCCAGTGGGTTGGAACACCTCTAGAGGTGTTCTGGTTTATATTGCTCTAGTATCCTTGCCAAGAGTGATTCAGTCCACTGTCTGCAAGGCTACTGTGTGCAGTACATGTGAAATTCAGCATCATTCTCTCCCACATGCTCTCGTTTCCTACAATTGAAAATGGAGGTAACTTTTTTTTTTGGGCCTGGTACAAAAACAAGTACAGGCTGAACTTGATCTTGGCTAGTGTCCCGGTGCTCACCTTATCTGTCAGTGTTGCCTGTTCCTCCTCACCACCTGCTCACCCAAGTTTCAGGAAAACATAGGCCAAGCCAAATTTGGGCTTCATGTCACATGGTCACAGCAGCAGATGCAAAATATCAAATGGTAAGTCACAGAGGCGATTCAGTTGATCGTTGTGTAAACGGTATATTTGGATGCAGATTGTATGTTGATGCCAGATCTGAACAGTGCCAAACCCATCTTTTATGTAGCCCGCTTGAATTCTGGCTTCAGCTTGCATTAGGCTACTCTAATCAAAAAACACTTCATGCTACAACATGCTCCAACCAAATATCCAGCTTATATAATTAAATGCTTGATTGCAAAATCCTATACAGTGCAACATTTATACATGCACAGAGGTCAATCAGCTCATCAATATTTTCAGGTTCCTTTTTGTCTGTCTATTGTGTGTGTCTTACTTTTGGGGAACAACCAGTCTTGAAATGCAAAACAATCTGATTTTAATCAAATCTTAAGCTCTTTAATGCCATCAGCAGTTATGCCATAAATTGATTTAATGTATCCTGTCATAGTATAAGACATGAAAAATGGATAAATGGATCATAACCAGCTGAAGAGACTGTAAGGAAACCATCAGATTAGCTCCAAAACAAAAAATGTCACCTGCTGTTCTTTTGACATCCATCACTGCCGCTCTGCAGCTTAGGAGACATATATGCTGACCTGAGAGATTTAAAGTCAGAACTGATAACTAATAGACCCAGAAGTGACAGTGCACTGTATTGTAAGTCCACATATCATCTTCAGAAGGCCAATGGCTTACATTTTCAGCCTCAATGCCAGAAAAACTAACCAATGCCTGTTTGAAATGCAGGTGGTGTATGATGGTGTGTGTGTTTTTTTAGTTAAGTGTTTGGATTAAAATGTAGCAATAAGTCTTCTACAATCAAAAAACCATTAAGTTTTGACACAGAAAGGTTTGTATTTCATTATTTGAGATTTTCTCTAGATTGAGTGTAAATAAGCATTTGTTCTCAGAAAGAGTGGGAAACAAGAAATTATTTTATGTTTGTGTAAAATGTTTATTTAAGAGAAGATCATTTGTCTTCAAATGGCCATATCCACTGCTATTTCTGTTCTTCCTGGTGTAAATCATGAAAGTGTTCTGGGTTGCATCAGTGGGGGTTGGGGGTAAAATTAATGGGCACTAAGCCAAGCTGTGAACAAGCAGCTATCTGAATGTTGTCACTGTAGAGGCCATTATAGTGTTCCATTTGAATTACAAAACCTCTCCAGAGCAAAGTGGGTGCTGCATGGGTGCGTGACTGCCCACGGGATAGCAGAGATAGGCCCCTTCACTGAAACGGTTGAATGGGAGGATGACCAGGCAGCTCCCTTGTTATTAGGTTTGTCACTGTCACTCATGAAGGCGTGAGTGACAGAAGACCCCATTACCCTCCAAGATTCACCTCCATCCTTCAGAGATAGGGCAGCTTTTGAAGTCATCTCTGAGGTGGAGGGAGACAAAGAAAATGCTTCACTGATCTCATTATTATACTCCCACTGATTAATGTTAGTTGCTATCACATGCAGTGCTTGCATGTTCACAGATGTGTTATATATAATTTTTATTAATTCATAACAATTAATAGGCTTCATGAAGAAGATCTTTGCCACAGTTCTGAGAATAGTCTGTGTTTGAAACAGCCGGTAAGTATGTTAACGCTGGTCTTCCCCAGAGAAAAATTATCTACTTAATTAAAAGGACCAGCAGGAAAGGCCTGGAATCATGACGGTATAATTATAAAAGCCCCATTTCTGTTAATCCTTGGCTCTGCAGCAAGGAGCCTCACACGGTGGAGCCAGGCCATGGCCACTAGTTAAGCACTGAGACCACACAGGGCTTTTACAAGTAGAGGCAGCGCGAGGACGACAGGCCTTTAACTGAGGATGTGGGGAACTGAGAGCAAGCCCAGAGGTCTGATAGAAGCTTTTTACTGCAATGGAGCCCAGGGAGAAAAGCACAGCAAGATCATTTATGAAGGACAGGGAGTCAAGAGGCAAATCATTGACATGCTTATAAGTCAAGTCTATGAATAGTACGTCCAGTGCTGATGCATTGTTTAACCCATAAGGGAACAGAGCTGGACTGCTGTAATTTTCATTGTTTTGATCAATGAAGCAAAGTAAATGTTTTGTTGGATCACCCAGCTCATTAAAACCGATCAGAGGCATCAGGAAAATGTCCAAATAAATCAGATCTGATTAACAGTCATTATCAGGCATAATATTAGAAATATTTACCAAACAGTTAATCATGGTGAGACATTAGTGCTGAGCTTTGTATTTTTTGTGGAGGTGGGCTATACTCTGTGTTGTGCTGGTTCATCTCAGTGCCGGGGCCTTTGATTTGTGTCTCACAGCTGGGCCTGGGGAAGACGTTTCAGTGGGCAGCTGCGGACGCTTAATCTCCCCTGTGCTGACACAGGCTCAATTAATAGATAGCACACTTTGGGACTCTGCAAGAAAGTTGTCAGGGCCCCGTCAGATAAATCACTGGAGAGGATTTCATGCTGGCTATCACGAGCTCTGGCCCCAGTGGCCTGCTTCTCTTTGTTTGCATACTTTGATTTACAGAGGGGTAAAGATTTCATAGCAGTGAAGCACAGTGGGGCTCCTTTGTTTTTCCTTAAATACAAGTACTTTGATTTCCCTGAATTATAGGTTCCAGTTATGGGAATCTCCATAATTATGTTTTTGGTTTTGATGCATAAGCAATCAGTATGATTGCTGAATAACACTTGAGAACTTAATTCATCTTATATTTAAACTTTAATGTTGTCATTTTAGATTTTCATACCTCTGATGTTAACATATAAATCTGTGGACATCTTAAAATCCACTCAATCCCAAGGTATCTTCAGTTGGGAATCCTAAGACAAATAATCACATTGTACCCACCAGCAGTTTTTGCTGATTTGATTCAATTTTCACTCCTTTTAATCGTCTTGTTTATAGTTTCACCATAATGGAAAATAGATAATCATCTGGAGAATTCTGGTTCTCTTCTTTTGAAAGAAAAGAGAACACACTTACCTTTGATGGTATTTATTCACAGACTTTATATTAATTCTTCCAGGCTTTGTCCCTTTTCAAGCAGACATCAGTCATGTTTTCTACTCAAACACCCACATAAATGTAACATCTTTACATCCAGTCTCTCTCCCTGCTGGCAATGCAGCTAAAATGAATTTAAAGCCAGCACTAAATGAATATGAAAAGTCTTCATGGCATCATACATTATAGTTTACTGTATGTTTGTCAAGTCTTAAAAGTGTATGCCAATGAGATATTTAACATCTATATTATCTTAAGCTGCAAATAATTAATCTATGTAATCTATTTCATCAAGGCAGACAATTGACCTATTGTTCAGATACACATTTTTATAGTTAGAAAGTATAGAAGAAAAAACTGGTGGAAAAATCAAATAACACCACTTACAAAAACTTATGAAGATAAGTAATTATCTTTTCCAATAATGTGAAATGTGAAAGTTATGGTATCAGTGTGTGCTGTATCTCTAATATCTGTCTGAGCTTGTTCCATCCTTGTTGTTTCTTTGATGCATAAAATATTACTGGATCTACATGTTATATACAATTTACAATAAGGGAGCATGTAGGAGTATCAAGAGTGACTGGAATAACTAGAGTATATAGGTAAATTAGTGATCATGTAGATGCTTCTATACCATACTTTTCACAGTTAACAATCCAGGGCAAATTGTGTTGTTTCAACTATGCTATTTGGTTTTTACTGTTGCCCAAATGAACATTGCTCCTGGTTAAACAGCCACATAAGTTTAATTAAAATGCCTGTAATCCCCGTTCCTGATCTAACCCAAGTCAGTCTAGTCCTTCATTTGCTACACAAAATCCACAATGTCTACTTTCACAGGTAAAGAAGGTTAATAATCAAGAAATACACCAATACAAAACTATGATGACCTTTTAATTCCAAAGCTCTCAGTGATTTTGACATGCTCTGTGTTCTGCTTTGCAAATGTTAATGTATTGTACAAGCCTGTAGGCCTTGCTGAAGAAGTGCCTTGCACGAGCAAACCAAAAGAACCATGCATAATAGCAACAGCTGTTCATGCATTTTAATCCAAAGCAGTGGCCTTTCATTGAATGGTCCCATCTTTCTTCATTTCCGCAATTACGGGCTTGCCAGGGAGTTTGGCCTGAAGATTCAAGAGTCTGAAGCAGCAGCCATGCTTGCTTTCTGTCCTCACCAGCCTTAAAGCCTCCTATTCAGATTGCTCAATAATTACATGCATTTGTCTAGTCCTGTCGCTGCTGTTGTTGCTTCTCAGAGCAGTGCATCGAACAAAGTGCTTCTGTTCCAACTCTCACCTCTAGCCAGGTTGTTCTTAGAAAAGCCATCTTTTACCATCACGCAGCAGGCTCTCTAGGGTGACTCACAGATGAACTTTGTGCAGGGAAGTAATTTATGATGAAACTGACCAGGATCCGCTCTGGGGGTTGTTTTCTAGCTGTGTTTTCTCAGCATATGCGTGTCCCTTATTAGCCTAATTTCTCAATTATTATTTTTAGGGGCGACATTTAATTACGGCTAGATATAAATGTGTGTGTATTCTATTGACTCCCTAGTCCCTCATCCGAATAGGACCGGTTGTCTGTTGGTAAGAAACAGAAAGATACAGTGTGCTATAATTAATAAACATTAAAACCACACTGAGGCATAAAAGACTATATAAAGCAGTAGTCATGGGAATGATAATCTTTATTAATGTCAAGTCAAAACATGATGTATCTAATCAATAATTCACATCTGTTTCTGACTTTTGATGTAGCCCAAGGGGAGCCCTTAGTGGTCAGCAGCGGGATTATACTTTGAAATTAGGAAAAATCATATTTCATTTAATCTTTTCTGTCAGATCATTTCCCCCCTCACCCAGCGAGATAGGTGGCAAACATATTGATAGGAGATGCCTCCTGATGGTGGTGGGTTACATGTTGACTTCCTTTGTATCAGAGCTGTGCTGTTCTGGTAAACTCCTGCTATGAGAGCTTTTTGATGTCAGAATCACTTACAGGGAGGAATTAACTGTATGTCATGTTGTTCTTGTTAATAATGTTTCAACTTGTTCAGAAATGCTTTGATTCCTCCCATGAGCCCAAAGAACTGATGGTAATGAGTTTAAGTTTAATAAACAATTTAACTTATAGACAATTGAATAAATACACTTGAATGAAAATGGCACTTTTACTTTTACATCTTGGTCGGATGCTGCATTTACAGGAGCCCTGAGGTTATTCTGCAGGGAAGAAACACTCCGGTGCATAGACACATATTAGTGTGTACACCAACACATAGACACACGTTGCACTTCAGATTGGTTTTACTGAAGGAAAAAAAAAATCTGAGAGTCTCTCATACCCTACTGTCTACTGACACTCTCCTTCACTCCTTCTTTCCTCTGGCAGAAATAGTAGAGCTGTGGTGCCAAAGGTAATCTAACCTAGGAGACGAGGTGAAAATAGCCACATTGACAGAGTGCTTGTTTGTAATGAGAGACTGGATGAGGAGTCAAAGGTGAAAAATGAGTGTGATATTGAAGGAGGGAAAGGAAGCTGAAAGGGGAGGTTTGTGTTCATCTGTGATTGTTAGGGCATCTCACTTCCAGAAATGAAAGGTTTTGAGGTCTAGATAGAGTAGTGGAAGACACAAATGGGGGATTTCCATCAGCCAGGATACCATTCAGTAAGCAGCTATGATCACAGTCTGTGAATGGAGACGATGCCAGCTGTGACAGAACTGGTATCTTTAAAGATGTTGCACACAGTGATAGTTTGAAGATGTGCTGATGCCCCTGTGCTGGTCACCAGAATGTCTACACATATTTTCTAGTCATTTCATTATATCATGAGCCCAGTTTAGTTTAAGGTGACATGTCCAGATGGGTTTGTACAGTTTCCCTGTGCTGTGAAGAAATACAAATCATTATAGACAAGGCTTGCGAGCTACAAAAGAGAGCTGGTGACCAAGCTAGGCAGCTTTTTATACCTCATTTCAGTAATGCTTTGTTGATACTCTATATCCATTTAGCTCAGTACAATTTGTCACTAAAATTTGTACAGAATTGTGAGACTCATAACTGTGTTATAATTGTGTCTGGATAGTTGATGTCTGACCTCATTTAGAGCAGGATTTCAGATTGAAAATAGAGTTGAGTTTATTAGTTACAGTAAGATAATGTTTATTTGATGGCTCAGTGCAGGAATGATTACCATTGCTCTGCCTAAATAAAGTGTTGCTAACCTGCTAGGAGTTGTGTGGCTGTGAAGAATAAACAGTAGCCCTGTCATGTAAAGAATGCAGACGGTGTACTTCAGTTGTCTGTTGGACAGAATGACTCCGCTGCCTCAGACAGAGAATCCAACAACAACAAGACAGAGCAGTTAAAACAACGTCTTTAAATGTGAGGTCCAGGGCTGTCACTGTTGTTCCTGGGAGTTCAGCACGGCTGGGGTTTGGCACCGAGTCGTCCACAGCTGTTGGCCTCTAGGTTTCCAACAACGGTGTCACATGAGCTGTTGTAACCAAACCTGCCATTCCTTTATGGCCCTGGGAGCAGCAGCATGAGAAACGTGTGTTCCTAATATTCTGAAAATCAACCCCTGCTACTTGAATGTAGCTACAGTTTTAGTGCAAAGTAGCTCAAATACATTCATGAATATACTACTTTAGTGTCACAGTCCATTATTCCTCTGAGTGTTTAAAAAACACATTTTCTGAGCTTTACAGTGAGCTAAATGCTTAAAGCATGATCAACATGTGACATGTGTAAAAACATTAACTGGGTGCTAACACAGTCCAACAATTTAAGTGTCATCAGTAGGTGGTGTGAGTGCTGCAAGAGGCTCTGTTTTTTTTATAATAATATAATAATAATAATCCCAGCTGTTTATTCTAATATAGGCAAGATATGATGTAGGAGACATTAATAGTAACAGTGGAAAATAGCAGGTTATGACACGCAATCAAACTTTCATGAACTTTGAAGATAACAATGTTGTTTTAAGTTTATTTTTTAAACTGTGCTAGAGGGGAAGCGCAGCCTAATTAAAATCACCTTTGAGAGTCGATTTTTAGGTCATTGTGTGTTTTTCTCTTAATCATCAATTTGAAACTCACATTTCCTTTATTCAGCGGCACCCTGTCATATTCCTCTACATTGGGTTACTATGTTGCAATATTGACCTGAAAATGTATTGCTCACTGGCACCTCAGCAGGGGACTCTTTGTCACCATGTCCTATTTCTTTATAATTTCTGTATTCTAACTAGTGAACTTTGAGCCATGCACATTTCTAAATTAGGCTCCGAACTGCTCGTTGATGGATGTGTCATACCGTATGTTGTAAAGGCTGAAACTGAACTGTAACCTACTCGGTTTCTTTTTGTCATTTGAGTGAAAACATGTACAATCTCTAGTGACATATTTTTCAACTCGGGCTGAACTGTAACAATAATAACAACAGGGTTCCCACTGTGTTGTGGTGGAACCTGTGATTGTTGTGTCATTTATTCTGGTTCCTGCTTACATAGCAGTGTCAGGGGAATTGTGAGTCAATGTAAGCCTGAGGTATTTTATGCCACTTTGGAGAGTAACATCTGTGACTATCTGCCTGGCATTCTGCTAGTCCAAATCCCCTGTTTACTTGGGTATTATAGGTGAAATGGAGAATATTATCCGTTTCCTGGGAACTTGGTTACAGTAGAGAACGAGCTAAGGCTCCTGTTGCATCCAAAATTGCTGTGATTAGGACATATAATCCAGTATCACAAGGGAGTAACCACAATAGCTTGAGCATATTCCACCTGACATTTAGTTCAGCCAGATCTCTGATTGGCACTTGATTAGCAACTAATCCATGTCATTATCTCCTTCAGTGAAATTAGTTGAGTAGAAAATGCTGTCGTAAATCACAGAGGTGGAATTGTGGAGGGGCTTTGATCAGTGTACAGCACCGAATGTGCTGTGAACAGAGAGGAAATATGTTGTTGCCATGGATACTAAAAAAATAGGTGAAAGGGAATATCTGGCTTAATAGTTTGAGGAATATGTTTGGTTTTGTTTGGAAACCACAAGTGTGAGAGAATATTGTTGAGTTTTTGGTTCGGGCTGCCTGTCCTGCCCACGAAAAAAGAGTTTGTGTATAAGATCTCATGGGTTCAGTGGGTAATGGCCACATACACACGCAGGTTAAAGTTTAGACATACCTTGATATAGATCAGTACCTATTCCCCTCTGTTAGATTATGGTCTGATATTCAGACTTCTCTCTATCCTGCCAGGTGGAATCCAGCTCACCTCCCCCTCCCTCCTACCCACCCCGCACTGCCTCCTCTGGCTCCAGTCCTGAACCTAACCCTCAGAGGAGCAGAAAATAATTAGGAGAGAAAATTGCAGCTGACACTATTTCTGAAAAGCAGGGTATTGTAATGAGAGCAGAGCAGGTATTCATTGTGTCTGAGGGAACGATTGAAAGCCCTTGGTTTTCGGGCTGCCTGGGAGAAGCCCAGGGAGAGTAAGCAGAGCTTTGCTGAGTCCCTTAATGCATGTGGGAACGGAGCCTTGAGAGGACGAGGCAGAGGTGTCTTCAACAATGGCAGGAGCCAAGGTTACAGCTGAGTAACTAATTCAAACTGCTCTAGACTGACACACACATACTCATGCGCACACATACTCGTCTTCTTTGTCTCCCTCAATATGTCTCTCCCTCTGTCTCTTGCTTTCTCCTTGTTCCCATTATGAGTACAGAGGGATACCGTCCAGCCACCGCTCAAAGTTATCTTCATTAGCTGTGCAGACTTGCTGGAGTGGCTGTTTGGGGAAGCTTTTTCTGAGCAAGGCTCTCGGAGAAGATGAATAAATGTTTTGTCCCACATAGGCCCAGCCTAAAGCAGTGGCATGCTGCAAGGAGAGATAGATGAGGTATTAACCGTTATATTTTTCAACCGAGGCTGAGGAAGCCCAGTGCTCAGTGGACAGAAGCAGATGCTCCTGCCTGAGTATTAAACCTGTTAAATGAAATGTTCTCCATAAAGAAGTCTTTACAGCTGTTGAAATAGAGGGCTGGGCACGACTGATTGTACATCACATATTGGCACACATGCTCATCTCAGTGCTTCTGACATGTGACTCTCAGGTGGAAAGCTGGGAGATGAGAGAGAGGTCACTTTGATTTCCTTTCTGTACTGTGAATATTGAACACGAATATTGTTTCCAACTGTGACTGAATAGGCACAAGTGCTTTTTTTTGTAATTACTCAGACATTCAGGGCTAAGGATGATGACAAAGCTTTACTTGCTGTCAAGGTTACAATATGTGTATCTGCAAATTTTAAATTCAGGCCAGCATTCACGTGGCAGTGGAATTTAATTTGCAAATGAACACAATTATAGATGAAACTGAAACACAAAATGCAGAACTGTTTGTGAGAAAAGACTTGATGTTTCATTGTAAACAGCTTGTCCTCTGCTGTGAAGTGAATGTAAATGCCATTCTTTGTTAATGAGAATTGCCTTTGTAATGCTACATGCATACATAATGCAGGGAATATTGTTGAAATTCGACATAAAGGAAAAAATGAATTGATGGCAAATTGCATGTGGCTTGTGGCTCGGGTCTGATCTGATGGAAACTTGGATCTGCTTTTAGTTGGACATGGATAAATGTATTGACAATTAAGTTTTGATTGCTTCACAACAAACACCACAATTGAAATTGACATTACCAAGCCTAGTTTGGAACCTCTCTCTTTCCTGTTATGGTTCTGCTTCTCTATATAGCTCTTCCTCAAACAAACAAAAATATACACACATTACCGACGATGCATCTGTTGGGCATCATCTATTCCGTGAAGCAGTCTAAGTAAAGCAGGTAAATTAAATCTGCAGCATCCAAGATCCTGGCAATCAGCCAGATCAGTTCAGCATCTTCGCCTCTATTTACGGGCACTGTGAACAAATTTCCAGGCTTGTAGGGACTCGGTGACACGAGATGCACAATGACACACACAGCAGCATCAGAAAGAGAGTTTCACAGTCACAGTAGATCCTGCAAGCATGAACAGGAGGAGCAGTGAAATGGAAGATGAAACTATTATCTTCAATCTCATTCTTCAGCAGCTGAGATGAAACACAGAACCCAGTATGCTTTTGCTCACTGGGCTCCTAAGGTGCTCATAGGCAAGAGACTAGCCATGCCTGTAAGTGATGAGAGAAAATGTCTGGGGAGGATGGACTCCTGTAGGAGCACTAACAACTGCAGGAGGACATTATTACATTTTCCTAACCTGGCTGGCTTTATATGACCATGGAAAAAATCATAGTTTGCTTTGCACCTGGTCATGTGAAGCATTGAGGAGTTTTTACTTCTTTTGAATTGTCTCTCCTGCCTTATTTCAAATTGTAACAATAATCGTTTTTCAAAGAAACAGCGTAGTTACTTTACTTAATTATGATGAATAAATACAAGCAGAAATATTCATCGCATTGATCCGTCTGCAAAGATGTTTCTTTCCATTATTTAAAAACTATCAAATTTCTGCTTCAGTTTGGTGCATCCCAAGTAATCTCTATATGTTCCTTTTTTTCTCATTAGTGCACCTAAATGACAGGACACCAGTTTTTTTCTTTTTTTGAAAGACTGAATCCAGTTGGCGCATTTAACAAGCAGATGAGTCAGCTGGGGCCGCCAATAAAATGACTGAGGATAAGCAATCTCTTAGCAATTAACGCTTGAAAATGCCTGAATTTTCATCTGCAGTGTAGCAATCGTGTGATATGCAGCCTTTGGTGTCTCATTTTCTCATATTGCTTTTTCAGTTTGCTCCAGTTTAGTGGTCAAAATGTCATGAAGCCAGGAAATACAAGGTATATAATATACTCACAGAAGCGTGCATCTGCGAAATAGCTTTTCAAAATGTTACAAAACTGCTAAAACACGTAGCACAGGTGCATATTATAGCTTCATTACAGCCTTTATGTGAACTTTGTGTTTGTGCCTTGGGATTTTTTTGCATTTTTTTTTCTTCTTTTGGTAATGTTCTATATCACATTGGGAAAGGAAAGCTGTATTTATATGTTGTATACACATATTCACAAGCACAAAAAATCTAAATTCTAACAGTTTTTAATACTTAGATCATATTAAAATAAATACATATAAATACATACACCTTCACAAGTTCTAGGGAAAATGTGCCCAACAGTCAAGAGTTATCAGAAAAAAAATACTACTGTGATGCCGATAAAAAAAAAAAAAAAAACAGCAAAAAGGCAGGAGCTACTTTATGTATGAATAAATGAGAAGTCCCCAAGCTTTCAATTCATCCTGTGCGTTTTATGTTTGTGAAATGTTAGGAAACAATTATGATGCAAATAAGTGTGGCTGATGATTATGGACAATCTTGTTTGCACAGTGGATATTATTTAAAAAAAAAATGCATAGCCTGCAGCCAGCACTACATCTGCTCTGTGTTGTGTTACGTAGCTTTCATTGTCACCAGAGCAATCCCTCCTCATATCCACATCACTGTCAGACTCATGTTACTTTTTCCAAAAGCCATCAGGATTCGTCTCTGTCAGCTGCCTGTCCCTTAGTCCATTAAAGATGATTGATAGAGCTACAAAATCTTCCGCCCAGCTGTTGTCGTTGACTCATCCCTGAGAAATTGAAAGGAGCTCAGAAAAAAAACATCTCTCATCAAAAGACCTTTTGTCTGTGCGGATGATGTGAAGCAAACTGAAGATAGTGTATAACTAATCTCCAGCCTTTTTTTACAGTTTTGTTTTCCTGGCTCTGTGTATGAATAATTATTACATTACAGATACGGGCAGTGATTAGAGTCACATTTTGCCTTTTATCAGGGAAATAAATTCACACTGTTTTTATCTGTTACTCAGTTCTTTTCTTTCATCAGTTCTGAATGCGTACAGATTGGTTATCATGTAGACTATCATAACCCTGATGGTTAAAACTAGTCTTTTCTCTATTGGCCAAATCTTTACAAAGAGAGACCAAAGAAAAGACATGCGTGTTTGTCCAAATGCTACTGTTTCTCCTGCTGGCTCTGTTATCCTCTAATGGCTCGTGAGGATTTTTACAGGACAACTTGAGGAGGATTTTATGATGTTTCACTGTGATTGATAACATACTCTTGGAGGGATGTCAGGCTTTCAGAGACGGATAATGTGGATTTCTATCTCTCTGCCTTCTTTTGTAAGACGTGCCATCAATCAAGTGTATCGTGGCCTTAACCCGGTAAAATTAAAACCTTAGGGGGGGGGCGGGGGCTCAGGGTCCCCGCAGAACCAGGACACACACATCAATAGGGAGTGCGACAGAATCAGACCACAGATCCACATCATAGCAGGCTCACCACAGAGTACAGGACAAATATAAGATTTCTGCCACCAGGCAGCAAATACAGTTAATGATCTGACTGTATATCGCTGGTGACAGTGGAGAGGGATTACAGGAAGAACAGTCTCATTTTCACTGTGTGTGGAGGCGGCATTAGATCCTAGCCCAGCTAATTTCATTCCTAAACTCATCAATATTTACCAGCAACAGGCGCAGCACACTATGGCAGACCCAATCTCCCCACAGAGAGAGGATGGCTGGGGAGATAATTTAAGAATGTGGAGGATTAGTAACCGGAATCAAACTCACGAATACAATTTTCAGCTTGTTCTTGTTGTGTTCCTGTAAATGTTGTTTGCTTTGACATGATAAAACACACAAGCTGTTAATTAGCCCAGCTGGTTTGAGATATGACACGTGCCTGCTTTTGTATATTTCTCTTCAGGTAGGACTTAACTCTCTATGTACATGTGTTTCTGTTTCAGTCGACGGCTGCATACACAAAGCGGCAGGGTCCTGCCTGTTTGATGAGTGCCACTCACTAAATGGCTGTGACACTGGTAAAGCCAAGATCACCTGCGGCTATGATCTCCCTGCAAGATGTGAGTATCAGTAATTAATATGTTTTTTCTTTATTACTTTCCCTTTGTAATGTTTGCACCAGTGGCTTGCAGTAATATTCTGTCGTCAAAAACTGCTGCCTTTATAAGCTACATCACCTATCCGGTTATTGAATATTAAGATTTAGTGGTTAACACTGGAGCAGTGAATCACAGTATAATCCAGCATTAATCTATATTGTTTTATGAAATAGCCTCATTTATTTAAAGATAAGGCTCCTGACCAGCTGGTGGACTTCAATGACATTGCAGTGATGCATAAAATCATTTGTAATGAAAAAAATATTTTATTTTTGCATATTGGATTTTATACAGGATTTTAATGTCTGTGTGCACCAACACCATTTTATGATCTGACATAATATTTCCTATAAAGTTTGAATAAACATGATTGAAAATTAAACTGTAAATCTGCAAATATGCGGCGACACATGTATACATTCTCACATACCTGCACATAATTAAAAGTGTTTTGTATTCCAAAATAAAAACATTTTAATCATAATTTATTAGTGCTGAAAAACTCATTTATAATAAATAGAGATATGTTATTGTGAAGATAATTAATACAATTGGTGCTTGTTGTATGGCTGGATGGGAGTGTCATCAGCACACAAACAAAGACATTAAGGCAGCTATTAGTTGCTTAATTTGATTGATTTTTCATCCCTGATTTATTCCGTTAACGGATCACATAACTCTCACTGTCACACCACAAATAATCACGAGAGTCGCGGCGCTGTTTTATTTTTTTTTATCTGTTATAGCTGTAATGTTTTGTAATCACATCTCGGAAAGTTTGCAGTGTCTATGCGTATGTGTGTCACCTCATTTCATAATCGGAAAGATTTCTGTAATACAAATTCCTGAGCTAATTTCTGCGGGTAATTGTCAGTGATACACGTGTCAGTGTTAAAGTTTGTCACAAGCTTCTTTTTTTTCTTGCGAACTTAAAATGGAAAACATGATGGGATGGAAGAAATGTCACTTGGTGTAATTCGGTCGAGACGAACGTCCCAGCAGTCCTAACCTAACCCTGAAGGATTTCCATGAGACAGCCAAGAGAAGACATTGAGGCCCAGATGAAATTAGGTTGTGTTAATACGGTATGTCGTAAAGATGTCAAACAAATGGAGCAGATAAACTGTGAGTCAGTCTTGTGGACAGTCGGTTCAAGTGCTGCATCGCCAAAACAGGGTACACCATGACAATTTAATAACCTGCAATGTCCCCTGGGAGTAATCACACTGCCACTGGTTACTGTTATTGTAATTATCTTTGGGCAAAACACCTTCTCTGTGCTGATAACTCATTATAGATTGTGTAGTCCTTTACTGGGAACAGTCGGTTCTCTTTCGAACGTGATGTTATTTCATATTAGAGCTATCTTTACTCCCAGCCGGTATCATCTTCTTATCTTCCAACTCTGATCACTGTCATCATCAGCATTGTCTCTCTCCTGTCTGCTCTTGGAACCTGACAGTCACTTGACTTTTCTTTGTGAGTGCTCAGCTCTGACGAGAGCTTGCTCCTTCCCAGCGTCTATTCACTATTTGGATTTTGTTCTTTTTCCATTAATTTCCGTCTGCGACTTATTTGTTCCACCTACACACACATTATAAAGCTGCCATGACTGCAAACAACAATCTGTTCGGTTTATGAAATCTCAAATAATAGACTGTCCACCCCCTTACCACTGAACAAAGTAAACAAACAAGACAACAGATAATTTCGCATTTTCAGATTCCCCCAAATTCAGGTGTGTTACGTGTAGGCGTAGGTAGAAGCTTCCAGTGAGAGTAGCGTACATAAGATAAATTGAAAGTTAATATTATGTTAATGTGCCTTCGCTGTGGCTAAAGCTAATTGCGCAAAATGATTAAAATGACATCGGAATTTTTATTTAACTAATTGATTCATTTAGCAAAAAACCTCAGGTCATGACTGACAGTGGAGGGCACTCAAACTAAACAAAAGGAGGGTTGTATTTATAATAGACAATTAAAATGCTACATTTTCTACTCAAACAGGTAGTTTCATCTGAGAAAATGAGTGTCTTAGGAAGTACATCAGGAGTTGCATGTAGAGATGGCTTTCACTTCTTTTAGACTTTGTCTAAAATAGTTTTCTGCGATATGAACATAGTGGGTGTTTGGAAAAGAAAGCATTTTTGTTATTAATGTTCTCACAGTTTGATTTCTGTAGGCTGTCTGGTGTCAATTGAAATGATTTGTCTGATGGGAGTCAGTTGGTGAGGCAAATAAAAATATGTACCAGATCCCAACAACAGTAAACAACAAAAGTCAACAACAAAGGTATTTTTTACATGATCAAAATTTAATGTATACATGCCTGGAGGCTGCTATGTGCATATTCTCATTGCATTCAAAATGGCTTTTGCTGATCCATAACTGCAGATGGTGGCTCATCTACTCTTCCAAGAGTGAGAAGAACAAAGCCAAATGGACTATTTTTACTGTTTACATCCTGGCAAAGCTCAGTACTTCTACAATGGACTTCCTCTTTCCCATTTTTCTTGAACATTATGCTACTTTTCACAATTTTCTATAAACAAATCTATCTCCCACAGGACAGTACTCTTCTTAGGGGACACCTCTCGTTGGAATCAAATCCAAATAATCGAATCTAAACCCAGAATAACACTGAACAAACTGTAAATCATTTTGCTTTCAATTAAATTTTAGGGATATGGGTTTTGCTTCGTATTGTACCTCCACCAGTGATCATATGACTTTGCCACCAATTCCTGAAAATAAGCCATCCATCATGCTATGAACTCAGCCATTTCTCTTGGTCATACTGAGTTTCTTTGGAGTCTTAAGTGTTATTTGCAGATAAAACCCACAGTGTATTGTGTGTCATTCAACAGAGGATTGTGCTGGTTACTTTTGTTATTTTTGTAAGAAATTGAGAAATTGCAATTCAAACCTAATACTCAAAATAACTGGTAAGCAATAAAACGCTTCCTTGCGTCCTGGAAAACTACTTACTGCCTGCAGGGAAAAGAGCGGTTGATCTGAAATCAGAGTTGTCCTTGTTTGGAGATTTGATGTGCTGAGGCAATGGAAAATGACCCACCCCATCTCAGCCCCCTTTTTTTTTCTCAAGACAAGAAAATTACTCTCCATTACATCCCACTAAGCAGTTTAGGCTGTGAATCCCAGTGGCAAATGAGCTTTTCCTTTAAGAGGGCCAAGCACATGTGGGACTGATTATTATGGGGCCAACCCAGGATTATTAATCAATGACAGTAATTACCCACCTACCATAGCAGAATGACTCAAAAAAACAAAAACAAAACAAAACTGTCTGTTATGTCAATCTGATGAGGAAATTGTCTATTTTCCCTCGTGTTAGACAAGTTACCCATCTGTTCATAGATTAATGATCAAATGAAAATACATTGTCGTAGTAAACTAAGTCACATATTTATTACTATACTGTATAAAGAAAATGTAGTGTGTAAAATTGTCCATGATTATTCCACTATCGACATTTAAGTTTAAGTGTGAACTATGCTTGAAAATTGACCACACAGTAAGTTTAGATTTAGAGTCCAAACTAAAAGTTAGGGTTTTCTAATCCATCGTAGGCAAATAGTAGAATCAAACCATAGGATAAAGAAAACTCAAGACTGATCCATATAGTTGAGATGTTTTGTCCAGCTCAGTGGTGAAAATAAGAACATTTTGAGTGATTCAGTATGGCTGCTGACTGTCTTAGCCTTAGGTATTACATTAGTTTTGTTTTTGTTTTTTATCAAATGATATAAAGTATTTTTCGACAGTGTTCTTGCTCTCTGCAGTGCATGTTTGTCTTTTTACCACCTGCACTTGTTCTGGGCCGCTTAAACTGCTGAAACCTTAATAATGGTGTTCATTATACTGTGTTTCTGTATTCTTGTGTTTTGTAGATACAGACATCAGGTCACCTGTGATAGATTTTTTTTTAGTTTTATAAAGCTCTTTGGTAGTGATGCATCTGATAAAAAGATATCCAATGGTTCAAAAACCATCTTTATAACTCCACTTTATGAGTCGCACTGAATGAGCTGTTTGAATGACTGTCTACTAAAACTGTCCAACAAGGTACCTTTGCTGTCCTGGGCACTTTATCTGAGAGCAGACACACACACACACACACACAACACACACACACAAAAAGCACTGTGCATGATGTTCTTATTTGTGGCATTATTTCTGCTTTGTGACTTCAAGACAGAAATTTAACAAACTGAGAAAGCTGACAGATTGAAAGTGTCTTTTCACTTCATCCACTATTTTTCTGAAAAGAAAGTAAAGTACAGAACCTATTTGAGATATTGGTTGATAAAATACTTGAATGATATTAAACTGCTGTTTCATAAAACCTATATATCTATTTAAATTCCCTTTTAAAATAATAATTTATTAATTCATTAGGAATAACTGCAGGTAAAATGTCCTGCAAACAAAGATGAATTAATCATTAAGGAAGATGCTGAATTAGAAGAAAGTTATGACAATTCACATACAAGTAATTTGAAATAATAATTTACATCAGTTTGCACATTGGTCGAGGGTGATGTGCAGTGACTGAACTCTACAATAGAGCTGTCTAAATCT
This sequence comes from Polydactylus sextarius, assembly GCA_016801845.1. Classification (NCBI taxonomy): domain Eukaryota; kingdom Metazoa; phylum Chordata; class Actinopteri; family Polynemidae; genus Polydactylus; species Polydactylus sextarius. Next base: position 8,726,728 of record CM028911.1, on the reverse strand, counting down.
TATCGTTATTATGCCGGTCCACAGGTCCACACTAATAACGTTTAGCAAAGACCTCGCAGGTTAATCTGCACTTGCACATTTCAGCCCCAGCTGTCACAGTAGACCTAGAAGGTATTTAGAGTTCAAACTAGAGGTCTGCTTGAGAAAGTTAATGTCCCAAAGGAACTTTTAGATAGATGTCGGTTGTTTTCACTCTACGGTTTCATCTGAAATCTTTTACCCAGTTTTGTTTTCCTCCCTAGGGCTACTTTAGATTGACAGTTCAAAACGTTTGTACTATTTATTGTTTGTGTTGCTTCTCTCCCCCTGCCCAGCATTGCTTGAGCTCTAAGTATATGCTTTAAATAATGAATCGATTTGGATGCAAAAAAGAACGGCCAGCATTTTGTTTTATGTTTGTGCTGTCATAACATTGTCCCCTTTCCATTTTAATCTTTGTTTATTATATGTTCATTGTTTTTCTTGAGCTTCAGCCATCCAGTCATGAGAAAGAATCAGCTATACCTCTATAGTTATGGATCAATTTATTTCGCCATGTAGTGTGTGAATATTGTATGTGCTTTTTTATCTCTTAAACATATCTAGTCTCACTGAGCACAGGAGAACAATAGTCTGCTGATCCCAGCAGAGAAATTGTGTTCATTGGAATTCATATGGAACCGCCTTTAAGTCGACTTATTGGTTTTAAGGTTATAGATTTCAGGATTTGGAGTATTGCCTCCACCGAGCCTACTTTGGTAGTGTGGAGACACGATCTTATCCATACAACATCAAAAAACAGACACAACCTTGATTACTCTCAAATCTAAAAGTGCATGCTAACTGTTTTGAGAACCTTCAGCTAACTTTCTGTTTCTACAGTGACCACTTCCCTGTGCTTCCTCAATGTGCACTCAACCTTCATTAGAAGAACACACAGCTCATTTAATTTACACTTTCCTCGTGCTGCTACACAACCCTGTTGCCTTCCTGTATCCACTGAATCTATACACTGTCTATAGCTTTTATAATCTTGGTTGTCTCCTCTTAATAACATCTGAAATCTCTGCCAAAACATGTGGACATGACAATGTGAATCTGCAGTTTATTCCATTGTTTGTTCCAACATATACACTGGCAGATTAGATTTGTAATTTAACGAATACAAATACTATTTTGTATTTTTTATTTATAACCTTATGCACACATTTGTTACTTTGGGAGAGACTGCAACTATACTAAGTGCTTATTGTTTTAATTGTAATAAGTGTTAAACTATGTTTTCATTTTCTGTCTTTGCCTTCATTTCTTCATATTTGATTATCACTCTGTGTTTTGACATAAAAATGATCAGATCATCATTCATCATAACATTTAAGTTATGATGAATATTAAGTCATCATAACATAATGATTCTTAAGCATAATAACTCCTGACCCAAATGAGCAAATAGAAGCCATACATTCCTAGTCCTGATGTTCACATGTGTCATATGTATTTAATATAGATACTAATGGCAAGGCTGAATAGCACAGTGAAAGAACAGTACTAGTTTTATAGGCATGACAGCTAAACACATTTAGATCTAGAACTGTTGCAGCAAATCTGTGACAACAACTTCAAGTGTTTGTTTCAGCATCAGATTTTTTGTATTTTTGTTTGGAACTTATGGGATCACAGTTAGACAAAACACCTCTGGGAGACGCACCCTAGTTCAGTTCACCTCCTTCTTTATCTGCTCCCTCTCAGTACAAAATGGGAGTCTCTGGTGTTTACTGTAACTGCACCTGTGCTAATAATACTAATCATCAGCCTGTGATAAATTTTCCTCCCTGATAGTGCGAGGAATCTTTCCCATGCCCTATTTAATCTGGGAGACCAGGCCGTCTGTTCCATCTCTCTCCACTCAGCAAACACAGATAAATCACAGCAAAGTACCCACTATTAGTAAGTGACATATAGCTCATTCTGATTAAATTACCCCCAGAACATTATCATTCTGCCGAGCTTGTTTATCAAAGCAGTCTCCACCCCATCACATACAATGGGGCTGACACTTTCAGAGGGCCATCAGACAGCCCTTAATTTGTTAAATTGGGCTAAACCCATTGTATGTGGATACTAAGGATGTAGCTGCTTTTGACTTCAGTTTTGGACTTTATTGTATTATTGCCTTTTAATCTGTCTGGCAGCATTATCAATAGAAGCACAATTAATGATCAAATAATGAACTTGGAGCTTGAAAAAAAAATCATACCATGCTGCTGTGACAACTGTAGAAACTGTCAAAACACCTTGTTTTGGGTTTGACCGCTGTGCATTTTATATTCAAATGAGTAGGTTTAATTTCCCTCAGCATATTAGACTGTAAGCTTCAAAACCATTAAAATAACACATTTTATGAGATTTCCATGCAACAGCAGTACATTGTTAAAAGTTGTTATTCTTGCTTTTCACAAATGAAATGGCTAACATGGCAGACAGATGAACAGACTGTACTTTATCTCATAATGGATCAAATAGACGCAGTGTGACTGTTACAAGGTGTTTCTTTTTTTCCTCATTTTGGATTCAAGGCTGGAGTGAAAGAAATCCTTTGTTGCAGGAGATAATTTAGTGGGGCTTGACTCAACCCTGGTGGCCATCAGAGTCTCAACCGCACACACTGTGCTAAATCAACATCATCTCTGCTGCTCACTGTTAGCACTCACATCATAAATGTCACTTCATCACTGCGTGCACACTTCATTTACTAGACAGGGTACACCTCAGACAGTTCTGATTGTCTTAGTGTTTTTTCTGGTACGTCACTCACTCAATCACTTATTTTTAGTTTTTAGTAGTAATAAATTCAGATCCATTTTTCAAGATGTAAAATATTTTATATTGTAATAGTTTTAGCATTTAGCTGTAATAGTTTTAGCTTAATAATAATATTTGATCATCATTCAAATGTTAAGTTAAACACAGAATTATGGTAAAGTTATACAGCATTTTTATAAAAGTAATAAAACTTGCATTAAAATGCATAACAAATAAGGTCTTGTTTTTGGAGTTTGATTTAAGCTGTTTGTGATCATAATCTCAAATTTCAAGAATAATTAATGCTTGAATAAATTGAGTATAAAAAGATAGATTGGATATCAAGGAGAGGTCAGATAATTTTCATTTCTAGCTATTATTTATGTGTGGAAAAAATTGTTTAATCTTCTCCAGACTAATCAACTCACTCTCTGGTCTCCCATTGGCTATAATGGGTGCACTCTCAAGGAACAGAACAAACCTAATTTCACTGCACGTCTGTAAAGGCCCAAGTAGTTCTCTATGTTCCTCTCTTTTCAGATATTTGTGCTTCCTTTGTTGGCTGGCCTGTCAGTCTTCCGGGCCTCTTGAGCACTGGAGTAATTTGGTAATTTTGCCTAAACGGTGATACTGTAATTATGTGGCATCAGCTGCCTAGCTGTCAGTGAGACGGCCAATGGTCATTCATCACCAGGAAACTAGCAGGGGTGGGGGTGGCATTGTGAGTGATTGGGTAAACACTAGCAGAAAGAAAGTGTGGTGGTCTTAACCGAAAAATGGCTGAAAATAGGAGGTGAGAGGCCTTTGGAGTAATGGGGTGCCACACAGCCTGTGTGGCATGCTGGTTGTTTGGTCGAGATAGAAAAGCAGCAAAGCATGCCTGAGCTTAGTATGACTGTGATGCATCAGGAGGGGGCTTGTGGGTGGTAGTTGAAGGGGGACCACTGGAAGGTCAGGTTTGAAGTGGAATATGGCAGCAGGTCTGACGCAGTCCTACTTTCCCATCACACACAGCTCCCATCTGTCCATGTGGAAGCCTGGCCTAATGAAAGCTGTCATTATAAAGGGCTCATCACCCAGTGGTGGCACATTCACACACACATGGAACCATCACTGATGAAATGTCGCGGCTGCATGAGTCTATTCGATTTCTTTCAAATTTTGATTTAATGTTGAGTTATATTTTTTCATCATACAGTAACAGGACTCATTGTAGTTAGATCATGACAGTGAATGGACAGAATTAAAAACATCCTCAGATTAACGGACTACTTTACTGCTGCTACTCACTATCCATGAACCCCACAACGATCAGCATGAGTTCTATCTAACTTTAATAATGTGTCATTCAAAACAGATGTGAAATCCACTAAATGGTCACGTTTTTTTGTTGTGTCAATTTAGACAAAAGGAAATAGTCTGCACTCTGACCTTAAAGAGATATTTCAATTTTATTTGACATTTTGTTTATAGGCCTTCAGGAGTTTCCTGAGCAATTTGATCTTAAATCGATCAATAATGAGGTCTTTTTCAAATGGCTGCTGAGTCAGGAAACTCTCTTAAAACTCTTTTGGTTGCACTGCTTATTCAATTTATTCATATTTTAGGTGGTGGATGCACATAGAATGAAAAAAGGAATTATTTCTCCTGTTAGGTGAGGAGCTTTTTTGTTGATGCTTACACCAATCTGTCTTTATTTAGATTTAATTAACTGCTGTATTTTGCCAATTGACTATCTTGCTACCACAACAGCATTGTGGTGTGAAGCGGGTCTTCAGGCTCGCTGATACTGTTTCTAAGACCAATACAGAAAAGTACCACTCCTTCCCCAGAGACTGTAGCGAATAGTTTATAGGTAACACTAGCATGTCTCCGCTCTTGACAGTGTTGTTTTCTTAGGAAGAAAAGCAAAGTTTCAATCTGATGGCTTTGTTTACCCCTCATCCAAGACTAAGGATAAAAACTAATTAAGAACAAGGAGTAACAGACTCCTGTAGTGCCATTTTCACAGCTAATTATGCATGAATACAGCCTGCCTAAATAGTTGCTCCCTAGTCTTTGATGTTCTTTTCATTAAATTGCTATGGTTACTTCCGCTCATTAGGCTTTTAAGATTGTAAACGTTGACAGGTTTTGTCTCCTTTTTTTTTTACTTCACAGCTGAAAATCCCCCTGCTGAACATATGAGGGGATAAAGACAATAATAGCCAGTTAGTGAAGTGTACACTACTTTATTCTTAAATAAGATCATGTGACCTTTGTATATCCCAGGTTGCCATTCTTGGATTTAATGCTGTGGATTTAGACCCGTGCTGTGGTCCTTATAATCCATTAACCTTCCCATAAAAGTGCATATGGCTCCCTATAAACCCTAATGGGTAATGGGACCAATACACAAGAGCCTATGTGTGTTGCAGCACCACCACTTTTAAGAAATGCAGAAATGAGACCATAAAATGTAAAATAAACCTTCTCTTTGATGACTTTATGGTTTTGGTGTATTTCCAAGATTTGTGTCTACCTTGGTTTAAATGCTTTCTCAATCAAAATGTGTCCAAGAAATTAAAGCTTGTATACCTGTGTGTAGACTTTATGGTCTGAATTCTAACCTTTAATACTTTTCTCATTTCCTTGACCTATATAATGATTTACACCACATGGAAATAAAATAACATTTTACATCTGTGCAGCTTTACGTCTTGAAGTAGTTTGGTTTTCAGAGTAATTAACTAATTCTCTTCTATGATAATTTAGCGCTCCACCATAACAACAAAACACAGCATGGGGAAATTAATCAGACATGATGTGGAAGTTTTACTGATGACTGTGTGGTGCAAATGTATTATATAATATTTTCATAGTAAGTATTTAGAATAAATTAGATTTCATATCCAGAAGTATTAATTTGTGGGATGTTTAATCACACTTAACAACAATCAAGGGAAAATTGTGAAAATAGTTCATTTTTAAAACTGCTTCTTAGCCTAAAGGTATTAAACATGTAATGGTTTCTTTAAATAATCACATTTATCAAAAAAATATTTTTGCAATGATTTTAAAGTGACTACAAACTGGAAACATGTTTGCTGAGACCATCTATGTCATGAAAACACGTTGGCCCGAGGTGATGGTATTCTTGCCATTGAGCTGCTTCTGTTTCTGCGGTTGTTTTAAAGGCATTGAAAGGTGAGAAATGGCTCTGTGGCATGTAGTTTTATGATGATCACCTTGAGTCGTTGCTCTGACCAGGAGACCAGTGAGTGTAATGGATCTGCTGGGAGCCCTCAGTATGGATTTATGAAAGTGCAGGGCTGGAGGGAAGGATCAGTCACCTGCCTCTGTTTTCCGCAGACCAAGAGACACCAATGAATAACATCAGAAAGCTAGTCCTAGATGACAACGTTTTGACATACAGCACGCAGTGACCGTTTACTACCTTTTACGTTTGAAGTTTTTAAGTTTAGTTTTTAATTGGGAATTGCAGCAATGTCCAAGAAGTGATTCATGAAAAGTTTGTAGTCTTCTTTCCAAACTGAGACACACATACTCACACAATTCATCATGTTATGCAGAACGTTACTGTGCACTGTAGGGAACCAGGACGTGTCGGTAAAGGTCCCCTCCTTGTGTGTGGTGGTGAGGTTGGCAGGGCAAGCAGGGGAGCGTCCGGATCAAGTTTCCCCCTCCTGCTGTCTAATTATTGACCCATCTGGTATTGTCTTTTCAATTGTTTCAATTATGATGGCACTGGTGTTGCTCAGCACCCTGGCGTCAAGGCATGCATAATTCATGTGCAACACCCTGGACTCCACTCAGAGCTGTGGGTTTGAGCTGAATGTCAATACTGCCTCATGCCCCCAGTGGAGCAGAGGGTTGTCTGTATTGACAGCAGGGCAGATAAGGAAAGCAAAAGCAAGTGCTGCCAAAGACAGTGGATAGTGATGCTATCATTGAGCGGATAGGTGAAAAGAATAATTTCTTTGTGTGTGTGTGTGTGTGATCAGTGAAAAGTAAGCTGCCTTCACAGCTTGTGTTTGCTGTGGCCTGATATGTGACCTCATTATTGTCACCTCCAGCCCCTGGAATCAATAGTGTTCAATTACTCATGAATCACAGTCACATCACTGTTTACTAGGAAATCAGAACCAAGTAAGGGTTAACTCTCACGTCAGGGATGTGACTTCAGCGCCCAAACCACCACCATCACGATACTGTACAGAGGCTGAGAGAAGGTAAAAGTCAATCAAGAAGAAAAGGTTCAGGGAGTGTGACTGTTCATTTAGAGGTGTGAAGATGAAAGAGAGAAGGGGTCATATTTCTGGTGCCCTGCTGTAATGGAGGTGCTCCTGGGAAAGCCGTACATGACATCTGTAAAATGTGTCATTACTGGATACCACTGGCAATTGTTTACCCACAGACTGGAGCTCAGCAGATGATCAAAAGAACCTCATATTGTTCACAGTAGAAGGCTTATCCACCACTGTTTTCTGACAAGACGCTTTGTTATGACTCATGAGATGTAGAAAATATTGAGTTTATCTGGGCTATATGAGCGCTCAAGGCTACCAGCACCATCTGCACAGCTTTAAAACAGTATTTAACATCCTGGAATTAAAACATTTTTATTTGGGGTTTTTATTTATTCATTTATTTTCCATAGTTGAATTTGAGGTTCCTATCCATATCAATTGTTCATTTCCATCATCATGGTTATGAAAAACTGATTGATTCAGTACTTGTGGACCCATGTGGCTCATACAGTATTCATACTGTGACCTCTCACAACAACTCACCTTCAATCGCAGAGGTGCTCTCATTCACGCTGGCCTACTGGCCTAAAGCTCTGTCTCTGGTCCCCCTGCAGTCAAAGTGAATGTGCACAGAATAAGCTGTCAGAGCCGTAACAAGACTAGAGATTTCACTCTACTAAATGCATCTCTAAAGACCTCCGCTTGCAATAGCTAAATGATGCCCCTGCCTTTAGGGGAAATCTCCACACTGGGAATATTAACCCTCTGCACCTCATTCAAGGACATTTGTTTAAGTGAAAAATTCCATTTTCTCGTGCGTTGACATCAATACACATTAAATTCTGTGATAATGAGGAATGCAAGTTAATGTTTCTTCAGCCTATATTAAAAACCTCCTGCTGTTATGAATGATGTTGTGAGATTTGGAAAAAAAAAGCTAGTTTTTGTTTTCTGTAACAGCAACATCTTAGTTGACATAATTATATTATTCATAATGATAATGAATTGAATTAATGAAATGTGTTAATTTAAAATGGATAATGTGATAATTATTTTTTGTGTCATCTGCTGTTTTGGTGTCTGTCTCACAAGCTGCCCATGTTGCCTATTGGGCCTTTGTGGCTACCGTCCTAAAGACACATCAGGGACCTGGTTGCCCTGAATTAAACCTCTTAGGTGGTTCTTACTCCCAAGCTGTTTGGCTTGTTTAGGCAACACACAACCTAAGAGGAAGTGCTGCCTCAGACGCTCAACTCTGGGCAAACCTGTTCCTTGTAGAGTACTGTCCAAGAAACACTTTAGTTTGATAGGTTTAAGAGGCTCCAAAGTGAAATGGTGCCATGATGAGAAGATGTGTTAGAGAGGTAACCTTGTCCAGGGTTGCTCCACTTCAGTGTAGCTGATAGCTCACTGAACTCAAATGCCTTTGTAGGTCAGTCTTTATATGGGTGACATATGGCATGGGGATCATGTGGACAGTTGAACAAAACTTTGGCTTATATGGCCATTTATGAAAAAGTGTGTCTCAAAAAGCTTTAAAAATGACAGTTTTTGCAATATGCAACAATTCCCATACAATCATAGAACTATTTTCTTCTCTTTTTATATATATTTATGGTACAAGATCACATCTTTGTCATTTAATTTGTACTCATTGATCTATGGAAATTTTGATGCAAGCGAGCACTAATAAGTGAGTGTTTTCCTGTTAAACCAGCTGTTTTTTAGTCTGTATCTCAAAAGGCTGCCCTTCTTGAATTTGAGGCAGCGTGGCATATGAATTGTAACGAGAGGAGTATTTTTATCTTTCCCCACACCTGAAAATTTCCCTGTGATGTTTAGAATGTCTCGAGCCAGGCTTTGTCATAGATACATGAAAGACACACACTTTAGTAGAAATAGTGAAATTTACTACATGCATGATGTGTAGATTGAAGAAATGACAGCAAAACACTCTGCCTGTGACGGAGGCTTGTGAATAGATCTACCGGTGAAGACTCTAATAAGCTTTACCCCAGTAGTTACTCATGACAGTGAGGGCTCAGACACTCTGCAGGAAGGCAGAAATAGATAAAATATGGAGACAAGACAACCATTCCTCAAACCATTGTGCTCACTCCTCTGGAAACATTATTTTTCTGTTGATGTAGGACACAAAGCCAGGCTGTTGTCACCCTCTCCTGGCATGGCGACATACGCACAGCTGCACACCCCACCCCTCTGCTCATCTGCCTCCTGCTTCAGGGCCATCGATCGGTAGCTGTCATGCTCTCTGGGGGTGTGGGGTATGGGCTTCTTCCTTGGCACAGCGCTGCTCTTCCGAGGTAGAGACTCTGAGAGTCAGGGGGGCTAAGGGAAAGGAATGGAGCTGCTGTGAGTTGTTGGGGTAGGCAGGAGGGTGTGGTGGTGGTGGTGGGTGGGGTATCGTGAGCAGCTGCTTTCCTATGGATCACTTCATTAATATCCCGGGGCAGAAATTTGAGGGGCCACTGCAGACTAATTAGCCCTGTCTGACCCCTGCGTCTTAGAGAGGTCGCTCTTCTAGTTCCTGCAGAAGCAATTCAAAGCCACATGACCCCCCCGCCCTGCCCCACCCCACTGCTTCCCCACCACCCATTCACTGTCACTGTCAGTCTTTTTTTTCTTTTATTAACAAGGTACACCAACAGAAAAAGAAAAATACCCCACCGCATTGAAAGTTGATGAAAGATTTAAGTTTTGAATGCCTCCTGTTACACAGTGAAACATCAAGTATTTAAATACTTACACTGCTGTTAAACTGTCCCATGTCTTCGCATACCTGTCTTTGTCCATCACTGTGTTTATGTTTGCGTAATGAGCAGTGTCTGTGACTCCCAGGAGGCAGCGGGGACAGTGTAGCACAATAGGAGCAGTGTGTGTGTGTTTGGTGCCAGTAGACAAGGAGCCATCCCTCATTAGTATCATCTGTTTTCCCAGATGGCAGGGTCAGGGTAAGAGGGAAGCTTGATGAAAGGGCTTGTCCTGCAGGGTGACACTCATTCTGCCACGAAACACTCACTGCGGCGTGTGAAGCCAAGTTTCCAGCTCTCACAGGTGATACTAGGGCTTTAGTGGGATTCACAGTCAGACAGAAAGAGAGCTTCATGTTCTCAGTCTCGCTGTACAGCCTTGTACTCATCCTGCAACCTGATGAGTTTACCAGGGAATCTAAAACGAAGAGAAAAGTTAACTCAAGAAGGTGACATTTCAACTTGTTACTTGTAAAAGTGAAAACAGAATGTGGAAAAAAAGGATGCAATTACATTGACACCTGCAGTTCTCAGAACAACTTTCACCTAAAATATTTCCCTCTAACATACTGGAGTAAGTTTTCAATGGCTCATTAGAGTGGAGTCTGGGTCCAACAAAAGTCAGGAAACCTTGTGTTATTGAATGAAGGTGGACTCTTTCTTTGCCATGACCTGCAAGGCAGCAGCAGCTTCTGCAAGAAGGAAAGGATAATGAGTGCTTTCACATTTTACCTTGAAAACTCACCAAATGGCCCATATACCAATTAAGAGATTGTTTTTCACAGGAATGGCCATTACCAAATCTGACCTTCCAATTATTTTTCTCATTTTCTCCCTGATTCTGTCACTCCAGTGTGCCTGGTCAGGCCTCAGAGCCTCAGAGGATGGACAAGGAATGGGTAATGGTTCTCCAAGCTGAGATCCAAAGATCGGAGACACAGCGACAGTATAGTGCTGCGGGCTCCCTGCCTTGTTATCTTTCTCCTCTCACTACTGTCAATTGAGGAAAAGGCACATAAGTTACACTTTCACACATTGTTATGCTTGAATATCTTAAATGAAGAGGTTTCATATTTTTTTGATGTTTTAGCTTAACAAGTGATTTGATTAAAAAATAGATTTGGATAAAAAAAAAATCAAATTTCATCTTTTGCAGGATCAGTAGAAAGGGTCTCTTGTTTGTGTCTGTATTTTTTATGTATATATCTGGAGTGCTTTTGGTGTGCTTACCTGATGGTAACAGTTGTTGAACAGCTGCAGTGGGGTCACAAATCTTTTTATCTGTCATCGGATACTCCCTCTTAGCCCCCATCCCTCACCACAGAAAAAAACACATACACACTCAGAGTAGCCCATATGACTGTTCATGTTGGTTGTGATGGAGAAGAGTGAGAGAGGACATGAATCTGTTTATAGTAAACAGGGTTAAGGGTTAAATACGAGCACTGCAGGGATTTAAGTTATTTGGCAAAGCTCTTGTTACTTTATTATTCATTTGATCCAATAACTCACTGATCACTGCAGCATGTTGTACAGAGGTTTTCATTTCTAGATAACACTTCTGCCAATCTCATAATGATATAACAGTTTATCTATTCATTTATTTTAGAAATGTGAAAAGAAAAATATTTGCAATCTTACATTCAATTCACAAGCAGAGACGGTAAATGTCCAATGAGTTTTGACCCTAAATTGAAATAAACTACACACACAGATTGTGTAATTTTAGTTCTACGTCTCTGATGAACTTTGATTCACTGACTTTATTTCTGAGTTCCTTGTGTATGTCTGTGTTATACTCCAGAATCTGTCATGTACAAAAGGTGAAATACGACTTGATAACACCTGTATCGAAAGCTTTGAATGTGATGATGTGTGGGCTGCTGTATAATAACATTCATTTAGATTGAGACGAATACTGATTAAATGGTGTCATGGAATGAGATGATATTGAAGTGAATGCATTCAAAGATGAGTTGAATACAGGAAAAAATCAGTCCTTGAAACAAAGCTGTGAAAATTCAATAGGGAATGACTGTAAGCCCATAATGACTAGGCTGGTTTTCAAAAGCTGCGATTAAAACCCAACCACAAAGACCTTTATAAAGCTACACTAACCATCCCCTGTTTGGTTCAGATTAAGACACAGGACATTTTCAACTATTCTCTCACCCTGCTTTGTGATATAAAATGGTAAATTTGACCTTTGATGAATATTTGACCCTTGTCTGTGTTTCTAATGCTTTAGGGGTCACCTCAAGTCTCACTACAAGAGAACACATTGTTTAATTCATCATCCCTGGAACATTGTTTCTGTCAGACTGCAAGTAATGACTCCATTAGTATTTTCTGCAGAGCCGTAGATACAACTGGAGACCATAAGCATACAACTGAGATTCCACAAAATGACACATAGTAATTATTTATTAAGTCTACAAAGCAGCCTGCATGGAAATGGGAGCAATCATTATAAACAAAAACACAATGTGAACATGTAAAATAGGATGAATCAAATAAAACTAACAATCATGTTCAACATTGTAGGCATTCAGATTGAACACCATGGATTACATAAACTATCAACATGTTTTGTATCATGTTCAGTATTACTCAGCGACAATATCCATGCAGAATAACCAGGTCTTTAAGTAGTATATGATCTGTCTGCACAGATTGTTACTGAGGATGTAATTAGTTTAAAATGCAATTCACATCATGATTCAGAAACAACCCACAAAGCACCCGCTACATTATTGGCTGTGCATAGCTCAATAAATACAAATTATGCACCACAGGCATCGGTATGAAAGGTTTGTTTTTTTTTAAACAAACTTAATTTCACTTTTGAATCCTGCAGAGTTTCATTTTAAAACTTATAAAACCTATAAAACTTTTGAATATAAAGTATATAATATACAATGTAGTCCTGCATCATGACTTGCGCCAGTCATAATTTTTCTGTAGCCTCATTCTTAAACTGTTTCAACTCTTAGATAAAAAGCAGCATTCAGAATGTTATATTTATAACATTTTTTAAAAGATATTCATTTCTTTTTCCTCTAAGCTGTCCATCAAAGAAAACCTACAGTCTTGAAATGTCAATAATATGAACAGCCTATAAAAACTACAGCCCAGTGGCTAAATGCGCATTGGAAGAGACGGAAGCAGCAGCTGGTGAGATGAGTGCCTGCAGTTCAGATTGTGGTGTGTGGGATGAGGAGGAGATTAAATGAAAAGATCTGAGCGTATTGTGAGACATGTATGCTTGAAGAAGTTCTTAGAGGTATTTATATTGATTTATTTCAAACACAGAGCAGACTCATTGTACAGGACTGCTTGGACTGATTACGAGACAAATTTAAAAGCAGTGTTTTGTTTTATGTTGATCAAGAAGAAAATTTTGGCTAAGTAAAGGCTAAGTTGTTCAGCCATTCAAACTGCTTATGGACATTACACAATAATAATTATATAAAAAAAACACATCACTGCCCCCGATCATATTACCACTTTAACTTGAAGGGCACTTGTTTGGCACTTTACATCGCAAAGAAGTCTAATGGAAAGCCACGTGATCGCAATGTTGTACAATAGCACTTGTTTCTAGTGTTTGCAGTTGTGAACAGACGTGGAGAACAAAGATAATATATCAGATGGATGAGCAACAGCAGCTGAGTTGTTTTGTTATATTCTTTTAAGAAAACACAGCAGCTCCTCACTGTAAACCATTCAATATGAACCATCTGCTTCAAGAAAAGTATCAGAGAATAAAGAGGCATTGGTGGCACATGTGTTAGCAAGACAAATTAATCATCCTATTTGGAAGGAGGTTCATTTCATTCACAATGTATTCACTTATTTTTGTGTCATTTTTGGATTTTGACAAAATCCTAATGCATTATTTTTGATTAACATTTGAAATGTTTTAAGCCCCACACCCAGATTTGGGCAGATTTATAATTCTTCTGCATATACAACAGAATTCTAATTCAGTGGCATGCATTATGAAACAGATGGTCCCTTAGCAACCAGACACTTTGATGTTAGATGATGTCTGGTCTCTGACTAGCTGTGTCATTTCAATGAATGTACTGATGTGAAATGCACCAGGGTCCCCTTAACTAGCTTATTCAGAGGGATCGCACCTTCTTTTTGACTGAGAGAAGAAGTAACTCATAGCCAGGAAATAAATGTGCATACTACACATAATTAGTCTTACAGTATTAGTCTTACAGCCAGAACTGCTCATTTGCAGGTACCTGAAGATGAAATGAATGTAACAAATTAGGTCATAAAATCTTAGAATCGTAGTTCTACTGCCGTAATGACTGGGTAATACATTATGATCACCCTGCTTGTGCAAAAAAAAAAAGCATCCGAAACCACAAAAAAAACTAAAGCGCAAAGTGAAATGAAATATTGTGGCAGTGTTTGCAGGTCAGTTTGCAAAAGCTAAAAAAAAATGTGTAAAAACAAAGATGATGATATAAAATTAAATGAGAGCTCCATTTTTAATTGTCTTATTCATGAGAAAGAAAACAATATAGCACAGTGATACTTGGCACATATGTTTCTGAAAAAACCAAACAAAAATAACTTGTTTTACTTACAGTCTCATCCTAGTGGATATTTTGTGCCACTAAACTGGCCAGCAGCCACTGTAGAGGAATTGTTCCAAGGTGAAATTCTCCAGGTGGCCCTCAACTTGTCAAGTATTTAGTAATGACAACATGACCCCCTTTAGTAAGGCAGGTGGATTGAGATCAACATTATTGCTGTTCAAAGCAGTTCTTTAGAACTTTTATTTGATTTTCGTTTAGTTTTATTGTGTCACCGATGGAATTATATGAAAGCAATATCTACCCCTGACTCTGACTTTGTGCGGTCTCTGAAAGATGAGATTCTGGCATTAAACCCACCTGTTTCGCCTCAACTCAGCATGTGTGCAGTGTTGGTGTGCGCTTTCCCTGTGCACACACACCCACACACACACATTTGTATATATTTGTATGTTAGTAGACATTAAAGCAGGCATGAGTGTGAAATTGACCTCAGCCAAAAGGAGCTCAGGGTGGATTATTTGCCCCTAGAGAGGATAGTGGCCACCCACACAAGAGCCAACTCAAGTGTGTGTGTTTAGTTGGCAGCAAAATTAGCTGTTTAGTTTCATTCTCGGACTCAACACATCTATTTTACCCCTGGTTTGGGATTGCTGTTGTCAGAACAGGTTATTTATTTCAATTATATTTTACATTAGTGTACTAACAGGTTGTTTTTTTCTCCCTCTCCTCTTTCACATGCTTATCTTTGTTGCATTAGTTTTCAATTAGCTCCATTGATGAGACATTTGTGTGCTTCTGAAATTGCATCAGAAGGAGCAGGAGTGCTGAGTTTGAAGTGCCAAAAATGATTCATTTACTCAGTCACCCCCATAGTACAGTATATGCCAGAGGTGTCCAAACTATTTCACGAAGGGCCGTGTGGCAGGTTTTTATTCCAACCAAGCAGCACCACACCAGGCTTGACTCATTTAATTAACTGTTCTCAGACTTCACATAGTTGATTGGTCAAACTGTGTGATCTTGACTGGTTAGAACAAAAACCTGCAGCCACACAGCCCTTTGTGGAGTAGTTTGGACATGCCTGGTATATGGTTATTCATAAACAGAACCAACCCTATACAGATACATAAATTAAAATAAATTAATAAATAGCACAATGAGCTGAAATGATCCTGGTACAAACTAACTATTCATGCCTCACCAGACATGCTAACCGACCCTCATTTCTTTTTGTCTTTGTTTGTAGAATTACTTTATCAATTTCAGACAAAACTTCCATCAAATAGATATTTTTTATATAGCAAAGAACCTCAGTCTGGATTAACAGATGGCAGATGGCTTAATTACATGTTTGATGCATTTTCTAAATCTAATTAAAGAAATAATCTCTCAGCTACAGGTTTTTCTTCCTGCAAAAGGTCTCCATTATAGAGGTCTTTGAACCAGACAGGGTGATCAATCAACTGCCAGCTAATGATCATCTTCATGATAAATGTTGATGTGTATTACTGTTACACATTCAGTGTCTCTGGTTTTTTAGATGATGCTAGTATCTATTAAATAGATTTACCAGATTTTGTTTCGTATGATTTATTTAACATTTTTTACATAAAAGTTAATGTCTTTAGTTATGGAGGAGCACTGCAGGTGTGTATCCGTTTCATCTATTTTGATTGCATGTGATATTCATCAACCATTAATGAGCTGAGGTTGACCTTTCATTAATCCCTAAAATTAAATATTTTACCTCAAGTGGTAGTGGAGGTTTTAACCAGATCATTATACGTTTAATGTCTATTTATTATTTTGATGTGAGGCAGATGTTGTAAAATTGTTATACCAGACTGTAGATATTGAATTGGAAGGCTCACACACACACACACACACACACACACACACACACACACACACACAAAACTTCCCAACTGTGTTTTGTGAGGAAGAGTTTCACCATCAGCTCTAGTGAGCGATTTAATAATTCATCATCTGGAATGTGCCTGCAGCTCATATTCTCATTTAGTGAGTATTCATGTTCACTTCATATTTATTTGTATCTGCACGCATACACGTGTGCTTGTATATTAAGTGAACAGTATAAATGTACGGCCCATGCAAAATTCTGTTGCATTTCCGCTTTGTTTCGTATGATTTATATGTTAATATGTTTATGCTCCAGTGTTTTTAGATTTGTGTTCCTCTCACTTCCACATTGTGAGTTTCTCACAGTAACTACTAAGACTTAAGAAGCTCCTTTACAATATTGATGGAATGGATTTGATTGCTATTCATAGTAGTGACATGAAAACAATTTAGCCAACTTTGTATTTATCACTGGAGTTAATTTTAATTTAGCTGTTTAGTTTGAGTCTGATGCTTTGTATCTGGCCTAGGGTATTGAAATTCTCAACATAGTAGTTTTCATCTGCATCACATTTAAAATTACATAACTAATAATCATTGTCAGGCACAGGATATCATCACCAACATGAAAAGGTATTCAGCTTGCTGTATATCCGGTAAATTGCCGTGAATATCATATATTTTTCATCAGCAGCTCTCATGGTGCATATTAAGGCAATATCCCAGAGGGGTTGAATCGCTTATTTCTCTGATGCTATTTTGAACACAGCAGGATTGGACACGTGGCATGTTGCTGGTTAAAGAGGCGGATTACCCGTGGAGGTATTTCTGTGTTGATTTCTCCTCCATGAGAAGCCATTAGCCTCCGGGGGCAGCGACGAGGTCTGCCCATTATTCAGGGACAAGGTGGTGGAAATGGAGAGGGATAAGACACAATGTGCTCAGGGCCAAGCTGCTCACTCCCCTGACCTGCTTCTCAAATGGCTTTTCCACACTCTCATAAAAGCCATTGCGCTGCATTTTAAAGAATAATAGAATCGCTGCCTCCTCCCCGAGAAACTATTTTAGCTTTGTAATTCCTTGGCACTGGGGCATTTCTTTGAAGGTGACTTCACAGCAAGTTTTCTTTTTACACCTCACAAATGCCTATAAGAAAAATCAAATGCTGCCTTAAAAAAGGGCAGCATGAGCACTGCTGCTTTTGTCACTACATCAAACTATGGAACAAGGTTGTGGAGAAAACGAATTGCATCTTTGTGAAACAAAGGTTTGTGAAGACCATGTAGAGGAGTCTCTGCATCTTTGTGATTTCATCACTATTACACTTGATCTTTGCCTCTCAGGATCCTGTGTACTTCAACATCTTTAATGATGTCTTAACCAGTCGTCATTCTGCTGCAAGGTGAAGGAAAATATCCAGAGACACACAAAATTGAAAAATACATGTGTCATAGGTTTTTTTTTTTTCTTCAGGCTGTTTGTGCATCATTTCATTTGGGACTAGTGGAAGACAGAAGACATCACTTAAAATTAGGCTAGGCTTCATTTCACCAGGTTACATCTAGGAACATCATTTACCCATCTTAATTGTGTGGCTGAACATTAAGACTCATTGCTGTAAATCAGGCTCAGTTGCAGTTTTAACTTAATAGTTATCTCTGTCTCCTCCACTGACCATAGCTGGTGTTGTCTCATGGTCCAAGTTTATTATTTTATATGAGTCATTATTATATTAAAGAGTAGTTTGTGTATACAGTGTTTGGCCAAATTGGAAAGCCTAATTTCCCATGTGATTGGTTGACCACAGTTAGAACAGTATATAACATAACATATGCTACATAAACTGTGAGCCACTTCTGTTGAGAGGAATATTATATATTATACTCATAAGATTTTTTTTTAAGATTAGTTTGTCACAGAGTTGGTTTTATTTTTTATGTATGAATTTATTTATTTATTTTGTCAGGGAGTTGGCAGTTCTTGATAATGTCACCACAGGACTATGTGATGGACAGAGTGTCAGAGTCCTGACAAGACTGACCGTCCCAAGTAACAGGTAGAAGATTGTCCGCACATCATAGCTGTTCTGTTGTTAAGACCTGATGCTCTAAAGTCTTACTGTCTTTCTTGTGATAATTTTCCCTTCCCTGTGATGATTAATAATTGAGAAAATAAGGAGGGCAAATTTGATAGTTGCACCATCTCTAAAAACTAGTCTCAGAGCCATGTAAAAACATGTAGCCGTTCTGGGAATCATCTTCACCGGCATGTAAGATGACTTGCTGGTTAAATTCATTGTCAAGTACCAGTTGGTCTTGACCAGTTCGTGACCGCAGAGATAAGTTTTCTTATTTATTGAGAAATGATTGTGAAATCTTCACCCCCTTACGCCACAGGCACTTGGATAAGAAGCTTAGGCAAATATCACCTGCTGCTTTCCCTCCTTCTGTCTATTCTAAGTAGCACACTCACACTGTGTTTATAACAGAAAACACACAACTTCTTTTTTCCCCTCTAATACCAGGGGACCCTGAAATTGCTCTTATTAATCAGAGCAGTGATAATGAGCAGTGAATAATAACCATGGGTGGAGGCCTACTGAATGCAATGAGATGGGGAAAAAAAATAAAAAAATAAAAAGCACCACTCCCCTAGAGAGGTGTTTATTTGAGATTTGAATGTTTCTGTGGTTGTCCTTAGAGACTCAAAGTGGGTATTTCTATCACTGACCTTATCCCTCTCAAGTGCAAAACCAGCTGCCATTTACCTCCTTCCCCTGTTGCCCCCCTTTTGCATCTTCGGTAATGCACTTTCTTTAATCCTGAGCTGGAGAAACTGAGTTGAAACGTTTTATGGTGAGACTTTCATGCCTTTAACCTTTGTGCCTTACTATGCCTGCACAAACCTGCATTATAGATGTCCTGAAGGGCAAAGTGTGGAAATACAAAAACAAGCCAATAATATATTTATGATGACTATTCTATATATAATGTCTAATATATGAGACATAGTAAAAATAGTCTCTAAATTATTGCACGAGCAGGATCTGTCCTGCAGTGGTATCCAGAGCCATTGCTTAAATAAATAACAATGTAAATATGAGGTCATACTGACACAGCTGTTATCGGAACCTAATATGTTTACATATGCTGTGATATGAACACAGTTTGTCAATTGCTTCAAAAAATACGGAAGTAAACAAATTATATTTATTATATTTATAAATATTGTAAACGTAAGTGTAATTTCTTACCATTTTGGTGATGATAATATCATCATTATCATCAACAAATGTTGCTGTTTTTTTCTTTGACTGTACATAAACAGTGTTTCTGTATGATTGCAAATCATCAGTCTTTATGTGACCATCAAACAAGCAGTCTAAGCTTACTAATGTACTTACTCAGTGAAATGGATAATGAATACCTCCTATTCATTAATGATAATAGTAATACCCAATGTGTTTTACATTACTCATGATGTATGATACAAAGTGTTGTTCTTAAGATCACAGGTTGCTTTTATGCCACATTTCTTCACAAAGGGATTTATTCCAATAGATTTCTATTGGCTTCAGACTTCTGGGGCATAGTGTAGAATAATGGTGTTACTTATAGATGATGTTTGTTTCTTGCTTCTGAGGTTTTAAAGTAAAATGCATTATCCTCTTTCTATCGCCCAGTGTGAGTGGGTGAGTGGACTTTTCAATTCCTTTTTTACCGTCCACTTTCATTCTAAAAGAACAGAAGTCAAAAATGGAGAAAGTGCTGCCCACAATGTGTTTTCACATGTTAAGAGCAAGAGGGGCAGAAAGCACACTCATCTAAAACAATATTGCAGACCTTTGCCTGGGCTTGTCTCCAATCTCCTTTAGATCGGTGCTTTAGAGATGGTAATTGTTATAATAGCCACTTTAAGCAGCAGTTGTCCTGAACATTGAGAACTACTTTCTCATCAACTAAATATTCTGCCATCCTCTAGATAAATGGAAATCAGAAATCATACAAGCAGATCATCTGGAATCTCTCTGTATAATTAGCTTTTGAGCTCCTTCATTAATTACACAAGCACAGTGTAATGTAGTTCAATACAACAGCTCTGCTACCATGTTGATTTTGTCTACACCAAGCTCACCCTTCAGGTCTTTGTGACATTGTGGGAAATGTCTAAATTCAATTATGTGTCTGTCATTGATGTGTTTATAGTGTGTTTCATGAGTGGTAACAACAACAGCAACAGAAAATTAATAATACAGGGATCATAAAGACTTTTTATGGAAAGACAGTTGGATTTCATCTTTCACAACATGGATATCCTTGTTATGAAAATGTTGCAATGCTTCCTTCAGGAATATAAAACCAAAATAGAATAAGGAATTTATTTGCATAGTGTGACCATCAATGACTCATTAAAACTATGACAAAACTGCTTGTGTTGTCTTACACAGAAACTTGTCTCATAATTTTCTGGTTAATTGGCTTCTACGTCCTGAACAGCCCTCAGCTATTTCTGTTTTCCATCCGTTGTAGCCACTGTTGTTGTTTTCTTTTGTCAACTTCATGCGTAGGTTACGGTTGCCTCCTTCACAGTTCACCCCCACTAGTGTGAAGTGTGAAGAAATAAACAAAACAAAGCTGCTGTCAGCATGCACAAAGTTATACTGTATGTGGAAACATATGTGCTTGTTGTATGTTCAATTGAGAGTGTGACAAACTACACACACACAATATCATGACACAATATCATTCAATCGTTTTCTCTTATTTCATACATTATTGTATTATTATTATTATCATTATATTGTATATTCTTCCATGGTGGTTCTATATGTGCTACTCTACATTTGGTCCTTTTTTTATTTAGGTTGGTTTATTTTTGTTTATTTTAACACAAGCTTCTTCTTCTGTTCTCACCTGCACAAGACTGTTTCTCACATGCATTGTATTGTTCTTTATATCAGTGTTACATCAGTTTACACTTTTTACTCTTTTTCTCCAGGGCTTTGTCACCACAAACAAACTATACCTGAAAGTTTCTTAGAAATATAGAAGTGTGTGATTTATATGCTCATTTCCTTTAGATTCTCTTCATCCAACAGGCTGCCTTGATCTGCCATCTTTTAAACTGCTTCATTCCAATGACTGCTATGATGGGATTTACTAAACTGTAGCTCTTTCTGTGGAGCTCTGTCTTTATCCTGGCAGCCTGTTTGTTTTTGATAGCACATGATTAAATTTAACTCAGATGCACAGAGTCTCCCTTCGTTCACCTTTTTCACCAAGAGCCAGAGAGCGCGTGAGGCTTTTTCAGATGCAAGTTGTGATTGATGAGCTTTTGATTGGATTTGCGAATGAGACACTTTCATTACTGTCTGTCGAAGTGCATCCTGTTAGGGGCAGTAAAATCTGTGTGTGTGTGTGTGTGTGTGTGTGTGTGTGTGTGCTATGCTTTTGAAATGAGAGAGAGAGCGCGAGAGAGAGAGAGAGAATGGCATCACTTGATGATGAGACCCACTTAATGACATTTCTCATTTGGTTTCTACCAAAGCCACGATTGCTCAGAGCCTGGGGATCTGGAGGCCCAGATCACTTCCGTAAATGAGACGTCTGATGACTGTGTTCTGACTAGCTATATTTTATAGACAGAAGTCTCACCAATAATCTTCTCCTCACTCACACTGAATAACACCGTTATTCGGTACAACTGTATGCACAACAGATGGATGGGTGACCTGGTCTGTGTGCTGGTTGTGTGGATGTGCTGTAAGCTTCAACACTACACCACATTAAGAGGTCTGGAAGCAGCAGGTGGAGCAGAAAAGCTCCCCACGCATGTCATTACCAGTGCAATGTTAGAAATCTGTAAACTCAGCTAGCTGTCTTCACAGTCATATAAGTTCACTCGGACCCAGAGGGACACTTTGGGAAGTCTAACTTCCTGTAACTGAGTTGCATGATCATATGAAAAAGTAGAGTAGAAAGACTATGATAAAATACGTTACTTTTAACTTCTAATTTAATTATGCTTTGTGATTAAATTAAGCTATAATGCAAAGTTCCCTTGATATACTTCTCAGTTTGTGTAAAACATTTATTACATCCCCTGCTGTGATCAATTAGATTGTCAGGACAAGTTTTATGAGATGTGCTCACCTCATAATCACCTCAATGGGAAACTGTTTGCATCTGCTTGCTCATCTATTCAGAGACCAGTTGCTAGTTAGCAATGACACAAGCTATTGATTGTTTTTCCACGTTTCTGATAGTAGTGGTACCAGATTTATTTGCAAAATAGCACTCGTCATTTCCTCATATTGAGGAAGCGTGACAGGCCATTTTGCTCCTGGCAGCATCCCTATTTCATGTCACATTATTTTGCGTTTTGTTCGGGTCACCTTGGCACCAAACAGAGAAGCAGCGCCTGCAGCAGCTGTGATTAGAAAAATGTTTATCAGCAAATGATGTTTCTTCAACAGAAACAAACGGCACATCAACGATTACTGCTCAATTAGTGGGAGCCAACTCATTTATTTTCAGGTTTAGCCTTAGGTTCTCTTCTTCGTCGGAGTTGCTTATTAAAATAAGAAAACAGAAGGCTACAACTCTAGTTTAAGAAGACAATGAGCGTGTCCCAACTCATCATCATACTAATCTCTATTTTGGCAGATCATACTGAACCATAACCTACTGATCTGTAACAGGAACCGATGCAGTAATGTTCTGTTGAACTCCAAACCAAACACAATTTTTTTTGCAATGTTAGAGCAATATAATTATCTGTCCTGCAACAATCAGTGGATTTACCAAAGTAATTTAGTTAATCTGTTCAGGCTCATCTGTACTAGATAAGTTAGCCACAAACTTCAAATTGGCTCTATTATATTCTTCATTTTCTAATGTGGTACAGTGGAACACCATCTATCAAAATCAGACAAATTAAGTAGGAATGTTGGCATTTTAGCATTTACTCAATTTCTCTTTTCTGGTGCCAATATTAACATGTTATAAAACTGATGCAAACACAATTCAGATGTCAGACATGATGTGTTAGAATTAAGTAAAACAAGACACTGAAATGTGCTGAGCAGTAACTAATAGAGACTGTTTCTCCCCCAGTTGTTACTTAGTTAATAATTGTCTGATTTGACTCATCTGTGTCTTTTCACTTTAGGCAGTATTGGGAGTTGGTTTGAAGCTGAAGTGAGCAGCTTGGCACCAATCGACAAAAGATTGCTCTTTGGAAACGCCTAATAGCCTCATTGCTTAATGATACCTGCAGCATGATTGGATCTGTTGATTTAGACTATACTAATAATTGCAGTCAAACACATTCAATCCCCCTACACACACAGGCCGACCAGCATGATTTATGTGAAAATGAAATGGCACAATATGACTGACATTTCATCTTGACATTCCCTCTGCCTGTTTCATGACATTTTTTTTTGTGCTCACTTTTGTGTGTGCGAGAGAGAGAGAGAGAGAGCGACATGCATTATTGAAACTGGATTTGTGAACCTGGCATCCAGCCATGTTTGTCTGTATTGGATGCAAGAATGTTTAGGGTGTAGGGTGGGGTGGGGGGGATAGTGGTTCGTGATTCATTTTGTCAAAGGGTGCAGTGTACGACCTGTATCTCTGTCTGCAAATCACAAGCAGCGTCCCAGTGGTTGTCTCATCATTGCCTGTTCTCTGCTCTGACAAATGAAAGCACATCTCTCCTGCTATCACTCCACAATGACAGAGCATAAGGTAATCTCTGTTCATGAATGCTAGACCCCCTTGTGTCATGTGCATAAAAATAATTTCATTCTCCATTTTCTCTCCTTTTCTCCTCTGATGAGTTGTATGACTGCAGGCTTCCTCTATCTCTTACTATGTTAGAGTGATGCAGCTGGGTTTATATTCTCTGTGGTCTCTGTTCTCTTGTAGAAGAGGATTGCTTATAAAATACCTGTTCATGCTGGTCTTTCTGCGTCATGAGCTGACACCCGTTTTTTAGATAGTTGACATTGTTTTACAAAATAGATTTCTCAGTAACAGTCTATTTGCAACTTTGCTTTTATCTGAATGTTTAGTTTGGTTTGGTTGTATAACAGATAACAAAACCAGACATGCTTCTGCTTTATGCAGTCGCCTATAAAACTCAAACACACTAAAGTCTCAGTATAGCTCAGTTTCCCTTTCCTTTTCCCTGCCTGAACAATGTGTGGAGTGCTTCTAAATAGTTTTATCAGAAGCATCTGCCAGTGTGGGTCGAGGCTCAGGGGCAGATTGTCAGAGTTTAGTTAGCTCATGTCCTAATGGGTCTTCTCTCTGACCTGGCCTTAGAGTTTTGGCATGTTTAACATTCCCTGAATGTTGGGAACAAATCCACCTACAGAGCCAAAAAGGCAGTGCAGTTAAAAAGACAGATTGTGCTGTCGAAACACACAGGATCACCAGCTAAATCTAGAGTTTAGATACTTTCATATTACTCTGTGAATATATGATGACAATACATTGCTCCAGACAAGTAAAAATATGAAGACTAAACGACAGCTGGTTTTAGGTGTCCTTAGAGCCACATCTGCAGTGGCTTTGTGAATAGTTTCAGCTATTAATTAGTGTTATTTCTTTACTGATCTGTGGAACAGCAGAAGATTTGACTGGTGTCACAATCCACCTGATCTGGCAAAAACAAACAGTTTCCTTTTTTTCTCTTTTACCAAGTGGTGATGTATTATACAACAAGACCAGCAATTGTGCTCCTGTTGACTTTCTCCTGACTAATTCTTCAGATCTATAGGAGGTTGACACCCACTGTGATCTCTCTCTCGCATATGAACTTTCTCTCACATGTGTCCTCTACCTCACTCTCCCCTCTTTTCTGTCTCTCTCCAAACCATCTTGTCATTGATCTTTTTTTTTTTATCTATGCCTGTTTGTGGCTCCATCTTTCTTCTTTCATTACACTGTCTATAGCTGTGTTACACTACATTTTCAGATAAATCAAGATTTTGTTGGAAAATTAATTGCCTCCTGATTAACTAATTAAAGTATAAACTTTGTAGCATTTGGACGTTTTGCCATGATTTGAACATCAACTTTATAGTTAATTGTTATAGTAGATGCCTCTTTCATGTCCAATAAAAAAATAAACCCACGACCAATATCTCTAAGGCCAGCTACATTCTATCAGCCATCACAGACTTACAGACTTTTGTTGATACGTTTGATTCTTCAAATCCTCCAAATGATATCATCTTGACCGGCCATTTTACAGTCTTTTTCTTCCTGGTCAGCACATTGCTCTTTGCCCAGAGTGGAAGAAGCCATTCTACCGGCTGTCACCTCATAGACGGATTCTGTGCTGCTCTTGTCTGGATGATGGATCTGGAGTGGTCAAAGAGTGCTGACTCCTCATTGACCATCTCTCCCTCACCACCACATGTCGGCTCCTTAGTCCATCAGCAAGGGCCGCCATGATGGATAGGGCATCCATCGCTCAGCTAAGCCCAACACCCCCCCTTCTACCCGGCAGGGCCTTTGTCAGTCAGACCTTTGGCGGCAGCTCACAGCTTGACACGGCAGAAAAAGACATGGAGGTAAACATGGCAGCCACATTGTTCTCAGCTTACCCGCTGTCATCCTTCTGAGGTCATTTACAGTTTACCAGCAGGTTCAGAGGAGTTACAGATACTTGGTGATGGATACCATTTTCTTTCTCTTTTCATATCCACATCTTCTATTAGCTTTCTAAAGATAAGACTCTCAAAAGGGTTTCTATTAATTTTATGAGATGATGAGCTCTGATTAATGTTTTGTTTAGATAGCAGAAAGTTTAATGAATTTCACAGTGCATCTGAGGTTTTCTGCCCTTGTTTCGCCCTTAAAATAAGCTTCGTCCCAGCATCAGTCTTTTTACAATCAAGCTTTTTTTTTTCGTTTTTGTCTCTTGTTCTTTTTAACCCCAAACCATGCAGCACCACAGTAATCACTTAGATTTCTTTGCTCTAACTTGAAAACATGTTTGGTGGTAAATTGATTCAGGTTGTTCAGTTTCCATTAGGAAAGTTGGAAGAGGTAAAACACCAATAGAAGCTTGGGTAAAACAACCCTGGAGCAACAAAGTGCTGTCGGTGACCTCATAAACTTGTTGAAGTGGCTGCTTTCCACTGGAATTGGAAAAGACCAGCAGCTATCACCATGTTTGTAACAGCCGAGTAGATAATTTGTGTATATTACTCACAGGCTGTCTATAAAGGAATTTTGATAAAGTAGCTGGTCTCCCTTCATTTGTCCACTAGAATTAGCTACATTAACACTCATGAACATGGGAGGCTTCCTTTATTCACATCCTTCATTTGATGCTCTGTTTGTGGAATTTGCACTCTTTCCTCCTGTTTACTATTTTCGTCAAAACATGCAAATTCACATTTATATAAATATCAGGTTTGAAATGCACTAAATGACACTACTAAATTTTCACATTTTCACATTTTGACACCTTGAAGCACCTACCATATTATTGCAAGGCCCCTCCAACCCATTCAGTGTGTTCTTATGCTGTTCTCTACCGTGACTTTAGAAATTATAAGTATTGCATGATTTTTGAGGCAGCTGCTGGTGTTTACAGGTGAGGTGGCTGCACATGTGACCTGATTTCACATGAATTTGTCTATGTCACAGCCAGAGTGTAGACCTGCCAGCATTTGATAGAAACCTGAAATAGAATTTCAACTAGTCCTGTTCAGCAGAAGAGATCAAGGTTGCAAGTTAACTTTATGATGTTACATTATGGCTATGGAAATCTTTGAATGCATACACTGAATTATACAACAATCTCCCTAGTTCAATGGCATTGTGTCCTGTAAGATACAAACACTAAGATCTGAAATGGATATGTTTGGGTGTTTGCATACTGTCTGTGTGTATATATGTTGGTAGCGTAGGGATATCTTTTTGGTCTTAATCATACCACATGACCCAGGAAATGAACAGGTTGGTTTTCAGACATCTGGCCACAAGTTTTTAATTACAAGCAGCCCTGTAATGACTGCTGGGTGTTTGGGGGACATACGCTAAACTACAATTAAAGGATCTGGATCAGTCTTGAGGCAGATCAAATATTTTTGGTTTACTAATTATTAACATGTATCTAGTAAATAGTAATGAGATTGTAACATAAAGTTGAATTTCCTTCTCACCTAAGCTGGAGAACATTTCACCAAGAAATGTTATACTGCCAAGGTGATGTAATTCTCACTTGTAACACATCTAGTCTCTTGCTTTAATAAACTGCTCTCACATGCACTGCAACCCTGAACTTTTCCAGACATTACCCTTGGGAGCTGTATGTGTGAACACAAATGTCCGAATCAGTTGAATCTGGCATTAAACAGATTTTACTCTGCCAGCTTGCTAGTACACAGTTCGTGTAATGTCCTGTTGAGCCTGCTGTGATAAGGACAGGTCATTGTCCACAGAATTCAGAGTCAGTATTTATCTTGCCTCTTACATGATCTGTCCAGTGTTTCCGGTGGGTGTGAATACATTTCACATGGACAATTTCATGCTCAGCATGTCAAAGGGCAGCTTCTGTGCCCACATCTGATTCTCCAGACATTGTCATTAAGGCAGCGAGTCACAGTGATAGTTAAGACTCATGATTTTTTTTTTTTTTTCCCTGAAATTATTATTTAAATTAATTAAAACTATTGCATTAATGTGGATGTGAACGTGTTGATTAACAGTGGTCTGCTACCAATTTGTGATAATCAGCATAAATTACCAGACGAGAATCAAGACTGACTAGTGCTATCTTTGATTTTTAATTTTTAATTGTAAAATCTGATACATTGTTCTTTGTCTGATGTTTCTGAGAAATAAAATCCTGGTCAATTAGACCTATAATTATAACACGTACAACACATTTTTGTGCCACACAGAGCCTCAAATAAATATTATAATACTAAAATAAAAGTACTGTAGCTGTTGTACAGATAGAATTAGGCCCTTGGTGTTGTAGTTAAAGACTCAAAGGATAAATCTTAGTGTTTTCAGTCTGGGTTTTATTGTCCTAGTTTTTTGTAGTTGTGCTGATAGAGTTCAGTGCAGTCAGTTTGTTAACTCTAAAGTTTTATAGCTCTGTAGATGTGGTGCAGCCACTGCTGCTCCCAACTTTCCACTTACAGAGTTAATTTACAGATAGTTGACAAAATATAGGAAAAACATGAAAAACGAGTAGAAAAACTTAATGACAACAAGAGACAGAGAGAGTGGTAGGTCACTGACTTATGTGAAAAGCATGAATTTGATATAAATCATATTCTAGTTTTACATTGAATACAGTTACTATATTATCTGAAACTAAAAATTAAGCAGGAATAATAAGGAGTTTTGTTGTAAGACTTAATGGAACTGTAATGTTTGCGTCACTAGTGACAAACTAAATTCTATAATCTGTCAGTCTTTTACATGTAGATATTGTTTTTCTATCCTGGTTTACCAAACCAAAGCACATAGAACATGAAGCTCTGCAAGGAGTAGGATGTAGAGTAATAATGACAGGCAGAGAGATGATATTAGAGACGGAGATTACAAATTTATCACTATTTTCTAAAAAGAAAAAAAAAATATTTTAACCATTTTTTATCTGAGGGGAAAAAACTCTTCTAACTTCAAGCCTCCTCAAAATTTCCTCAGGATGCATACTGAGTAAATTATCCAACATTAAAACTCAGCATTTTACCAACATAGCAGATAATAAAGCCAACACCAATAAATTATATTTGCACAGTAAGTATATTTATGACAAGCACCATATTTTCTTTTTAGCTCCTTGTTCGAAGACTGCTCATAGAACATTAAAATCATGTGATGCATTGGTGGAATAGTCCAATTAAAAGCTGGTGAAATTGGTATTCTACCAAAGCATGTTTGAGCTTGTTTTGGAGTTGCCCTGGTTGTCCCAATCAGAGGAGGTAACATTGGAAGTTGAAAAAGTCTATGAAGTGTGTAATGAGGTGACACCTGATATTCTCCTGGGTCTGTGTTGCATTGGGCTGTAAGGCCTCCATCTGTCAGGGGCCACCAGTGGCTAATCTCCCCCTGCATACTAGGAACTGATCCCACTCACCTCCAACCTGAATTATTCATTATTCACACAGACTTTAGCCCACGCTGAACTCTATTTAGTCAAAGGAAAATGTCCTGTTCTGCAAGACAAACACGAAGACCTACTTAAATGTGAGGTAGCTGTTTTGGCTGTCCTTGTCTCACTGCACTTCTTTACTCGTCTTTGATAATTCACACCTTCTGCTGCTCCTTTGTGCTGTTCAGATGACTAAGTGGGGAAATGGGCTGTGGAAAATGATCATCAATGCAGCTGGCCTGCTGACAAGAAAGGAACATTTTCTCTCCTGCTCTTAAGAAAAGGAACATTCATTCAAGCCCTGCAGGATTCATTGCACTCTTTATTCATTACTTGCTTCTCTTCACAATTATTTAGATTTACAAAAAGTTGGTGTGTTCTTTTTATCTCCTGGATTTTTGGTCACTTTATGCCTTTTTTTTTTCTTTTTTTGTTTGTTTGTTTGTTTTGTTTTAATTCACCCTCCAGGCTTCATTAATAATAATATTTTGTAACTTATTCAGCCACATGCACAGTGCAATTGTTTTATGAATCATGGCAAAAATACTAATATTTTGGTTATTCTCTAGCCTATGAATTATGTATTTTGTTGCTCTAGAGTTTCCCCCCAGCTCTTGAGAAATTCCACTTGAATATACATCCTGTCCATTATATTCACAGTAGCTATAGCTTTATATTGGACAGTGGTTTTAATGGTGTCATGGAACCACAGTTCAATTTTCAGTTATTCCGCTGCTGCTGTTCGTTACCAGAAACAAAAGGAGCAATTTAAAATGATAATGAAACGTTTATTGTCTTATGGGGATGGGAAATGTGGCGTGTGGCACGCACTGGCTCGTAAATCTCTGGATGTCACCCGCGGCGTATAGATGGATCTCCTCTCCTGTGGTTGTCTCCAGCTCCATAGTGCATAGCCTCAGCAGACAAATGAACACAGAGAGCCTCAAGAATGGTAAACAAGTGCCTGATTAATTGGCCCTCTGCTTCCATTAATTTAGCAGTGGAATATAAAATGTCCTACAATGGACCATTTCTGATCAGTTTTCATTTTTTTTATGTACTGTATCTGACTTACTTCCTGTGAAATGTGTGTGGCTTCTCTGTGAAGGACTGCGTCTCAGTTTGCTCTGTCCCATTCAGAAGGATGGAAAATACACTCAAACTATTTCCATTCAATTGCATTACAGAGAACAGCCTTGGCATTTTAAACTGTAAGAAAGTTCTTACTTTTGAAAAGCAGACAATCTCTGAAAGGAGCCAAGTAATTGTAGTTCATTTATCAGGACTCCTGTAATCAGTTCCAGCCTTATTTTTCAAAGGCGGCACTTGTTACTAAATTAAGAAATATTTGAACCCTCAAATGTCCACCACAGTTATTTAATACATCAGTCAAGCAAAGCAACTTTGAAGTAGCTGACAGATGATCAAAAGACTGGATGTCTTTGGCTGTCAGAAATCTCTGGATCATAATTTATTAAATTAACTTTTGATTTTCATCTCATGAGAAATTTTATGTTACCACTTTTTGGGATTAAAAGATCCAGAGTTTTTCTTGTGCTTACATGCCTACACAAACACAAAGGCACACTCATCACATTTTCCACCCAGGCATGCTTTGCTCCCTTCTTTGTGATTTGAATGTTTTTTAATACAGTGACTTGTTTCAGAGATCAGGTTGAAGAGGTGGTGATTGTTTCTGCCAGGGCCCCAGTGCTCCAAATCCTACTTTAGTTTACTGAAAATTTAAAAAGGCCCAAAGAGCTTGGGCTCTTGGCCGCCTCTCCCCGCACTGCTTGCTGAATCATTGAAGGGCCACTGGATTATCAATGCATGAGAAAGTCCTCAGTACCAGTACTTTAGAGAAAGCCTTTAAAAAATCATTCAATGTCCAAACAAGTATGACTCCACTGTGTTTCCAAGAATATGAGCATGCTTCTGTGAGCTTCAAGGGTTCCTCTGTGTCATAGTAATCTGACAGCTCCTGTCAGTGTAAAGCCCGCAGCATAGATATTATTCCAGTGTCACTGCTTGGAAGTACCGCTTTGTTTGTCCTTAGCTTACGTTTTGTTGTTGTTATTGTTTTTGATTTTGATGTCTGATGCATGTCTTAAAAAGCAGGAGTATATCACCATGGTTACTGTATTGTAATGTAATCCTTATAATCCTTCTGCAAATCAGATTAAAATCTGTCAACAGCCAAACTACTGACCAATCAGATTACTGGAACATCAGATTGATCATTCTACAGAATCCTAAATAATCCAAAAACTTGACAATTAAGTGATAAATACTAAATATTTAGATATTTTTCTAGATCAGTGGAATCATTTTTTCTGTTTGAGGCTGTGCTTGCATCCACTGTGGTTTTGAAACAGAGCTTCTAACAAAGTTCAGGAGAGTTAATCAAAATAATACATCATACATAACTATTATAGCTTGATTTCAATTGATTCCTCACAATGTCAGTGCCTTTACACATGCATTTATTTAATCAATATAAATTATATCCTGAGAGGACTTTTTAGTAATAATGCGAAGTAAAGCCCAAACCATCTGATGTCTTGTTTTATGAAAAAGAACCACACACTAATAAATATTTTTCGTGTTTATAAGTGGACATTTATGTCAGACTCATCAGACATGAACTACTTCTCTTCAGAAACAGTGTGACAGTACTTAAACTTAAAAACAACAACAAAAACAATTCATTCATCATCAGACAAAAGAGCAAAAATACTGTGAGAAACTTCAAACGAATTCCCGTATTTATTCACAGTATGTCTTTACTATTTGAAAAATTATTTGAGTGTTTCTTTGTTACTGTAGTTATGTGATCATATTGTTTCTGTTTCCTCTTGAATAGGCCTGTTACTTTAGAAAATAATACATTCCTCTGCAGTGATTACTTCTTTTGTCATATTAAGTAGTTTATTCATGTGTCTGACAGTGTAAGTAATTAATACCTCATTGTATTATTGACAAGTTGGACTAGAGTTTTTTTATTATAGTGTTAGACTACTGCAGACAATTGGGGTGACTTGGCTTGAACTTTAACTAGCCGCCTGTGTAGCTGTGACAGG
This sequence comes from Polydactylus sextarius, assembly GCA_016801845.1. NCBI lineage: Eukaryota > Metazoa > Chordata > Actinopteri > Polynemidae > Polydactylus > Polydactylus sextarius. The sequence continues at coordinate 8,694,293 of CM028911.1, read as the reverse complement.
TGGTCAGAGTTGACCTCTCTGCACTACCTCAGAAATGTTATGTCTTCATCTCTGATTGAAAGAGAATGTGAGCCTCTACAGACAGATCATTTTTCAGCTTTATGTCTTGACATCCTACAAAGCGAGTAATTCTCTTTCATATGGACATGATAACTCTAAATCGTTCTCTCTTTTTTTGGCTTCAGCAAAAACAGCTGCACCATTGTAAATACTTAACAGGTTGTCGTTGGTACAAAAGATTGATGTTGAAACAAAGAATGATCAAAATGCAGGCTTGCATTCAACACTCTCTTATTAATTTTGGCAAGAATATTTTGGCACAGAGCAGACGTTGTATCATAATACAGCATTACAAAAATCCACACAATGCTACCCCAACACCCCCCCCAAAAAAAAAAAAAAAAAAAAATCACACTGTTTATCTAATTTCCCATGCATCTGGTCCATCTTTTCTTGGAATAGCCAATATTCACCAATATACATTTTTTTCTTTCATTTTAGATGGTTTTATAACAGATATATAAACTTGTGATCAAACAGCAGTAAACCAAGGTTACACAGATCAATAAATCTTGATGTTCTCTTTGGATTAGGCATCTTGTCTAATCGAATAAAAATGTATGTGGGTTTAACAAGAAGCTTTTCACTAGAGTGATCCACTGTGACATGAAGCCTGCATTTTTATCTCCTATAACTCTTATTGCAAAAGCACTGCTGTATCAAAATCACTGCAGACAGGCTATGCATATCACATGTATCCAGCATATCTTAATAATAAAATCATAAATATCCTCAGGCTTGTAGATAGCTGAGATAGCCAGCAGTCTGAATTCATTTCATCTTAGGAACCATCCTTCTTCAACCTACCTTGACGTGTCTATTATACTGGAGGCTCTCATTTTTCAGTGAGTTAAACATATTATAAAACATTGATTATTTTGTGAACTCGTGTTAATCCTGTGAGGTGGAGAGATGTGCTGGGTATACCACACTGCTCAACAAAGCCACCAGAACAAGGACTGTTGGAATATGTGAGGTTGCTCTGTTGGGATTACTATTATCTTTAGTAAAACTACAGAAACATATTCCTCAAAGGATTTATCATTCCATGATCACAGCCAGCATCAGAATATGACACTGTATGAAAAGGTGACTGACTGTAAAGCAGCATTTTTCTAGCAGATATGTTGCTTTTCACCTCGTAGAAAACATTGTTTCCTGTTGTTGAACATCTCAGATGGATAGAGAACAGAAGGTTGGATTTTTCTTTGCTTCCTCACTATTTTTTTTCCTGACAGTTTGGGTGCAATGTTTGTAATGCAAATAAGGACACTACAGAGAATGACTCATTAGCATTTTCAATGGGAGAAATGCTCCATTGTGCAGAAAAGTTGTTGATTCATTATTTTTTCTTTGTATGAACATTGTGTGTTTTAATTTTTCTTGTGGTTTGGCAGAGCTTTGCAATATGTGACTTAGTTGAATGTTAAATATATGACCTTGTTAACTCTTATCTCATGCCTTTGCTCATCCACAGGCATTAGTACAATATGGATAATCAGCCATGTCTGATTTGGTAGCATAGAGATTGATTGGTGCTGTGTTTTACTCAGTGTTTGGCACCTCGGGCCATGTCTCTCCCCTTATACTGAGGGATTCAGCAGCCCAGGCTTAGTATCATTATTTAATTCTGTATTAGGGCTATTGATTAGACTGTAACTAAGGCAGTGAGGCTAAAGCAAGTGATAGTTGGTAGTATTTTTGTTTTGTGTTTTTTGGTCAGTATGTTCATTCTACAAGTCTAGTGGGTGAGTAAATATCAACCTTCCCTTTTTCTTGGGTACCCACATGTATTGTCTGACATTTGTGATACTATTGTATGTATTGTACATACATATACAGTAATATCACCCCATTGTCCGCAGTCATTCCCTCCCAAACCATCACAAATGAGCCAAATAACTCTAATTATACAAAATATTTTGTATAATTGCTGTAACCTGTGTGGAATATTGCGCATTGACAGTGATGGTTCATTCTGCTTGTGCTGAGCAGATGCTGATATTCCCTGCAGCTCCGTTGATTATGACTGGTATCATAGTAATTGAGTTGCTGTCACACCGTTGCCTATGCTGAACTTCATGCACTGACTGGAGCCAGCTTTGTTAGACAGCCTTGGGCAGGGGGGTGACAGCTGAAAGAAAGACCAGAGCAATCATAGTAGCACATCAAAGAACACCAATTAGGCTCTTCTGAAACATTTATGTTCCCTTTTGTTTTTTTGAAAAAGCTAGAAAAGGCCACAAACACTCTTTGTCAATTACATATTTTTTCTATCATAACTTTTCATGGCTGCTGCTACCAGGTGAGGACTGGACAAAAGGTCTTAACCATTTTTTATTATGATCTTTCATTTTGTCTCTCAAACAGGTGCCTGTATGTGAGTCACCTCTGCTGTGTGTTAGAACAAATTTTAAAGGGGGGAGTAATGGCTGTTAAGAGCTTCTCAAACATATGCAATGCAATTATGCTCAATTATGGGTGATCAACATTTGCATAGTCTTTATCCCAGCTAGTCCTTAAGAACCAATCAGTTGTTGTTTTTCAGCATGAAAGTGACATGAATAATTTATATCAGTAAACTATATCTATTCTGTGGGTCTCAGTGATCTCTGTGGCTATCCAGTCTCTTTGGTCATCTATCATTTATGATGGAGAGAGTTGGGAAGGCTCTCTGATTGAGCTAATGAATGCAAATGCAGTGTGAGCCTAGCATGGGTCACTAGCCACACTTGTTCTCCCCGTACCTGTTTTCTTCACTATCAATTCACTTCAAGCCCATAAACAAATCTGGCATGTCATTTACTGTGGCCGTGAAACGATTAATTTTCATAAAGAAGGAAAGAAATGGCCATCTCTTAGGTACCTGGGGCACCTGGTTGTGTTTTGACAGTGATGATAAGCATACATGGCAGCTCAATTACATTCTCAACACTCGTTTTCTGTTTTATTTAGGTGATGGGAATCCTTTCTGTGAGAGAGCCTTGCAGTTAAATACATGGAAAGCTGCATTTATGATAGCACCTGTGCTACTGCTTTTTTTTATTTGGCTCCCCTGTGTGACACATGACACTGTGGTGTTTTTCCACATAAAGAACATCTATAATAAATGGAAGGTGCACGGTTGCACTTCACTGCAGGATGCCTCATAGATATATGTTGTCCTGCATCTGTTTATGTAGTCGCCATGGCTCACAGAGGAAATGATGGAATAATGACTCACAAGTCAAATGTTGCAAATCAACAGGTTTTATTATAATGCACTACATCATAAGAGATTCTTTTTGCAATACTTTTCAAAATACATTTTCAAAAGAAATTTATTATACCACTACCTTTTTTTATTTGGTGCAAAACATGGTAATAGATCTTATTCCACTAAAAACTTAAGTTCTTAATTGCCATATCCTATCTTATTTTGCTTTGTTTTGTTTTTTCTTTTTATGAAACTGAGCTCAAATGACAGCAGAAGCTTTAAATCAGGACGTGGTGTTGCTCTTGTTTGTTCTGTGACGTTCCAGTGACCGTAACTGGTGATTAGGAACAGGAAGACTGACTAATGTGTCAGTAATTGGAGGATCTGTTCTTCAGTCTTCAGTCTCAGCCTGTGGTGAAAATAAGGCAGATAGTATTTCTTGTTTTTGTCAACATCTTTATCCATTGACTGCTAGTTGAGTTTTTGATAGACGTTGAAACAAAAGAGAAAATCCAAAAAAAAAAAAAAAAAAAACCCTCTGAACATCTGCTCAGTATTTTTCTGCGTCTTATGCTACCTGCATTATGTTGTGTGTTAGTATTGTAGTGCACAGACTGTGTCTAATTGTTATGCCATTTACCCATTGTTTCTGTAACAGATGGTTGTCAAGACAATACAGTTCGTGCCAGTTTTTGGACTTGCCAAGATGTAAGCTAATTTGATTTTATATATTTTATTGTTCGATTTTAAACTATGTCGAGTTTGGCATTACTTTCTGTGGCAAATAGCACAGAGACTGGATCAAAACTTAGAAATATGGATTGACCTGGGTCTGGCTGTGAAATTGCGTCTACGATGGTAAATTCTCAGTGGAATTTGGTCAGAGCAATAAGACTCAGTCCTGACCATTAAATCTCCTGATGTTGTCATCACTGTAATACGCTTCATGTCTGTGTAATATAGGAATGATCACCATGGATTTTGAGGTACTGTCTGCTGTCCTTCATCTCCATCTTTGATTTAGATCAAAGGAATGATCAGAGAATCAAAAGCTTTGTCTGGTACAGAGAACACACATCCAGAGGCTCCTAATTGACAGTGTCTGTTCTGTGCACAGCACTGACTGGTTTTATTCTTCCTGCTTATTATGCAAAGGACATATAATAAACAACTCGAGGACATTATTCTTTCACTCAACACGGCAGTGCTTTTATGCACAACATTCATATATTTTAGCCGGCACTGAAACACTCGTCCCTAAATACAAAGACTGAGTGACATTATCTGCTGGCGGTAGTTATATGCTTTTTTTTTCATCCCAAGCTTTGACAGCACAAAGCACCCACACTCCATACAAAACAACACACATATACACACTGCCACCTCCTTCTCCACACATCCAAATGTGCAGCTCTACCAGGGTTGTCAACTATTGCCAACATGGCCCTGCTTTTTTTCCAGCAGGCAGACATCAGAGTCTGTTCTGACAGCTCTGCTTTTGATATTTATATTTCCACAGAATTTTAATTACTTTGTGGTTCATCCTTCATGTCTCCCCATTGTTAGCGTGTCCATGGCCATAAGCAGTTGTGCTGTTTTACAATATGGTTCCTAGATATGGACTTTTTTCATTCTTTCACACATGCATCCCTTTCTAAGTGTTTTCCTCAGGGCATTAGCATGTTGTTTTCACCTGGCTAACAGGACCTGCATGGTATGCCATAGATGTAACACGCACAGCTTGCTCTTTGACATTTTCTGTTTTTCCTTGTTTCCTGTCTCCCCAGCAGGTGTGCTGGAGACAGCTGTGTAGCTGGTTGCTACCAGTAGCAGCAGCAGTACATCTTATTTTTACATCTTACTTTATGTAGTTTTTGTGTTTGTTGGTCATGGTCTGGATTAGAACTTTCTATGTGCTTTAGAAATGGATAATCCACAACAAGGTTTACATTGAATGCACAATGCAAAGAGGCAAAAACACAGCTAGCGTGGAGCAGACTGTGGTCCTTCAAGTGTGTTATACAGCAATACATTATTTAATCCTTTACACTGGATTATACAAATTCCGCCACAGTCACTGGATAAAGACTAAAATTGAGTACCTTTACTATTTTTTGTTGATCATTTAAGACTCAAGAGCTTGTGAAAAAAAATAATAATCCTTTTTAAATTTGTCTAACCCTTTTGTTTTTTTTTTCTTTTAAAAAGAAAGACTGGATAAATACTAAAGGATTAAAACATAAAGCAGAGGCTGTGTTTCATCACATTGCAGTGATTTTCCAAAGGTGACACACACCCATTCTCACTGTCCATCAGTTACTATTATATATATATATATATATATGTGTGTGTGTGTGTGTGTGTGTGTGTGTGTGTGTGTGTGTGTAATGGAAATATTAAGCCCCCCTTAGTAGCCTTATGGCCAATGTATGAATGCAAAAAAAGTTATTATACTTGAGTGAGTCAGAGAGTTAAGTGATTTTTAAATCACACTGTCCAGGAAACTCAATTCAACATTTTTTCAATTTTTTTTTTTTCTGTGCTTTTTTTGTTTCAGGGAATCAGTAGAATTCTGTGCCACATGCATAAGGAGAAATTAAATCAGTAGCATTATTGTTGTATTTTTGGGTCTTCAGGGAAATAATTGGTAAAATGTAAAAACATGAAATAAAGTCAACATTACCAAGTGCCAGAGAACATTATGGAGGAATGCAAAACTGTAACAAACTCATTAAAAAAGAGACAAAACAAACAAACAAAACAATTCAAACAAATCACCAATATGAAAATACTGGGAAGACTTTAATTTTAGGTTTATTTCCATAGCTTTACTTAACTGTTGATATGCAGCTTACATTTCGTTGACTTCCGTTCTGTATTTTCAATAATTGCAGTAAACTGTAATCACAACACTCCAATTCATGATTTATTGTCAGCTCCCTGTGTGCTAATGTGATCAATCTTTACACTTTGCTAATGAGTGAAAAACAAACACTTGAGGATCACACCAATCCCAGCTATTTACAATTATAAAACGATCCCATAAGAAAACTCTTTCACATCCTTAAAGTTTTTTCTTTTTATAACACATGTTGTTTATTCATACATTTTAGTCGGCTGAACTTCAGTCTAGTTTGCAATCATCATAATTGTTATTGTCATATTTTTGTTGCCTTTCTAACCTTCCATACCAATACTGTTCAGTGAGAATCTATTTAAATGTCACATAGTCTCCAAAGATAATACGCTGCCTTATTTCCATCATGTGCAGCTCTGTTTTGATTACTATATAGTAAGTCAGACTGAAGTAAATGTGAGAGGTTTTCATTTGAGTTCCTTTGTTTGGTTTTCTCAGTGCTTAATATATGATGTAAAATAGAAGACTTTTCTTGTTACATGTGTGGTTTAAGTTGCGTTAAAGCCTTTAAAACAGCATTTATCTAATCATATGCACAGTTTAGAAACATGAGAAGTCTGTCATGCAGATGTGATGTGATGGTTTGTTTTTAGATACTACATTTCCTGACAACCCTCTGGCTGGATGTAATGGCCACTCAGATTAGGCGTGCATAGTATCAGGTCTGTCATGTCAAAGTACATTGTGTGTGACAGACTCTCACTACACTTCCCCTCATGGCCGAACTCAATCCATTCCCTTGGTCCATGTTGAAACGTTCCTCCTGCAGTCTCAGGATGCCTCCCATGGGAAAATCATCAGGAGAATGTTCATGTTTTCCATGTATCTGCATTACTGTTGAAAGCAGATAATAGTCCTGATTGTGTTATTGTATGTGTTTCGACTTTTTTGTTTATTTTGCAAATGGCATGTAAAATTATGTAAATGCTAATATATTTTTTTATCTGCAATTCTACCCTGCAAACTCTCATTTTCTGCTCAACTTTGTCATCAGGTCATGATTAACAGCAGCAAACCACTTCATCTGGAAGGAATATTAGTCATGTCCTCAGAGTCCTGAATATTTTTTTTGGGGGGGGGCTACTGCTTGGTAGCTGGAGTGGTAGGAGAATGAGATGGCTACCTCTGACATTATTTTGGCACAGTTTCTTGCCGAGTGAGGCACTTTGCATTACTGCTTTAGCATCAGGAGTATAAGTGAAGCCATTTTCTCTTCTTCCTGACAACTTAAGCAGAAACATTAAAGATTCATTAACTACTGTCAACTTGCAGCTTATTTTAGAGTGGCACTCTGATGTCTCTCAATGCAGCTGCAGCTGAAAATAAAACATATTCTCCTTCTCACCCTCCTCACTATCGTGGACTGAAATATATGCTGTACAGTAGCAGAATACTGAGAACCACATGAGCTGCTCTTTGCACTGCAGTGTGCCAAAAGCCTAATCAACCAAAATGTATTCTGTACATCAACTCCACAACTCCAGTATGATTCAATATTCCATGTAAATGATAAAAAAATCAATTAGTATTCAGTGCTTTTTGTGCTCAACCATGAGATCATTTAAATCTGCAGGATAAGTGTGCCGGAGAAGTTAAAAACCTGTGCGTTTTGATAAAGAAGATGTCTTTGATAGAAGCTGCACATAGAAACAAATCACTTCTGTTGTTGCATCTCCACAGCTTCGTGTCCCTCACAAGTTATTTAAAAAATTGAAGCATGCATAAACCTTGCTTTTAATCATAGATGAAAACTTTGATTCATGCTACCAGCTACAGTCAGGATCTACTCGTTACTCAGACAAATGAGAATTTGAATTCGGGGAGTTGTTTTTTAATTTTATTGGCAGTGTTACCAGTCTCCATCCTGCTTAGCCTACATATGGATAAAGTTTTTTGATCCTCTTTCAAGACCTTGTCTTCTGCTTGTGTCTCTCAAAAGGATAAAGAATGTTTTATTTTTTCTCATCAAGCAATAGATGAAAATCCTCTTTCCCCCAAATTTCTGCTTTGTGTGTCAGGGAACAAAAACTCCACAAGAAAATTAAGAAGCGCTGACTAATCGCTTTGAACCCTACAGTTATTTTTATCTCAATTTATTCATTTTTTTTCCAAACATTTGTAATGCACAATGCATTTGATACATTTCTGTGAGAAGCACAGACTTTCCCAACGCCTCACCACTTAGACACAAGAAAACATGGAAAGACTTTTGTGGCAAAACATCTCATCAGCTGTTCCCTGTCATCTAAGTCATTTTGCATCTGGGGCCTCTTGAGTGCGTAGGAGAACACACTTTGCATTATTTAGATGGGCAATCACTCAGAAATCCCTCTGTGTTTGGCCCAGCAGAGGAGCACAGGTCTAAAAATATAACCTCACCAATGTGTGATTTTCTGTGTCACATCAATGGGACCTCCAGGTATGTACATCGCCTCTGAAGCCATATTTCAGTGTGAAGGTGGCAAAGGGATAAATGTCGGTGAGAAGATTCGCACTATAGATTTCCTCATGAATTGCCCTAGATTCCCTTCCCTACTGCAGTCATTTGTTTGATGGACAGAAAGACAATCAATCTGTGAAAACGAATTGTTGAAATCACTGACGCTTGTAGACACAATCTTTTGTGCCAGGTCAGCAGTATCATATGACCGTTGCTGTAATTCACCATCAGTCATTTGAGATTTGTCGTTTGAGAGTGAAACTGAAAAATGATGCCCCGAATATGTAAGATAAAGATCATTTTGAAAAAGAAAAAAAAAAAAAAAAACATACACCGAAGCAGTTAAATGTCAGGGGCTGCATATTAATTCAAGAATGTATTATCCTCATCAGAATCATCATCACAAAGCTGTTTTCTTGGCATTTTGGGACACATTTCTGTTGTAACTACTTACAACTCGACAGGGTAAGTCATGCAAGTCGACCAAAATTCACAATGGCTCCCAGTGTCATATTTAATTCATTACATTCGAATCCAACTCCACCCACCCACCCACCCCCAGGAATTAAGACTGTTTGAGTTGGGTGAGTTCAATTAAATATTTTTTAATTATTAATTTGAATATTATTTATTCCATTTTTTTTCTGAGACTAAAACAAAAAAATCATTCTTTGCATTTTTATGCATTCTGCCTTTTTAGTTAATCATTCAGATTATTATTATTATTAAGAGAAGATGATAATTAGTTACTTTATTAAAATAAAAGTTTGCACTTAGAGACTGTGATGATGATACCAAATTGTACATGTAAACGAAGATGAATGGATGGCAATCAAATTTTAAATGTGAGGTTTTTCCAGTAAATTCAGTGCGAGTGACAATGAACAGCGCTCATTCAAACAGAAGTGTGCCTGGGTTTAAGAAGAAGCATGTAGCTCCTTCTGGCTTGTGTTTTTTTTTTTTTTTTTGCATGAATAACAAGCTTCACCGCCACAAGGACCCCGTCTCCAGACACTGTGGAGGCTTTCAAAGAGCAACCATCTTCTTTTCCCCCCTGAGCCCAATCTAGCTTTAGTCGTCAAGTCATGTTTCAGCAACGTACCCTCCGGCATGTCCCCTGCTGCTTCAGCCCCCTGCTATGTTGATGGACCTGTAGCCATTATCTTGAATGTTTGAAAATACTGAGGAAAATGTAAAGGGGGATGACTGAATATGTGAGAAAGAAGGGGAAAGAAAGATCTGTGAAATGATCCACAGTCAGAGACAGTCGAAGTAAACAACATCATTATGTCTCCCTCGACTCTGCTCTTGTGAACTGGTCCAAAGTGTTTGTGCAGATGGCTGTTGTGGTTGCTGCCATAGCACTTACGCTAGGTAATTAAGCCAGACAGTTGCAAACTTAGGTGAAGAGTCTTCCACCTAATGCGTGGTTTTGATGACAGCGTCATCTTTTGTGGAGACTCACATTTAAAACCTGAGCAGCATGATTATACAATAGATTTGTTTGACTGTACAGCCATTATAAGTGACCCTTTTAATGGCTTTGTGACAATTTGTGTCTCTGCTCCGTTTTTTTTTTTTTTTAACAATATCTTTCTGTCATGTATCAACACAACTCTGGAGATAAACAATATGTTGCCTTATAAACAAATACCGAGAGGTGTCGACATAGCTTCCAGACTCAAAGAAATGCATATTTGTTAATTTTTCAGGCAGAAATGGGGCTAGAGAGAAAATGCTAACATAACACAAAAATGACAGCAGCCCTTGGAGAGGTTAGAGTGCAGAGACAGTGAGGAACAATGCCCTTGGAGCAAGAAGAGTTTTGGTGTCTTTGTCAGACCTTATTTCACAGTGGTGGATTCTTTTTAAACCACAAACCAGCTGTAACAAAATAACTATGCAAAATGTGTCTTTAAAACAAATCTGTGTTGTTTTTAAAGAATTGTATTTATAAAACACAATTTCTAGCTCTGTGTTGTTATCTATATATTCCCTTTTACAGTTGCTCAAGGCTCTGTAATATAGCTTATTGTTCCACCTAGGAAACATGAGGTAGATGCACCTGATCCCCACCATCTCATCTGGGGGCACACTAACATATTCTTCAGTCTATGGGTCACAATTACTATTCTAACGCTCCTCTAGCCCCTTGGCATGGGTGGGCCAGTTTAATGTGACTTTTTAATTAACACAGGCATTTCATGGCTCTGCTTAACATTTTGGGTGCACTGCTCAGGGTGCGTCTTGCTGCCTCTTCTTACCCCACGGCCACCAGGCAGATGGTCAGTTATTAGCAGTAATTAAAACTCCATCATTGATCATGGTTTGTAATTGTATTTAATTTGAAATGTATTAATGATTAAAAGCTGCAGCTGCATGGTGTGCATGTTAATGGGGATGGGGACCAACAGAGGGATACAAAGTGTCAGTGGAAACATCTCATAGGGCTCACCCTCTCTGTTAGTAGCAGACTATTCCAATTATATGTGCTGGTAGGTCTGCACATGGTATTGTTTCTGTTTCAGATGCAGCAAAACATGTTAACTGAAGCTCGTTTCATCACTTCTCATTTGTTTATTTGTGTAGCTGATTTGGAATTAAGGAGGTAAATACATTGTAAACAAAGCTAATACCATTTGGAGGCAAACTGCATGCAATGACATTTTCTGGATCTAATGAAGACAAAATAGTGTCTTTGTTGTGAAGGGGTTCTTGAGGGAGCTGCGAGACCTTACAGAGAATAAAGTAGGTCAGCCGGCTGACATAGGGTGCCTGTGGACATATTCTTTATGCTGCTACCGCTTTGCACACAGCAGCTTTACACAGAAAAGAAAGAACCATATTTAACATTGGTAACAGCTTGTCAGTATAGGAAAATAGCCTCAAGGTATTTTTTGATCATGTAACTTGTTGTCCATCACATTGTTCAGTAATACAGATATTAAGAGAGTTTCCTGAATCTGTGACAGTGCAATTTGTTGTTGTGTAATATTATGAACTCTGTGTATGTGCACTGACATGCCTCTGATACAATACTACACAAAGAAATGCATACTAATTGAAGAAAGAAAAGAAATGCTGATTTCATGTACAATAGTTTGACATGTGTAACACTGGAACATAAAGTGATAACTGTAGAACTGACTGAGATATTTAGTCCTAGATCTAATTATTCCCAAACTACAACAGTTTTAAGGTTATTTGTGTCTCAGAGGCTCTTTTTTTATTTCCATTGCAAATTTTACTCCTATCAATAATGGGGCAAGACATTCTCGCTGCACTGCCAAGAATTAGTCTGGAGGTCTTACTCTGTCTTCATGAAAAAAATACAACAACAACTAAACAAACAAAAGAGATGTAACCTTTTTAGCCTTGTGACAGTTATTTTAAACTAAGTCTGTTCAGCAGAATAAAAATATACATGATAGATTAAAATATGTGAGGAATGAAATAAACAAACTCATTTTTTACTGTCTTAAGGAGTCCTGGATGCCATGATTATTTATTGCATGTGGAGAAGTTTAAGCAGCAGGTTCAGTAATTCTACCACAAAATGTGTCTCATTGCCAGTGTCAGCGGGAAGAATCATGAACACGGCTTATTCTAAGAAAAGACAAGAGTGACAGCTACAGTTAATGACAGGAAATCTCTCCTACTGCTCAGACTCTTGTTTATTGATTTGTTGTCAAGAATATTATAAAGGAATCTGCAAAATCCTAGTGTTACTGTTGACTGCGGGCTATGAGTGACAGTCTATTAAAGTAGGAATGGGATCCTTGGAGCGACACTATCCAGATGAAGGCTCTGTGTGCCAAGAGCAGCAGAGTCTCCAGAGTCAACAACAAAACGAATACTTGGACTCTGTCTGAAACTGTTAAAAAGAAAAGAGCTTAATTCCTTAGCAACAGAAATATGGGGATTTTACTCATTATTGTTAACACCAATTAGTCTTAGTATTATATCATTGCACTTTGTGTCCAAGCTGCCCAAGTAAGTTCATTAGGAGGACACAGAAAAGACTTATTGATTGTGCTTTTATTATTATCTGTAGTGTAAAGTGTTTCAAGTGATCACAAGCAGACTAGAAAAGTGCTTTATAAATGCAACTCATTTGCCATTTATTATGGCACAAATCAAAATTGTGGGGAATAATTAGCTCGTGTCAAGGAGTACTTTTGCACATTCATCAACAAAGAGCTTTTCTGCAGCAGGTGGCTTATGTGCTAACACCAACTCACACACTTAAAGTGCTCAGCGGTGGAGTTCGGTGAAGGCAAAGTATCCCTTCACCCCTGTGGATTTCTGAGGAAAGTGAAGTCAAATGTAATGAAAGCCTTTTCTTCTTCTTCTGATATCTCTAACAGCCACATGTTTGTATTGAAAATTATTCGGATTTTTTTTTCTCAAAACACTTGCTTCTGAAAAGCAGCAATCCCCTTTACAGCCTAGTTCTCTACAGTGCTGCACTAGTGCTTTTGTGTGTCGATAAGAGTTTGTGAGTGCATGCGTCTTTGATCTGCCCTACCGGAGAAGGTGTTGACGGTTTAGTAGAGAGATGCTGGTGTTTACTGTTGAGCTTAGATATCGCCCCCCTGCGTACTCCACATGGAGCGGCTCTGTGTGCTGCTGTACTGTGGTTAGCCCTTTTTTTAAGCATTCAAATTCTTCAAATTCTGTGGACTAGCTTGTTCTCTTTTAGTCGGAAGCCTTTAAACACAGGCAGGCACACCATGAGAATAAAATGATTCAATGCAAAGTAATACCCCGTGGTAATTGAAAAGCGATGAGCCCTTACCAGCAGACTCTGCATGGATGCCGGTCAGTGAACTTTGAAAGCAGACACACACACACACACACAAGACCTGATTTCACACGAGGTTATTAATTAATATCTATATTGACACTTTCATCCGCAATCATCTAAAAAGAAATTCATTTATTATTTTATACAGCTTTGCATTCTTGACATGACTTAATTGACAAATTGTGAAACTAAAGCATAAAGTAATGGTTCTGAGTAAAAGTCATTTGATGTGCCTTCGAAAGCAGACGAATTCCTCTCAGCGGGGTTACAGAGACCAATTGACAAGAACAATAGGATCTCAGAAACCGTTGTGCAGGCGTCAGGAGTGAAACACCTGACGGTTTGATTTGATTGTTCTCTGCACCCGACTGCTATTTGAATATGACAGCCATTTCACACAGTTAGTCATGGGGTTTATACTCTATTGATCTCTATTGATGATTTCCTTGTGCTCCCTCTGCTTTGTATCATGTGACCTTTTGGACAATTCAGGCACACACAAAGACAAAGGGCACGTCACAGCAAATGAGATATAGATTCTTTTCAAATGTGTGCAGCCTAGGATGGATCATTGCTGTGATGTGGATCATGTAGTCATAGCTCTCATGTCCATTTTTTTGTGGAGAAGATTACTGGCCACCAGTGAATGTGACCTTCACAAGGATTACAGAATGAGGGGATCAATTCCAGCAGTTTGACAAGTCAGTTGGCTTATCATGATTAATATAGCCTTGTGCCGACAGCGAGATATGTGGGATCTACAAAGCTCTCATTACAGTCATGTCAAGGTCCCTTTAAACTTACCAACAGGTAAATAATGTCTGTTAAGTTGTGGCCACCATCTTTCACCTTGAACCTTTAACCACTGTCATCAATTAGTGGTGCTAGTCTGATGTTGGATACTCTATTTTCCTGCCTTTTGAGGTTTACAGATAACAAGAGGGAAGATGCAGCAAACCTCCTTTGCGCTTATTTTTTGCTGTGCCCATGATAATCATTGCAAAGAAGCCTCAGTAGTTAAAAAGTGTGCCCATCTGGTGAGGAAACTGGGACAAAGTGTACTTTAGAGGGAACAGAGGATAACTCTCCTGGCCTTTAGGGCTGGAGCTGGGGAGAGCCAAGTGTTCTGAAATAGTTAGGTAAAGATGCTTATTTTTTCATTCTTCTTTTATTTTTAGATATTCCTTGGGGAGGCTGCATTTGTGTGGTTGCAAAGGTCATCAATTTGAGTTTTACTTGTTAATGAATGCTTATACTGTGAAGAGAGCTGTACCTTCACTTCTTTGGAGAAAATGTGGAGACCCTTGATGAGTGGTTGTACTGGGTCTTGTTGTAAATTAACAGTGTTCAATACTAATGACATCTTGGCATCAAATGAGGAGTCTACAAATTGGCTTTTCAACTTCCAATCTACTCATGAACTCCCCCATTGCCATGCCCAATCACCCAGGATTTGGGGCCGTCCCAGCTGAAGGGTACAGAGCATCATTATTCTCGCATCTCTTATCTAGAGATGGGATCAATAAATCTATGGATCCTGCTCTGACTGGACTCTGGTGTCCACCAGCCTCCTATTTTTCCTCATGTCAATCTACAAGAACACTTATCTGCTGGAACATGCTGATGCATTGTGTGACGCCTTGGTGAATGTTCATTAAGTTGTTTTTCAATGAGAAGCAGGGATCAATAGCAGACTGTGGTGATTCATGCATACCTACCCCTATGCATCTGTGCCGATCTCTCCTAAGGATTAGCATGCCGGAAGACAGAGATAATATGCAGGAGTCAATTAGGAGCTCATGAAATATAAATGATTATGCAGGTAAAAGAATTAGAATTGCTTTTAGACTTCTAAGTTTCTTATCCAAAGGTGTGAATAGCACCACAGTAATAATCTTTCACTAGAAAATGTAAAAGTGTTTTTAATAGTGAATAAATAAATAAACAATGGTGAATGAATAAGTAAACAAGGTCATTAATATAGTCTTAGGGCTTTGAAAAAAAATCGTACATCCTGTATTTTTTGTTCAAACTTAGTTATCAAAAAGTTATCAAGGCAGATCAATCAATAGTTAGCCAAATCAATTTAACAAAATATAGTTCAGGTTCAATGGTTTGAGGATATCATTTTCTGAGAGTTCATGATTAACAAAAATGTGCAACCTTTTTCATCAAATCATAAAATGTAGATTTTTCAGTCTTTTCACTCTACACCAACACTATAAATGTACAAATAGACTCAGCGTCTCAGTTGTAGCTATGACCAGCATCTAGATTAGGCACACATATATAGACACAAATGTAGCATTTCAAATTTAGTGTATCTTATGAAGACCAAGTTTGCAACACCAGTTTTTATTTTAAACCTAAATGTACTAAACTACAAGCAATTTGGTTACAGACTTCCATATTTATGTGCTTAATTATGAGTAACTAAAAATTTGCATTATGTAGAAAACATTGTGAATCTCCTCAGTTGTGGTATTTGCGACAAATTACTATACTTCATTACAGTAAACGGTATATCTGAGTTGCGTTGATACTGTATGTTATCTTGTCATTGAGTTAAACAGCATTTCTCATACTGCAAATTGATAGGTGGTTTATTAGAGAAAGAACACTTATATTGAGCTGTTTTCCACTGTGATTTGACTGTGGCAGATATATGCACATGGTGTACATGGTTGGAAATACCCTCATTATGGAGCAATGCCAGATGCAATATGTGTGCTTTTCAGAGAGGGTGGTTTACTCCATCTGTCATGAATCTGGGACATTCTGCTTGCCTCATGGTCCATGGTGCATACCATGGAACTGTGAGGTGGAGAGTTTGGATCAGGCCACGAACCATTGGCATATGTCATCCCGGTCTCTCCTTGTATTCCCCCCACATTTCCTGTATCTAGCTTTTGTTTGCCAGCCAAGCCAGAGCACCATAAAAATAATTTTCAAAATGTGATGAGCCTTAATGAATGTTGTTGGTCTGTGTGCACTGTAGAAGACTTGAAATATGGAATATTCTTAGAAAACATTTAGATTACTTTCCCCCACAACTGGTAATTATATATGTAAATCACTGGCTGTAAATAATTTTACAGCCAAATTTATGCCCTATTCATTACATAATTATTTTGTTATATACAATATAATGTATATGTACACACACACATACACACTAGAGTCAACATTCAATCCATTATGTTACATTATATTACATGTTGTTTACACATTCTTTGGAAATTGTTGTAGCTGAAGTATTGTATAGTATTCTTTATTATACCCTTAGATGTTGGTTCAGTGACTAAAGTGATAAATTTGTGATGTAAAATTTCATACTTTGTGTTTTATTCAGTGAATTTTCAGTTATTTTTCATTTGCTGACCAGTAACATTATTTTCCTGCTCCTCATTTAACCCTGATGCTGGGCCCTGGAGTGATGGGCCTGGAAGGTGGTGATGTATGGCACTAGTGAGGCTGCTGGAACAGATGGGCCTTCTGTATAGTATAGTGGACCAGTGGGGTAGAGATTCGTAGATTGCTCTTTGTTGCTCCATGGGTGTGGAACTTCCTAATCTAGTGTAACTGATGACAGAGGACGTCTTCCTCAGCTGCTCTCTCACAGGGGCTTATCATTTGCTCCTTCCCTGTATCAATCACCTGTGAGTCAGGCCGTTTGGTCATGCCTACATACCTCCTGTGGTGTCTCCAACTGTACTTTATTATACTGTATGTGGTCTTCCACATAAATCCTGTGTCCCTTCTCCATGTGGTGACTTTAAATCTATGTGGTTTCATGCTGAACTGGACAAAATGGGAAGAAAGAGAGCAGCAGGTGGAAGTTAAAGAGTTCGCAGTTAACATTAGTTTCACTTGTATCCTGCTAAACAATGGCAATGAAGGATAAGCCTTTGTCTGATCAGCTCTGCTGTGGTCGTGTTTCCTATTCATGCGCTAATTTGTACATCCCATTTACCTCTGGCTCAGTTTATCAGGAACAGGAAATGATCAACCTCCCATTGCCAACCCTGTGGGACACTGCTGACCACAGCACTCAGTACTAAGCCGCATTACAAAGACATCATTACAAACAGCATATGTGTGACTGATGGAAACCAACTGCCTTTGCTTAAAAGAGACATCAGACAACAGACAACAGAGAGCATCTTTGAAGCAACATTGTAGCCATGTGACAGATGCAGAGGCCTTTTGGGGAAACTCGGAAATGCTCTTAAGTGAAAGGGATGAATGGAAAGGAACGGGGGAGAAAACAGGATAGACTGACAGTATGATCTAATGCCCTGTCAATTTATGGATCTGGATTTAATAGAAATGCTTCCCTTTTTTAATCTGAGAGGGTAACCATACCAGCAGCTGTTTTTAACTGTGATTACATTTATGTACCAGTGGCATTTTTATGTGTTGCAGAGCAAAGGGAGGGGTTCTGAGTACTATGAAGTCTTAACCTTTGAATGAGAAGCCTCTTACTTTCTTCCAGGTGGCTGTTTAAGATTTATGAACTCTCTCGCGAATCTTGTTCATCATGAGTAGTTATTGACTCTCAGAGTGGCAGCACAGCGAGTGCAACTTGAGAGGGCTGTCATTTTGTAAATAATTTGTAGTAGCTGACATCTGATGAAATGTATTATTAGACCTGTCGCCTGTGACAGAAAATGAGGTGTTCATTTTCACAGTTTTCCTATATCAGCTATATCATGTTTAAACGATAAAATGAAAATAATGCTTACAGAACTACACATCCATAAATTAGAATACAAATGTTTATTTTCTTCGTGTATTTGGGCTTTTTTTTAACCTGCTTGCTTCTGCTCATGAAAAACACAAAGCTATTAGAAAAATTAATATTTGTCTCACTTTGGTTCCTCGGTTTCTGCCCTCAATCAATGAGGTCTTTTTCTGGAATCACTCAGCATATTGAAAATGTCAAATCCATCTTGGTGGCTCCTGTAATGAGTAGAGGGGTGCTGGCTTAAAGTCATTCATTTTGTTTTATTGACCATTGAATTCCATAAGGAAGATCACACTCTGAGGCCTCAGTCACCTGTTAATGAAAACACAGTGGACCTTGAATATATTGCTGGAGGTCCTTCCAGATTTGCAGCCATGGAGCATATTTGGACATGGCTGAGCTAAATCAAATCAACAGCAATGTCATGCCGTATAGTTGGTTTTGCACAGAAATAATTTGAATGGGTCCCCCAGTGATTTTACTCTTGGATTCCTGTTCTGGTGTAACCGTTTCACTGTGGTTGAATGTCTGCTGGGACCTGAATCCTAACTCCATGAAGTTACATATGAATCAAAGCGCCTGAATGTTATATATGACGAGAGGAAGGGTTCCTGTAAGAAATATAGTTGAGCTGTGAAAGAACTAGTTATTACCTGGTAAAACAGATCACAGTAATTTCACTGTTTGAACTGTAGTTATCAATAAACCTAAACCAGTTTCTTTGATGTCCCTCTATATACTTATGAAGGCTACTATTTACTCAATAGAGGATCTTGATTATCAGCAATTCATATGTGGTCCTTCTCTGCAGAGACATGATTAAAGGTAAATATACTTATGTGCCCCTTGGGCCAAGAACTTCATTGGACTAAAGGGTGCACTTTTGTAAAGCTCACTATTAGACCAGCATATGGTTTAGACATGTAGAGAAAAGAAAGGATGTGCACACAATGAAGGATCTGGGTAATTCCATTTGCAATTGGACGTAACACTTTGCAACAAGATACATGGGCAGAGAGGGGATTGAGTGTGTATTCAGCAATAATCGTGGAGAGGGGGAGGGCAAGAGGATTCAAGCTGTGCAATTACCAGAAGAAAGAAACAACACAGGACTCTTCACATCTGCACAGAACAGCACAGTTATTACTTAATTTCCTAATTCAGCACAACAAGCAGGCTCAATGTGCCCTGAAAGAAGACTTTACTTCTGGCTGAATCGTTGCCTTATGTGCTCGTTGCTCTGTGATGCTTCCAGCTGTATGCTAGATAGGTGATTTAAGATGCTGCATTTACAGCATGTTGACTGATTTCTGCTTCATTTAGCATAAACACACTATTATCTAAGGAAAGTTTGTGTAGCTATTGGTGCTCAGCCAGCTGTGTGGCAGGTATACAACTGTGTTGTCATGCGCCTTTTCCAGTGTCCCTGTTTTCTATAGCCTGAAGCTATATCCTGGCTGTCCCATAGATTTGATTTTGCCACAAAGGAGTCCAGTCAGGAACCTGGGGCCCGAAGGGGAAGCAGGCAGCAAGGCCTAATGATGAGAGGAGGGGATTTGTGGCCAGCAGTATCAACCCTACCTCCCTACAACACACACATGCACAAATCTTGGTGGAGCAGCACAGTGGCAGTAGGAAGGCCCTGGAGTGTCAACCCAGTTGTCTCTGAAGTCTGTCTACAGAGCCATGGATACTGTATACAGGTCAACATGGCGGCTGCAGTCACATTCATGACGCATGCACTTCATCAAGCAAATCTGAATGTGTGTACAAGACAGTGATTAGAATAAAAGACAGGAACTATATCCAAGAGCATTTTAATATTATTTGTATCACAAAATAGATTTAAATTTCTCTTCCATTGAAGCACCTAATAGATCTCATCACCAGAATTTCTGTTATACTGTATATACTGTATATATTTTAGGACACGGTAATACAAAATGAGGTTATTCATAAGATAAAAATCAGAAATGTATATATATATTTTTATTTTATGCAAGACATGCAGCATTTATTCCTGCTTTGTGTCTTAACTAAATACTTAAATAAATACAAAATATAATATTTTGTGTAGCTTAAAGATAGAGTTGTGTAGCATAGCGATAAAAAGAAAAAATTTATTCATGCCTATAAAATGATAATTTATTTGGTCAGGCGATGGAGAAGCGCAGGCTGGAGATGGTTTCATATACAATACTGTAGCAATAAAATGAACGTAGTAACATGAGTAATTTCAATGTTAATCTTATGTTACCAAGAGGAAGAGTCTGTTCATACTGTATATTTTATGAAGCATTTCACCCTCTCAGCATCTACATTTTACCTATGTGACATGTGGGCTGGATATGCAGCGTATTTCTATATTTTTATGACTAAGCCCTTGTAATCAGCAATTAAATTAGTATTATCTATGTTCCGGAAAATCCCAAATGAATATATGTGCTGTGATTGGCAATTATATTAATATTTCCATCATTAAATCGAGCATTACTTTCCCCTGCATTTGGATTATACTAGTTAACAGAGAATAACAGGTGAGAGTTCTTTGTTTCACATCACTGTCACTCTTATTACTCTAGGCAGTTTGACAGCATCTTAGTGTCAGGATTTGGAGAGTCCAAAGCTTTTAACCATCTTAGCTGACAATGCCTCCATTTCTTGACAGCTTAAATCCATCCATCCTGTTGCTGTGTGACAACAGGAATTTTCTGCTGCCTTTGCTTTTGCTCTCATTTCCTTTTCCTCCTTTACCTGATAATGTCTTTTTGTATTCTACAATCAATTTTCTTTCATGTGGGCAAAATGATTCATGTTAGAAAACACTGAGTCACTTCCAATTTTTAGTGTCATTCAATCTAATACCAAACTGTAAAGTGTTTGATTTTATACTGTCACCCAAAGAGGAGCAATGTTAGATTTGGAGGATGGCAAGCATAGAAGAATTATTATGATTAAACTCCTTATAGAAGCTGCTCTGCCTATTTGTGAACCACAGGCTGAATATAGGCTCTGGCTGTTTGTACAAAATGACTTGCTGGGCACCAGAAACAAATGGGCCCTGCTGATAATGTGTAATGGTGAGAAAATATTTCTTTGCTCCCTCTTCTCACCCCAGCTTGGTTCAGCTGCTAACACTTTTCTGTCCATCATTAAGAGCTCAGAGTCTCACTTTCCTTCCCTGGCTCTGTGGGTCTATTGTATTCATTGATGGCACAGGAATAGTATTTTGAATATTGCCTACAAAATTGAATGCCATGTGGTGTCAATATTGCTTTTTTGGTGTATAGGAGAGTGTAAGAGCTTCCCTGCAGATCCACGTCTAATTGGCTCACTCCATAGTTTGTCAAGTCCTGTCCTGTGGCTGTTCTTCAGTGCCCATTCACACCTTTCCCCAGAATCCCCGCAGGTGGAGTGTGAAATCCATTTGTTTCAAGGCAGGAACCAAAGTGCTCTCTGCTCCATGACAGACCATTTTGTCTGCAGCTCCAGACAGTTCCTATTGAGCTAAACAGGTATAATTCAACGGTATAAGTCAGGCAGCTAATAGCAAGTCATTACAGAAACTTCAGCCTGAACCCAAAGCGAGTGTCTCTGCCTTGGTGCAATAGCCACCCATTGTTCCCATGTTGTTCTGGTGATAAGCAGACAATTAGAGGTTCGACTAAGCTTCAGCAGGGGTCATGAATCATGAAGTTGCATCATGTCAAACTGGTTCAACCTGGGCAGCACAGAATTAACCCCTTAAGAATCTAGTGTAATAGCAGTGCTACTGTCATGTACCTTGGCTTTTTAGGAGCTTCAACAACTGACATAAATAGGTCTTCACCCAACAGTGAAGAAGGGGCACTTTAGCAGTGTTCTGTTCTTATGGCATGGTTAATGACTGACCTTTTGAAACTGTGTACAGGGATAGCCCTGAGAAATGAGTCTGCCATCCAGAACCACTGATAACCTGCAAGCTGACCTTGACTGCAGGTAAACACCAGGTTTGTTTGCGGGTTTGTTTGTGACTTTTGTAATAGCCACAATCATTAACATGTTCTGAAGGCATTCGGGATCTGCCATTCCTCAGAGGCTCTATGAGAAGATTTAGTGCTTTGTGCCATGAAGTTTACTTCCTGATGGAGGAATAGCACAGACCTAATGAGAATGAGGAATTCAAAATGCTAAATCACCACAGTTAGGGCACCACCTGTCTCTGGTGTGCCCTGGTAATTATCTTGCATCACTACTTTCTCATTTCTGCCCACTGAGATGACATTAGCATAGAACAGCAATGGCTCTGCATATGCTAGATGAGGCACTTGGCTGATTGCATGCCTGTCCTGACCCCCATGTCCAACACACAACAAGCAGAGGCTCTCTAGATCATAATGAACCCATAGGATGTTTTCTGGCTTCTCACAAATAAACAAAGGGCTCAAATGTTAGACTTTGTATAAATTAGCATTAATGACTTCATTATGTTTCTGGACACTGCTCTGTTCTCACAATCAGCACTTCATTAAGTGGTGTTGGACACTTAATTGAAGTTCCTGTTCTGTTTAAAAGGTAGTTTGACAAGTTGCACAAGTGAACACCTGGCCCTATTTAGAATAGCCATAACAGTTAAATGTTTATGAGCACCATGTGTCAACTTAGTTTGCTTCAACCAACACAAAGTCTTTAAACTGAAATAAAAATGTGTTTTGTCATCTTCTAGTATACTTTTTTGATGTTCACTCCTCTGTGTGTGTGTGTGTGTGTGTGTGTGTGTGTGTGTGTGTGTGTGTGTGTGTGTGTGTGTGTGTGTGTGTGTGTGCGTGCGTGTGAGCGTGCGTGCGTGCGCGTGCGTGCGTGTGTGCATGCGTACTCCATCCAAAATATCCTTTAAAGTTGTCGAAAGCACAATGAGTTGGCTGAGGACTGTCTGGCATTTAAGATTAAATTTTGATACATCTTTTAAATAATATAATTACATCATGTGTGAGCTGATGTATTGTTTTTCTTCACTGTTTTTTTAGGATAGAGAGCAACCATAAAGTATTTAGGCTTAGGCATTGTCACTGAAGATAATTCTGTGCGGACTGTCTTGTTTCACAGCCTGCCAATGCTGCTGGCATTAGCTGTCAACATTAGGAAGATGTTGATCTCTAACCACTGCGAAACAAATCACCTTGTGATGGTGAGACAACACAGGGGTGAGGTGCCGATGAGACAGCTGATTATAAGAACACCTGTGATAAGAATACATTAGTTGACAGGATTTATAAAGTGTTGTAGTAGTGTAGAGGTACAACAAATCACAACATTGTGTGTCTACAATAAAATTATGGAAACAAATGTGTTATGCTTGTCCTCATGATTATTGTTTACATTACTATTGTATATAGTTCACTTATATGTTTGGCTGCTGTCAGCAGATAATTCTGTAACAACAAAGAATGAAGAGAAACAGATACTGTTGCTGTGGAATATGTAGCTCTATGGTAGCACCATAGCAATTAATATTTGTCTATTATTTAGCCAGTGTTGACTCTGAATGCATTACCTGGACAATTTTTCGACCTCTTTAGTCTTTCCCGGGCTTGAGTTCTGTCAGATGTGCCTGAGGGACTTGGACCTAATAGCCTTTATCGATTTAGGCTATAGCTGTATGAAAACCTGCTTCTCCCAGGTCTCATTTTAATGTGGCTTTTGCACCTCTTCCCACCAAATTGTCAATTGGTTTCTGCCTCTTTATGGAGCTGTAGGGGTGAGTTAGTTAATGATATCACCACAGTGTGAAGATTAGAACTTAATTATCTGCCTGTGCCACGGACCTGGGTTCTAGCCCAACATATTAATCATATTTCTTGATAGAGTTGAAGTAATGTGGTAAAGCTCACATCCACAAAACTGCAATGCAAGGAAGAATGTATGGTTGAGAGAAACGCTGGCTTTCCTTTCCAAGAGTAATATATTTTGGATATTTTTCTTAATGCAAAAAATACAATTCACATTGTTGCATACTTGCTGTCAGTCATTAATTCTTTACTTCTGTCCTTTGCAGTTTTAAGGCTCTAGGATCAAAAGCTTTCAATTACTGTAAATCTTCTCAAGAACCTGTGTGAACTAATTGAACCCTGTAGTCCCGATATAAAGTTTCATTTTAATATTCAAATCACTAAACTGTCCTGAGGCTTCTCGTATGGTTCATTCACATCAAGAATAGAAATGTGCTACTTTTCAAAGCAAGCTTAAAAAGCATTTGCTCTGTTGAACTAAATGGAAACATCTGAGCTGTGCTGAAAACCAGGGGATGCAGTCATTGTGCATGTGGAACCCTTCCTGCAGGCTTTAATAATCCAGCCATCCATCAATTTTTTGTTAAGGGTTTCAGAATGTGCTGGAGCCAATCCCTGCTGACTGGGGCCAGGGCGTGGTACACCCTGGACAGATTGCTAGCCTATCACAGGCCCTTAAAAATCTCTGTTTTACCCGCCATTTACAAATGTTTTGACTTCTAAATGGGGTGTAATAATGCTTTTGTAACAACAAAACAAAGGTGAGCAATGTTCAGAATTTAATGTTGTTTTTGTTTTGTTTTCCTTCTTCAAGCATTGTCCTGCAAAGGCTTTGGATCTCATTTCATCTCAAAAAAAAAAAAAAAAACACTGAATTCTAAATTCTGCAAACCCAGAAACTGATTAGAGGAAAATCAGAACCAGAACAAGAAATTAATTCATCCTAGTGGCAAAATTGTCTAAATATTTGCAATGACAGTATATTGCATTATACTGGTTGCTAAGGTGTGTTTTTGCATGCAGTATTGCTAACTAATGTGATAAAAACAAGGTTACACCTGAAAATGTAGCTAGAACTGTGTAGCTAGAGCTCTTGAACAATGTTCAAGAGACAGCACGGGAGCCTGTTACTGGGTAAATATAGTATTTTATAAAATGATTTTATTTCTGCAGTTCTTTGAAAAATAACACACTTCTTTTTTCTGATGGAGTAAAGATGGGGAACAGAAGCAGAAAAGCACAAAACACATTTTAATGTAAATTTGGGTTTACTATCTAACTCTTGTTATATTTTTTAGACCAACTGATGCCTTTGATTAGTATTCACTTTGTTTTTTTCTTTAATTATTAAGGATCATGTAGCAAACCTTTATTTTCTGAAGGTCAGCATCTGCAGCCAGTCTGCCTAATAGAGATATGTTTCATCAGAGGACTCCTGTATTTCCTGCAAGGCACAGACAAGATGCACGTTTGATGAGGTTTTCTTTTGAGAAAAATACAAGCCTGGTGATAGTAATGACATCGCCTGCAGTCTGCTGGAGACACTGATTGAAGAGTCTATTTTGGCTTCAGGAGCTCTGTCAGTGGGACACACGCTCCTGGAGCAGGTCACTGTGATCTTTCTGGCACCCGCTAGAGCTCACAAATAGGCCCCCCTCCCAGTACAGCACCACATGTTCTAGTAGAGGGATATGAGTCCCCAAGGGAGGCTGCTTCCCAGCCAGATGCCAGCCGGTGCTGCCTCCTACTGCTGTATCACCTTCATTAGCATACTCACAGGACTGGCAAGAATAAGAGATCTTTATAAACCAATCATCCTACTCTACTCATCAACACAATTGCATATGTTAAGCTGCAACGCTTCCAGTACTACATTAGTTTTTCTGACATTTTTTTTCCTAATGTTTCTTTCTAATGTGCCCGCCCTGCCTCCCCTCCTCTGTGGCAGTGATGAGCTCAGACAGAAAAATCAATAAAGAAAACACTGTGGTTTGACAGTGACATGGAACATCCAAACTCATGCACGTCTGTAAAACTGTCAGTTGCAAGAAGAGCTCTGGTTGATAAAGTAACACTTTTTATTGTGATATTTGAAGGAGCAAGTCACAGGAACAAGTCATTTGAAGGAACAAGTTTAGTCAATCACAGTGGGCGTTTTAGTCACATTATCAGCGACATTCAAGCCAAAGTGATTGATTTATCATATTTCAATCATAACAAAAAGAAATGCATTTCCAAAAGCATTACATGTATGATGCATGACCAGAGTAGTGACTAGCTGACAATTACATTATGCTTCACATGCATGTTGCTGTCAACATCCAAAGCATGTGTTATGCATCCATATCATTCATGTTAACAGTGTTTATCTGCATTTACAGATGTCTGTGCCCTTTCCTGTTTGCTGAATTACATAGAAAGAAGCTAAATGTTCTGACTGATTAGCATTATTGTCTTGTTCTAACAGGTGTGCAGTGTGCTGCAGCGTTACCAACAAAGAAAGTAAATGCTTCCCACCCACACAACAGGGTGACTTTCAGCCCCACATTGCTTTGAAGTTGAATTCAAAGCTTAAAACACAGAGGTTGGGAAAAGATAAGGCAGTGATTTTCCCCTATTTTCCCAACCATCATTTCTCTTTGAGAGAGAGTGCAAGTTCACTCTCTTTGTGGTCACAGCAAGTTCATTTTTCATGACAAAGCCACTGTTGTCTCTCATGTGCTAGTGTGGAAAAAATATGGATAATATTGAAAATAAATTATGAAGCCGGGGGCATGGTTTGGATTTTGACATTGGATCTTCCAGCTGTTAATTACTCTGTGCTTATTGTTCTTATCTGATGAGAACTCCACAGATAAAGTAAATTTACTTTCAATCATGTGATAAAAAATGTGAGGGCTATCCACTTGCTTCACATTATCCAGGATGAGGTTTGTCTGGCCAAAACTCTCACAGTGGTGGTTTGTATTCAGAGGAGTGGCTGAGTGCCTGTGTCAGGAAGTGAGGACAGTAAGAGGTTTGTCAGGTAGAGAGCACCTGTAAATAATTTAACCAGTCAGGGAGGAAAGGGTCACGGCTCCTGCATAAATTGGAAGATTTTGAAGATGCTGTTGGAGGTTGCCGTCAGACTTCACACTTCTGTAGCTTCTTGCAAATTGACCTGAGTTGGAATTATTTCTCACACAGACAGAAAACTCACATGCAGATTTTTGTTTTCAACAGAATCTGCAGATTCTGGAATTGATCCATTTTGTTGGCGTGTTTGTCAGGGAAATTTCACATATTCACCTTTTAGGATTGTATCTTGAAGCACACAGATGTGTCACACGAATGTGTGATGAGAGAAAAGCTCCTGCAAACTACAGTAATGATGTTGAGTATTCCGCATGCCATTCTCAGTTTCCTAATGATGGAAAAGTACTGTCCCTGTTTTCGGGCAAAAATTGCTTTAGATGTAAAGATTTAATAAACACATTTTTGGTGTTGCAGAAAGCCTTTTGAAGACTATTATTAGACAGCTATAGTCTACATTAGTGGCATCTGTTATTCCCATGCTCTCTTGCCACTATCTGTGCAGAGTAATAAATCACATGGCAGTCTACAGCATCGTGCCACAGGCAGGAATATAACAACACCAGTGTTGATACAGACACACCTATGTAGCAAGCACCAGCTCCCTATGATCTCTTTCATTTCACTGTGAACCTCTACCCCGCAGCACTCAGGCTTACACAGAGGACACTATCAAAGCATCAGCCACAAAAAAAGGAGACGGCACACGCACATATATTTAGGAAATGCTGCAGTGTTCAGAGCTGTAGTAAATTGGTATTGTTACAGTTGCTCATTTTAGTCTGCTCTGCTTCACTGTGCCATTGCCCTAGTGGACTTTGATGGTGCAAAAGAAAGGATGAGGCCTGGATTAGTTTAATGCTACTAATTAACAAAAGACAGAAGAGAGGAACACACTATCTGGGTGCTGGATGTCATGCAGCCCTTCAGCACCTCCGTTGCTGTTAATTACCTCTGGCATTTCACTGTCTCTCCCAGGACTGGACAGAGCTTGCAACTCCTGAGCTGCTGCCTGCATGGTCATTAGAAAGAATAGATTTATCCCAACTAACGTGTACCACATGTGCTGTTTTTCCCTTTGGCTCAAAGGATTAAGGCAAGTGTCATTTCAATGTTGACCTGTTTGAAAGTGAGAAAAAGACATATTATTTTTGTTATTTCTTCTGGTAATGTGATTGTTCTTTGACATTCTGGAAAAAAAATAGTAAATGGTAATATGAGTGATGTCTAACTGTACATGTCCATTATTTTCAGCTTTTTTAGTGCCAGGCATGACAGTCACTCATTTCTTATCAACATCCCTCACATTTATTAAATGGATCATTTATCAGGTGCTTGATATCCAATTAAGATAGCATTTGTATTGTGCCAGATGAATAATGTTAAGCAGCCAGCTTTTCCACTGTACAATAATTGGAGCCACCAGCAGCAGACTTTTGTATTGTCCAGCAGGACTAAATTAAGTACTGCAATTAAGATTTTCTGGCATGTTGGAGGCTCTAATGCAACCAAATGGGACTATTCACAGATAAGCATTTTCTCTAAGTATCCTAAACAACAATGCTACTATTCTACTAACACTGCTAATACTACAACTACTCAAAAGGCAACACATGACTTCTGATTAGATGATACAGCAAAGAACACATTCCTGGAGTAAATTTGTAACTATGACAGCAATTTGGTACCATTGTGCTTCAGATTGTATCTGTGTAACCATATGTTGCCATAAACCAGCTGGAAATTATCAGTAGCTGTTAATAGCTACCATATTGTTTGACAGTGTCAAGACTTTAAAATAGAGTGCCTGTGTTAATTGGTGGTTGAGGTATTTGCATCTGTTTGTAAGCCTCATCTGTTGTGCCAAGAACATCTGACTTTAAATAATTAGTGCAAAACTTTCTAATCGCCACCTTCAGAAGTTTTCTTTGAAGGTGTAAAACATCCATGGCAATATGATGCCAGTGTTTCAAAGCTTTGGCTTCCATTTTTGCAACAATGAATTGTCTGCATGCTGACCTCCAGAGATTACAGTGTGGCCAGGGGGCCTAATCCAGTTACAATGTGTACATCAGCCGTACTTTATCACAGGCAACAGTATCTACCTTTCCTCAGGCTGTGAGACCACACTCTTGAGAAAAGATGCCTCTGAGCTGTACTGTAGTCTTGGATCACATTGTCCTAATCCATTCCAAAGCGTAACCACTACATCCTAGGAAAACAAAACTTGCCCTTGGCCAGAGCTGAGGGGTAGCTCACACCTGTCTTCTTGGTATAGTCTCTGTTCGTGTATGTTTGTTGAAGAGAGAACTGAATAAACAAAAGATACACCATTTCTCCTTGAGTCTCCCCAGTCTGCCTGCAGTATACATTCACTAGATCATCTTTCTTGGCCCTTTTTTGATTATTTTCAGAAAGCTCTTATAAATGAAACACTGGTGTCTGCTGTTGATCGCTAGTTGATTTTTTTTCTAATCAATTATAGGGAAGGCAATTTCTTTGTTAATATATACAGTACGTATAATAGAAAAATATATCTTCATAATAAAAGCAGATATTAGTACCATCAGTTTATAGGAGTTTATGTAAACTTAGATCGTACTTTATTTATATTAATATACATGAATATTATATTAGTTACAGTTGGTTTGGTTAGTGCTGGAGACTGTTATTTTTAAACAAGAAAGGTTTTGTACTGACTAAGCCTGTTAGATATTCCTCAATTACACAGTTTCAAATCTGTTTTTTGTACAGATTTCCATGCTTACGTCTGTCTTCTTGGTATGGTCTCACAGAGGAAGGATTAAAGTCTAAAAAGGAAAGCAATTGACAGCAAAGACAAACTCAGATTACAGATTTTCATTGATCGTACTTCAACTCATTGATTTTGTTCACTGAATGTTTCTACTGATTTACCACTGAAATCACTGTGTATGGTCTCTATTTAAAACCTGCACTGGTTTCAGGTAACAGGAAGCTATTGGAAATTAAAGGGCAAAAAGTCTGATTATTCGTCCATCTGTGTTGAATTTAATGCTTATCGGAGTGGATGTTGATCTCGGTGTCTGTGAAGGCCAGAAACTGTGGGGTAGATGGTCCTCAATCAGATAGGCTCATTTGGGGATTTGTTTTTCCTCCCTCGGGCATCTGGTGCCAATTTTCCAAAGGGCTTGGACCAAATTGTGGCTGGAATGTGCATTATCATTCAGGGCAATTATCTGGCCATTCGTGTTCTAAAGAAACTGCAAAAACCTGTACAGTAAAAGCTAAAATATTTTCTTCTGAAGCTTGTTGAAAACATTGGTCTTATGTTTTGTGTGGTAAACGCATTCCCCTAATAATCACCCACCAGTCCACCTTTTCCTGCTTTATAGAGAAACAAAGAACTGTATGAGAAAAACACTATATTTTTCCTCAGTGTCACTAATGTCTGTCTTTTTTTTCATGCTGTCATCTGTTTGGCCTAATCAACTCCTTCCTGGTGTAACATCTTTCAGGTAAGTCATTCACTCACTGTGTTTCTATTTGTCACTGTGTCACTGTCACTTTGATTTTATATGAAAATTATCCCGAGGAACACCTCATATCCTCTTGCCGTCTTTAGTAGGTTGAAGCAATCACTTCTGTTGTCTCCTTGTGGCTCCTTTTTATCGATCGAGTGTCTGTATAATTCCCTGTTCTGCACTCAAAAATTACCTGTGCTAGAAGACAGATAAATTTAAAGGCCTGGCATTTTAAAGTAATGTGATTGCAGAAGGAAAAACTGAAAGATTTTTTTTCCACTGCTTGCCTCCACCCTCCTCTCTTCTTCCCTGCTCCAGTGAAGTTTTGTAATTAGAATGTCACAGCACTGACTGCTCTTGGGCTCATTTCTGTTTTAAATGCAGATGACTCAAATGATTTGTCTCATGATTCTATTGTCACCATTTACTTGACTGACTATGGTGAGGTGACATGTTGTGGCCCAGGAGGTAAGAAAGGCTTAGGGAAAGTGAAAATCTGATAAACATAAACAGTGTTTTCACAAGAGTGCTCTTGATGAATAATTGGTCCTTTTTATGTTCTTGGAAAATAATCTAAATAAAGTATCCATTAATGATTATTGCTAGATATAAACCAGTTGCTGACACAATGGCACTGCTATTCAGAACTACAGACAACTAAAGAAAAATTTTAGTCAACAGAAATCCCATCTACTCTTTAACTAATAAAACATTTTGCATTCTGATCTAAATGTCCTTATTTGGACATCCATGTTCATGTCACATTATTACAGAGAAGTATCAGATGCAAAATACTAAAATAGAGTTTATGAGTAAATATCGTGGGAATGACCTTTTCTCAATGTTTTAACCATCCCACTGTCCAAAGCCCAGAAGTCCGGCCCATTCCCACATTTAATTGCTGCCGACAGTACTTACAGAAAAGTCCTGTGTAAAGTGTTCTGGCTGCTGTACAAGTGTGTTTGCTAAAGCCTGGCCAGATCTGTGCTGTGGTCTAGAGGATCGGGCCAAAACCAACAGATGGGTAGAGCAGAGGAAACGCTGCTGCAGTGTTTGTCCTAAACACCATGCCGAGCGGGTGTCCCTCCTCAGAGACTGACCACTTGGCCCTACATCGACTGGGCTGATGCCAAGAGAGCGAGAGAGAGAGAGAGCAAGGGGCAAACAATGGGGCAGTAAGATGAGAGCACTCCAGGACCTCATCTAACTTGGATAACCTTGTGGGTAACCTCTCAACCACCCATATCTGCAAAATATGCAGACATATGCACACACACAAGCAGATACATTTTTAGCCAAACAAACTACAGATTTTTCCCAGCAGCATTTGCTCACTGACGTCATGATACAGCCTTTGAGGTATAATGTTCTTCATATGTGTCATTCTTGTTCCATCCACTGCAACTTACTGTTTGCCAAAGCCTATGGGTCACTGCTGAGCCAGGGGCATGCTGCCCTAGGTGGAAGCTGTGCAAGGGGAGTGCTAATGCTTAATATGAGCTGCTTCCTTTCTTCCTGTAAACAGGGTATAATATCTGCTCTTCATTAATGATGCAGGGCCCAGCCCTGTGCAGCAGAATGCGTTAGAGCTTTAATCAGCAGATATGATTGCTTTGTACTCTGTCTGACTGCACTAGGGGGCCTCGTGGGGGTTTGTTGGTGGTTTATGACAACTAGCTGTCAACAGAAGAAAAGAGAAATGAAAAGAAATAAAAGGTTTAATGATATTCAATCCGACAGCGCCTTAGAATAGTTTTAAAGAGATGCTGAGAGTATAATCTTGTTTTGTTTTTTTTCGTCTTCCTCTTCCTATAACTTTTGGATTCAAATGCAAGGGAGTATAGAAATGCTTAGTCAGGACCAGCATCTGTTTATTTCCTTCACGGGTAGGTGTTGTACAAGTTTGGCCTGAGAAAGCAAAATTCATTCCAAAAGCAATAAAAAGATGACAGAAAGAGTGAAAGGGACTCTTAGTAGTGTCTTCAAAAACTCTTCTCAATTTTAAAACCATTTAATCCTTTTCCCTTTTTCTCTTTCCTATTATTAATTTTTCTGCCAAAATAATCAAACACAAATATTTCTCATCAGCTCCCTGGGAGCAGCCTTGGCACTAATTAGAGATAGTTTCCGGGATGTTTAGAGTCCAACAGGGGAAAGGATTCTTTGGATTTTTTTCTCTTTAGGGAGTCATCTGGTTCCCACTGTTATTCTTTTACAGCATGCACAGCATTACAGCATGAAGAAAGACTTTGATGTGTTTTTCTTTTCTGGTCAAAATGTGCTCCAGCTGTTTTTGCTGCACATATAGGACAGTATCTATATCATATGTTCTCTCCTACATTTCAAGCGTTGCTATACCTTGTTATAGGATTTGACATCATTTTGAAGGCAATACGATTCTGTGACTTGGCCCCAGGCACCACTATATGTTCTAAACACATCATCACCTCATGTGGTTGATTTTATTGACAGTTTAGCGGTAACAGTTGACTGTCAGATGCTTTGTAGTAAATATCTAAGTACTGTTTGAAATGAGGAAATTAACATTTACTAGGTTTTAGTGGATCTATTTATACCACAATTTATACTGATGCCGATGAGGAGTTTTTATTCTGTGACTGCAACACACATCTTTCTATAATTGGCTTGTGCAGACAAACCACCAAAGATTGCATAAATTGCTCTCGCTGCCTGTTTATTAAAACTGACTTTCTTTTTCGTTTTTCTACCTCTTCCCATTCTGGTGTGAAGGAAATTAAATGAGTTCCACATTAGCTTTTCAGTAGAAGACATGTCATTTTTCAGAAGTTATATGCATGATACTTTTTTGTAAAAGAATTTAAATGTTTTATCCCAAATGATTCAGTGATTACTTCTAGAGCATGTCCACTCTAGCACAAAAGCAGGTTCAACAATGTGCTGATGCTTCAGTGACAACCAAGAATAGCTTAGTGAAGGTTACTAGTTTAACAAAAACTAGATTCCATACACATCACATATGCAAGAAAATATGTATTTTATACACGCTACTCTTGCACTATTTGTCTAATCCATAATAATGTAGACTATTATGTGTCGGCAATCTGCTGAATGTGCCGCGATTTTCTCATTGTCATCATTCTTAAATCCCAGTCAAAAGGCTGGTTTTGCAGGACTTTTGGCACACTTTTGTCCTGGAGTGAAAAACTGCTGAAATAGTGGAGTGAATCAGAATTTATCTGACCAGACTAAACTCTAAACCTTTGTCCAAGGTGAAGGATCAGAGCTGCCAAATCTAGATTTAGTTTGTCATATGTCATAACACAAATCAAGCTCACATCAACCCTTGCTATAGTATGTTGTTTTTAAACCTACATCTCCTTTTAAAGCAATTTAGTGAAAAGACTTTTATGAATTCAAAGGGTTTCCATATTATAAAATTCTGAGCTGATAAGTTTTATTAATGAATTACATGTCCACTAATTGTTATAGACTAGCATCATAATTAATTTTGCACTTGTATGATGGCTGTGGCCTTTGGTGAAGTATTATATTATACGAGTATGAGGCTATTGTCAGACTAGACAGTACTCAAAAAAAAAAAAAAAAAAAAGATCCTCATAGAGAGCTGAAACAAATGGACCATGGTGACATTTAAAATATATGGTCAAAATAGAGACGATATGTTGATAGTCTCAAAACTGTCACTGTTATTTCAAATTATAGTAAAATATGTGACAAAACAATTAAACAAAAAGAACTTGAAAAGTTTCTGTCCAGGTAACCAATTTATCATAAGCAGACAGCAGGGAGGAAGAAATGTACAGTCACTGGCAGTTGAGACATTTATTGTAATCAAATATCCACCATAAATGCCACATTTCTAGGGCAAAAAGAGAACATGCCATAGCCAAATGCAATTAAAATGCAAAGTCACTCTTATAATCTAATTTATTAATCTCAGAGAATCCTTTTTATGGACTCTTTTATTTTAAAATTACATTCTGAGGGGAAGCCTTGGCCCCTGCAGAGGGATTAACACAAATATCCATCATCTGTAAGTGGACTTAGTATGAGACAGAGATACAGCTGTGTCCAGAGGGTGTGACTGTGTATTTATTTAATCTGGAGGTATTGCATGGCTCACAGTGTTTAGTTTTTATCATCTTGGCAAACTGAGATGATCTTCCATTTATATAAGAACCTCTCACCTACTGTGGTTGACAATATCAACCATTTCTGTACTTAAGTCTACAGTGCTCGTTGTAGTGGAAAGTTTCACATGTATGGCATTTTACTTACAGATGAGTTATCTTGTTAAAACCTAGCTGTTACATTGCATGTGACATGTTTTTCACTTCACTTTTCCTTTAGAGACTAAACTTACTGTGTCACTGTGTCACTGTGGCCCTGTTATTCACAACATGGCTCTTTCCACACTTGATGGAGACTGGTGCTTTATATTTATACCACCCCCACCTGAGACTTTTGGGACTAGGTACAGGATGTCCTCTATTTGATCTCTTTTAAGATGAAAATGATCTGGAGTGGCTGTTTTGATTCACTACACAGGTTTTAATACATGTCAAGAAGCTATATAGTTCAAGACACCGATGTACCCTTCTCTCTTATATCAGACACACTTCTTATTGAGATATCACCCACAGGTGAGGTAATAGGTCTTCAAGGCTCCCCTCTTAAACCTCCCTCTCTGCTGTCAAACCTGTGGCTTTAATAGCACTTCTCAACAAGATTCATAAAAGAGCCCTGTAGTTTTTTTCATTGGAATTATTATATTGTAGAGTCCTGACCTCACTGTGGTTGTCCTTTTTAGGTGGACATTAAAGATGTAAGGGGCAAAGTAGAAGCTAAGTGCATTCATGCCTCCTGCTGTAGATATCAAGGCAGAATTAACTTTGGTTATACACTTAGTGAGTTGACTCAGGTCCAGAGGTGTCAGTTTGCCTGGCAACATGAATATGTGTTTGTTTAAGGGCTCATCACAGATTATTGGCTGTTATTATGTCAGTGGAAATCACCAGCCTAGTGTGGAAAATGCCTAAATGGATTTTGTGCATTAGCCATGATGGAGGATTTATGTAGTTGATATTCAATAGGTATGGTCAACACCATTTTAAGCAGTTAACAGTTAACCTGTCTTATAAGAGGCCTGCCTGCAAGAGTTCAGATAACAGTTAACACGGAAATCCTTGACTTGTGCATCCTCCCACATCTCTTTTGTTTTCTTTGTGTCTAAGCAGCCTTGTTGCCTTTTTGCAGACAAGGTTGGACTGGTACTGTTTGTTGTCGTGAAAGCATCTTATTAGTTGTGACAGCTTGGGTCTGTCTCTGTTCGTGATGGTGATTTGGCCTTGGGAGGTTACAGTGTCTGCTGACTGTCCATGCCTTTCTTTACTGTAGCACCACTGGCCTCTTTGTCAAATGTTTATCCATCCTGAATGTGATGTGACACTCGCTTTCTTGTGAAGAACCTAATATAAAGACAACACATGTGAGTTCTCTGCTCTCAGGGTGGAAAAACCTAATAGATAAGCTGTGTAAACCCTAATAAGGTATAACACCTGCTTACCACACATTATCCAGAATCCTGCAAATGTGGTTTAGACTGTTTCCTGCCACAGGTCGACACTAAATGCTGTTAAAGGTTGTAACTCTGAAATAGGTTTCATTGTATGTGCCTGTGGCGACCTCCAACACCCTGCCAATCAAACTGAAGGGAACATGTTCTTAAATAGTGCTTTTGGCTTTAACTGCATGGGTCACTAATAACAGCCTTTTATGAGTAAGTGCAGGGCCAGGTAGTGCCATGCCCTCCCCGTAATTCACCTGCAGACACCCTGCAGAGTCGACTACCTCCTTCATGACGTCAGAACCTTGACTGACGGGGATATGTGCCGTTGTTAGGCCACTGCCAGAATAAACAGGCACGGCTCACTGAACATTTGAAATCATACAAGAATTTTCCTCACACACTAGAAGTGAATGTCAATCATGCAATTTTCAAAATTCTCTAGTATTAAAAAATGCTTTGGAGCCCCCTTCCTTTTTTCTGTAATACAAGCACCCAAGAGCAAAGAATGTCCTTTCTTCAACACACAAACACATACAAACACGCACCACAGAGTATTGTACTCCGCTGTATTTTATTTATTTCTGTTTATAGGACTCCTCTGTCTTCCTGAATGCTAAATGCAGATAAGCTAATTTTCCTGAGCCGATTATCAGCTTCAGAAACAAGTGGGCAGACCACAGCGAAAACATTCAAACAGAGAATAAATTGAAAGAGCAGTAGAGAGGAGAAGAGGACTGTTTAGTTCCCCTCCTACGTAGCTGGAAATGGATCTCAGCAGTGGCATTTCTCTGTGGCTCAGTCCTGAGATCCACCCGGCTTTAAGAGACACTGCTGCTTTGCCGTACTAAATGCCCAGTAATTCATTTGTCCTGTAACTCAATAGGAACACAGCAGATATGATGGCTTTTAGAGAATTTCATTGTAAACAAAAAGAAAGTCCTCTCACTGTGGGGACTTGGGCAGTAACTTTAGCTTCTTTTGCATGCTTTATGCTACTGGGTAGGTACTTTGTTTATGTGTGTAAACCATTAGACTGATGTTGTTGAGCAAATATTTTTATAGCGTGTGTATACATTACAATTTCCAGTCTGTAGAGTCTAAAACTTGTAAACAACATATAAATATTTCTCCTAACTGGGCTTATTAGATTAGGCATGAATGAAATGTTAGACTTCATTTTGTCTCTTTTACTTAGTGTAAAGAGGCTTCGGTGTTCCTGGACTTGTTTCAGCTTATCTGTCATTAAGTATTTCTTTGTGCTGCTCCTCTTGAACTTTATGGCAGAGTTTTTCTCATGAAGTAAGCTAAGCACCATAACATATATTGTCTGGAGGTCGCCATGACCTTCAACTACTTTTGCAGAGTAAGTATTCAAATCTATGCAGCATGGACACAAAAATGACTCAAAAAGTCTATGCTCGCCTGTTTTCCTGTCACAGCAAGGGTATGCCTGAAGATGACTTCATCCAGGGGACATTTACATTAGTAAATAGCACAAAACTGACAGGCTCCTCTATAAATGAACGAGCATGCTGTCCTATCAAACGGCGGGATGGCTGCTGGTTGGGAAATGGGACGTGTTAGGGGCATATGAACTGTATATGCCTGCTGACAATGATGAATGTTGGCTCCAAAATACAGTATAAGTGATTTCCTCCGCTTTATTTATTTATATACCCACTGAAATTGGGTCCGGTTTTGACCAATCTGATTAGGAGAAAGCAGTAGAGGGGAGAAAGTTGCAGCGAAGGACACTTGCCTCGTGATAGGTCTTTTACAAATGGATATTGGCTTCCATTGGAATGCCTCTAACAGCACACGTGAAGTGTAAACAGCGACCCTCTGCACCACCACGCAAACCCCTCCAGAGCTATTACATGAAAAATGTTGCTATGCTTCGATAACAAAGTGAACAGAATGACAATAAGTGCAGAGCGTCTTGAAATGATGGAGGGAAGGCTTTTTTGTTCCCATTCAAGGACATTAACACACATAAATCAAAGAGTCTCACATTCATAAAGATGTATGCATCCATAACTTCTTATCATTCATCAGTGGAATAATATCCAGACCAGCTATTGTACTTTATAAACTGATTTCTTCTGCTCTGTACATTATATTGAAATTGTGACTAAAATTTTTGTCAGTCAAGTTGTCCCATCCCTGAGATAGCAGCAATAGACACGTCATGCATTTAGGAGCCATAGTACAAAACCTGTAAAGTTGCCTCTTAACTTCATAAAAGTGTTTTATAGGTCCTGATGTTTTAATGGTGTTTACAAGGTTTGGATTAACGCAAGCTTTCTGTCAGAGACACATGGCTGGTGCTGCTGAGCCACTGCAGGCTGGCACTCAGCTTTCTTCCAACCTGGTTTATGCCTTGATAAAACACAGCAATTATTCACACATTGTGCAGTTTGAGAGAGTTTGCAGCCAAGACAGAGCAGCGAGGAACATGCAGTGTGGTAAGATTTAGGCTGTAAAATATCTTTTCTCACAATCCGTTCTCATTTGTGTTCTATGAGAGTGTGTTATTTGTTAAACTGATAGCAAAAAGGTTTCTCTCTCCTTGTGGAATTCCTCACCGTGAAATGTGTGTTAGTGAAATTGTGTGTTATATTTGTGTTAGTGAGTAATTGTGAAGTGAGTAATTATCAGTAATTGCACTTTTTTATCTTTTGTTTGTTTGTTTTGTCTAACACGCGTAGCTCTTAGCTAATAGGAGACAAATGTTAATTTTGCGTGTAATACATTGTAGCGTAAATTGAAAATGAATCGATAAAAGTGAAAGTGATTTAGTGAATGTAGGAGGAAGATAATCATCTTGATCTACTGTGATTTTAAATTATTTAAAATGTATTCAATAATTCACCAGGTCTGCATACAGTTAGGCTACTGTAATTGCATGCAAGAATTTTTAACATTAGTGACAATTACTGACAGAATGGCTTCATGCATGTGTACCTGCTTTATTGTGTTTACTTAAATTAAAGAAGGAAAGAGTGCAGCAGGAATACACTGGTATTTCCAGAGCCTCACACACAAATGGGTTAGGGTTGCTTCCTGTTTTGACTTGAATTATTAACTTGAATTAGGAGCTGAATTGATGTCACAGTTCACAAAGATTTAAAGATTTATTTTATCATAAATTATCTTTGTTTGAGCCAAATAATCTTTTCATTCATATTCATGCAGTCTAAACAACTGATATCTACTAATTTCACACATTTGTTCATGATTTCATATGCTTAACTCCCTACATGGCAAAACATATTCAATTGTGTTTTCATATTTGAAAAAACATGAGAGACACTACAACAGACACATGAAACACACACACTAAATTCTTTATTTAGTCAGTTAGAACAATCCTGCTTTGAAATCAGGCAATGTGTCTTTATGCTTTTAGGCTTTGTTATAATATATTGTTACTTTCATTATGTCTGAGCTGCCTGTATCATCCTGGTTAGCATCTGTTTTACCTTAATGACACCTAAAGGCAGATGTTTCAGCCTCCACTCAGTGTCCAGTGTGTCATGCTGATCAGTTGTGATGGTCTTTTCTTTTCTAGAATATTTATGGCAACTCTGATTTGTCCTAGTCATTGAGTGGTTAGTGAGGTAATGGGGATATATTATCATATTGACAAGCTGCAACATAATTGAAGAATAATAAATGAACAATCTAAATTACCTTAACCTTAGCCATAACAATATATTAATTAAATATTAATATTTGTGTTAGGTATAATCAATGTCTGTTTTTGGAATAAAACAGTAAAAATACACATGCTATTTTTTAACCTTTTCACCTGCTTTAAGCTCTGTTTTCCTGCTGTGTTGTTTTAATGTCTGTTTGTGAAGTGCATCACCAGTGGCCTTTCATACTTTAACAGAAACCGACACCAGGCACTGTGTTTATATACATCTGAAACACTGACAGTCTCAGTGATGATGTGTTGTGCTGAGAAACTGTCACAGAGCATATCCATTCTGGGTATGGATATCCATACCTGGGATGGATATGCTCCATGGGCACAGTCCATTAACACATCCACCACTGACCCATAAATCACAGTCCAAGGCCTCCACAGTCAACCATAGCCTGGTGGAATATTCTGACCTCCTCTGCTGTTCACATATGAACCACTGTAGATAAATCAGGTCCTTCTCACCAACTTCCACCAACTTTCATTCCTTTTTTCCTCTCCCCCTATTTTTCTCATCTCCTCTGACTGGCAGGATTTTATTTTCCCAAGGAACAATATTATGCTTTGCTTCGCAGTCTTTGTTTGGCTTGCAGGTGCTAACATAAGAGGCTCAGTTGGGAGAGGCAAATGCCATGGCTGCTCTTTTGAGGAAATGCATCCATTAAAAAAAAAAAATACCCTTTGGCTTTTCCCTTAATCAAGTCTTTCTAAATTTGAACATTTGCACATGGTTTGCAAGTGTGAGATAATCTGCATGATTGGCTTATTGTGGCCCACAGACCATGATCTCAATGAGGCCAGAAATGAAAATATGAAGTGTCTCTAGCATCTGCACTTTGGCCTCTGCAAAGAAAAAGGGAATCGCTTAATTATCGCCCGTGAGTGAAGCATGCGTCAAGGTTTTTGCCACCCACACCCACCCA
This sequence comes from Polydactylus sextarius, assembly GCA_016801845.1. Lineage (NCBI taxonomy): Eukaryota > Metazoa > Chordata > Actinopteri > Polynemidae > Polydactylus > Polydactylus sextarius. The sequence continues at coordinate 8,653,579 of CM028911.1, read as the reverse complement.
ACGCATTACAAAAGCCCAGCCTGCAAGAGCCCAGCCTGCAAAAATATGTATTAATCAAGCACTGGAATACCTGATCTGCAAAATCTATCTATCTGTTTGTCTGTTTGTATTTCCATCTCACACACACACATAAATGATGCAATCTTCACATCTTCAGTGAACTTTTGTCAAAATATTAGCCTACGCACGTATGTCTAGGTTTGTTTGTTTGTTTTTAGGTTGGTTTCATGCATTATAAATTATAGTCTGGGTGCAGAGAGATGTGTGATAGCTGTTTGTTAGGCCACTTTATGGTTCAGTGATGCTGATGATTGGCAGACTGGGCTTAAGCGGGCAGGCAGCCTTTAGTGAGTATATGACTGTTTCTGTGTTTGAGACCATAATGCAAAAACTATTGCACACAAAGTTACTAAGACTGTTTAATGTAGTTGAAAAGGTGCTTTGACTGTGTGGTACAAACTGCACATCACTACAACAGTCCTGGTGTCAGCCTGAAGTGCTACAATTTTACACAGTTTTGAGCCACTGAAGCTGCTTGACCCTCTTACACACGCAAAGAGGCAGTCAGCCAGCTGTCCCCTAAAATCTGCTTCCCCTGTTAAAGAAATGGAGTCATTGTGGTCTGTGTGATGGAGCTTGCTCCCTTTGACAAATTAACTCATTAATGATTGATTTAGATTGAACATGTATGAAGAAACCATTCGTCTATTCATGGAATCTCATTTGTCCTGTTTTATGGAGTGATGCTTTTGACAGGAAGTAGCAAAATGGAAAAACCCAATCGTGCAGCAAAGATAGGCTTTTTTATTAACGCTGTTCTTTCCTCCTGCCTTACAATCCTCTGACACAAAGAGCTTTTTTCTTTTTTTTTAGTTTTTTACAGCACAAAAAAGATGATGGTTCCTGATTAGAACTATTCTTGTACTTAAATGGAAATGCAAGATATGCCATTTTATATGATTGTCTTTTTTTACATATTCATAGGTCTGTGAACCCCAACTTCAGCAAAGTTCTTAGGCTTTTATTCACTCCATTGTTACTCCCAGTAATGTAGTTTTTTTGCCTTGAATACCTCATAGTGTTGGCATGGAAAGTGGAAGAGTGAAGGGTAACACCAAGAATGTGAAATACTCTGTTAGAAAATGTTTCTTGATAGTAGATGGTAGTGTTCCTTAGTACCTTCTGGAGCATTATGAATGCCAGCAGGAAGAACATTGCATGAAGAGGAAAAAGGGAAGAGAAGAAAAAGCAAGTGCAGGCATGGAGGAAAAGTGATGGAGTGGAGGAGTGTGGGAGGGTGATATAACAACTGAAAGAAAAGATGCCAGCTCATTAAACATGTACGATTGAGAGACAGTGAGTGAAGAAAGGGGTATGAAAAAGGGAAAGAAAAGTTTTTTCTCTCCTGGGCTTAGAAGCAGCCAGTCTGGGCATGGCCAAACCCTGAAGACCTCCTGCAGAGCAACCACTCTCTGTTCTGTCAACACAAGCACGCAGCATGTCATCACTGATAAACCCTTTCCGAAAATGAATACAGTCTAGTTCACAGGAAAACCCGATAATGTGGTGGAGGCAAGATCAGAGAAGAAAAGAGTCAGATTTAGAACGTTTTCATCATGCAGTGGCACTGATTACTTTTCTCCTCTCATGTGTTTCTAAAACATACATTAACAAGAAATGCTGCAGCATTTGGATGTGGTCTTTAATGGAGTGGACCCCATTATTTCCTTCTACAGAGGCAGTGTGAGATAATATCAGCTATTACATTTTCTCAGAAGTCATAGAGGCCTCTGCACAAAGAAAAGTGCCTCCTTTCTGCGAGTTGTGAGCGCGTGCGCGAGGGCGTTATTGTGCAGTCTTACTCTCTAGGCAATAGTAACAGCTGATGAGAAAGCTACATAAAAAGATCCAGTTTATGTGGAAGTTTGGGGATTTTAAAGTAGCCCAGTAATTCTTTCACTTTGTTAACTGTCATTTTCCATGTCCTTCATTTATTCTCCTTCACTCTAAATTTATCAGTGTATTATTAGTGTTATGTATTCTGTGATAGTTTGCAAGGACAAGTTAATCATTATAATTTTGAGGATTTAGGCTTGATGGGTCTGACAGTGTGAAGCCCATTTAATGGCTTATTCAGAGAATGGAACAGGATCTTTTTGAAGCAAAATGTGTTCTCATAAGTCTGAAAAATAATGGCCCTGATAGGACTGTAATTACATTATGGAGCCATTATCAGTTGGCAGGTTTCCTAACCAAGCAACTGTCTAATGATATGATCCACTGTGTTGCCCTGTCTTCTGTTAAGCAGTTTTATAGTGAGTGAGATACAGTGTGGCAAACATTACATCACTGAATTGCATAGGTAAATGTTATTCTTGTCTGATTTAATATAACAAGGATCAAATGTTGTCAGCAGTTGTTAATGCTACAAGGGTCTGATGTCATTAGTTATCCTCAAAGCACTTTTGCAGTAACTAGATCAGTGAATGCTTTTGCAAATTAGATGGAGTAGCACCAAACAAAATAATAATAAAAAGTTGTTCTGTGTATATTCTGGAAATTGCAGCCTGGATTACTGTCCTTTAATTTTTTTTTAAGATTCTGCTCATGGTCCTTCTGATTTCTATATTTTTCTCATATAGTTCACAGAGACATCTGGGTGAAGGGAATTGAAGACTCCAGAGTATCAAGAGTTGGTTCTGTGCTGTATTTTTCATAGCCGGTGTTGACTATGTGATGCGCAGGGTGTTTTCAAGGATTTTGCCATGTTGAGTAAGGCTCCAGTCCTCCCTTGACCCATGATGAGTGAGCTGCTGACATACTGACTGACTGTTGTCATCTGTATCTGGATTTCTGGCGTCAGCATCTCCCTCCTGTGGTGCTGTTGCTGTGGTTATCATAATGAAGGAATGAGGTGATGATGGGATTCCTTGTATCCTTGTTTAAGCATGATATGTGGCTGCATTGGCTGAAGAATGTGTGTTTGAATGAGTTTTGACATTCACTTTGCTGCATGTCCAAACTGGTAGCACTGTGCATTATTCACTCATAATGCACTCTTTGTGTAATGCTAATGCCTTCTCTCTGTTCCAAATGCCATCGACATTTCAGCGCACTTGTCACTGTATAACACAATTTAATGCCAGTCAACTTGTTAAATACTGAATGACAGTTAAAATGTTGTTCTACTCTTGCAAAAGAGATTTTTGTTTACTGTGTTTGTGTGTGTGTGTGTACCGAGTGTCTTTTTTTGTAAATCTCTGAAAAGAGTGCTCCTAACTTTTGAGTAAACATTCCTCAATCACATCCCCTGGAGAAGAAAATATCCTTGACTATCCACTACCTTCATGTGAGTTTCTCTGACATGTTCTGTAAGCGTCAAGTGTAATTTACCTTCACGTACTCCCTGGTGTGTGTTGAAGTTCCAGCTTTATTACGTCTTATCTGTTTTTCCCAATAAAAACCATGGGACATAGTTTCACTCTTGACTGATCGCCAGGTCAATGACAGCGTTGCAGGGAGCAGCAAACAGATGCTTGACTAAGAAAAGTAGCCGAGGATTTAGTGGCCAGAAAACACTAGGATCTCACATTGTGAGGAAAAGACTTGCTCTCACATTATCAGCATTCACATTACAGGCTCATTAACAAGAATAATGGAGCTCAATAAAAGCAATCAGGCTCTGAAATAAACTACAATTAAACAACCTTATTTTTCCCCATTAGAGGAGGAGGAGCACCCCTCTGGGCTGAAGAAGAAGGACATAGCTCCAGTCTTTTCCCATCTGCTGCAGACAGACATTATTGCTGTGCACTCATGACAGCCACATACTGTAAACATCAGACGAAGGCAAACAGGACAAGGATTTTTGAGTGTTCCTGTTGTTTGAAGACTTCATAATGCTTCTGCCACGCTAAACAAACACATTCCAAAGCTTTTAATGTCTAGTTACGCTGCACAAACACATTGTGTACTGTTGTCTTTCTGCAGAGTATCATTCCCCCCATAAATCCATCCAAAGCCCCAGCATGAAGTGCAGACTGTAGTGTGCAAACATGTCGCAAGGCTTTGCTTTCAGAACTGCAGCGCCAGAAAAGGCCTGTCTGCTTAGGAGCTATAATTTAATTGAGGGATTAGCATTACTGTGCAGGGTATAATATACTTCTTTCAGCACCTGCCATTTAACCTTGCTGGTGGTGAACAGGACTTGCAGGAACAGAGAGAGGGGTTAGCTTTAATCGTCAACATGCTGGAGCCCTGAATGGTGGCTGGGGGTTTCAAGCCCCCCTTATTGATTCCAACAGATGGCAGAACCAGAGAGAGAGTTTTTCCGCTGACTCGATGCCCAGATGAACAGCAGTGGAGAGCTTGCCATGGCTTCATTAAATATTCACTCACAGCGACAACACACCAAACATTAAGCACACACAGACAAGACACAAAAGACCCACAATAAAAGTGCCACTGTGCAGATATCTGAAAAGAACATAGAGCCATATCCAAGGCATTTACCTTATTCCCATGCCTTTTGAAATATTGAACAGTCAGTATCAGTAGCTTCCATAGCTCAGTAAGCTTGATAATACAAGTCAGAATTGTATTAATTTTTGATTCTGAAGTTATTGATTTTTTTCTTTTAGAATACTTTCTAACTTTCTGCTTGAGAAGGATCATACATTTGCCATCATATTTCTAACAATTATCAATATTAATCAGTCATTTAGTCATGCTGTTACAGAGAAACTATAATGGGGCACTTCATGAAGCAGCGATGGAATGACTGTGATGAGTCTAGGGAGAATTTGACGGCCGTTTAGTCTTTGCTTCGAGACTTCCATTGTGCATACAAAACATTCCCTATGAACTTAGACACCTGAGGATTTGTTTATGTTGGCAATTAACTGGAGGAAAGATGATTGTTGGGCAGGTCAGGGAAATAATTACAGGGCTTAGGCAATGTCAGGCTTCACATTAGGCCACATCAAGACCTGTCTCCGCTGTCCAGAATTAAATATGAAAACATGCAAATGAGGCTTCAACATTTTGCAGGGATGCACTTCCTGTACCACTGCAATAATAAGCTCATTGTGATGCAGTTCCACTAGCAAGTGATAGCTGCTATTTATTCTTTCTAGACCTGCTCATTCTGAGGCAATAAATGGGGTAAATACAAAAAGCTTTAAACTGCAATAATTATTTAATATGTTAAGAGATTTGTTCGAGTTCAGAAAAACAGGGCAGCATGTGGCAGCATGTGCTTGATGTAAACTGTAAACAAACTGTATAATATTAACACTGAGTTAGCAGATTGATTCTTCCTTGATCTGCATGTTGAGCATAGATTCTTTAATACTGTAAAAGCACATTAAACGAGGATAACCAACAAACTGTACTGTGTTTAAGATAATTAGAGTATTCACAACGTACGATTTCCAACAGATGTATACCTTGATATGACTTAATATTGCTCAGAACAACATGTTCTTGAACCTAATTTTCTGTTTAGTGATCTTATGGGGACAGGGGCTGTAAAATGTACAGGTTGTGTTTTTTAATGTATTTTATTCAGCATATGTGGTTAAACAGAGCTTGGAGCTAATTTGAATGTGCATATCTGTTCATGCTTGATTTTCAGTGTGTATTTGAGAGAAAGAGACGAGGAGTGGGAGAGAGAGCTTTAGGAGATGCATACTTTGTAAACACACACACAGCTGTATCCTCTTAAAGCAGGCCCTGTGGCTGTCCCCTCATCTCAGTGTGTAAGCTATCATGTTTTTTCTGTCATGATAAGGGGCAAAGAAACTCAGGGCAATTACTAGTTATCTTCCACAGTTTCCTCTCTGTCTTACCATCTCTTTCTGTTTCTCTGGTTGAGGGAAAAACATCTTTTATACACCATCACTGTGGTCGAGGCTGAATACGATTAGTTTCTGTTTTGGTTGCTGTTTTCCTTAAGTATATTTTGTTTCTCCTTAAATAAATTGTGCTACGAGAGCAAAGACTAGACCCAAAACCACAAATCAATGTCTTATATTGAAACTCCTTGTCAGTGGCTATTGTTTGATGCTCATTAAGTCAAGTTTTGTCTCTATGTTTATACAAAGCCAGGACTTTGTCATGCCGTGCTGGAATCTGTACAAGGAACTTCAGTCTGAGGGTAGCGTTCATGTGATTCTTTGTTTGGATGTTAGCCCTCTCTAGGATCATCAGGGTGTGCAGTATAAATCCGATTGGCAATGCATCACTGCAGTAGTGCTCTTTTCTTTTATGCAGCAAAACTAAGTATTACTACTGTACTAATATACTAATAATGTATTAATACTGTTCGTAAAAATGATGAGCAAGAGTCTATGAAGAGATATAACTTATCTTCAGGTCCCGTTTGAAATGTGCCATGGTTTTCGCATATGATGTTTGCGAATTTTAAAGATAATTTTTGGCATCGAGAAAGCACTGTTTTGTGACAGGAAGCAAACATTATTTTAGGTTTTGTGTGAGACCACGTAGCGGACTACAACGCTTGTCTCGCTAAATGTACGTCACCATCAAACTCTGACAGCTAACGTTAGCTTAACAGTTAGCTACGCAACCTAGGAAAATATCTCACCTGGTAAGTTTTATCCGCCTTCTCCTCATTCTCTCTTCAGCCGGGAAGGGAGGGGGGAAGAAATTCATTGAAAAGTTTGTGAGGACAAATTCTGACATGACGTCACCTACACGACTATTAGGTTTGTAGTCTAACCAGTTACATATTCTCAGAAGCATAAAAATAAACAATGTGTGATTCAAGGTAGAAGTCATAGTGGATTGGAAAATGATTTTTTTCTCTCTATTTACTCTAATTCTTTATTTTGTTTGCTTCAATCTAAGGACCCAGTGGGTCAACCAGAAATGACTTTGGCTCCCTATAGATGCTAGAATTAGTGGGGTTTCTTTGAAAACAGTTGCTCTATTCACTGTGGTCATTTATTGGATAGCAAGTCTTTTGTTAATTTTTTTTCCACAGTGTTAGACATAACCCAACACAACATTTACTCAGGAAGTCAACCTCAAAGGTCAGAACTGTACATTTTGCTTCCACTGTGCCAAGCTTAAACAAAGACTAATAGCATAGAGATAAATCTTACCACTAAAACATTATGGAAACAGAGCTTTTACAACACAATGGATACATCAAGTTGTTATCACTGTCAAGTTGCCTGATAGAGAGCAAATTATTTGAGCCCTTTGTTATTTCAGTCTATTTTTTCACATGGGTTTTAAGTAAACATGAACTCTTTTCACCACAAAAGTTATATTAAATTAAGATGCTTTGATTAAAAAAAAAATACTGTATCTAATTTCTAATTTCAATTATTTCATAAAGCTTCATATTACAACTTTGCCATACAGGCCTTTAGAGTCTGTACACCATATGACACCCTTCATTACGTGTGCTATAGTGACTATAGCAGATTTTGTCTTGCAGAGTTGTCCACTGTAAAGGCTATCCTGGGCTTGTCCACTGGAGATATTCTCCTGGGCAATTAAGCCCCCAACAGAGCTACTTTTTTGCATGGAATACAATTGTCTAACACTTCTTTTTTATCCTGGCTTAAATAGAGAGATGGTGTCCTCTTTTTCAACGCTTCATTTGTCCTAATGCTCTTTTAAATTGGCTCCAGCTATAGAGATGGACAGGAATTCTTGTGGAACTGCTTTGTGTGATAAGTAGCCTCTCATTTGACCGCCCTTGCAGGCCAATTATAAAGCTGTAACAGGGCAACACCTCTTCAGTCTTTCTGTTATTGAACCTCTCTGGTCTCTCCCTCAGTTTCTCTTTTTGTCTCTGTCATTTTGCCTCCTTTCCCTTTCCTCTCTGTCTTTTTCTCTCTCTTCCCCTGCGGCAAAGAGTAGAGAGGGCAGGCGTGGTGATGGCCAGCCCTAGTGTCCTTTAGTGTCCGATAACAGAGCCTCCCCATCAGCTGCCTGCCTCAGCCAAGCAAGTCCTGGCTAATGGATTTGGCTGGCAGGCATACATCCCTTCATCCCAATTCAGCCACCCTGCTCTCTCCCACACCTCTCAATTATTCAGTCTCCACTTCTATGCAAATGGTTTCCTATTGAGGAAAAACCTGCCATCATTTTCATCTGGTTGTTATGTGTGCTGATGCGTGGGACTCCTGAGACTTGTCGACTGTGACATATGGTATAGCTGGTGAGATGGAGCGTGCTGCTTGCTTGCCGATCCCTCATCTCCTTCTAGACGAAGCTCCATCAGACCTGAACCATTAGAGGCTGATATATCGAAACGCTGTTCACAAGTGGTAACACTCTCTAGCAGTTCCTTAGCAACCGCCACAAGCGCTGGTTTCGTTCACTGTAATGCTCAGTTGCTTAGATACAGAGGCTGAAAAAACTACACTTGGCTGATCTCCCCACGGAGTCAAGGGCCAAAAATTGGCGGTATCATTCAGAAACTGGATCAATGAATAGAAGTGCTCAGAAATAGACGTCACAACACACCATTTTCTAACTGTCTGTGAAATTTCAGTCTGGCTATTACAGGCACGTTGGATATTCTCTGTAGCTAAAATGCCACCAATTCTCTCATATCTCTGTGCTAGTGTGTATTAACCCAACACCTGACATTTGAATTGAGATGTTTACATGGTGGAAAGCAAGCATGTGCCTGATTGCGTTTGTGTTATGTGTATTGCTCCTTGGAGTCAGAGGGTGAATGAAGGGCAGTGGGTGCAGGGGAGAAGAGGATGAGGGTGAAGGGTTTGGAGGACTGTGTAATTAAGGTACATAAAACAGCCAGCCTTTCTGGCAGCAGGAAGGTGTGCTGCTGATTTAGCCCTTCCCCTCCATGCAGGCCACCTGTTAAAGGATTCATTTCCCAGGTCAGTGGTGGGCGCCTGCCATCATCAGGCAACCTGCTTCTTACTTGACACATGGGGAAGGCGGCAGACGAGAGGGAGAAAAAAGAGGTTATAATTACAGAATGGCACAAACTTTTAGCAGTTACTATTTGTTCCCCCTTTTTTGTCATTTAGGCCTGTGACTACCACTTCAGGGCAGAGTTTGGAAAAAAATGGTCTTGAGATACATTTGAGAGGCTATGAAAGTTCTAGGAAATATATTGTTCCCCACTGCTCTTTCCCCATTGCGTGGAGAGCAATGTGCGGGAGAAACTTCCCCCTTAAGTCATCTGGGAGACATTGTGCCCTTCCAGTAGCCTAGCTCAGCAATGTCACACCCCACCTTAGCAGATGCTTAAAGAAAATACCAGCAAGTGCATTTACCCCCATTTCACACTCTCATATTTCATTTTCACGTCCACTGAGGTTACCTTTCCATTTTCTTCTCCACTGCAGATACTGCAAAGTGAAAATGGTATGTTATCTGTTTATTTATGAGAACTGCAGTAAGGGCAATGTATTTACCATAGCCACAAATCTGTGTATTTTGAAGACGTCTCAGAGGTAATTTCATGAATCTGTAGTTAGGTTTATGCTAACAAGGCTGGAGTAGACACACCCCCAGATGGAGGCATGTCTTTGCCCCCTGAGAGGAAGGCACCGCTGGGCACCACCAGGCTGTGGCAGGGCCTGCTACAGCCAAAAATAATTAAGCACGCTGTCACAAGCTTTTTGCTGTATTTGCACAAAATTTTCGTCCAAGTCTCAACATGGGAGAAGGCCCCTGCCTCCAGTCTTTTCTTTTTCCAGAGACTCACACACACAAACACCCACACACACCCACTGCAGCACTCACTGTTTACACATGATGTCATTGTCAGTGCAGAGGAAGTAGTCTTTGATCAAGTGTCTCATAGGAACAGTACTTTGTAAACAACCAATAAGATTAGGTTCTCGTAGGACCGTAATACCTCATTTATTATTGTATACTTTGTCAGACAATGCATAATAATAGAAATTATGATTGTACCTGCTCAACCTGCAACTACTGAGCATATAGCACAATTCATATTAATGTTCTATATATATGAATACATATGTACAATCGTATTCTCGCTCTAAATTAATGATTCTGCTATATTGTGCAGCAGCCCACATGAGGTATGAATCACATTCTTAGATGTATGTTGGTTTCAGTGGCCACTGTTTCTATGACAACATGGTAATCATTACAAAATAGATCCTGTAGTTTAATGCTTAGCAAGTATACAATGACATGTAATATTTATCTTGATTTACATATCTGTCTTATTAAGTGTGATCTGTGTGATAGTTATAATATGTAATTGGAAAAGATACAGGAAATAACTTCTGCCTCTGAAATTACTTTACTGAACTGGTGAAGGCTGGGGATTCATCTTCATTCTTTATACGGCATTATTTTAGTATTTGGTTTAAATGCAAGACATATACATTAATATGTATTGTATGTGCATTCATATGTATCACCTATGTAGTTTGTGAAGGCAAAATAATAAGTTACCTAAGTCAAATTATAAAATGGGACTTGAACTTCATCCTCATGGGTCTAAGTCTTGTTTGTGACCCATTTATCTGCCACAACCTGCTCTAAATGCGAATTTTGTCGCTCTTATCCCACCTCACCTAACTTTCTGCCAGAGAGCCGTGAAGACTGACTTCCAACTACCACAGTTAGACCACAGGGACTCAAACATATTCTTACTTGTAGGAATGATGCACTACAGAACACAAGACAGGATGTAGGAGCATATCGCAAATTCTCTGGTGCTAATGTTACATGGTGAACACGGCAGCAGTGAAACAACACTCCCAACAGTTAATGTCACAGTGACAATCATGTCAAAGATGGAGAAATAAACCACAATAAAACCACATTTTTCTTGGGACAGGATTGCTGTCAATAATGTCTGTCTATATTGTATATTTATATTCATTAACAATTTATTGATTTCAAATATAATATCTATTCATATTGTATTTACAACATAAGGTCTGAGCTGGGTGCAGGTGAAGATTTATCTAAACTTTAGCTTTCCAGTGAAAGGTAGTATAGGATCTCTGTACCAGTATATTTTTGTCTCTTTGGAAGTCTGTTAAATAAAAGCATACATTCTACTACCTCATTAATATTAGTTTCAGTGGATCCTACTTGTCACTGTCATTCATGAGAGTAAGAATGTCTAATTTGTGGCGCTCCACATACCAAGCAATAACATATGATGAAGCAAAGATAGCAAGTAAAACATTAGGCTGAGTGTAGAAACCCAAACCATTCCTCATAGGTAGACAGATGCTTTGACAGACTGAGCTTTGGAATACACTTCAGATATCCCAGAGACAGTTTACACTGCCAGTAACTTAGAGTTTAATGAGGTTATAAATGTATCCATATCTACTTGCATCATCTTTACCTCACCTTACTGAGTTATATAATTGTCAGCTGCGGGGCTTTGGAGTGTAAAACTCATCTGTATCCATCATTTATCCTGAAGTGTACAGGCAGGCTGACATTTGCTGTCCAGCCTTTAGATTCTCTCTGTCTGTCCAGTCAGGTGTGGAGAACTATTTTCAGCTCTGTCTGAGCAGCAGCACTGATGTGTGCAATGTTTTTCACCTGCTCTTCATCATTTTCTTTTCATATCCTGAGCGAGTTTGCTTTGAAGAAGTGCTATCTTGCTGATGTGCCTGTGTGTTTTTTGCTGCTTTGGAGTGGATTTAAGAGGTTGTTTTTATTTTTTGCCTCTCTACTAAAAGAGAATCCTCTCGGCTTTTACAAGCCCTCTGTTACACGCAGCCTGACTGCCCAGATGTACCCGAATGTAAAAATAAAGGTTTTTATAAACTGCTGTGGTATTGTTTGGAAGGAAAAGTTTTGGATAACATGAATCTCAATTGATTACATCTGGATAAGACAAGCAGTGACAGCTATAAAATGGATTATGATGTGTTTTTCCTTCTTTTTTATTTTTTCCTTGCATCTTTCATATCAGCCTCTCTGTACTTCTGTGTGTTGGTGGCTACTTCACTTTGGGCTTAAAACTGAAATCAGATGGTAAGCCATATTTTAAAGGTCGCTGTGATAGTAGTAGGCATCTGTTGGATCTGGCAGAAAGGTAGACCTGCTTGTTTGCTTCCAGGCTCTTAGCTAAATGATTTCTCTTAGCTGGGGTGAAACTGATGGCTGATTGCTCTGCTCACCTTCTGCAACCTGGAGGTAAAACACATTCCCTGATAGTCCAAATGTTTTTTCCATCCACCTCTCATGCTCCATGACAATTTCTCTTGTTAACCCTTTTATGTGTCAGCTAAAAAAAGTCAGCCCGTGCCATTTATTACAAACAGCTAAAAAGTTGTCATACCCCTGACCTGTACTCTACTTGTGTGGAAACCACACATTGAAGCTCTTCTGTCACGTCAATCTAGCATCGTACCCCAAATTACCTCATTAAGCCCACATTTTTGGGAAAGTAAGATAAATGTTCATGCAGCATGTGGCTCTGATTGCCAAACTCCTCTGAAGAACAAGAGACTGTTGTGCAAAAGGCTGGACTGCAATGAATTATTGGGGCTGGGGGAAGGAGCAGGGATAGCCTCCTGTCCATCATGTTGCTGCACTCGGGCGAATAGCTCTCAAAGTGCTTGTGTGTGTCCCAGATTTAGAGGGCCTTCCATGTTTGCTGAACATATGGAAACATCACCCAGCTGCCTGTGTCATCAAACTCACCCTAAAGTGCACCATGCCATTAGCACCATTAATTCAGGCCTGCTGAGAGATCTAGCAGCACTCTCTTATCTCCTGTTTGCCTTCCTTATCTGATGGCTCTGACCAGTGCAGCTTGAAGGCCAACAAGTTGCTGCCTTCCACTTTTGGCCAAATATGAGACCACTCTAGCAAATTTTCTATCTAAACTTCCTACAAAAACTCCTTTTTTCTGTTATGTAAAAGTTTACTCTTTCACTTCTCTAATGTATGGTCTCATGACATGACCAGATATCTAAGCCACTCCTAGGAGCGAAAGAAAGAACATTAATTATCCATTGTTTAAAACAGTCACTTCAGCATTTTTGAAAAACCTGTACTAAAGCAGTGGCAAGGTCAAACTCTGAGTTTAGTATAGCACCCAGAAACAGACCCCATAAATGTATGTATTTCAGCATTTCCCATGCCACTAAAAGACAAGAGTTTATATGTGCTCTACTAAAGGCTTCTCCCTGGTGAGACATTTCTGTCGGGGGTAACAAAGTGAGAGTATGCACAGTGTGGCACAGCCCTCCGCGCAGAAATGACTGCACATGTGATAAATACACAAGGCACACGAATTGCAGTAAAGCAGGTGGGGAAGCCATCTGATGCTACGCGTGACCTTGCGTTTTCCAGACATAAACCTTTTCTAAATTCAGCAGTTCAACAGATTTCATTTACAACACTGGTGAGAGACAGATAGACAGGGAGATACTAGAAGAGTTGCAAGGAAGGAAAGATGGAGACAGAGAAAGAAGGAAAGAGAAAAAGACAAAAAGGAAGAAGAACGGAAAGAGAGACAGCACTGGGCTTGGTTCCAACAAGGCACCAAATGAGATTTTACTATACCATCAATCCAATGCATCAGCAGCCAGCGCACGTGTTCTCACTGTGAGGTAACTTCAACTGTTTTCCTGCATGTTTGATCTGGGCTGCGCCATGTGGCTGTGTGTTATACTGTGAGTAATGTATTCCCATAAGATCATGTTTCTTATACCTTGTGGTTGTTGCACAAGCAGGCCCTCAGTAGAGTGTGTATGTGTGTTCTCTGTCCTTTGAAGTATCATGTGGCAGGTGTACCACTGCTAGGTAGGTGCATTCTTTTTGTTGAGTCTTTCTCCCTGGAGGAATTTGGTCGTAGTTCTTCTTCATCCACATGGGGCCCCGAAACTGTCTCTGTGGGTTTTTGGAGGGGGGTGAGAGAAGACAGGAGTGTGAGAATGACCTCTATTTATTTCGATGGAGCTCTCTCACAGAAGTTGTCAGTGTTACCTCACTCTGGGTAAGTTTTGATGCTCCTGTCTTTGTATGTGTGTGAGTGCACAGAAGAGAGTACCTTTCAGGACCTAGGTCCTGTGAGACCCCACTGGCTGGATGGGCTCTTGTCACAGCTTCTCCAGTGGAGGTACCTGAAACAAGCACAGATAAGAGCCTGCTCTGGTGGCCCTCTCAGATAGAGTGGTAATGGGGCCATACCCCAGTTCCACTGGCTGTAGTAGTAGAAAAATAGGACTGCTGTAGTCATTCTTCAGTCATTTCTGGGAGGTCATACTTTCGCAGATAAAAGAATAATGTAAATGCTGCTTTTGCATGTTGTTTGCTGATGTTGTTGTTCTAGTGTTGCCTTGGCTTTGTCTGGCTTTTGCTATTTTCCAGTAAACTGCCCAATGCTCTCTGGCGACTACATAGAAAATGATTTTGCTTCTTCTAACGTGTTATGATATCGTTAGTCAATATTTGATCATACATAGAATAAAATGTTGTGTTGCTTGCAGTTGTAATCCCAAAGAAAACAACAAACATGGAACTGATTAGCTGCATTGAATCCCTCAGGCCCACAGCTGGTTCAGTAGTGAAGGAGATAGTTTGTTGTGATTAGACTTGTAATTAAACTGCAGCGGCTTTGAATACATGAGTAATGAGTGGCACCCTGGATGTGAAAGGAGTTCATAAGTGGGCTGTCTATTTGGTGGAGCTTTGAGCTATGAGGAACTTAAGCATCTCTCGTTCCTGTCAGACAGAGTGCAGGAAATGGAGAAAAGTGCTAACCACCTCGGCTCAAAAGTTGCTCCTGAAGGTCACTGCCCACTACTTCCATTTTATACATTTAACTATTATTGTGAAGTCTTGTTTCACCGAACACAGGGACCTGCATGGATTTTGATTGTCTGAAAATCTATGTTCAACTTGATTTAATCTATAAAATAAAAGCACATCTTTTAAAAGAGAGCCCTCTCCCATGTCCCTCTCCTTTCTCTGCCGATTCACGAAAAACTAACAAGTATAAAAAGCATTGTTATTTATACAGAGAAAATGTACAAGTACTTTCCGGAATATGGCCAGATTAAATAACCATTTCACATTCACATGAAGACAGGCCTCAGTCCGGCCCCAGGGAGATAGCAGCTCTTTCAGCATGAGATGATGCAGCCCCCTGCAGTTTTTTCTTATTGCAGCCTTGTGAATGTCAGCATGTTAGCAACTGTCTGACTTTTTTTTCTTTTTATATGTAGTAACAAGATTTTCAAAGCCTCGTGGCATTATCATATTACTTTGAACTCCAAAAATAAGAGAAATAATAACCAAAGAAATGGCGTCCTTCTCTGGGCTTCAGGGCCAAGACTGTAGAGTTCATCACTCATTTGAATGAACAGAGAATGTCAAAAGTTATTATCTGATTAACAAAAATATTTATTTGCTTGAGGCTACTATAGAAAACATCGCACTTTTCCAAGTCTTTCAGGCACAATTGGGAGCAAAGAAGTCAACGCATTGAAAACACAATAGACAGCTCAAGCTGGTGTATTATTTTTATAATTGTCAGCTCCATTTTATAGTTGTAAATAAACTACCTTACCTTCTATAAGTTAACTAATGTCTTCAGTGTTTATTAAAGGAAAACATTTTTAAAAAGCACACTACTGAAATGAGTCATACTGTATAAAACATCTGTTGTTGTATTCGTAATTTGTCTTACAGATGTTTTCAGTATTAAAATGATTTATAGAAAATAATACGTTATTTTTTAACATAGGCTTTTATTCTCTGGTTATTGCTGCTCAGTTGTCTGTTGTTGTCATAATTATTATCTTTTATTGCAGCCAGTTAGCAAACAATTCATCGACTGTTGGTTTTGAAAAGCAAACATCCTAAGCATGAACATGCTAAGTGTACTAATCAGCACAATACTGAACATCATGTAAAACTGTTTGCATTATTAACTGAATTATCAGGATTAGAGTAAAATCTGTAGGAAATTAACAAAACTCACAGCCTGATTGTTCACTAACCCTGTGTCTTTTGGTAAGGGTGACATACAGTAGTGCCACACCATACTATTTATTCCCATTTCCTACCCCTTACTTACCCAAACACAGACTTGAATATGCCTTTGTAATTACTGTCATTAGGATAATTTGGAGAGCGTGTGGCACATGTTGCTGGAATGAGAGTGTGTTTAATCTCTCCACCCGCAGTGTCTTTCTCCATCAAATCCACATTGGGCGCATATGTCTTAATTGAAATGATGTGTAATAGCATCTGTGAAGGCCACATCACTGTCAGTCTCCCCGCAGCTGTGCTTCCATAACCATGTGTATCAATGTGTGCAACTGTGTGTGCGTGTGTGTATGAGTGTGTGTGTGTGCAAACCTTACTGACATTTTGAAAGATTCATGAAGCTCAACTCACCAGCTCAAGGACCTACTTGCGCAGACCCCTGAAGAATTATGATGTACTGCCCTGGCTATTTGGTGCCCTAATCAGAGGAATGATGAGATGCAGTTGAAGTCGAGTAACAACATCACAGTGTCGTATTCAGTGGCAGAGATGAAAGGCTACACTGAAGCTGTATTAGGTTTGTTTTTTTTTACATTTAATACAAACTAAACAGAACCTTAAAAGTAGGTTGCTTTTAAACCTCTGCCATAACAGGGCACCATTTCGCAAGGGACCCAGAAAGTAAATAGCAATAATACATATAAAAGGTCACTACTGTAAGTGGCTAAAGATTACATCTAGTGTTTAATTTCAGATTTAGTCATCTTTAACCTGTCTGGAGTTTGTCAGCCCCATTCCCTTTTGGACCAGCGTTTTCCATTTTGAACAAGAAAATTCAAAATTGTGTTTTCCTCACAATGTGAATGCGCAGCATGTCTGTGTCCTCACACACAACAATGTCACTTCATGCTGCTTCTGGGCTTCATCACCACATACATAGCCATGTCATGCCTGCAGAGACATGACAACCAAATGAGACCTGCTGACACAGAGTAAGTTAGATGCTGTGGGTTGTACTTTATGTGACAGTTTAGCTGAAATGGCCTACAACTTCTTTCCACCCATTCTTCTATTCTCTCATAATGTCATATACTGCGTATAGGGGGTGGGCATGTGTGTATGTGCGCACAAGCAATCATTTTTCCTCTAAAACTGGCATGCAGACTTATTTTGTTTCATATTCATTATTTCAACCAGGTTGGTCTAATGTTCATATGGCATCATGTAGGCTACTATGTTTACTTAATACCTGTACACATTGCTGAATATCATATTATGTTGTCTTGGTATTTAAAATGGTAAAACTGCTCCTACATTTACACTTTACTCAGAACATTCAGGAAATGCTCTGAAAAACTGGTAAAAGAGTAAGCGGGAGAACCAGCCAGCTCCATTGAGAGCAGTGTCACCTGGCAGCTCATTCAAGCTTAGAGGAATGTTATAGAAAGCCCAGAGCAGTGGAAACAGCTGGCAGTGCTGCTCAATGACTTTCTCCCTGTCTTTACTCTGGGCCTGTCCCTGTAGACACCACCAGAGCCATTCTTACAGCATGTGTACAACAAAACAATCATCACAACCCTAATGTTCTTGTCCTTCAGTATGGGGCCAATGCATACTCAGTCACACATACACACGTGCATACCCACACCCACACTAACCTTCTGTTCAGTACAGTAAAATAGTAAAAATGCATGTCAGCAGGCAGAGAGAGCTTTTTAATTAAGTGATTTTTTATTTCACTCGAAGAGCTTCTTGACATTTGAAATCAGTGTGGACTGTATTGTACTGCACTTCTTACCTACAGGATATGGATGTGAGATCTCGTATGCAGGTGCACTGTTTGTGCATGCCAAGATTTAAGATTTAAACATCTCACTGTAACTTTCTGGCATCTGTGATGACTGACAGTATGAAGAAGCACTGATCAGTAAAAATATCATGCTGCTGAGACATGAAATGGTTCACCTGCTCTCACACTGAAAACATGATATTCAGGACCCTGCATATCAAATGTGATTTAATTATTTAATATACAGAAAGATATATTTAAAAAACATGATCAGGTTTTAGCTATTCTAGGCTTGTATGAGCTCTTGTATTAAATAATCATCGGTCACAATCAGCAAAAACATTTCTGTGATATTGCATGTGTGCATGATGCTCTGTCATCATCCGTTGTAACCGCTCCTCTCATGCTCCTTACCCCTTAGCCTGTTTAAGTGTGACAGGATATCAGTGACACTCACAATGAAGAAGCTCTTTGAAAACCATGCATATGAATAATCACTCAGACACCCTTAATCCATTTTTAAAGAAAGCGAATATTAATACACTAACAACTGTATCTGCTCGGCATGAGGCAGATGATTCCAGATCTGCAAAAAGCCTCCACTCTCAGACCAAAGCTTCAACAAGCATTAGGGGATCACTCTGCACACTCTGTCACCATGACAACACCAGTTCCATGTCCGAGTGGGTGTATACACTTCATTTAGTAATCCTCAGCGACCAACACAGGAACAGCTGTGTGCATGCTGAGAGGGTCCAGGCTAGCTATCACACCGAAACACACTTAATTACTGGAGACGCGATCACTCTTGTGGGCATTATGGAATTACAATTTGAGTGGCAATGGTTGGCATCTACGTTAAACGTTTTATTGGGAAGTTTTTTTTTTATTGAGCCGTAGAGGTTGTTTTAGGACTCCAGGTGCTTCTTTACACAGTTCATACAGGGAACAGTGTATTCAGAGGCAAAATATATATACAAATACCCTCACCTGATTAACATTGAAATTTTCAATCATCATCCTCATCAGAGAACCATCAGGGAGCCACATTAAGCGGCCCTTAGTGCCAAGACTTCAACTCTGTCACCCACACAAACCACCGAAACACGCATATACACACTGTCGAATTACACTCTCCATGCCGAGATCCAGGTTAGGTTGTCTCAACCTAAGAACTTCTTTCAGCTGTAAACAAGCTAAGATGCTATATAAACCATTCAGTCTTTAATCTTTTTCAATAATATTTGAACTCAAATGTGTCGATGTCCTATTTTCATGTTTTTAAATTGGCAGTGGTTCAAAATTATGTTATTCAGTAGAGGAAAATATTATCTCTCTGTTTACTTTGCATTGTACAATAGGTGAAGACAGTGTTGCTCCGTAAATCTACGACACAGTTGCATCCCATGTGTTCACAGATGCAGATCCTCACCTGCCAAAAGTGGTAACGTGCTGTTGTAGGTAGCAGATGTGCCTGTCAAAATGTGGCTACTTCCTGTCTCTGCTGTTATTCTACAGTATAAAGGATGGTGTTTTTTGTTAAGTCTGAAAATAATTATTTTTGTTTTTATTGTTTAGACCTACATAATATACATTTAATCCTACTATTAATCTCATAGTTAACTCTGTATGTGTGTAAAGCCTCAGCTGAAGTTGCACTTTGTTTTATATATTTTAGAAATACATTTTGATCAAATATGTTGTAGTGTAAATTGTATGTGGTCCATTTAAAAGACTAAGGTTGAAACTTATCATGGTATTTCTGATAAATTATTATTTTAATGATTGCTGTACCCACATAGTGTATATAGTGCACGCATATTCTATATTTTAATGAGTGTTTGTAAATGTAAGTATGTATGCGTATACACACAATGTAGACACAGATCTTTTATATTTGCATTTAAAGCCTGGAACATAGGCTGCTTTATTATTTATTAGCAAAAGTACAACACCACATTCCATGTACAACCCATTAAAGGAAGCCCATTTATCACTGAAATGTTTTATTATAGAGCAGAAATTCTCCGGCACTAACTTATATCGGTTAACCAACAAAGACCACAATGAAACACATGGCATGTGTACACTATCCGACATGTGGCCATTCATCTGTGTGTCAGAAAGCAGATCCCGCCCCTGCACCCATGTACCACTCTTACACACTAACAGTGAGTTACACGTAGAAATGAAGTGATGGGAAAGGTTGGGGAGCCATTTGAAGCAGTATGTCATCTCTCATTTTTTTTCTCTTCAAACACTTTGAAGTGACAGCTTCATGACTGACAAAAGATAGACATGACTCCTTCATTCTGAATGACTGACTGAATTATTTACTTAAATGTTAAAATGTATGGAAGCAGTCCTTAATTAAAGACAGCACGTATGTAAAAGATTTATGTTTTATTTTGCTTGTTTGGTGATGCAAAAAATACTAGACAACTATACTACGACTACTACTACTACTATTAATACTATAATTATAATAAATAACAACTGTAAAAAAATCACTTTTTTATTTAATTTTTTTTTAAATTTGTGCTTCACCCTAGCATCCTAGATCAGGGTGTGGTTGGAAAAGTTTTCACCCATATAAATCTGTAGTTTATTATTGAATTATACTTTGAATTATATTCCCTCTTCTTTTCTCCTGCTTTTGTTTCATTTCTACTGTGCGCTATGTTATATTATTGATCTTCTCTCTTCTTTTCTCTGATGCATTGCACTGTAAAGTTTCTCTAAATCAAGTCCAATAACAAGAGACCATTGTTGCACAACATTCTCTTCAATTTAAAAAAAATCTTGTTTCCATGGAACAGCCAGCTGTGATGACTTTCCTCAGGAATCAGCGTTATTCAGATATATTTTTGCTTAATTATGAAACTATTTATAACAATATATTTAAATCACCTCAGCATTGTGCTGATCTGCCTTTTATAATAATAAAAAAATAATTTAAAATAATTTGAAAACAGCTCAGCCACCTCAGTGTGGTGCAGAAGGTGCAGTCGCTGCTTTTCAACTTCAGTCATAGAATTTTATACAGACACAAATTCTATCAGCCAGGCTCTCACCAACTAATAAGTCCACTCACTATAAAAAGTCCACTCACTATACAAAACCTGGCTTGACCTATAATAACACTCCCTACATTTAAATTCAATTTTATATGAATTTCTTAATGGACTTTAAGTCATTATGTGCTTTGTTGATTTGTAAGTGTGGAAGATAATTGCCTTGGGCAGTACAAAACTAGTTTGATTATTGTCTGCTTGCTCTTGTGACTTATAATACATGGATAAGGCTCCAATATCCACATACATATCTTTTCTCACAGTCAGATACTGTACTTCTGTTGGCAATAATGGAAGCATTCAGGAGCTACTCCACCACAATAAACCTGTTCATTTATTTCCGTCATTTTGGAATTGTTATTATGTGAAATGTTAAAGCAGCCTCAAAGCTATTGCAAACAAGTAAAAATGAAAGATTGATTAGCCTGTGAAGTTCTGGTCCCTCGCTGAAATAGTGCAGCACTTCTTCTCTAAATGTAGTCTAGATATTTCAAAAGATTCTTTAGTTGCGAAGAAAGTGCCGTCTTTGAAGTGAGCATGTCCCCTTGGTGCTTATTCCTCAGTTCTCTCAGAGCTGAGGAATATTTTAGTAGGCTCATCCAAGATGTTCACACACACTTACTGTACAGTTGGTATGTGAAAGGGTCATCGTATGTCCAGTCCAGCCCACAAGTACTGAAACTTGTCATTAGAAATGTCTCATATGGGATTTATTCTTATATTGAATCACCATATGCTACTTACATTTTCTTATTGGAGCTATTGTGATGTGAACATATTTGAATATGTCAAGTGTTTTAAAAGTAAAATATAACCTACATCTACATTATATTTTAAATTGTTCTGTTACATCAGACATCAGTCTGGAACTAGACTGAAGAGGACAACCTGCCTCCAGCATCAACAAAATATGCATTTTAAACAAAAATGGTGTTTTTTGGTTTTATTATTATTTTTATTATTTAAAATTTTTTTTAGATCTTGTTCCTTTGGTATATTTTTACTGAAACTGAATACAGCTCAATGAATTGGATTGAGCTTTATATGAATAATAGAAAAGCTGGGTCAGCTTTGCATGTGCTTACATTTTGTCACAATGTAATGTATTAACATTGCGCTGTGATGTTAAATATTACCGTTAATTCTTTATTACTGTCACCAGTGTCCAGGTGTGCTGGTTTATAACCCACAACAGTGGTACAGTCATTTATAATTTTATGATATAAAATAAGAGTTTGGAGAGCAACACTATTACACCCTGAAGTAAATTTCTTTCTGATTTACATAAAGTTTATTATCAGTCTGAATTGTGAAATGCATGTGCGAATTCTGTCTTACACTTGCACTTGCACTTGTTATTCTAACACTCTGTACCTGATGGGTAAATATTTAAGAGTATCGTTGCCTTTAAAAACTATTTGCCTCATTATTCTCCAGGGTCCCTCGCTGTTACAGAAATATGATTCTCTCTGCTGCAAACTAAAGAAAAAGATAAGTCACACGCTCTGGTGCCGAGGGTATTCAGACCGAGGCTGTGTGAATTCTGAATTTGCGTCTTTGTAATTGTATCCAGAAACACAAACGGCAGAAGAAGTTTCAATACCCTATATATGCACAAAGGTTTCAGTAAATGTGTACAAAGGATTTGTTGGCATGGTAGTCCTAAAGAAAACAACAACAACAATTTTCTGTTAACTGTGCAGCTCTACATGTCTCCTCATTTCAGTGCTTTTTTATTGACATTCAAGAATTGATGGGACAAATGTGTGCTAATCATGGCGCATTAGGAGTCTACAATAGATAGCGTAATGCATGCACTGTGGCACATTTCCTCCATTAGAGGGAAAAAGATTGAGCAGACTGTCAACAATTAAAAGACTCCACTACATCCTCGCTAAACGTCAACGCTAGTTTAAAGCAAATCTGCCCAAGATGAGTGGTCATACTAACAGAGAGGTTGAGCATTCAGACATATGCTGATGGAAATCATTACCTTCAGCACTGAGGTTATATTTTCTCATGTTTCTGTTGTTTGTGTTTTGTTCTATTTTCTAAGCATACAAAAAGTACTGAGCTGTTTTTGCAGCAACCTTGGTGGAAGGATAGGACGTGGACTGATTAAATTTAGATTCAATCCAATTCCTCAACATTGTAAGGTTTTTTTTTTGTTGTTTTTTTTTGTTTTTTTTGACATGTTCCATCAAATTTGAATGTTTGGATCTATGACAGTTTTTTTTTTCTTTTTTGTACCCATGGATCATCAGTACCTAGGGATGCTATCATCAACATTTCATTCAACATGCAATCAATTACATATCAACAATAGTAGTTGTGTCCCATTTCAAGGACTATATCCTTTAGAGGACCAAGTCAACAAAGTTCTGCCCAATGACAACCATTGACTGTAGTCTATGTTGGCCACACTCAAATGAGACAGTCTGGCGTGTTGAGCATTTACTTTTTATGTTGTTTAAATTTAAGTTGTCCCTAACAACAGTTTGCCACCAGCGCCAGATAAAAAAGGAACATTCTCTGAATTTTACATTTTTCAGGTAAAATATTAGTTATTATAATATTCATTTTTGCTCATTTTAGGTCGATATGGACTCAGTCCAGCTTAAACTGCACATCCACAGTCTAATCATTACCTGTGTGCAATGAATCTCTTGGACAGAGATGGCTGTGAAGGGCCCTTATGGAGCCTTAGAGAAAAGTGGGCTGGATTTGTCAGCCGTGTTTGAAGGAGCTGTCAAAATGGGACAGCATAGTTGCAAACATGTGACGTATTTGGCAGATGAATCCATCCGACGAAGAATGTATCCGTTGAAGTGGGACACTGCTGCTGTGTCTTTACACCATAATAGATCATGTCTGTCAACATTCATCCGGTTATTGTGTTCAATTAGGCTCTTACACCAGGAATCCTCACACCTTCAACTTACTATAAAAAGAACGAACCTATGGGATTATTTTGTTTTGTTGTTGTTTTTGTTTGTTTTTCTTTGCAGAGCCTATGGGCTCATGGGAAACGGAAGCATGGTTTGAAAGGCAATCATCAGTCTTTTCTGGTGCAATTGTGTTACTGACCTTGTAGCCCCAAGCAAGAGACCACAATAAACAAATCCATTGCAGTGGTTCGGTGGATATGAAGCTCATTAACCACTGGTGGAGTTGGCAAGGTGAGGGTCTTGAGGAGAGTGTGCAGGGATTTAGTTGTATGTGTGATAAAGAATATTTCCTTAAAATCCTTAATGACTTACTCTGTGTGCCCAAAGCAAACTGTGCTCTGTCATCTCTAATAATTTATCCACTCTAGGTGTGTTCCTTTACAGGTTAATTTTGAAACAACATTTCTCAGCCATAGCCATGGTATATTTCTTTATTTTCTACAAGTAAATTCCTCTCTTTTTCTCTCAAAACGCTGAACAAGAGCTTCTCGTTAATGTATTTCATCAGGACATTTCTCTTGAAGTTTTATGCATCTGTTATCATCCCTGCAATCAAATCCAGCCCCCGCATTGCACGAGGACCACTAGTAATCTTCTCAACCCCTCTGAGATCGAGATTTATGTGCCTCTTGTGCGACGGTTGCACAGTGATAATGATATACATGCATCAGTGTGTGCTTTTCAATAATGAAAAAACACTGATACACTGAAATGTGTCTGTCAGCTAATGGATGCAAATAATGATAAAAGCTGATGTTCCTACCCGCAGAAAAAGAACAATGACGATAAAAAACCATGTTGGATGGATTATCTGACAGAGCTGTATATTTGTATAATATATGTTTTTGAAAAACATTGCTGTCTTAAGTAACTATTTGCTGGCTCTTAAAACACATTGAAAAGTAAAGTATTTTTGTATATTTAGCAAAAGCCATAAACTTATGGCTGTCTGTTCAAGGTTAAACTGTCTATGCCTGATGAACTGTACTGACAAACTTAAATTTGTTATTATTTACCGAAGTTATTATTGAGATTTTATCTCTGCAGAAGTCTGGACTGGGTTTTTTTTTTCAGTGCTCACAAGTCTTAAGAAAATTATGAGTCAATAAAATTCCTATAATTTTACAGGAGTTAATGGGCTGTAACAGCTCACTGCAAATAAGCAATGGATTTTGTTGAATGTGATGTAGAATGTGATTTGCCTTTTTTTTTTCTGGGGTAAAAAAAAAAAAAAAATCTAAAACAAATCACCTCAGTTCCTCTAAGTCCAAGAGTAGAGAATTCATTTGTGTTTAAGTTTATAGACATACTGAAGCAGCTGCTTCTACAGCAAGTACCTGTCCTGAGTGACCTGTATTTTCCCTCCTTAGTTACAAAGTGAGATATGTCATTCACCTTACAGAAACACAGCAGTACATTATTAAGCAGTAAATATTTATTTGATGTGGAAATGTTAAGGACTGCGATCGGTGACGCTGGTACTGGTGAGATAAGAACTGTTTAAAATTTCATGAATTCACCAGGAGACTGGTTTTTGGAGCTTGCCCACACTCTAATTGGCACATTGTCGTTCTTGTAGCAAAAGACTCCATGAATTATGCACAAAAAACAACGTACCACGTGTCCCATTATAACCATGTTGTGCTATGCAATTTTCAGCCTGCTATTCTAGAAAAAGACAATATTTTAGACAGCTCCATTCTCATTACACCGCAACTACAGCTTAGCTTGGAATCACTCAAACCCCTTGTTTCTTACCTTTCACAAACACAAAATCTCTCCTAAAGCAATACCAGTGAAAGCCACTTGATTATAGCAGTTCCCCTTGCATTTTATCATCCTGACCTATTAAGCAAGCAGACATACAACTGAGGTCTAAATTTAATCTATAAATGATTTATGGTCAAGAGGAGTAGTAATGTAGCTTACATTTATTCTGAGGGAAAGTGAGGCTAAGTGTTTTACATTAAAAGTAAACGGGGTGGTTAGGTGTAAGAAAACACAGGAGGTTACTGCATTTTAAAACACAGGCTGTTGTGTTGTCCTTGTGTGCCCCCCAGCTGAACCAGGCCGGAATTCTTAGTATTCATACTTTCACATGGTTTAATATTTTACTTTGCAGAAAACTGGACTTGATGTGTTAAATTGCAAATGTATGAGTCTTCGTTGCCTTATATTTAATGCACCATGAATTGAGATTTCCCATCCACTATTGCTGAAAGAAGTCAAAAGCTGTTATCCTGGACTCTGTTTTCTGAAAATTCTGCTTCTGAATAAATCATTTTTTATTTTTTTTAATCAATCACCGGCATTATGAATTAGTTCACAGTGGCACTGTATTGCACCAACAGTCATGATGAACTATTTGGAAATCAGGAATACACACACACACACATAGAATAGTAGTCTGTTGTAAAACTGTTTACTGTGTCATTGAAATCTTTCCAGTTAATTTGTAAATGAAACACCTGTGGTGAACCAGTCTGAGACGCCCTGTGGGTGATGCAGAGTTACTTCTTGCATATTGATTTTGACCTGTCCTGTCCAACACTGAGAGGGCCAAGGGTAGTCAGGCAGAATACAGAAGATTTCTGTCTCTGTCAAGTCGCTGCTTACATTCTCTTATTTCCCTGTCATCACTCCTATGATTCAATTAAGAAGCCACATTCCTCAGTCTGGCCAGGCCAGACAAGGAGACCAGTGATTGACAGGTAAAGACATTACTATGCGAAGGGAAAGAGAGTACAGGGAGAGATATGAATATTTGAGTAGATGGCATAAAAGAATCTTGTAATTGATTTTCTATCTAAGCTACTGTTACATTTACTGAATAAATGCATTTATTTTAGGCAGTGGGTTGTTATTGCTCTCTCCATTATTTCTTTGTGAAGACAAACTTCATCATATTTTATATATGATGATGGTTTTGCAGATTATAAAAATTTAGGCTTGACTGGCTGAAAACATTCATGCTTACACTCCTTTGCCCTAGTAGAAATACTGCCATGTAACCTTGCTCAAAGTAGACTGTGCTAAAATGAGCTATGTGCGTTGTCCCTCTCTGACAGATGTGATCCACACTGTGGGTCCAGTGGCCAGAGGTCATGTGGGCCCTACCGAGACCAATGACCTCACCTCCTGCTACCAGAACTCCCTCAGGCTGATGAAGGAGCTTGGCTTGAGCACTGTGGTGAGTACAGTATACTTACGTACACTCATTTGAGGAGAAATTTGTCTCTTATGTACAGCTTAAAAGAAATAAATAACAGTATGTGCTTGTGTGGTTTTTTTTTTTTTTTACTGTGAATAAGCCTTCAATGAGAAAGTCTATGTTTGATTTTTTGGGAAATTGGAAAAAGGTAAAAGAACAAAAGGATTTAGCATCATTCATTTTAGATACAGTTCTGAAAAGCCTTAATCGTCTTTATTTAAACAAAAGCAACTGTAAGCACAACAAAATGTTAATTGTTGTTCCCTCTATGTCAAATGAAGGCTTTTCATGTAGACTACTTTGACTTGTGATTCAATAAAAAGCAGGTCTCTGTTCCCACCTCTCCATATTGCTACAGTAAAAACATGATACAGTTTTTTCTTTGTCACTGTTTAGAATCCATTTTTAGTTTAGAAGACAGTGACCTTTCTTAAATATTATAAGTGCTCTGACGTAGATGTGCCATTTATTGTGTTTTTTGTCAAAGAAATTTGATGTCTAGCATCAGAAAGTAATTTCAGATGTTGTGAATCTTGCAAATGTCGGCGCCACCTCTTCAAAAAGCATTTTCATCTTTAAAACACAAGAAAAGCACAGGATTTAGTGAATGAGTCATCCAGACTTTACATGAAACAATACTCACAAAATCCACAGCTGGCAGCAGGCAAGCACTCACACTCTTCACCCAGCTTCTGGCCTGCTCCGACCCGCACCGTTTCAGTCTGTTCCACGTGATGTATGGATTTGCCCTGCACACAGAGGGTAAACAAATCAGTATCACACAGAGTAGCCACAAATCACGTTTTCTGCACCAACCTACTGCCCTGCAGCCTCATCAGTAGCCAATCAATGGAAGTACTTCCTAACAGCGAGAGAAGACATAGACGAGTGCCAGTTTCATTAAAGATGATTGTGACAAATTCCTGCTCTGATGATGATGATTTATTGTGAGTGTGACAGAGACCTCTAGGTAGCAATTAAATAGATTGTAAAGCCAAATGACTGAAGTAGTTATGATAAGTGTTTTGAAGTAATATCAAAATCAGCAGCATGCCTGCTGATCTTTAAACTTCCCTATTACCAGTTGCATCCATTAAGATGTGATGAGCCACTGTGACATTACATTAGAATGTCATTTGCACAATAGAATAATTTACTCTAGTGGGCTGGAGGCTCCATGTGAAGAGGAAACTCCAAAAGCACCAGGCCCCTCAGGCCTCAGTGCAAAAACACACCAGCAGCTTGTCTGCTCTTTTCCACAAAAAAACCCAATCCCTGCTTTGTTTTTGGCACATTCCAAAGTTTTATTTAGTTTAGGCCTATCTCCTGATTTATTTATCCAATAATCCATATATTTTTAAGACACAGAGTTTCTGTTTTGAGAGCAGGCCTGATCCCGTCTAATGTATTTATACAGCTGCTCTGTGTTGAGAAGACCTTCAGTGAAAACAATGGTGTTCTTTGATTGACTGGCCTTGTAGGATGAGTCTAGTCATTACATTGTCTTAGCCACACTCCATTTTGTTTCTCCTTGCTGCAAGGACAACAAAAAGCCTTTTTACCAAAAGCAAAAGGGAAATAGCTGTTTCTATCTTCAAGCAAGGATGTGGCCTTGATTGAGTTTTACTCTAGCCTGCCTTGATATCCAAGACTTACTTGAAGAGAGGCTCCAAGGGCTCTCTGGTCCTAATTCTTTCTTAACAGATAAGCTTGCAGGCTCTTGGTGCAGAACACAAAGAGTCCAAGTTTTTGGTTAGCTGATCGGCACTAAGCTCATTTTGACTCATCTGAAAGGGTCTCACTGTGAGCTTTGCTGTGTGAGAGAAACAAGAGATCCCACCAAAGACGGGCTCCCTGCCAAGTTTGTCTACAAAGTGGGCAAAAGAGGGGTGCCACATTTAGGAATCCTAGACAGCTGGTTCCCTAATGGGGATTCCAGGGCATTAGAAAGGAATAGGAGTCAAAACAAAGCCTAACACAAAATAAACTTGAGAATGAAAGATTAAAAAGAAGCAGAGCTTGGTAGATAATCCCTGTTTCTTAAAGCTAAAGAGACAAAGCTCCCCTTTAGGCTACGAAACAGTATGGCTACCACAGCCATCAAATCAAAACCTTCATGCAACTGTACCATTTCAAGACAGGGAGTTTGGAGGGAATGATGGTGAGTCTCAGGACTGCAACGCATTTTCTTTACCTTAGGGCAGCTCAGTGTGTATGACTGAACATTAACTGGTATCCCCAGAAGTCAGAAATTCAATAGAAATGCTTTTTCCTGTCCCTAAGTGATGCTGCACTGATTTACAGCTCTGCTGGGATAGAGCTGGGGAAGATGGAAAGTGTGACTTTTAGACAACCTGAGGCAATTCCTGTTTGATTTTAAGGGTTGTTTCTAAGTTTTTAGTTTGTGTTCTTACAATAACCATAAAATAACTCATTTAAAAAAAAACAGCTTGAATGAATTTCCATGTCCATAAAATCATAAAATTTTAGCCCAGTGGATTGTGAGGACATTAAAATTTTACTTTTGTTTGTTTGTTTTAGTTCTGAGAAATATTTGGATAAATGTGCAAAGTTACGTAAACTGTCGAAAAAAAGTACTTTATTTATTTATTTATTTTAAGGAGTGCTCAAGGTGGCATTAAATGTGGTGTAAAGAAAAAAAATAACCATCACAACACGGAATTGTAGTAGCTTATTTTTTTATCTGTTGTCATAAAACTCATGCTGGATACTGTGCCAAGCCCATATTGGCTGAAATGTAAAGGCAGATGTGCACATTTTGTTTATATGACTATCCCTGGCCACGGGGCAAACTGTAATATAGGATGCAGTTCTGGGCCTTAGTGAGGGATGGCCTTCAGATGAAAAATGACGATCAACCTGAGCCAAGAAACCTGCCGTTTAACCCCCACACTGAAGATGAGAGCTATCTGGAACGGTCCAGGCTTTAACACCCTCACTCTGTCATCGTCTCTGGATAAATATCAGATGGCTGGATGGCCTATTGAGTTGCATTTTCCAAATCATTTGGCATCAGTGTGTGTTGGAAAATGATACTGTCTATGTGTGCCCATGTGCCTGTATACACTTTTACTGTCTTTTATGTGAATCTTCCTTGGGCATACTGTATGTGAATGCGCCAGTGTTGTTACAATGTTCTTTGTTCATTTCTTCTCTGCCTTGAGGACTCTTCTGCTTCGGTGTTTTTTTTTTTTTTCTCCCTCTTTTTTGCTGCGGTTGAATGAGCAGCAGGCTGTCACAGCTCCCTGGGCTCTGACTGACCACAGCCCACAACCAGGATGCCAGCATTGCCGGCTGGGCTTTGCAACATCACACAGGGGAGCCGTGGGAGCTGTGCAGCCCTTGTGAGTGGAGTTGCAGCTCAGGGCTGATGAGCAGCACGTTGTCAAACAGCCCCCTCCTCTGCTCACTGCTTGCTACACTACAGTGTATTGTTTGCTTCCAAAGGAGGCTCAAGTGCAAAACCAAAAAGGAAATACAACGAGAAATATGGATTGATTCTTGACATGAATTGTGATAATAACACTGCCTTGCCAGTCGACGTTCTAGCGGACTATCAATATGTCTTTGAGCTAGGCCATATTAAATAGGTCTCTTCATAGTTGCTCCGATATACAGAGCATGTCATGTTGTTATATTCTATTTGGAAAAAGCTGAAATTGTTGAGAGAAACTCGTTACTCAGCAGTAACACAAGATTACACCGACAGATTTTTCAGAAGGCAGCAGACAAAAAAAATATCTCTGTAATTTGTTTTTGTGTTAAGGTAGCATGCAGTGTGTAAGATGGCTCTGCATGTTTTTAACTACTGACTGAGATCTGCCAATCACATTATGTTATGACTGAAAGAATCCTTTCTTGCATTCAAGATTAGGTTTTATCATCTTGTGAAAGACAAATGATTCACTTGTACATGCATTTTAACAATGCACTTTTGTGGTCTGTATCTATGTCTGTGTAAGCCCCTGGGGTGCTCCTCTCCAAAGAGCTGAAAAGCCTTACAGTACGTGGAGCTGAGGAGACAGTTTATGCTGGTCCCCTGTCTTGGTTAGTTATGGAAGGCTGCTCAGATTCTTCCCTGGAAGCAAGAGTAGCATCTGTCACACAGAAACGGACAGACTGCATGGAGGGGGATGCCACCATCTGGAATTCATTCAGCCTTAGACTCTGTTTCTTATTAGAAACTATATTAAACAACCCTTAGAATGTGACCTTTAGAATAAAAGAATAGCCATGTTTACCCAAAACATCATTATTGTTTCATTTAATTTAGCCTTTCCTTTGAATCTTTGAGAGAGTTCAGTTGAGACAAAATAATAAAGATTGTGGTCTCAAGAGAAGTTGCATCCAAATACAGACAGTGTTTTAGTTGTTGACTAATGATCTTGTTGGTAACTGAGCCTCCTTTTTGTTTCTAATTTGACACTGACAGGCCACAATTTGATGCTTTCCGAAAGTGTCTGCCATTAAGCTATTTCTGGCACTATGTGGTGGGCTGGCAGCTGCCAGTGTGGACAGTGACACGGTCTCAGGCTGCATTTAGTGCCCTCCTCTCTGACTCCCAGGCAGCTCTGGAAGTGTTTTGTAGTCATAACACACTGGCTCTGAGCAGATCCAGGATTGAAGCCACAAATTGCCCGTTGAGAAAAATGCTGAAGGCCAAGTGAATTGGAGATGAATGGTGTAGAATGATAGGATTAGCCACCCTTCTCTGTGGGCTCATTCCAAAGCTGCTTCGAGCATTAGTTTCCATTCACTTTGCCTGACAGTGTTCTCAAAAAGCATTCCTACAAACGTTATCTTATAGTGACACATCACCATGCACAATCTGCTCAAAGATGACAGCTGATAGCCCCTACAAGATAATCTGTTTGACATGACAGAGACAGCAAGTGAAGAACAAACAATCACTGTATCAAAGGGATAAGTGACCATGGCTCCAAGGTGCCTCTGAGATAGAAAACACTCTGAGGTTTGAGTGGCAAGTTGGCTTTAACGTCATCTTACATCCTGTTTTGGCCAAAGAGTTTTGAAAACATCTCTTATGTTCTCTGGAATAATATAAAATATGCTGTAAATAACATTTAATGTTCTAGCTTTATTAATGTAGGTCAGTGGTGATATTTGAAAATGTGTTTTTTACTGCAGTATTTAAGTGCACTGGAGGGTCTTTGTCATTATTTATGTTTCCAAATACTACCATATCAAACTTAACGACTTTGTACTCCACTATTCCATTTTGGTACGCCGGCTCCCCAAGTGATTAATTAATTTTCATTTATGCGCTGAACAGATCGTGCACAAACTTTTCCTCTAGCTGCTTGTCTCCCCTTTCTCGTAAATTATTGTCCGTAAGTGCAAGCAACTCCAGATTTAATTATATAATGGCAGAGGGAAGTATAGAGGCTTGATTGTATTATTGGCTTCTGATCATAGTAAAGTAAACTGTGCCATTAACTGGGATATAAGAACCAGTGGCTCACCATGGATCTGCTTACACAACAAGCTTTATCTTTGTGTTTGTATCACTCAATATTGCATTTACATATTTTGAATGAAACAGCATGTTATTTTTGACAGTATTTGGAGAGCTTAGTTTGAACCATGGACTCTATATGACCCTCAGTCAGCAGCAGTTATGTAGTAAAGGGAAAGGGGAAAAAAAGATGATGCTCTGCTGCAGTATACCCTTGACAGCTGTGCTCTACTGCATGTGCCTGTACTTTTTAAGGCTATAGACCCAATGTTACATTTTTGCACTATACCAGCAAATACAGTTGATTTAAAAATTTACAATCATTTAAAATTTTTACTCCATTCTTGTCAGGCATAATGCTTTCTTCTTTTTTTTTTTTTTTTTGGTTTGTTTTGGTTCGTCGTTGATGTCAAGATCAAGGCACCTAACTCAACTGAGGTGAAAAATAATCCAGTACACACTTTGTCACAAAGAATTTCACTGGTCGTCATTCCCCAGTCACTAATTTAGCTTCAATATGTGATTATAACCCAGTGTCTGTGTGGCCAGTCGCTGCTTGTAACCTACTTCTACATACAGTACCTGCATGCATCGACAAAGGTTAATTAGACTGAAGCTTTCAAAAGGTCATGACGCCATTTAAATTAGTCATTGCTATTTGTCTGATCCGAATCATTGGCAACAGTGGGCCAATTAGATCCAATTACACTGATAGTGGTTGTGGTGGTCTGCCACCTAGTCTAAGTTAATGACCGTTGGAACCCCAATTACCCCAACACCCTGAGTCAGAAGGAGCCAACCAGACAGGAGGAGGAGGAGCTTAAGGTCTGGTTAAAGGCGACGGACCTGCCCCATCACCTTCCCTTGACATTCCCTTCACTCCAGGGAAGACCGCATAGCTTTATGTGAGGTGAAATATTAGGATATGTAAAATGTGACATTTCCACAGGCCTCAAGAGGGGTAATCACAGTTGATGGGGATTGAAGAGGTAATCTCCAGAGTGTCTGTGTGGAGTGGGCTGATGTGAGCATGCTAGCGTGTTGATTACAAGAACAGGAAGCCCATAGCAATCATCAGAAAGACTAAACCCCTGTCTTCTTCCACCTAGATGTTTCTGTGAAGGAAACAGCAGCAGTTCCGTTCCAGATTAATGTGCTCTGACAATAATAAAGGCTCTTCAAATAATTTAAGTACTAAAGCACAGTCAAGCAGTATAAGACTCAGGCTCAGCGATGAGGCCAGTTTCACTTCATCTTATCCTCTGCTCTTGTACCTGGTTGTGAGGAGCTCTTGGAGACAGTCTCCTGAATTTCTATGAGGTTCATATCCCTCTGCAGTACCATCTGAGAATAGAAGCGACAGCTCACACCCAACTGTGGGACTGTCAGAGGAAGTTGATGATTAAACAGATGTCTTTCCTGCCATGAGACAAGAACACCATAATAAAGATGCATTATTTAAATATACCTGAAGAATGTAGGCAATGCGGGAGAACAAAAGGCATTTCTGTCACTACTTCACTACAGAAATTGAGAGAGTGACTATTTCTTACCATCAGTTTGACTGACAGAAAATGTTGCGAACAGGAGAAATGCTTAGGGATACCCAAGGAAAGAATTATTACGTGACAATTAATTCTGATTAGCAACTTCTCATTCAGATAAACTGTGGAGTCGTTTGCAACAAAGCTAATTTTCAGCAGATTCCTCAAGTCTATGCCTAAGGGAAGGCTTCTTTTGAATGACATTGTTCCCGACAAGAGACAAACTGGAGTAGAGATAATACATGGGCAGTGATGTCTTGTTTGCTTTGAAGCCTCCTCAGTTAAACCATTACATACAACACATCAACAAAAATAAACTAGTCTTAGCTCTATACCTGAAAGCTTGTTTTTCCTCTAGTAAGATCCCACTTTTTTTTTTTTTTAAGAGTTGTGCGAGTCTGAAACACTAGTATCATCAAACATCACCTGATAAATGCTCCTGCTTTGATCTAGAGAGCTGAGCAGGAAAAGAAGGATGTGAAATACAGTCCACTCAAAGCAAGCTTCTCGTAGCTTGACAGTTGCTCTTTAGCTGGGTAAATCTCGGCAGATACTATAACAGATTGCTGTTCTTCGGAAGCAGACCTTGGTGGAATGAGTTCTTGTTTACATCATTATGGTTAATTACCATGCAGATTCAGCCCAGCCAACAGTCCCTGTACTGTCTGTGTGTGTGTGTGTGTGTGTGTGTGTGTGTGTGTGTGTGTGTGCATGCATGCGCATGCATGTGTGTGTGTGGTATGTGTGTCAGTGAAGCCAGACAGAGCAGTCACACTCAGTCAACTCATTACTAATGCAGCACTGTCCCTGGTGTAACAATTCATGTTGCTTTGGTGTGTTTGGTCATTCTTCTGATCCCTTTGAGTTCATGTCAGTGGTACAACTCTCCAAACATGGTATGTGAAATGGGGGGGGGCTTTACATCTAGTCATGTTCAGCTCATTCAGTCATCCTCTACCTCCAACTGGTCCACAAATCTTGGTGACATTATGTTACCATTGTGAAACACCTGGTAACATTGTCAATTCAAATTCCAAATAGTCACAGATGGATATTTTTTTAAATTATTACTTACTTAAATTGTAATGATAAGGCTGAATCTGTCTATTGCTCTTAATGCACTTAATTAAATTTACAAGGTCATGATGAAGTATGCAGTATGATGCGAACGTGATGTATTTTCACTAATCGGGTTAGTAGTCTCAGCACAGGTGTGGATCCCAGTTTTACTCCTGTGTTAAAATGTAGATCCTTGGCCTCAAATCTTTTTTTTCCTGTTTTTTTTCATTTGTAGCTTTTATGAAGCCAGGTGTTGAACTCGGTGTTGACCTTGGCAGAGCTGTGTCCATGAAACTGGAATTTTTCTGGTCTATCATAGGATTCCATTTCAACAAGCTTGCACCAAATTATCCTTCAATCACAGTCCCCGGTCTTACAGATGTGTTTGGGTGGAGTACAAGGTCTCTCTATCGTAGTTTCACTCACAGGAGACATTCTCTGTTGCTCTATTCTGTGTTGCTGTACACATGAAATGCTTTCAGTGGAGGAAATCAGGTGGTATCACAGATGAAGATGAATGTCACCCAAAGAAGTACTTGTATGGTGGCTTGCTGAATAAGTAGCAGTTATTATCATAGCACTAAATAAAAAATATATCACAGGGTATATTACATTAACACCTTAAGACATCAGAAAT
The DNA here is from genome assembly GCA_016801845.1 of Polydactylus sextarius. Lineage (NCBI taxonomy): Eukaryota > Metazoa > Chordata > Actinopteri > Polynemidae > Polydactylus > Polydactylus sextarius. The sequence continues at coordinate 8,617,854 of CM028911.1, read as the reverse complement.
TACTAATTTGACAGGCTGCTAAAAGGCTTGCGAACTGCTGGACTGTTTTTTAAAAAAATGCTCCGTTCAGTTCTTAATATAGTCCCCTATGCACTGATATTACCCCCTTTAGGTCACTTGACCATACCTTCAAATATAAACCATGAGAGGAGGACCCTGGACCTTTGTCATTATGGTAATGCTAATTAACACGTAGTAAAAGTTGTAGAAGAGACTATTAGATTTATGCACAAAACCACTTATGGTTAAGTTAAGAGAAAGATCGTGGTTTGGTTTGGATTAAAATAAAGAATCAAATAAGAGGAACTTTGGTATACTGGTTACAGTAATTAGTATTAAATTAAAGCTATGAAACTATTATGTTTAAAACAAGCAATAATAGTTTCATGCTGTAAATAAGTGAATGTCCTGTATTTTGTTGAACTATCCATTCACCCCAACAATGACTTTATTGCTCTATATACCACATGAATTAGCTTTCTCCTTTGCTTCTGCCACAATTATTAAAGGTTTGCCAAACAATAATACTGTAACTGTGACATAATAATCTGCTTGCACAGACAACCTATGGTGTTACTCTTTTATAGGAGGTGTCATATTTTGATGGAATTGAATGATGAGAGAATGATTTAATAGAAAGGTTGAAGTTTGTCTTTTTTCCCTTAAAAATGACAAGGTTAGCTATATCTTGTCCATTCAATTTTTCTTAAACTTTACCTTATATTTTTTTCTCACTGATTTTGACAGTTTTTATTTTTATTCTCTTTCTTTTTTGTAACATTTTTTGTCATGCAAAAAAACTAGGACTTGGTTCCTAACACCATACAGGCAGTTTTTCTCTTTGCTCTGAGATTATTTGCACTTTTTCACTGCAGGTATTCTTTAGATTTTTTATAGCAAGCCTTTTCTTTCTTTTCTCCCCTTAAAGCATGCGCCGTGCACCTCTTTCCTGTGTTTTGTTAATGCATAGGTTCTCTTTGTGCTTTATCAAAGAGAATGCATAAGGAAGAGAGCTGACAGGTTTCAGGGGCCTTGGGAACATTTGTAGCTCTTTGGGTGGTTCAGAAGTGCGCAACTGCACATCTACATCCAGGATAAGTATAAATTCAGAGATGAATATTTATAACCAACCCCAATCTGCTTGGCACATATTTGTGATGTGCATTGTTTGGTTTGATGGCAGTTAACAGTAAACAGTGTATGTTGTGTTGACCAATGGGCCGGCCTGGATTTTTGCATATATATAAAACATCTTAACAGTTACGAGACTCAATGCAAAAGCATTAAGACTTTAGTTGTATACTTAAATGTATACAAGTTACAAGCCTTGCCCTCTCATCATTTTGTTATCAAATCCACAGCACTCCTCCCCCAGGCTGAGGTGAGTGATTGTGTGCATTGGCAGACACGCCAGTGTTTATGCTCTCCTACATTATTCTTTAATCACGGTGCTATTACCACACACACACCCAGTTTAGTGCCATTATTATCTCCCAAGGTCACAGCTAACGAGGGCTGACGCACTGTGCCTGGCCTGAGCTGATTGACTCACAATTTTAAACTGGCTCAATCTGGGCCTACTCAGCAATTCAGAAGGCAATGCAGCACCTTGCACAGGTTTATGAGAAACATATATTAGCTCCAACACTGCATGGTTGTCTTGCTTTGATTTTGAAGATGGCCACAGATGTGTAAGATTTTTTCTGGCCCAGCAAATATTTTAACCCATGTGCTGCTGGTGACATTTGTGTTCAGACTGAGTATTCAAATTTACTTAAGTAATATTTTACCAAATATTAGAAAAAATAAAGAAAACAACCTTTCTATTATACGTAGAAAAGAAAAGATGTGGCCTTGCTTTGGACCTCAAGAATAACATGAATGAAGCGTACTGTACAAAAAACACACCATTTCTGTCTAGGAATAGTTTTTTTTTTTTTTTTTTTGGTATTTTTGTTATGTAATTTATAATAGATAAAGAACTGAAAACTAAAAGCCTGGTTTTAATCTAGACCTAGTCCTTCACTTACACCCCTACCTTCCACATTTCCTCCTGTTCCAAGTTAATTAAAAATTATAGTCCATGTTAGCAATAAATCATTATGAAGTAGGCCTACTGAAGTAATCATTTCATGGGGTAATTTAGCAGATTAAACGTTTCTTTCATTGTCAACCAGTGACCTTAATATCATAAATGTCGCACTTACCTTTTATGAATGATGCTGCAACTATGAGAACCACAAAATAGATTTAAATTTAAATCCGCTATCATTGTACCTATAGCTACCTTTTTTATTTCACATATAGATGAAGCTACAAATCCCAAAGATTTAGCCACTGTGGCATATGTTGGATGAAGTGCCTGCCAGAGAGAACACAGGGGTGAATCCTGTTTCATGGTTTGACTTTTCCCACATAGCTTGGAAAGCTAGATAACCTCCAAATCTCACTCTCACTTTAATATCTAATGTCACATCCGTAAAACCTCTGGTAATTGCAATATGTATGGCAGAAAATTTCAGGCTCTTTATCATTAAGGTCTCTGCCCCCTCACAGAACAGAAAAGAGTGTGGAATAAAACAAGTGTCTTTACGATCATTCATAGATATGTTAAGTTGGGTGCCAAAAGCAAATCTTTAGGAAGATTTAATCTATCCAGTGTAAAAGACCAATGTGTGTGTGAAATGCCAATTTGCATAATGACCAAATTACGCCTGTGAAGATGTTGTGTTGCATGTTTTTGCATGTGTGTATGTGTAGTATTTGTAGCACAGAGCTGAGCATAGCAGGATGCACTTTTTGATCTGGAGCGCATCAAACGCCCTGGAATAAAGCCAGAGGACACCAATCAATTTGGATATTGAGAAAGCACTTCATCTGATAATTTCCCTTACAGGAAGTTTTCTTTTTTATCTGGACTCAGCACAGCAAAGTCACTGAGCAATTAAAAGAACAAGTACACTACAGTGTTTCCCATTCAGTGATGCAGTGAAGAGGCTAAGTTATGAAATTAGTGAGAACTGATGTGAGATAAGTGTACACATCAGATCGCTTTGGCTTAATCAAGATTATTATGGCTCCAAATTCCTAATACAAGGACTTAAGAGATCCCCACTTGAGGCTAGTCCTGATGGAGCCCTTGACTTTTTCCAGAAAGAGGCAAAATTATAAATGAAGGTATATGTGGTTAGCAGAGAGCTCTGTCAGATGTAGTGTTGGTCTCTTACCCAAGTGTCATGATTCACACTAAATTCTAATCAGGTTTTTCTGTGTTGTTATGTGAATTATTGACGAAGAGATGCTATAGAAAAAACATATCATAGCCTGCTCAAGTGTTTTGTCTTTTTCTGAGCTACAGAATTGTTCAGTTACATTATTTATTGCAGTAAAATATGAATCCCCGCTCCTATAAAGTGATGCAGTACATTTTTGCTCCGAAAACATGTGATGTATTTGGTGCAGAGAAAATGGTTTTCCACTTTTAGTAACTAATTAATGCTTTATCAATATTCATGATGAACTCCACATTTAGAAAGCTGTAATTAGCTATATTATCCTCTGGCCATTTGTGGGGAAAAAAGTTATCCATATAGTTCAAATCATATTACAGCAATAACACAAGTTTCTGAATAACCAGTATACTCTTCTATATACTGTTGGATATTACCCAGCATGGAAATCAGATATCACTCTAGTGGCACACAGCTTATGACAGGGCCACTTGAAACCAGCACATAGTCTGCATGGCAGATAGAAAGAGCTGGATGGACGGTGTCATAATTCACAGGAGCCACCTGGTGATTCCCTCAGTCACCTTCCTGTTTCCTCTCAGCCAGCTGCTCCCTGCACTCCCAATCAATCTGCAGTGCCACTGCTGCTGCAATTCACCATGACCTTGAGTGGCATGTCCCCTTGCGTTTGGGATGTTGGTGGACTTCGGGTCCCTCCTCATTCCTCCTCATTTAGAGTTGCACCTGTGCTCAGACCAAGATAGCAGCACTTTGCAATGCAGCTCAGGGATTTGACTACATTTAACAAAAACTCTCATATACACAGATAGCAGCAGACAGGCCCTAGCGCTGCTCTTTTTTGTTACTTCAGCCTTGTTTTGCATATATTAAAAGCATTTGAATAAAAGTAAAAGATTAAAAAGGCAGCACCTGCATGTTTTTATGATATCCCTAGTTTCCCAGTTTTTAGTTACTGCTTCTGTTCTTTTTTAGTAGCAGGTGGTTATATAGACAGTATAAATCTATGTTAAAGCAAGTATGAGCCATCATATTTCTAAAAATAATGAGTATTTTCTGTTAGAACACCCACCTCACCAAGCAGCCTGGAAGTATTATTTTATGCCCAAATTCTCTCTGTAAGTGGTTTTTTTTTTTTTTTTTTTTTGAAGTGGAGAGGAGGTGGGGGATTTGTTGTTCTGCTTGGGTGACCACAGACATGTACAGTCTGGGCCAGGGTGGGGTGGCAGAGTGGTTCCCTTCAAGGGCCCACTGTGACAGAGCTGTCTCTATGTGAAGGTGACCCCCCTCTCTGGATCCTCCACTCTGCCCAGCTTGCCTGTCAGGTCCTACAGGCGACATGGTCTATTAAGCACCTTAATGATGACCACAGCATCATGCACTTGCACAATAGACACCTACACCTTCGTATTGCTATGTATATTTTCCTATCTGATTGTACTATCAGATCACTATACTATCACTATATTTTCTCTCTACCACCATCCTTTTACAAAGGAGTGTAACTTGTATCCACCTAGTGTCTGTGAGGATTTTTTGATTAGCCCTGGACGTTTGGTGGAATAAATCTCCTTTGGGATTTAAAGGTGGATACTTTGAACAGGCAATCCTTCAGAGGGCTTTTACACTCAATAAATCCACTAACGCCCCAATGTTTCAAAACACTGCTTTTATAGCCTCATACTTTATATCCATATCCTGCTCTGTAGTGTAAAAATGACAGGACTACTTGAAGATAGCAACAAGCCTTGGGGAGCATTCCTACCAACACTTTCACATCTGTTGATCCCCCCATATCCCTGTACCTGCCACGAATAAAGGAACTTTGCAACGTGACGAGGCAGATGTATTATGTACTCTCCCCTTGAGCTTGGCAAAGGAGGGACCAGGAGGTTCAAATATCTGACACTGGGCTTGGTGTGTGTACATTTTCAGACGAGTGAAAATATGGGGACAGGAGATGAGATTAGGTCTCCTAGGGCATCCTTGCTGCAGTTCATCCCATCATAATTACCTTCATGGAGTGTTTACATTCAATGACCACCGGGAGTCTGTGTCCTCCTGATTCTCACACAAGGTGGATTAAGAACAGGTGGAGAACTGGGCAACATTGCCACCTTGATAATACTATAGTCCCAGAAATGTAAAATTATTTAGCCATTTCATACCACAACCTGTGGTATTTTTTATTTGGTGTTTCATAGGTTTGAATGTATAATAGTATTAATAATTAATCCATGCTAGCAGTAGGGAATTTCAATGTAATTCTACAGGAATATATTTCCCTGAGATTTAATTATTTCCAGGCATTATTGTCTATATATTTTACTAACAAACAGCACACAATAGCAGTACAGAATTGTGTCTAATATTATTTCACTGGCATTTGCATCTGAACTATAAATAACAATGAAGTCTAATATTATTTAATTAAAGGTATAACCATTGACATTTTCCAAATTCAACAGCAATCAGGCATCTTATCAAACTCTATTTATTTTATAAAGATTATCTTAAATGGATTGGAGAGCAGTACATGTCAGACTGCACCCAAACAAGAATATTTTTTTTTTTCTAGACATTCCTTGTAACATTCCTCACATAAAATATGTCTGCATTGCTGAATTCATATGCAGCATGTTCTAATAATAATGACTATTGAAACAGATGTCCTTTTATGTAGTGTTATATGTTCTAGACAAGAAATGCTAAAAGCTTATCAAAGAAAGATGCACAGAGTTAAAATGTGCATTCACATTGTCACCTTTCAAGAACCTTTTCATATGGAGACAAGGAAATGCAAGACCTGTTTTGCCGTAGGTGTGAATATCATTAGATCTACCATGAGTGCAATAAATGCTGGTAGGTGCAGTAGCCTTTGCCCAAGAGACAATAAAACACATATGGAAATGAGCCGACAGCATGACTAATAGCTTGCAGTTCGAACCACGTGCCCATCTCAGCAAAATGCCTGTTCTCTCAAAGTGAGCCATTATACAGTTATCAATGAGCCCACTTCCCCTTTGATCTCTCTTTTTAAGAGCTGAGGATTTTACAGCCAAAAAAAGAAACACCTTAGAGAAGTCACTGGTTTGCATGCTGTCTGCTGTTATGCCCAAAATGAGGATAATACGAATACAAAGGAAGCTGTCACTCTGCATGTCCCCTCTGTCCCTAATCCTTCCACTCCTGAGTCTGTGCCTGCCACACCATCATCAGAGCTCAGATCAAAGTGTGAGAGAATGGCCCACAGGTTTGCACAGGGGGAGAGCTGACCTCCTCAGAGCTTACTATGTCCTTGGACTAAAGTCCTTTTAAGAGCGAGACATATTCATTGAGATCCAATTCTGTGCAGTGTGCCCAAATTGAGCTTTACTTTGGATCCACAGTATTGCTTTGTGAACGTTCCTTTAGTCAGTCATCATATCTTTAGTGTCCGTTGTATAAAGACAGTTTAGTCATCTTCTTTAAACTCCCTTGTGTTCATGGAGCTAGAATAAATTTAGGTCATACACATGCAACATTCTTGTGTGCATAGTTAATTTATTTGCTCTCATGCATGTGCTGTACTACAAAATTGAATCTTAATCATTTAAAACACACCAGTCCCGTATATACCGTAAATTGAAAAATAGTGTTTTCTTATGCTAATACGACACAGGCCTTGACCTCTCATCCCGCTACTGTTAATTAGTGTTGGTTGCTCTTACCTCTGGGCAAGCTCAGATTTATGGCTTTATGTTGTGCAGAGCTTTAAAGTGAAAGTGTGCTACTGGGGCCTGGTCTGTCCACAGACCACATAACAGCATTTCATATTCTGGACCAGTGCTCTGGGATACACATGATTTTCTTAACTACATAAGCATGTGCTGTGTAATACAGAAATAAACTTCAATAGTCCTCAAATAAGATTAATAAATATGACATTATTATGACATTATGTACAAGTGTTGTTGTCTAATTCAATTGATATAGTAGTATATATTGTAGTGTAGTGTATATATTGTAGTGTTTTTGTACTGTACCTTACATTCTCAATCCTTACATATTTTAATATACTATAATCTATGGAATGATTTATTCAGACAGGAAAGGGATATTTGGACATTTTAGGATTATGTGCTGATTTACTGAGCATCACAAAACAAGATCAATATCAATTTCATCCCTGTTCATTCAGTAGAGAGATATATCAGTCACATGTTTAGCCTGCCCAAGCACCAACATTGGCAGCAGAGGGGAAATAACTTGCCTCCAACAGAAATGAAAAAAAAATCCAGGATTCTAGTTATCTGTCTGCCAAGCTGCATGTTTTTTTCTCTCTCTCCTCTCATGCACGTTCATCTCACCCCAGTCTACCTTGGCTCCCAAACATGCTGTAGCCTGCCTTTGATTCCCCCACAACACTGCATCGCAGGAGTTCACACCGGCTATGTATCACTGGAGTTGTGCAAATGGGATGAGCTATCATCAGCGTTGCGGAACTGAGTGCGAAGAAGGCAATCACAGAGCACCCTGAGCTTCCGTTAACAAAGAGAGTTCATTAAGTCCATTAAATTCCCAGCTGACAAAAACATCCCAGGCTTCAAGTCTTGGAGTAATTATTCCTAAAGCACAAGGCCAATGAGGAAATCAGAAGAAACTGGCTTAGCCAATGCTACATTGTATGTTTTGGCTTATGGTATGCAGGAAAACACAAACATTCGCTCTTATAATTGAAAATGTGTCCCTATGATTCAATAATAATTATGTACTTACCATGCTTCCAAGAGGTCACTGCTGCACCCGTACAGAGCCTGCAATTCGATTTGCAGTTAATGAGGTCGGGTATCTTAACGAATGTTAGTTTTTATTTTGTATGTGGTGCTCTGGGAGATGCGGTTATGGCCTATTTTATCATCTCTTATGATTGTGTACAGATTTCCCATTTACATTCATCAGAGTAAAATTTTACTCAGCATTTTCATTTTATGCAATTAGATACCAAATAAAAAGTCCAACAAAAATAAGTTATGGACTCTCTCAATTAGCTGCAATGTTAGCTTAGCAACTTTGTATAATCACTGAGGACCATTTCTATTTAAACAAAACTCTTTTGCTAACAACATATGACTTTGTCATTGCACAATCGACCTTCACAGGCCCGTTTACAGCTGTAACTGTGGGAATGGTCTATAACTATTGGGTTTCCACTGTTCATACCAAACTCCTGATGTCAATGAGGAATACCCTTCAGGTGACAGGCCTCCTCTATTCTGGCTGACCATACGACTCTCACTAAGAATAATCTCAACTTTCACATCAATCATATTAATTCATGCCACCCCGCTGAGCACATGCTATTGCCCTTTCTGTGTTTTACCTTGATACACGGACACTGTGCACGTTCCACAATAGCTCTCAGCCCGCTATAGGTACCACTGAAATATTAGCATACCCACAACCACTCTCATCAATAAACCTTTAATGTTATAAATAATGCAGGGCTACAAACTAAAGGTCGATTTAAATCATAAATCTGAGCCGTGGTGGTTACTTAGTAGCTCGGTTCAAACCGCTTTGGTTGGTATGTTAGTAATGCTTTGTCACTTAATAGGGCTTTAGTATGGTTAGGCCTTTGTTGCAGGTTTTCAGTGACAGCTCTGAACATGCAAAATGCAGCAGACATGATTTTTGTCTTGTATTGGTGCTGCCACAAAGACAAGTCCCTAGTCCTCATATGTATGCCGCTCTGACACCTCAAAACTCAGAGTGGGGTTTTGACTTTGAAGCCCCTTTGATATGGTGCTTTTGAAATGTTGAAGGACAGCTTGAAAAGGGAGAAAAAAAAATGTTTAATTAGTAGCCTTATGTTGGAGAGGCACCATAGGCTGGCTTTCACACTGGTGAAACCCCCTTTTTTCCTTTCTCTGATTAAATGTGCTGTTGAAGTTGATTTATGAATAGAAATTTAAGTAATGTCTCATGAAAAATGCTCCCTAATCATTATTTTACTTTAATTTAGATCAACCACTTGGGAAGCATGTGCTCTTGCGGTACAAATCATGAGCCATATTTTAGGATTACTGATAAATTTAATCCCCTACTTCCATATGCTGCTAATCTCTACAGAGACAGTTTGACAAGTCGTATGGATATTTAAGGATCCATATACGCCCTGGTTTTACCTGCCACAGAGGGATATATGACTTGTCATGTCTCTTTTCCTTCATTTTAGGTTTAATGTTTCAGAGGCTTTTGCACTTTCATTTATCTTATGAAACAGGAGTTTGGTAGATTCAGAGAGAATCCTCCTATTCCCTGCATTGATCATTTTCTTTATGCCTACCTGTAATTCAGGTCTCAAAAATGCAAATGACTGCTAATGCTACACACTATGCAGACAGGCTCTACATTTCTTAAGCACTTATTGGAATAATCACAGGCTTTAGAGGCCCTGAGGCAAATTGAATGATTGCTTTTATGCTGTCGCATGTTGAGGTTCAAATATTCAAATCAAACATTTTTCTCAAAATTACCACAGATCCATTTTTCCTTTATTTGCTTTCTTTGCTGCCATCATGGGATTCAATCAGAATGCCCCCTACAGTTTATAATGTCATGGATCTTGTAATAAATACAATAAAAATTTCATAAGACCATTATAATCATGTCAGGGTGAGGATCTTAATCAAAGTAAAGTTCAAGGCTTTAAAGGAAGCGGATGTTAGGTACCATAAATTGTCAAATAAAAGCTGGTATTCAAATAATAGTTGAGGGTATGGTCTGTTGGAACAAATAAAATGAATAAATAAATAAATAAAAATAAAAAAAGGAAATTACCTGCACTGCAAAAGCACACACAGTAAATTCAACAGTAAGCAGTATTTCCACAATTTCTACCAATACAACATAATTATCAACAGAAATATATTAACGGGAATTCAATGTTTCTACGGTAAACAGGAACAGAAAGACTTCTTACTAAAGTAAAGTAAAAGTTAGACATAGAGTTCAATGTCTAATAAGAGCCTGTCTCAAATAAAGCTCTGGATATCCCTTCAACCTTCAGTTGGCATAAATAAAGGCTCCAACCACTATCTGAAAATGAACTGTATTTCATTTTTGTTGTCATCAGACAAGAAAACCACAGGTCTATTATCCTAATTGTCAGTCTGAGGCTCACTCCACTCCGCAGCCTTGCAGATCAGCCCTGCAGAGCAGTGTTGATTTCACCTACCACAAGCATGCTAATCAAATCAATAAGTTATATTTTAAACAAACAGAAAACATCTGACTAGAAGTCTGCCTGCAGCAGAGCAGTAGCTGAGTAGCAGAAATACATTTTGTTATCAAGCTTATCCGACATGTTACTCGCCTACTCATTTGAATTCTGTCAATCATGCGCGGGTCATATAGCGGTCAGTCAGTTTGTCTCAACCAATGTGAATTTCTTCCTTTTGTCTTTGCCTCTCTGGTGCTGAGTGGTCAGTGATATAATTTCAAGTGATAGTGAGCAGGAGCCCTCATACATAAATATGAGCAGGCGTCTGGCTGTATGTGCCCTCAGTTCAGAGTGCTATCATTTTCATGCCGGTCTAAATGCTCCATCTTTAACTCTGAGGGAATCAGTGTCACCAGAGGACCTCTGTGGGAACTCGTGGTTATATGAATAATAGAAGAGAATATCAAACCGGAGGTGGGTGGTATTTGCATTTACTTTAATGATGGAATACAGTATATTTTTTAAGTATTGCAAATTCTACACATTAGTTATAGTTTTAAAGTTTGTAGTTTTAAAGTTTTTTTTTTTTTTTCCCAATGAAATGTATATATATTGTATTCAAAAAAGGTTCTTAGTGTACCTATGCACTGCAGCTTTGGGCTTCAGGGTGAGCTGTGTTTGGTCAAGCATACAGCTGGTCATGGACCAGTGAATCAGGCAGCCATCAGTTCAGTATCTGCTTGTATTTGCTCCACTGCCCTGCCCTATCCACAGGCTGCAGCATTTACACCTTTTTTTCTGCCCATTCATCTCACCCCTGTCATATGTTTGGCTGACGGACATGGTGCAGTCCGTTTTTTTTTTTTTTTCTTTTCCTCACTGCAACACTGCATTCATCACATGCGCAGTGCAGCACTGTGGAACTGAGTGCAATAAAGGCAATCATAGGGCACCCTGAGCTTCATTATATCCAAAGAGAGTTAATTATGTCCATCTACAGTACTGTGACTATGTTTGGTCCACTCCCAATGCGTGCCCTTGTGGACTCTAAAATTTGTGTTTCTGATAAGTCAGCAAGGGCTTAGAGTTGTCACACTGTAGAAGTGGCAAGTGCTTAAAGGCTCTCTTGTGAACTTTTTAAGCCATTTATGTACAGACATTCTTTTGTCTGCAGCCATACTTAGCTCTCATCTGAATAACCTTTAGTTTAAAACAGTAAACCATAACAAAAGTTGAAGCAGGAATGACAGAATCAGCAAAAAACAACACCAAGTACCACAACACCACTTCGTCATAACACGTCCACCAATTCTTGTTTTAAGTAAAAATGTTTTGTTTACTCACTGTTTACCCTTGTTTCATCTTTAAATTATTTATTTGTTTTACAATAAATATTACACAATGAGACAAGTTTAAGAAGGCTGGCATTTTTCAACATTAAATATTTGACCAGGAAACAGAAACATCTTTCGTCATCCACAGTTTGTTTTCATTGCTGCTACAGATTTGCACTCACACAGCACAATAAGTACTTGTTTTATCAACAGAAACATTGTGATGGCAGCATTTAGGATTTTTCTATTGTACCAATTGTCATTTCTCATCCTTCTATTAGACATTACCTGCTGCTGTTTAGGGAAATGATGCACTTGGCAGGGGCACATTTTCATACTTTATTGCATACTAGACCCTAAAGGAGAACCGAAATGTTCTGCTCTGGTTTATTCATAACAACAGGGATTCTCCATCACAGAGTAGCGAGTGTGTACGTAAACAGCCTAAACTAAATAAACTGTTTCCAAAGTGTCATGGCCAGTAGGTTACTCCCCCTACATGTAAACACAGACAGTGCTGATGAGTTCTTAATAGACACTCAGATATTATTGTGATAATAGTTACACTTCATCACAGCAGATATAAAAAACAGTGGAGGGACTGGGGCCATTAAGTTCCAGGTTTCTTACCCTCTGCTTTTCTCCATCCTCCATTTAGCATAATGACACTCAAACAATCAGTGCTCACATTAGAATATGGAGTATAGCATTATGCAGAATAAAAGGGTGTTAACGTGTCATATTTGAATATCCTGATCTGTAACCGTGACATACTCATCTCAGCAGCAGCAGCAGCAGGTAGCTGATTCAGACAGAGAGACCAGGCATGGCCTACATGCTTAAAGAATTACAGCAGTCAACAAAGAGGATTGTCTTGGTTTCTTGGATCCTGATGCTCTGATGTAAGCCCACACTGTGGCAACAGTGGTGAATAATAACATACTTCTGGTTTCATTTGCACAAGGTCTCCCCTCGCTGCTGTGATTTATAAGCATAGCTTCCATCTGCAAACAGGCTAGGAGGCTTCAAGCTATGGGGGCAGCACCCCGGGTCCAGTGCTATTTACTCAGCCAGCCGAGACGAGGTGCTCCCCCGGCAGGATCCTGCAGTCACTGTGCCTATGCATGGTTCTCTTACCTTTACCTGACTGCCAGTGGCTACTCTGTAGTGGCTGCAGCATGAGAAGTGACAGCTACAGCAGGACAGCCACGTTTTGTCACAGGTTGAGCCATCTTTACTGTGTCATTTCCCGCTGCTTAACAAATGACTGAAAGCTGCAGGCTATCATGCTCTCAGTGGAATAATAGTGAATTAGTTTTATGAGCACTGTCTTTGGAAAACTCTAGTCACCCTTTGAAGTCAATAAATCATTGTTTTAATAAGCTATGTATGTTGGTTTAAAAAAAGAAAAAAAATCCAATGTCAATTCATGTGATTTGTAATTAACATCATATTCATTAAAAAGGAGCTGCAATGTAACAGAAGCATAGTTTCTCCTACAATAAATACTGCTGCCACACTGTGCTTTATTTAATACGCTGTGAGCTGAATGTGTGCAGAGATGCTGTGAGGAAAGGTGCTCCACTTTAAAGCTATGTGATAGATTAGGGAGGAGCTCTAGCAACAGAATAATTTCCCTGGTGACCAATTTCTGAACACTCCCTAAGCAAAGAAAATCAGCAACAAGCCAACATGTCAGGCGCAGCCGCATGCCAGGGTGCAGGCGGACATGCTGACTCACATCTAATGAGCAGCCACAGATAGAAATAATAACCTAAACTAGGAATCATAGGTCATGACTGCATACACACTGCTGACTGTCCTAATTAACACGGTACGTGAGAGCGTAAGCCAATGTACCGGTACCTACGTTAACAACTATCAAAATAGCTTCTACGGTGGCCCAGTGTTGATGGTGGAGAACAAGAAAGTTGGCTCACATTGTTGCATACTGTGGCTACTTTTGAAATCTGCTGTGGCTGTTTTATTGCATTTACTTGGAGTATTCCTGGCTTCTATGTTGTCCTAACAAATTATGGGACGCTGGCAATCATTTGTTTTCTGTCTCTAAAGGAGCTAGAACTCTATTTGATAAAGAACAGCTCCAGTGGGACTGACCATCTGTACCCATCTATTCTACATGTGAATAATTACACTGCCAAAACAGGTACTACGGCAGTAAAAATATACTGTCGTTCTCTTCATGCCCATCTTTACATCAACATGTTAAACATCTAAAGCTTTTAAATGATTTTATTTATTTCAAACCCCATGACTATAGAGCATGTTGGTATTTACAGATATTGATTAGCAGTAAGGTTTACAGTTTGTGCAACACAGTATAATGTATTACTTGATTTATTGATGAATAGGAGCCGTGTCTGCCAAGATGTTCTTCAGGCTTTACGCTTTTATTGGATATTTATACTTGTATTCACTTTTAGCAATAACTGTCCTTTAAACAAGTAAGTGACACCTGCATGTGCCACAAAAGTGTCAGATCTTTACAGCATCCCATTAAGTGATTAACTCATGCATTTTCACACCAGAAAAGATCAATACTCCTTAATGGAACAGCCTGGGAACTAATAAAAAAAAAGATTTTAATTGATTATGCTGATGGTATGTCATCACCACACTCTCTAATGTTAAGGTGGAGTTTCAGTCAGAGTTCAACTTGGTGAGACTGACATCATGGCCTTTCAGCTGAGAGAGAATAACAAACCCTCTGGCTCAGGATCAGTTTGGCAGCCGAGACTGGCTGGAGGCTCTGACAGAAAATAATGCCCATCGAGTCTGAAAATTGAATGCATTTTATTTTCTCCTAATTATTACTTGGTTTTAAATAGATTCCTCCTGCTGGAGAAACTTTTGATTCCTACTTGTATTTACTGTTGCCAAATTTAAAACAGCTGCAATTTAAAGTGTTCCTAAAAGTATTGATAGTTTCAATGTTCTAAATATAATACAAGTATCATCATCATCATCTTTTCACATATGCAGCTCTGCATTTCATTGCTACGCTTATTAAGACGTCATTTGGAGTCTAAATACTGAAATGTTTTTATATTATACTATTATATTATTATATATTTTACTGTTTAAATGTATTTCTGGTGCCTTTTTGGACTTTTTTTGGGAATATCTGCCCATTTTTGTGTCTTAATCTCAATGCCTCTGTGTGTGCCATGGGCAGAGCTTGGCACAGAACTAAAAATGGTCATGCTTTTCCACGCTTCATCATCCATGGTTTGTGTCAGACCCAGACAGTCATCTGGAAAGGTCAGAGCCTCTGTAAAAGATTTAAATCACCCCATAGAAGAAAGATTCACCTTGACAGGCGGAACCTGAAAACTGGTAAATAAGAATACAAACAGAGACTCATTCCTCTTCGCTGGGAGCAAGGACAAACCGACCGTTACATTTCAAGGCAAGTGGCAAAGGTTGTGCTGGTTAAGAGGAAGAAGTCTACATATTTCATCACTCTTTAATCAGATATTTACTTTCCCTCAGTGTAAATTATGTTTATTTCCTGTGTCAATTGAAAAGAATTATCACAGAGGATTAGAGTCCCGACCAGTTGTTAGTATAATTATGTGAGGTGAGGTATTTGCCATCTTTCTCTTTTAGATCTATTAATTGTGTTTTCAACTCTATACAGAAGTAATGATGGCACAACTGCTACCAAAAGCATGTTTCTATATATGACTTGACAGGGTCAGTATGGCAAAACAAACTGTTGGGTTTAGTTTTGGCACATGCGAGAATCCGACATATGGGTGTTATTCTTTGATGAATTCCTGTAGCGTTTTGCTGTGCTATATTCACCCAGTTGTGAACTGCGATTGGAAATGTTTTCTTTTTTTTTTTAACGTGTCCCCTTATTATATTAATGTTGTGGCCACGCCTTTTGATGAATGCAGGAACTAAAGCACGTATTCAGCTGCTTTTGAGGACAAATGGGACCTTTGAAAAAAAATCCTCTCTCTCTTTACTGTTTATTAATATACTTAAAAAGATGAATGTGAAATGGGGAAGCTTACAGCGAGGCCTATGTATCATAATATATTTGCTCACAGAAGTAAAGAATAATGAAACTATTTTCAGCTATAAAGCCATGCTTGAGTAATATGTCTGCTGCAAAGTGCTACAAAGCAAGAACTATTACAAGGTGGTTACTTTTTATAATCTTTTTGGAAAAGACAGCCATGAATATATGTAGGATTTTGCTCTTTACCTCAAAAAACAATTCATAATATGTATTCTGATTCTCCAGATGTGTGTTTTGTTTTGTGCATGTGTCCCTGCATGTGCTTTTCTAGTTGGGAGAAAATTATTGATCACTGCGACTGATCCAAATGTGGCAGCAGTGGCTCTATGTTTAGCGCTTAGTTTTCTCATTATCGAATCAAATGCACTAAAAAGCCCCCTGGTGTGATGTCCTTGTTGAGTCACCGTTAGCAGTTTGCATCAGCTTCACACAGAATAAAATCTATATGGCTATCTAAACCCATTAAATTAAAGACACGTATCGATGCATTGAAACAAAATGTGATGAGTGGGATGGCCTCAGCCCTGGGGTAAGTTCCAGAAACATCGGTGAAAGAGAAGGTCTCTGTGTAAGTTTGGGCTTTGGGCGACAGACGGGATCAATCGACCTCATTTGGATATTCATGTGCTGGGGATTATTAAGCAGCGAGGTCTACATGTAGTTATGAATTCACATGAGTCTGATCCACTGTTCCCTCAGGCAACATATGCAAACTATGACTGTTATGGACATCAAGTATGAGCATTAAGTACTAATAGGCCATCTCGTTCACTGGGGCAACAGTACATGAAAGAATTTAGTCCAGCAGCCTCCTTAACACAGCAATGTGATCATAATAATCCATCTAATGTGTGTGTAAATAGGGGAGTTCTAGTCTACGGTGAATTTAATGGCTCTGTTTTTGGAAGTCAGTGGAAAAGTACACAGTGTATTTGTGTGTTTGTGTTTCTGCATGGTGCGTGACAGCTGGAGTATGGTTTACAATACAGTTGTGCATTAGCATTACTGGGATTTAAGCAAATGGTACTGCAAATTGCTCCTCCTGGGAATGAACTAGTGAAACAGGAGAAGTAAACAAGAAATATACAAAGGTAAAGAGTCTGTGTTGTGCGGTAGTTATAGTATAATGTAGATGTATGCAGTCATACAATATTTGTTTTTGGTTGTTGAATTTCTCTGCTGTGGATTTTATTATATTTTGTTGAATAAAAATCACAAGTGAAATGTGTTTTACATTGAAAGGAAATGACATAACAGACTGACAGAGAAGCTGGCAGGATTTAAACATCATGTGTGAAGTGAAAAGATTGTAGTTTGAATAACACCTCTCAGCACACATTCCTATCTTCACAAGACTGATAGACGTTCCTAGTGTTGTGTTACATTTCACTTGTGATAGTGTTTTGACTGACTCTCTCTCTCTCTCTTTTCACAGGCCTTCCCATGTATATCCACAGGCATCTATGGTAAGTTTAATCTCTCTTATTTGATTAAGTGGAGTTTATTCTCATATGTCTTTATTTTACTCTTCATAGTAAATATATTTTATGTATATTTATGTATATCTGTACACTCACATGGCAAATGTTCAAAATTCTGCATCGAGGGAGTTATGCAAAAATATATAACTTCTATATTTACAAAGCTTTGACTTTGAAGAAGAGTGTGTTATGGAGAAAAATACCAACAAGTTCACCTTACACCAAGTTGCACAAAGACACAACCTAGTATGAGGTGAGGAAAATGTAGACCCTGAACAATGCTCGCACTCCCTTATGGGACCAGGCATGATATGCAGCAAGGCATCACTGGCAAAGAGCTGGTGTGCTCATTAGCCTTAAACAAAGTCACATTGAAAACATGCCAAACTTGTTGATATAAAAAAAAAGAAAAACACTTTGAAGCATGATGGCAAAACATGTGAGATGCAGGGAAGACTCAGGATTGCACAGAAAATACAAATTGACTGTGAAGTTGTGAAGAAATCATTGTCTTTTTTAGTGTTCTGACATACATTGCTTTATATAGCATATGGCATCCAGTGAATCTGCACACAGGCTTTAATAATTACAGCATAATAACGATGTGATAATTTCCATTGGCTGTCACAGCCAACAAGGTAGCAGCAGTGTGGTTCCATCAAAGGTCACAACTCTGCTAAAGTTATGAATAAATTCAAATGACCAAGATGTCTGCTTTGCTTCTGTCATCATTAAAACAAAGGACAAACAAAGCCAGTAACTGTTAAACATGATCAAAGCTCTGTAATTGTTTGGGCAGTCATCCAATTAGAGTGGTTAGGTGCTCTGAGCACTCGCTATAAGAATATATAACAGCCAAATAAATTAAGTCCGTTTTACAAGACCAGATGCTCCCTGGGATGCAAATAGTGTTCCCTCAAGATGTTATCTTACACACAAGGATCATAATGGCCCTGTGCGCAATATAAAAAAAATTCAAAAGTGCTTTCTAAAACTCTAAAGTGATTTCACAACCCTCGGCCATGATCTCTGTGACTAGAACCTAAACCTTTGCATCCTCTCCATCATCACTGATTAAGCTGAAGACCTACCTTCAGAAACTATGATTTAAACTGCCTCTGAAAACATGTTGGACAAAGAAACCAAAGGCGTCTGAAGCTTTTGGAGCCAAATACTGACCTTAAATGTATTCACATGCTTGATGGGTCATATCATTCTAGGGGATTCCTTTTCTTTTGTGCATCCTGTGTTAGTGTCAGAGCTATATTTTCTGTGCTGTATTTTATTTTAGCACAGTACATCTTAGTAGGCACCAAATTTCATGATATTCTTCCTTTGGGAAATTGTGTAAGTTTTGCTTCATGCAGAATTGGCAACTTTTTTTCCCCTTTTTTTAAAACTATTACCTACATGTTAATTTACTAAACCTAAATTTTTCCATCACCACGTCTCACATGATTTAACTGGGCTTTTTCCAACACTGACGGTGTAAATTAGCACAGTTGAAGCTGAATTATTTAAATGCACTACTGCTAATTAAGATCTGATGCTGGGCTGTTTAACTGTACATACAGACATTATGCAACTGAATTGCAGACTTCAAGTAAAACATGGGCTATAATTTATGTGCGTGCAGCCTCGTCTGCGTGAGTTGTAAATGCTCCTTCTGGGTTTAAAATAGCACCGTAGCTTATTTCTGTGAGGCGACTTGCCAATCACAGTGTAATGTGAAAGAAAACTGCAGCCTATTCAACAAGGTGAAAATCAGTGGAAAACTGGTTTGTTGTGCCTTTGCTCATATCTCCAAGTGTACTACTGAGTTACATAACATATCGGCTGCATGGAGGAACTGATACACATATTTTGGAAATGCAATTATGTGCCCCTCTTTTGACAGAAAGGAAGTTAAACAAGGCTTTTAGCCTCTAAGAGCTTGATGACTAATTGCAATTCCCCAACTATGGATGTGCAGATGGAACCAGGGTTAACACAGTGTTAAATTTCAGTATTTGTAATATATATGAAACCAGACTTATGCCAGATGTCTGGTGTAAAATCTAATTATATGAAATTTCTGGTATGTGTATTCACAGTCATTTTTATTTATTATACTTATTAGCTATTTATGCAGAATTTTAAAATGAAATGATTTATCAGCCATAGGAAAACATCACACTTTTAGAGTGGTTTTACCTAAACTATATTTTTTCATCTTCTACTGCTAAAATTAAATTATAAGGTGCTAATCTGATTTGGGGGAGTAGCAGAGATACTCTCGCTGAATTTTTTTTTCTAAAAAGGAGTAGCTACTTATGGTGCACTAGTTAGAAGTCCAATATGCTGTCAGTTTATTCTGCTGCATTCGAAAACCACACAGCTGCAGATCTATACACAAATTCCCAGTCAGCACACTTAAACATCCTTGCATGTGGATTTGATAGTCCAAGTGGCTGAGTATCCTAATATACAGGATAGTGTACACTTGTTAGTGAAGCCCGGTTGTGTAGTAAAAACAGGTTTTATGCCTATAAATCACTCGATGTTTATAATTATGCACTCTGTGCTGGATGGAACACTTCCCTCTTGGGATATTTAACATTTTCCAGCCATCACTTTTTTTTGTATTTCTCACAGTTTACTGCGCAACAACAACTCATCATTTCTTCTCACCATCTCTCTGCAATATTTCTGTTTTCTTCCACCTGTCTGTGCAGGAATCTCAAAATGTCTGATACTGAATGATACTGAAGTGTTGACGAGGCGCTAAAATCATGTGGTTTTTTTTTTTTTTATTATTATTTTTTTTTTTTCCCTGCTCGTTATTTCACCAGAGAATTTACAGTCAGCAATGAGTTTAGCAATAATTTTGGTAAAAATTAATTCCATCTCATATTTTTCTTACATAGGAATTTCCTACTGCACAGTCTGCATTAATATGAACAAGTATTGTTTCATTGTCATTTCTCTGTTATTTTGTAAGCATACAACTTGTGTGGCGCCATAGTAATTATAAAAAAAAACTCATTAGATACTCATTAGTGCCCAAAAACTGCTGCTGACTCAACTAACTATGATGACAGATGGAACAAAAAAATGAATGTCCAAATATTTCTTTTTAAAACAGAAAAAGTGAGTTTGAGTTTGTAAAACAGTTCAGTTGTAACAACACAAGGGTAGCCCAAATTCGTGTTTGAGGTGAGGGGGGTGGAGTTGTTGTCACTGCCCTGTACAGTATGCTGCTGTCAAGGGCACTGACTTTTGCTTTTCATTGTGGTGCCGTGTGCTGCATTGCCAGTGGGAGCCTGTCATAGCACTCGACCAGCAGCCCCTCACATCAAAGAGCGAGGCTGTGCAGAGCCAAGCACACGGCAGAGAGAGGAGGGGGGTATTAAACAGCCTGTTCAATAAATAAACAGCTTAGTGCTTCCCATAACTGCATCTCCACAGAACAATACAGCTGATTAAGACCGAAGATCTTCACACAGCAGAGGGCAAATAGAGGAGGGACTTTCAAAGGAACCACAGTACAGTACAGTGCTAAGATGTTATTCTTTACAACTCCTCCCTGTTCCCCCAGAGTACTGCCACATTCTGAAAGAGGCCCTGCTCTCTTGTCAGAAGGTTTGACATTTTCTGTACATTTTAGATAACCTTTAAGGTCAGCTTCCATTTCAATGATGTAAACAAAAGCATTTTAGTATGAAAGGCACATCTTCCTGATCTCTCTATCAGCCTTTCTGTATGTGTCTCTTTGGATCTCTCTGTCTCTGAAGAACATACATGGATATAGCCACAGTTTTATATATATGTACATGGTCATGCTCCCGGGTGCTATACTTATAAATGTGTGCTTGACCCATTTCCACACTCTCCGTGCAGTTAGAAAACAAATCCTCTACCCCCTAACATCGTGACAGAAAGGAATCAGGAACAAGTTATTCAAGGCCTTTGTTGAGAGAAAAACAGATTTGTCAGAAAAGCTAATGCTAATTGACACTCTCTCACACCCCCAGATCTTCCAGGAGACTCAGTCACCATTGACAGATGATGGCAGAGCAGGGAGGTTGGGTGTTGCAGGGGTGCACATGGGGTACCTTAGACGCTTGAAAAGAAAAATGAGGGCTCACACTGTGCTGACAGTCCAATCCCTCAGTCCGGCCCATTAGCCACAACAGAATTTCTGCACGGATAGTGTGTCGGAGGTACCACCCATAAACAAACTGGTGCCCACCGTGGGCCATGAGGTCACCCAGCATGATAGAGGTTATTAAGTGCTGCTCCTGTTTGCACATCAATCACAGCCATGCGAGCCAGGTTTAAATGGATTATTCCTTCCAAGGAGGAGACACCTCTCAATGTCTCACAAGATCAGTGCCAAGAGTCCAACTACCTCGACTTAGAGAGGTCATTTTCTCTTTTTGTATCCCGTTCTCTCCTGTCTCTCATCCCATACATTCTCGTCCCTTCAAGACCTTTTCTTCCCCCACGCATCTTTCTTACACTTAGACACACAAAACGCTTGCTTACACACAAAGATACTTGCTCAAGCAAAGTCACATACATAAAAATCTCATTTAGTGATGCATTGTGGATAATTTAGCCTTGTGGAGATCGCATCTCGGCTTGCGCTGAAAGAGCACTTTCCAACAGCATTGTAATGAGCTGTATAGTTCAGAGGCGTCTGCTGAGATCAATCTTAGCACGGAGCCGAGAACTTACTGACACGATGCAAAAGCAAGGACGTGAACATTAAGTCTACTATTTATCTGACAGATGCCATGGAACACAGGCATTTATAACCCTATCAAAACAATCAGCAGCCCTCTACAAAGCAATGGCGCTGCTCCTCCTAGGACAAATATCTCCCTGTTTACTGGTTACCCTCCACCTCTGGCTCATCTGTCTCTGTGACTGATCTGAGGATTGTTGACAGAGGAGTTTTAGCACTGACTGGTGGCTATGTGAGATATGCGGATGTAATCCACCCAAGCTCTACTGGTATGTCCACACTACCATTCTACTGTACTGTCCAGATCAAAGGTGTCAAGCAGCTAAGACTTTTTTCCTCCAGCCAGCATCATGCTCCAACTCTCTTCAACCCTGTCTGGGATTAGGAAGGTCGGAGACATTCATGGCACCTTATCTTTTAACAGCGATGGCTTCCTGCTAGGTAGTCAGAGATGGTACTGGCAACACACCCCTTCTTAAACCCAAGGGTTTATGACAGGGAGCTTAGCCCAGCTGGGCTGGGAGTTTCAAGGTATATAGGAGCGATGTGCTGTATCAGTGGGCAGCGAAGTGTGTGCTCAGAGGGAACAGGAGCTTCGTAGCCCATTTAACTGAGTCACACAGTGTGCATTGTACTCAACACTAGCCTTGCTCTACCATTTTCATGGATGATAAGCCAAATGTAAAAATACTTCCCACCCACAGGACAATAGATTTAGGCCTTTCAGAAAGTTGGTTGAGCATTAAACTTTTGCATATCATACACTCTTCAGAATGTTTTTAAAAAGTGAAATGTCAGATGTTAATTTTAGCATGTAGGACAAAGCGTGGCATCACCTATATGGAATGTTTCCAAGGAAGGTCATCATCTGTTGTGCCATGGAGGCTGCTCTCTTTCTTGCTACCTCTTTTTCTGCCTGTCTTCCTCACATAGCACCCTCCCATCCCTCTTTGTCTCTGTCTCCTTCTGTGGGCTGCAAAGTCGGTCATGGTCACAGCCCTGCCGTGTCCCAGTGTTGGCGTAGAGAGGAGCTCCGGGCCATTTGACACCCACGCTTTGGCGTCTAGAGGCCTGGGGCACTACTCTGTCCTCCACCCCGGGTCACCTCACCTCTCCTCTGGGCCCTGATGGGGTGACAAACCTCTTCCCCCCTCCCTTTCCAGATGAACACATAGCACTGCTGCCCTCAACTAGAGCAGCCTTCAACTGTGGTACACTTAATGATTTCCTCCTGCTGTCCAAACCAAAACCTCAACCTAATCTCATTTGCATTGTAATTTACTTAAGCAAATCTGTTACAACAGTCTTTTGACAGATTTATCTGTGTCTTGTCAACATTTTACAATGACGATGAAATCATTACCTACAAAACGTCTTTACAGAAATATTTTAAAATATATTTCTGAACAATTACCTTACAAAAGTTTGTATTTAAAAATATTGTGAGACAGTCTTTTGAAAAGGTGATAAACACTGGTATTTCATGTATTTTTGTTTTGCCTTTTTTTCCTATAGCAGATTTCCTATGTTTACTGTCCTGTTTCAAGACCTGTGGTGAATTTCTAAGTGCCAACTACCTCAGCCTCAGGCGATACGCAACTTCAAGGTAGACAGCTCATCAAAATGAATGGCGAATGTTGAAACTTGAACTCGACTAAGTACAACTGAGGCGAAGCAGAGAAGGGTCTACAATACAATTCCTGCCTCACGGGGGAGAAAAGCTGTGCCTTTTATTTTTTTTTTTTTTAAGAATTCAGGCAGCATATTTAGTTAACCAAACCTAAGCCATATGCAGTCAGGAAAAATCAGTGTGCTCAAAAAAGAAAGAAAAAAAAAACAGTAGTGATGGAAAAGCCCTAAATAACAGCATGTTGTGATATAAGCCAACCTCATTGTAATATAAGCCAACTCAGGAAAAACAAAACTGGTGTGGTCTGCAGTATGTGCTTACCCATATATTTGCAAACAACGAATGGAAATGTATCATAGCACAGACATGTATTCAACTTGTTGAATTACTTCTACCTATGTTATCTGGTGATGCACTTACTTCTCACTCCTCCTCACTAGAGAAAAACACCTTAGCTACACAAGTTTGTTGTAAAAGTTAACTCTGTAAATTTAGGATGTGAAAGAGTTGCCATGCTGGCAAAAGAGAGAGCAATGGGCTTGTTTGTTCTTGAAGTAAAAATTCCCCCTAAGGCAGAGTGCACATTTATATTATTTCTCCTACGTTCCAGTTCAGTGGATATTTTTGAACATGAAGTTCTTCTCTTTATACAGAATCAAGACATAGTTGTATGTGATGCTGTTTCATTATGAACTGAATAACTGTGCTTTTTGAGCTTCATCCAAAGCTCTGCCTTTCCTCTAGTTTCATATAAAATACATAAGACCACATCCTTTAATAGTCACCCAGGGTCCTGTATGAGTGTTCACATAGGTGTTTTACATGTCTATGAGAAAGGCCAGAGACTCTGTCTCTTGGTTGCGTCAGAGATTAGAGAGGGCTCTCTTTTTCTTCATATTAACAAAGGTCCTGCATGCCTGAGATCATAGGAATAAAATATGTGAATTCTGTTTTAAGATGAATCTTCCCTTTGGCATAACTCACTGTGCTGACATGCAGACATGGATGAAAATGTACCTTTCATTTAATAGAAAATTAAAGCAGGTCATCTTTCTCATATGATTTGATTTGATCATGCCTTTTGATTGTGACTTAAAGGTAGAAGAGAATGGTTGAACAGGGTTTTGATCCTTGTTCTGTGATGTGATATATACACAATAAAATTTTGGTTCGATCTGTAACGCCTCAGCAGCTTCCTAAAAAGAAGCTTCAGAAAGCTATTGGTGGGTGAGGGATTTTAAATGCATGGTTTTACATATTTTTGGCATCTTTTCAGGCTTAACTGGCAAACTCATTATGAAATGCAAGCACTTGACACTGATTGGCTGCCTTCACTGCCACTCAAATTAATGTAACTTTGCTGGTTTCGGAACACGGACAGATATTTTTATAGCTATTCGTCTTTGAAGGGGAGGGAATGGAATCAGAGTGGGGGGGCAGTGATATACATTTACATCACAAACAACCATTTTTTAAATTTACTCATTTTTTAGCTAGCTAGATATTTCTAAAAGAGGAATATCTGTGAAAAGTAGATGTTCAGAATTTCTAACACTTTTTGCATGTTCCTGAATGTAGGTGGACTACTGTTCTTCAACAAAGACCAGGTAAAAATGGTTTGTGATTCTCTGTCACCTTTAAAATTAGACAAAGGGATGAAATGATCAAAAGAACAATAGGTGAAATAACCTGGCATGTCAGAGTCTTTTCAGGTCAGATTCAGTGATTATCTAACTTTATTCTCAAAGGCCACAGGTCCAAATTTGATTTGGTGACTGAATACATAACTGCACTTCCCTTCAACTTTGCTGAATGTACTATGCAAATGTTATGTAAGCACATTGTGCCACCGTAACCCTTTGTTCACGTGTCATGTGCCATAGTCTCCCTCTCCCCCCATTTCTCTGGATGCTGTGCTCAGCCTGGTGATGAAGTAGAGGAGCCTTCAGCAGAAATAACACTGCACCACCTGAGTCCTCATCAGTGGCGCCGCGCTGCACATATCCCATCAGTGTGCCTCACTAAGACAAATCTCCCTGAGCCGGCCATATTCCCAGCATAAGAGAGAGCAAAGCCAAGCATTGCAGGGACCCTGGAGGGCCCACCATCACTGCGCCTGACGCCAGCTCTCCACCTCCTGACAGATTAGCTTTCACTGAACCCTCACATTGCAAATGGAGCAAAAGAGAATGAGGAGGAGGTGTTTGGGGGAAGAGGAAGTAGAAATAAAACACTTATAAGCATATAAAAGAGGCAGCTCACTCAGTCTTTTTTCTAAAGATTTTTTTTTAAACACCTGTAAGTGGATTGTGTCAGCCGTACTATCACTGGTGCTGTGACTCCTGTTGCCAAGACAGGCAGTGAAAGTGATGATTTGTGTATCTGTTTTTCTTCTTATATCCATACGTGGCCAAGCTGACGGGGACAGAGTGAGGGAGATTTTAAAAGAGTTGAAGGTAAAGGATACTGTGAAGGAGACAAATGATGAGAGGGAGCTGTCGATGCACTTGAGCTGCCACTGTTGACCTTGGGCCACTGATGTTTCTGTCGAGCAGAGTTCCTCTGGCAGGATGCCCCCAGCTGCAATGACCCCTTTTCCCAGCTTTCCATCTAACTCTCTTTCTTTTGTTTATATCTATCATTCTAGTGTTATCTTTTTCACAGATTCTATAGCTCACCTCTTCTCACCTCCTGTCCTTTTCAGACCTGCTATGATTAATAGCCATAGCTCTCAAATCAATAGAGCATTTGTACAAACGCCATAGTGAATAGACTAAATGTACTCAAAGCCATATAACCATTGCTGGTGACCAGAATGTCCCATTATTATGATTAAGACCTGTTCTTACCTCTAAAATAAATGTGCCTCTTTTCATATCATAGTGAGATCACAAGGGCGTATCCTAACTTCTTAAACAATTTCCCTCATTTGTTTATGTGCTTATTGTTGTGACACTTTTCCTGTTGGGAATTTCTCTTCCTTAACAGCTGGTCTTTTCACCGTGGATCTATTTTTTTCTTCGTCTTCAGCACATCTGTTTGCCTACCTTACTTGATGTGTATCAGTATACCTGCAAATGGAATTCAAAAAGGAAACATCACCAGACAAAGTGATATCACTGAAAAGGTTAAGTGGGTTTGTGAGACAAAAAGAGTCAGGTGACCTGCAAACTGATTTGGTATGCTGGATTAGGTTCTGAGCACACAGCTCATGGGGCAGCTTTTGAAGGGCAGGAGCCGTGAATGGGCCATGCACTGTCTGCAGACGCTGCCTAACAGAGCCATAGGAGCAGATTGGCTGTCACCGGTTGCTGGTATGCAGCTCACATCTCCCTTCACCCAGGGCTTGAACAGGAGCTCAGCCCCTCTCCACTTCTCAGTGTAACTGAGCCACTCCTGTCAGGCTGAAGAGGGGGAGGAGAAGGAAAAACAGAAAGAGAGAGAGACATCAGGAGTACTCTGACGGATGAGAGTGGTGTGGATGAGGCTACATAGAGTATATCTAAACTGCCAAGGCAGTTGATTTAGAACATTTACAGAATGGTTATTGAGAGGCTTTGACAGCAGGTGGCATACAATGAAAGAATCTAGGGAATGTAAGGATGGATCTTTCCGGCTTTTCATTTTTCTTCACATCCGTCTTAAAAGGCTGAGGTCGTTGCAGTACTTGTAAACCTGTTTCATAGGTCAAAGAATGTCACCATTGTGGCAATGACCCAGATAAAGAAAAATATTTGAGAATGTGACCCTTGCAATAACCAACAAGTTACAACTATGGCATGGCCCTTGTAACAGTTGATGTGGGTTGAAATTGAGGTCTTGACCTCCGTCGTGGAAATAGGAAGGTATCTGCTGCAACCTGTGGTCCCCTATGGGGGTCAAAGGTTATAATATGGAAGACTGTATAGTTTTAATTTCTGAACCAGGTCAGTCATGACTGAAAAGATTGGGCCATGCTTGTTTTCTGGCTTCTGGTTTTAAGTTTACCTAGGTCATGCATTGTAGAGGTTATACTTGTTAGTGAACTTCAAAGTAGCTCCAGGATTTAGAGTTAAATGCCGTCATCAAGTCTGTGAAAAGCACAGAGGACTAGACCCAACTATAATTACTTTGAAATGAAGACAACTGAAACACTATTCTGTGACAGAGCAGCAGATTGTCAGCACTTTTAGTAATGGCATATATACTCTCAAACTGTAGCAAGGCTGGCCCAGGGGCTTTTATAGTCAATAGCTCACTCTAAGTGTTGGGTCTTTGGAAGTTCTTCTCTATGGCCACAAATGATCTTGAGATCCAGCAGTCTTTCCCTGGCTGGACTCATTAAAAATTAATCACATCACAATCTGTGTTTGCAATCGATACGTTGTGTTAACGCAGTGTTAGGGTTTCTGACCTGGCACTGTTGTGATTAATTTGGTCATTAGCCACATTGCTTCCTGGCCACACTCTAGGTCTGCAACGTTTTCATTCTAGTAAACTGATAAAAATGGGGCAGTGTGAATGATCATACAACTAGAGTAGTAGTAGGTCTAATATGTTTTTAATTCTACCCAAGATGATAATAAGTGAGGTTTTTGTACTAGTTTGTACATTTTGTTTTGAAACCTGTCTGTATGTTTATGTATTTTCCAATCACTGTGCATCTGGCAGTTTATCAGACAGCTGGTCTCGTGTTCCAGAAACAAGCAGCTTGTGCTGCTTTCAATTGATTTAGGAGAAATGCTGTTACCTGTAGAGATATCGGTTTGTCTATCTGCTTGCCTGTCTGTTTTTGTCTCCCTCTTGCATCTGTATGTTGGATACAACTAGTATTGACACTGTTCTCTCTCTCTCTCTCTCTGTACTAGGCTTTCCCAACGAGCCTGCAGCTGACATTGCTCTGAACACAGTAAAGAGCTGGATCGAAGAGAATCCTGATAAGGTAGGACATGGTCAGGGTCATGCATGTTTAAAACAAACAACTGTCAAACTGAAACCACCTGTGCATTTGTACAGGCACTATCTGTTTTGTGCTTTTGTTGATTGCTATTAGTGAAGTTTATCAGACCACCAACGAAACAGAACACTAATCCCCATACATCTCTGTATCAAACAAACATCTTATCCGCCCGCCTCGCTTGATCAAACATTTAGTTTGTGGTTTGCATGCATATCAAATTAAAAGCCAGTCTGAGACTAATCAGGCCGTAAATGGTCTGTTGACTCTTTAATTGGTCTATGCTGGGGAGGGATATTAAACCCACAAGAACATAAACATGTCAGATGAAATCATATAAATGTGGCTCTTGTATAAGATAAATATAATCATGCTTTCCAAGAACTGAAGAATGTACAGTACCATTTCTCTTGCTTACTGATCCATTGTGTCACCACAGTTTATTTATTTATTAAAAAAACATACAGTTATCTTAAGTGAAAAGCACAAGGATTGGTAGAATCTAAACAGACAATTTTCTTTTCTTTTTTTAGGTGAGTAGCAAAGCAGTCACAATATGTGATTGCTAACAATCTTCCAAAGCTGCTTCTTTATAGTAATTCCTTTATGGCCTTGGATAAGACAATTAATCAAGTCATCTTCTGAAGCAATTATAATGGAGTAAATTTTTGTACTACAACCAGTGTGTCAGCACCTGTGTATGTGACTGTCTTGTAATGAGAGGCACTAATTAACCAGGTTAAGTTCCATGTGAAACTGATCAAATTAATGCTAAGTCTAATTTAAATTCACCGGTGATGAGTTATGCAGCAGAATTATCATATATGCATTAGGAAAGGTATTTATCACCTTGATACATTTTCATTAACAGTCCATAATGACAGAAATGTTCCCAGTTATCAGGAGGCTGTTTAAGGCCGTTTCAGTTTGTGAGTCAGTGAGCGATGGTAACCTTCAGGGGTCATCTCTGTTTACTGTGGCACTGTTTATATCTGTCACTGTGGATTGAGGTGTTTTATGAAGCTCACAGCTTGATGTGCTACAACATCCCTCAGCTGGTGTTATGGATGTTGTGAACACACAGCCAAATGATACAGAGCTGTTGGATTACTTTGCAGTTGATGGTGCTATGTTTGCCGCACTTGTTCTCTGCCTGATGATTGCTGTAACATTCGCTCTGGGAATCCATCAACACTCTGGTGTAAAGAAGGCTTTATATAGCTTATAGCTGACTGTAAATAGCAAGCTAATGTGCAAAACTGACTCTACTGTCTGTGTTGTTCCACATCCAGAGGTGCTGCTTGCCATACAGAGGCTGCGCTGTTGCACATAAGAAACAATTTTGAGATGCGCTGACTGATAGCTATCTCTGGTGTGGGTAGATCAAGTGGAAAGCATTACAATTCATGGAGCCGGGTAAGCGTCTACAGAGGCCTCCCTGAACACTGTTTGGCAAAGATACACCAGACAAGCAGTGGATCCTCAACTCTAACTAGACCAAGAGTGAATAAGCTTTTAACAAGATCAGAGAGAATAAAGTGATACATTTTACCCAGAAGCACAGTAGTATTTCCCTCGCACTGGAAAGTTATCCAATCAAACAGAGCAGAACAGCATACGCTGAAGCAGGAGGTTTTCTCTCCAATTTTCACTTGTTGCTCAGTGCATCCCAAAACCAATTTAAAAAAATATTCATGATGTAAAAAATATCTAAATAATTATGTCAGTTGAGTCTCCACCAGCCAGACATAGATAATTTAAGTAGGATTCAAATGAATATCTTCTATAATTCCATAAAGCCTGAAGAAACACTACGATGCCTTTCCTGTCAACTATGTTAGTATTTTGTTGTACATCAAGTGCTAAGATGAATTGTTGCATCCACAGCATTTACTCTGTTGACACACCCAGTGTCAACATGATTAATACAGACATGTTTCCGTTTCAAGCTCTGCATCAACTCCCAGGAAATTTATCAGCTCACTATTGTTTACTGCATGTTCGGGTCTTATCTAGAGCTTACAGCCAACAAAAGCATTCAAAGTAAAATACAAAAAAAATGTATGCAAGCTGTTATGGTGCTATAAGATCAAAAGGCTTCCACAAGTCTAGTATTGCTACAGTTGCTCATGTCACAGATTACACACAGCTTTCCAAAGATAGGGACAGAATGAGAGGTTTGAAGCCCAGTTCATCTTGTGCAGAACAATAGGACTAGATTGCTATGCTCCATCACCTCCAGTTCTGTGCACGCAGCCCCATGGACTCTGAATTGTGGGTGCCCACAGAGACAAGTCATTTCCGGGCCACGATAAGGGCTCTGCTTTGGGGAAGATACTGTGTTGTTGTGGCTAAATTTCAGCACAATGGGCTGGCTGAAGATCTAACACATTGGGGTGGTAGAGCCACAAGCCACATTCCCCCTTTTGCAAGCCCCTCCATGGACACACATGCCCTGACATGATAGCATTTTCTGTTTGTACCCATCTGTAAATGTGTTTGCATGTGTGTTACATAGTTGAGACACATGTGAAACTGGCAGGTGGCAGCATGAACCACAATTGGACTGTAATTGTTCACTGATTGAAATGTGCTCTCAAGAGGGTTTGAGGGCACTGTTGTATAAAATAGCAGAGGACTTTGTGTGTGTGTGTGTGTGTGTGTGTCTGTGTGTGTAAGATATGAACAGAGGATAAAAACAGAAGAGGACACTGTGTGATTGATTAGCAGTGAGTTTATCTCCCAGGCCAGAACACTGTAGCCCTGATGCACTCACCAGTGTACAAAGGGCCCCAATGCCAGGGTGAAATTCACTCTTAAAAGCACCTAGACTTCCATTGTGGAAGAATAAACAGCCTCACCGTGGTCAGGGAGAGTGGATCCTTTAATCTAGAGAGACTTGAGTGCAGGAATGATCCTTCTGATCACAATAGATGAAAGAATAGGGGCAGTCAGCTTTTACTTCCCTGTATCTTCCACACAAATAAATTAGATACAATATGTGGGTATGGGTAAACAACAGACAAAAAAGCTCTAATCTTTTTTTTTTTTTAAAAAAATGCATAAGAGGTTGCAGACATAGAGGCACCGACAACCCAACAAAACCAGTTCTCCATATGGTATTTGAGCAGTTACCTCCTGATCACAACACACTCGCCCCTCCACTCATGTGGCTTTGGTTTATTTCTCATTTTCAGGTCTAATTTGGTTTAATTCAGGCTTACACAGGTTTAATCTGCAGATGAAAAATGTGGTCTGACACTTTATTTGGCTGCCACGGATGTGCTCTGGATGGCCAAGCTTTTTAATGAAGCGTTTCGAGGGCCAGGCAGCCCAGCATTACTGACACAGACTGAACACTTGAGACAGATTGGGAGTCTGTAATAAGCTCTGCTGCGCTGTGCTGCTCAGGACAAAATTGATGTGTAGAGATTTCCCCTTTCAACATCACCGCGGTTTGGGCTTTAGTATTAAGCATGCCACTGTGCCGATGACGCTCCCAAAACAGGTGTTTACATCCCTGTTCCTGTTGTGTGAATGATCTGTTTACCTTTGTAGCATTTGTCATTTAAGACACCTGATAATAAATTCAATCTCAAGCTAAGGCTGGAGACTTAACAGTGATTTGTGACAAATGTCAAGTGCCTATTAAGGATAAATGCAGTACTGTGTATGTTTAGTATGATTGTGTTTTCTTGTATGTGTGTGTGAATGAAAATGAGTTCAGGAGGCTGTTTGGGTTTTGGCAGATGGAGCTGTAACATACAACATTGAGGCATTCATTGTCACTCAGCTGAAAAAGATGGATGGTTGCCTTTATCAGGGCTATATTGTGTATTTCTCCTTTATAAAATTGGAATTACATTTGTGTGTATTGTGACCAGCTTTATCTCACAGGAATGGCAACCAGACTGTAAACTACATATGTGCTCCCTGTGCTTCTTTATCACAAACCATACATGTTGGTTAAAATGATGATGAATTGCCTCAAAGAACACAAAGAGAAAATCCCACAGCATTTTACGAGTCTTTGTGCTGTTACTATTATCCACAGTGTATTTCAGTGAAAGGTTTATTTTAATGAATGTAACATTAATAATCCAACTTTAGAAACTTTCTCATTATAACCAAGATGGTGACCATTTTGTTAGTGTTCAAAATATACACCCCCTTGAGTCTTTGAAAGCAGCTGGTGGAAGTTGTTACATTAGTTTTGAGATGCACATTTAGTACTGGATATTCTGTTGCACTGCAGCAGAAAATATGTATTTAGTCTGTGGATTATACACACAACACTGTATTTGAATCAGTGACTGAAAACATCATAATGCTATAAAATGTGTTTTACTGGCAAAACAACTGCACCTATAATAGAAGAGATGTTATGTTTGCATTAAAAATGGCCTATATTATTGAAAATCTGATCAGTCTGATCTGTAATTTGCACTATGTACATAAAAAACAACACACTGTGAATAATATTTAATATTTATATACACATACATAAATATATGTTTAATATCTAAATAGACTGGACAGATCAACACACTTCTGTTCACTATTCACATTCGTTCATATTTATTCTATTGTGCAGTCCTCCAGCTCAGTCCATACAATGTTTATATAATGTTTATATTTTGTGTATATAATGTTTATTCTGTGTTTTTTATGGTTGTATGTTTAAATTACATTGGAGCGAAGGAAAAGAACTGCAAACAAATTACTTGTATGTGTTCACATACTTGGCCAATAAAGCTGATTCTGATTCTGATTCTGATTCTGAAATCCAAATAAATTTAAATTAAAGTAATGAAAGAAGCCCTTTGCTGGAAAAGTGACATTTACTGCAACAGAAGCTAACACTAAGTGAGGTGGTACTTCAGCTCTTGCTGCATTGCCTCTTCATGGTGCTTTTGTTGTCTAGTATCCAGTGAAGAGACTTTGCCAAGTATTGCATCTGCAGCTGAGAGGCACAAATTTGCTCCACGCATGCCTCGAGGATGCTGATGTGCCGCTGATGGTTTGTGCAGCTGGCATGATGTTCAAAGCCAGCACTGGTCTTTGAAGTCAGTGTCTAGCCCTTTTGCATCGTTTGCTGTGACTGAGAGCATCAGCGCGATATAGCCTGATCAGGAGCAGAGAGGATGACTAAACACTTGGCTCTACATCCATATAGTGTATTGTCTCATGTCGATGAAGATGCACAGTTTGACCCCAGAGTTGTTTCTCTGTCTCCAGACTCTGTCAAACACCAGCAGATTTGGCTATAGAAATACTGTGGAGATGATGTGTGAACGCCTTATTAGTTCTCTCTGTCAGAGAATTACTTTTGTGGCACCAGTGCTAATGCATGCCATGCAGTCTTAATACATTAGTGGCACCCATTCGCCCCAAGGCGTCAGAATGGGAATTTTATGACTTTTATGATCTGAGGATTTTATTATCTGGCTCACTCTGGGTAATATGATGTGCGCTCTTTGATTCCCTTAACCTCAGGTTCGTGTAGTTAAATACTGGTTTCAGTGTTTAAAGGGATTTAAGATGATATGGATCCGATTTCTGAATTGACACTAGTGTAAGTTATTTCTTAAATGTTTAACTTTTAGTACTGTTATCTGCAGATGGGAAAGCAGTTTTGATTAAGCGCTCATGCTGCCATTGATAAAAGAAAGTTTATCATGAGCAGCAAATGCCACACTATTTTCCCTGTTTATCTGAATGATGTGATTGAGCTCTTGCCTTCACAGAGAAATCCTCTCCGCACGAAAGGGGATTAAACCTATCATCCCACTATCTTGTCCAACAACCAAGGTGTTGCTTTACTCCTGGTAATTGCAGAATGATCACCTTATTCTGTGGTGTGAGGTGGATTTGAGTCCTCTGTTCTGAAGAGAATGAATATTTAAAGCTGTTACTCCTTTGTCTCCTTTTGGAATGAAAAGAATGAAAAAAGAAATAAATACAACTCTACCCATGGGATTGATTGCACACATAAATGGAAGGTGTTTGTGATTACATAGTAAAGTAATAGAATAAAGCTTTAAATGTAATCACTGTGGCAATCATTGCAGATTACAGAAACAATCAGAAATGACACAATGCATTTATGATTAATACACATTCCTGGTGCTTGCTTGAGACAATGTGTTTGTTTTTTTGTAGTGAGAAGACCTTAACGTTTAATTGTCCCCCATATTCGGATGCTTTTATACACATGCACTGAGCCTACCAGCAGGTACAGCCTACTGCACTCTAACACATGGACACTGAGTTATGATGCCCTATGAGTTCAGCTCTCTCCATTTGCACAGATACTGTAGTCCCACCTCCATGCTTACTGTGCTGGAACAAGCTATCTTAATGACATGCTAATTGATTTAGCGTAGCACCGATAGCACAAGGCTGGCACACCGTGATAAAGCAAGACTGGGTCAAGCTATTGGTTCAGAAGAGGACAGGAGACTCATCAGATACCTCTTTCTCTCCGTTTGAGCACAATTTTCCACTGCAGTGCTCCATGCTGAGGCATGAAGACCTTTACTGTGGAGGTGTTTTGTGTGTGAACAGCGTGTTTGTGTTCAGACGTCTTATTCTACGCACTTTAAAGTACAAACCACGACCCAATAAGCTCATTTGAAGACTGCCACAAGTTCAGACAACAAATACTCACAAAATCATCACAGCCATTAATTATGTAGTCTATCTGTCGCCTGCAGAAACAGATAGCAATGAAAAACATCATGACCACTTCACTGTCCTCGCACTCACTTGTGCTTACATTAAGCCATAAAGTGTTTGACACACAAATAACCTTGGTTAGTGTTGCTGCTGCAATAAACTGACTATTGATGGCTACAGCAAAAGAAGAAAATTAATTCAGTCACTTTACATTTATGAATGGAATACATACAGTTAAGTATATATTTTATATATGTAAGACCAATTATCCATTTGCAAAAATCTATTACATCTTAAACCAATCATATCTGAATTCCCTATGTTACAAGTTAAATGGATCAATTTGAAAATGCTTTGTTCAACATATTTATGTATATTTATTTGTATAGAGCAGGGGTCCTCAAACTATTCCACCTCTGGCCGTGTGGCTACAGGTTTTTGTTCCAACCAAGCAGCAGCACACCAGACTTGACAGTTGATTGATCAAACTATGTGATCTTGACTGGTTGGAACAAAAACCTGCAGCCACACGGCCACAGGTGGAATAGTTTGAGGGCCCTGGTATAGAATATACATTAGTCAGTGATAGGACTCAAAAGGAAAAACATGTAAAGACATGAACATTCATGTTGTCTGCACACAGTAAGCTACATGATAACTAGGTAGAAGTAATAACTAAGTAACTTGATAACTAATGTACAGTGTACTAGGAGTAATGTACAACTTGGTATAACCAGATAAAGATGGTTGGTGTGTAGTTAATAAGCTTACCGGAGATTTGCTACAGTGAAGTTTTGCAGGCAACTTTTTACAGTCACCAGGTTCCCATGCTTACTTGTTTCCCTACCAATGTATTATTTCCCAGAACAAAAGTTCAGTCTAGCACCTGCACAATAAATGAGAAGTTGAATGCACTCCCAATGCTCTAATTCTCTACAAGTTTTATTTGAAAAGTTACAGGAAGAAGTATCTCAAAAATAAAGCTGACCATTGACTGCATCCACCATTTGGGCAACATATGGGGCGATGGATTGTAACATAATGAAGGCAATACCTAAGCAGCAAAAAATGCTTGGCCTTCCTGTTCATACATTTGTGGCTGCATGATGTGATTTCACCATTCGCAGTTGGTCATTATCGCCGACCTCAACAAAAGACTTGCTTATAGTTCAAATGTTAGGCTACAGTGCCACAGGCTACAGTGTGTCTGTTTCTGCATGGAGCAGACACACATGGACTTCCCGGTGCTACTGATGTTGTAGGATTGGGATTTGGTTAAGGGAACAAGGGCGGAGACCACTGCAGTGATAACTTTAGCTGTTACTGTGTGATTGCATGGTCTCTGGCATGTGATTAAGGGAATGGGCCGTATCTCTCACCATCTCAAAGGGGGATCAAATCAGCCTCAAAGCCTGGCTTCAGGCGGTGACGCATTTGAAAGTCAATCTTTTATTTCTAAGAATAAATTATTTGATCATGGCACTTTTTTGCTCAAGGTTGTATTCAGAAATAAGGCTTACCTCAGTTAGAGGGCTGAAAGGTCCAATATTAGCGTCAGGTCAATGGTTTCATTTTAACATTTGTACAGAGTTTTTGGTACATAAACATTTTGCCTGTGCTCTTTGTCACGCGCATCTCTGAAAACATTCCAGTTTTAAAATCTATATTAAATCATATAACAAGCTGTTAAACTTGTGTTAGTACAGACCAGCAGTATATAGTGAGCTATTCAAGATGAGATGATGATATTAATATTTCCCCTGCAATGCCCAGTTGATGCAGTGAACCATAAAAGGGTGTAAATGCTCTTCAAAGTTGTGTTAAAGGTTAAAGCTGTGGTTCATTTCCAGTCATGCCGAGTTCTAAGAGCTAATCCCCCATGCAGTTTGTTTAACCTGAGAGTGCTTCTATTGAGCTGCAGGAAGAGAGATGTTTAAAGCTGGGGGTCAGTGTGCATCATTACTAGGTGTGATTATGGATGCATAAGACCATTTCTCTGTGCCGTTACCTTACTGCTCCCTTGTCTTTAAATTATGTAATTGTTTGACTGTTATCTTGCACGTTGCTGATAATCCTCACAGTGCTGACTGACAAGGGCGTCTGTCTCTGTGGGGCACAGCCAGCGAGGCTAGTACAGTAGGAGTGGTACATGTTGTAACTCAACAGGGCTTCAGAGATATGGCTGGGCACTGGGGTCAGTTACATGTTAGAGCAGGCTGATGGACAGAACTGGAGGTGGTTGTTGAATGAAAGCTGTACAGCCAGAGAGTGCTCTGTAGATGCTTTAGAGTTTAGAGCAGTTGTTATTTTCCCAGTCAGAGAGCCTCACGTGTTATCTATAGAGAAAATAACTGTAAAAAACATCTTTACTGTCCAACTCCAAATCCTGTCTACTGCTGAAGTTTTCATCTCTGTGAATTGTAATTACCTGTGCATAAAGCTGGTAATGTTGGTAAACCTGTAGGCAAGGATGACAAGGACTAAAGTCAACTAAGTGTGTTTACGCCACAGTATTATGCAAATGCAAAATAAATGAGCCAAGTGGCTTACTTTTTCCGATGTTTGTAATGGCTATGTATGTTAACAATGTGACCCAAGCTTGAACCTTCATCAGAGCTGTCTCCTCTTCGCTTTGTGCCATGGTCCCACACTGGATGCTATCTGCCGACCTGCTGTATCCCCAGGCTGTCTGAAGTTATAAAAGGAGGGCAGCATTAATTGCTTGACCCTGGCAAGAAGCCAGGTGGTCTGGGGTGGGTCTTCACCTGCCTGAGGAAAGGTCGCCTCTCATCCTCTCATCGCCTAGCCTTCTTTCTTTTCTTTCCCTTCACCCGCTGCCACAGTCAGGGACCAGGAAGTTGCAGTCCATTTTCTAAAGGGATGGTGCAAAGTCACCTCAGCCAAATGCCCATCTTGTTTTTTAAGCAGCAATGCATCTAACCTCAAAGAGTAATAACATTCCATTTTAAATAATAGCTACAATTGGAATTGGGCCTGCTTGCTTTCCATAAACCTATTTCAGACAATGGTCCCATTCCTATTACACTATGTCTGTCTCTATACACCGGCATAAACATCTTAGAAGGTGCTGTTCCAGGAAGTGCAGGGGTTTGTCTGACTTATGGCTGATACATTCATCAAGCTTGTGCCAAGCCAATATCACACTGTCAGAAGGGACCATGTGGCATTCTATCACCATGAGAGGCTGTGACAGAACAAGTCCTTTTCCATTACACTCTCTCAGGGCAATCTCTGATATTGCCTCTCTGCTCCTCAGTAATGCTGTTTATTTCAGTTGTTTGCACTGGTGGATTCCATATTGCTGGGTTTCCCTCTCTGGGTCCTAATCAGTGTGACCCTAACCGAATCTGAGCATTTCTCTGTCAGTAATGCATTGAAGAGTATAGAGCTGTTCCCTCCATTTTTTGTAAATACCTGTGCGATGTACATATATTGCATATTTATGTATTATTTCTTATATCTCACTGTTAGGGATAATAAACTGTATTTCTGCGTCACATCGATAAATGGGCATACAGACTGAAAGTTTCCATTCACTCACCTGCTTTCTCATTACAGGCAGACTGCAGTGCAAGACTTAAGGTTCTTTGATCTGTAACTGCCTAAATTCCCCTTTCTCATTTAATAGGCTGACAAAAGTTCCTTCCTCCTTATCCCAGACATATTAAAGAGAGCAGCTGATGCACCCAGCCTTTTCATATCACTCTGTATTCTCTGTATTTCCTATTTTTTATTCAGCAGAGGCTGGTAAGAAGCTGTCGTCCAATAGAGTGGTCCCTGTGTTCTCCTCGCCTGGAGCACTGAATTACTATTTATGTGCTGAACTTTGACAGTACACCAGAGCCTGTCCCTGCTCAACCACCATAGCTACAACAGTGTTGCAGTTTTACTCATCATCTCCAACTTCCTTTTTGGTTGAGCAAAAGGTGGACTGGGGCACTGAGTCAGGTAGTGGAAGACATCATTATTATCAAAATATTGTTAGATCTTGCTGGTTAAAACTGCACAGAAAAGTCTAAGAAATAAACTATTTTTAATATCCCCTCAACAATTTCCCAATTCCTTTAATAGATTTGGATATTCTTTAAATCTGATGTCCTGGAATAGCGTGTTTCTTCTATTGAAAAAAAAAATCAATAGGATTTATGCCTATATTTTAATCACTGTTAACAGTCTCTCCTGAGTGCTGAAATGAAAATGTACCCCTTCATGAAATCATCGGATTAGATTTGTTCACAGTTATGTGATAAAGAGCACTTTCACTCTGTAACGTGAACACCACAGATAGAGTTTTTCATAAAAGCTTTGATGGACATCAAATCTAATCTGGAGGATACAGAGCGAAAGTATTCTGGCAAATCTGGTATGATTTTCTGCCTTTGATGCACAGTAATTCTGCTTTTTCATCTGAAGAGGGCAAACCTCAAACTGAAGAGGGAAAGAATGAGGTTTTACTGCAGACAGTCATTCTCCAGTGGGAACTCTATTGATTGTCTTGCATGTCTGTCTGACAAAGGGATTTTTCAGTCCTTTCATACTCAAGTTTTGATATTTGTCCTTACTTATAAAACCCAGAAAGTTCATGTTGTAAGTTGAATGTCGATTGCCTATTTCTTTTTGTTCTGGTTCATTAATGTGAGATGGCAGATGCTATATTTTTATCCAAACATTTCTTACATTTTGGAAATGCCACAAAAAAATAAAATGTAAATGAGATAAATTCCACTCAGCTGAATAAGATTTTGTAAAAACAAAAAAGGCCTTTTAAACATGGAAAATCACAACCATTGTGAAAGTGGAAGAATTGATTGCACTGGGGAGACTTTTAATGAAGTTTGAATATATGCACAAAAGGCTAGTCAGAATTCCTAGAGACGTTGTACCTCTTCTGCATTGTGATTTTTTTTTTTTTTTAACTATTAACTAACTAATAGTTGTTTAACGATCGATTTTACTTTAAAGGAGACTTCATAGGAGCAAAATAGAAAGTTGCATATAATCATTGTTTTGCTCTGAACTGTTGGTCTGGTAGAAGACAGTGTTGTAAATAAAGCTGATTCATCTTGACAAACAAAGGCACTTGGAATAAATAGACTGTGCTGAGCTAAATCCAACTTTGCATATAATGAAAATCATCCTGATACTGAGAATTGAAATATTATTTCATTTGAAGGGCCTGTGGTACCTTTAGTAAGCAGGTAAAAACTTATTGTAAAGCTTGTATACTGATACTAATAACACCAAAACTCATCAATACTATGTTTTAATATGACAGATGTCAGTGGAGGGAAGTGTTATCAGCCGTATGCCTGTACCTAATATTGCTATTCAGGTGCAGTGAAGATGCCTGTCAACACCTGTGCTGGTGTTTATGGACATCCTGGCCTAATGGCTTCTTAATACAAACTGATGTATGTGGTTTAGTTGAGTCTGGATTCTGGCAGGGAGGCTGAATGCAGTGTGTACTCTAGTTCAAGCATAACAATTATTAAATATGCTGTCAGCCAGTCTCTCACACTCACAGCCAAGCTCTTGGTCTGAGATGTTGTCCAGTATATCATAAAACAAGATGGGATGTAATGAAGATAGACAGACTGTCTGAGCCATGACCTTCAGAGCACACAGAGTACACTTAAGCTGGCTTCACTCTACAAACATAGAAACAGAAGAGTTCTTCTCTCTGACTCTGACGCATCCTCTTTGCATCTAATATCCTCAAATGTTTTCAGAGCTGCTGTTTATGCAAGACTGACTCCAGCCTGTAGAGAAACAATTTACACAAGCATTTTTAAGCAAAGATACAATGTAAAATAAGGACCCGGTTTGTGTCTGCTGCTGTCAAGGCAAACTGAATGACATTAAAGTATGAGCACTGGGTAGCCTCAGCATTGGCACTTTTCATCCTCATCTGACAGACAGATTGAGAAACATCTCTGGAAGGCTTTGAGCTTTTTTGCCATTTGAATTCTCTCAACACGACCTGATAAGACCCCATTCATCCGCTCTCCCTTCATCAGCCAGGCAGGGATTGGACCATAACCAGACTCAGCCTGTCTAATCATCACTGAGACTTCAGACGTCCTATTGTCTAAATGTGCCTCTCACAGAGCACTCAGTGGCAGCTTGCGGTCTGACTTTAGCAGGGGGATGATTTCATAATAGAGCTAACAAAGACATCTTTCAAGGTTAGGTTTAAGTAAAGCCCATGCCTGCATGTGCAGTATGAACATGCGTGTGTGCACCTATGAGCAATACAGCAGGGTAGTGCTATTACATGGCATTTATTGATCTTCATTGCACAAAGAGTCAATTCTAAACTGTTTCAAGCTAGCCTAGCATGAGTTTGAGTCATACAAACAAATCGTTTCTTTCTGGGTACATGCTGGGCCTTGTGTTGTAGGCCTGAGAGGGCTGCGTCATCTGACAGCTTTGAGGTTTCTTCTGACAGAGTAGACTTATTTATGTCTCTCATCCTCTGTGCGCTCTCTCTGAAGGCCCAGAGAGACTGCACAGCTCTTGACAGGGTATCACACTACAAAGCCCTCACACTCATTTTTGACTGGCAGCAGCCAACCTCCGATTTCCGTGTTTCTACCGCCATGAAATCTGGCTCTTAGCAGGTTCTTGACATGTTTGATGTTGGGATTTTATGGTTGTATTATGAGTCTATAACTAGCGGGAACTAATGTTCCAGTCTGTGCCCTCCGTGGATCAGAAGGGAGTATTTCTCACTAATTTAACTTTGCAAGTATGCTCATTGTGCCATTGTGCCTCAGTGCTAGTGACAGCCATGACGAGAGGCATTACTTTTCAGCTTTTCCATCCATCAGTCCATCTGTATGTGCATACCATTCTTGTGAATATGAAATCCCAAGAACACGTCAAGGGAATTATCTCAAATTTATCATGAATGTTTAGTTTGACTAAAGGATAAAAAGATTTGAGTTTTGTGGTCAAAGGTTAAAGATCACGGTCCCTGTGACCTCAGAAAACATTTTTATTTTTTAATCTTTAATTTGGC
Organism: Polydactylus sextarius; assembly: GCA_016801845.1. Lineage (NCBI taxonomy): Eukaryota > Metazoa > Chordata > Actinopteri > Polynemidae > Polydactylus > Polydactylus sextarius. The sequence continues at coordinate 8,575,521 of CM028911.1, read as the reverse complement.
ACAAACATTCACTTGGATTCAAGAGTGAAGTGAATTTATTTTTATTGCCAGAGGCCAAAGATGAAGGTCAGTGTGGCTGCACAAAACAATTTTGGTTCTAATTGAATATGTTTTCTTCTAATGACTTTACAACAAGGAGAAAAACAATAGCATTGCAAAAATGTGCTGCATCGGTGTGTTTCTGTTTGTAGATTCCATAAGTGTTGGCTGTTATGGGAATCAAAGTCTAATATTTCGGACAAAACTCTAGTTTTGTTAAACTATTTAACAGTCCACTAATAATTATGTCACAAAAGGGTTCCAAGATGACAGAGTGAATGACTTAAGAGTAATACAATTTTCTCTCAGCCATACCTCAGTCTACCATTCATCTTGAGTTTGCAAATCCGGGAGGAGTTTTGAGGAGAAAATTAAAAAGAAAATTGAAAGAATTTCAATTAAGTGATTTGCTGAATTGGAGGGAAAATGGCAGTGATGTGGAAAAGGCTTTTAATCTTGGTGAGCCACCTCTTGTTCCATTAAGCTCATATCCCCTGCTTATCTCACTAATCATTCCTCCCAATGCCAGTAGTCTTGATTTTTAATGAACCCATTATGTCCTGATTCAGTCCACAAGGACTGCCAGGCACACCATACATTCATGAAGTAGGCTGGAAACAATCAAAGTACAATCAGGCCCTTGCGATGATACTACAGCTCAGTTAGAGATGGAGAAAAAAATGGCCCATGGCTTTTGGGAGGTCAAAAAGCTTGGAGACCAGACAAGAGAAATAAATACTCTGCTAAGAAAACTCTATGGAGTTTCTCTGTCTATGAGAGGAGACATGGCCTCAGAGTCATCTATGTCAAGCTGTTTGCATCATTACAGTGTGGTTACTGGAAGATTGTAAGTGCCAGAGAGGCTGGGGTGAATCATCTGTGTAAGTGAAAAAGACATAACTGCAAGACAGTAGCTAAGAGACACAAAAAAAACTCTAAATGCCGTCTTTATTGCAATGCGGCCGCCTCTAACTGTATAATGATCGTTTAATGTGTCATATAGATAAGAACAAAATACAGATAAATAATACAATTGAAGGACAGCAAGGGATTGGCTTCTGTTAGTGGCTGACAGTCACAGGGAAAAGTATATAAATTAAAATATAAACAGGAAAGAAGTGCCATGTAATGTAAATGTAAATGTGGATTATTCATCATTTATACCATTATACTAATTAAATTGTATACATTATACACATTAAAGTATAAATATTTAATTTTATATTTATTTATTTCGTCACCGACGAGGTGTCCATTAGCAGAAATTAACGGACTTCACGAAAGCAGTCATCCTCTGCTTCGCGTTGGACGATTGCTGCCTCCATGTCGTCCATTAATTTCTGATAATGGACACCTCGTCGGGCATTATCCCTTACTTAGTTCATGGAATAATAAAGTGTTGAAGTTCAGGTTCATGCTTAGCAGTGACATTCAAGACTCTATTCTCTGACTGTCGGTTAACTGTGTTAGTCCTTTCAACTTCCCCACTTCTGTGCAGCTGCTGCTGTATGGGCCAGCACTCTTCAGCCTTCTGCAGTGGAGAGCTAAACACATTCTTTTTATATTAATTCAGTTGCTGTCTCAACAGACTGCTTGTGTGTGAATTTTCTTTGTTGTATTCTCTGATTTTAATAGATACATATGGGAAACTTTAAAAGGCTTTTTTTTTCAATGATACACAGCAAGGATTCACATCTGCTCCTTTTTGTCCCAATAATTAGCAAGGTGTTTTTTTTTTTTTTTATTATTAGTTTTTAAGGCTGCATTTTATTAAGGCCATGTGGGAAAAGATAAAGAAGTCCATGTGATGACTCAAAGCAAGCGTTCTCACCTCATGAACCCCCAGCTGCTATATTAATAACTAAGTATGTGTGTATATATATATGCATGTGTATACAATACCCAGTCCATATTAAATGAGTTGTGTATTTGCTTAAGTAGTCTTAACCTTGTTTTGTTTTATTTTAAGTTATCAACTAAGAAGTTTATCACAAAAAATCCTTTAATTAAAAGTTCTGGTCAAGGCTATCATGAATTTAAAATTGTAATTTGCTTCCACTTTATTTTCTCTGACCTGTCTGCTGTATTTCTGACTCTCTAAACTCCAGTACTAAGTAGTGGAGGTTGAATATGTTCTGTGCTGCAGAGCCACACTTAACCTTTGTGGCTTTTCACCATTACAAGGTTTTCCGGGTTAATTATGCCTGAGTCAGAAGAAACAAAGTAATCACATGCATTTCATGAAATAACTTTGTAACAAGGGTTTTCTTTTTTTATTATTATTATTTTATTAAGAACATAGTGCTTGTGTAAGCTCAGGTTTCTACATAGAAAACCTACCCTTTGAGAGACAATGAAACTTAACAAAGAGTGATTATGCAGCCTTAGTAAAATATCTAAGGTTGTTCTAAGATAAAATATATTTTCAGTATTAGCAGTAATATTTCTCCCTTACTGTCATAACTATTCAACAGCTTAGTTCTCATTGTATCTACACAGTTATAATCTGCAGCTAGTCCCATGCATGTATTCTACTTGAACCTTTTCTGCCAGTCTAGAGAAAGGAGAAACTGAAACTGTGGCACACTGTTTGTGCCACAGTTTAGAGGACTTTCAAGGTACAGATACACACTTTGGTTTTTTCAAGCAGATCTGAATGAAGCCTGGGTGAAAGCTGATAGCTGTTTTGAAACTAGACACACTAAAAATGCATTAAAAAGCATTTCAAAGTTGACTAGACCCAGGTCCTTGAGTCACACATATTTTACTCACTCTTTGAGGTGTGGTGCCAACTAATATCTACCATCCTTGAGACCGTTTTACCCAGGAGATTTTATTTATTTGTAGATTTAAAAACGGCTTCAGGTCATTCGCTTTGGAAAGGGCTATGAAATTGCTGCAAATGTTTAAAAAATAATTGCATGTACAGTAATCCAGCAAGTGGCGCACCAGATCAATTGTTTGCTGTGCCATATATTGTGATTGCTATGCTTTTTTGAGCTGTGATAACAAGTGGTGCTGTGCCTTTTGTCATTATTCACGCTTCTCAATCGATTCTCCACTATCCCATCCAATAGGGTGACTTGACTTTTATTCATAATTAAAGCTATCTAGATGCAAATCAGGGAAAGTCAGGGGCATAGTGTGCTATATGCATATCAAGTCTTTCTATCTAAGGATGCATCATTTTTTAATTTTTGCTGCAAACACATTATGATAAAACATGCGCATACCCTCATACACACAAATGCAATCAGAGCCCATTCACCTTATTGTCATGAGATAAAACAATCATAGCAATGATGAAGACTTAATGTAAATTACAAATGTTAATGAGATTATTTTTTTATGTTAATGTTCTTTTTTCTTGCCCATTTCCATGTTAAGTAGTGTTCATTTAGACATTTTGGCAGTAATTTTCTAGGTGTTTCTTAGGGTATTCCCTGCTCATCAACCCACAGTCCATTATGGAAGATATTATCAGTGTTAACTGTGTTTTTGTTCATTTTCTGTGTCCGATAATGATAATGAATTTAACTCATCAACCCACGTCCACCTCTGGTGGCCTATATGAAAAAGTTGTGCACTGAATTAGTAAATTTCAAAGTATATCTATATATGTAAAATATATTTTCATATGTTTTTCATACAGTCCACAGTTTATTCATCACACCAAGCAAAAACCAATGCAGCCTAATACAACAGCTCTACAATCACTCTGACCTTTATGAATGTTTAATGTTCAGTTATCACTAAATGTATGGTCATTGATAGGAATAAGTTGGACAAATGAATGGTAACACCTGTTAGTATAACACACTACTGTTTCAACAACACCACAGAGTTCATCCTCCATTGTTGCCGTAAAGAACCTCTCTGAAACTGACACACTCACAGTAAAAAGGATTTATTGTGGAGCTGTTGTATTAGACTACATAATTTTTAGCATGCAACTAATGAACTGTCAGCAGAGTTTTCGGTATGTAGAGATATGAGAATAAGAATCACTTTGGGTATATGTATTTGAATGTACATATATATTTAGATTTCATATATATATTTTGAAATTGATAAATTCAATGCACCCTGCTCCAGCTGAGTGCATCTGCATAACAAATTAATGAGACATAAAACCTGTGTACGTGTCCACCTAAACACCGTGTTGTATCAAACATTTCCAACACAGCAATTAGCAGCTTCCATTTTTACTTGTAATATGTGATGTACGTTCAGTGTCAGCATTAGCCATCTTTTTAATACCGATACAGTATATACAAGCCGCACAGCATTTGTTTTGCTTTCTTGTTGGCAATGAAGCTCACATCGTGTCAACATTCAACACTGTGCAGTGTACTGAAGAATGAAGGACTGAAATCTCTAAACATGATTGATTCTTTTGACAAGTGCATCTCTCTCCCACTGTTTCACTCAGAATATTCTGCCAGCCTAATGAATGATAAGACACTTGTCAGCTCCATTTCAGTTACAGTGCAATGCAGCTTGTGAAGTGACAGCTATGTTTTTAACTTCCACATCAGTGAAAATCACCCCCAAAAAATGCTGACTAACCTGTTGATAGGAGACGGTTTGCAGCAGTATCGAAGACTGCAAACCTGTAACACCCACATAATGAGAAATGTTAGGAGGCACACTTAAGATATTTTTAAATTTTTAATTCGATATTTTCATATTTTTATATGAAAGATAATCTGGTAATAAAGAGAAAAGTAATTGATTTTTCTGCTTTTGATCTAATAATGGAGCCAAGGGAATAGAAACCTAGAACCTTTGAAACCTCTCCAGTGTTCACAGTCCAATAAAGTCTCCATGTTATCTGAATAGTTTATTGTTTGATCTGTATCTTCCACGACGTGTGTGTGTGTGTGTGTGTGTGTGTGTGTGTGTGTGTGTGTGCGTGCGTGTTTTATATTTTTTATTTGTTTGCCTGCCTTATCAAGTGTTTACTGTCTGCCTTATTCATATTAATTTTTGGTAGCTGTTATTGCAGCTCATTTGAGATTGATTGAGGCAGGAGAGACGAAGCCAGTTTGTATATGCGTGAGTGTGTACTTTGTGTACAGCTCTCATATCAACTTTTGTCTTCTCACAGTGCATACACACACAAACACACATATACAAATCATTAGAAGAATCCAAATAGCACAACATGAGTGCAGAAAAGACTGTCGTTAAGTGCAAGACTCATTTTTTATTGTCTCCTAATTATTGTGTAATTATTGTGTTTGAAACCTATCCTCACTCAAAACTCTTTGCACTTGCACATGCACACTCGTACACAGTTCACACGCTAACAAGGAAATATGCTCCAGCAGGCAGCAAATGCAGAGCTCTTCATTTATTCATTTTAAAAGAAGTGTATGCTTGTTACCGCCCGATCTTTGTCCACACCACGTCAATGTTTTCACCAACTGCAAAACTAGTGTGAAGAAATGTTCTGAGAGGGCTCTGACCTGAGATGAATAGCTATTAGGGCCTGAATTAACCAGGCAAAGGTTAATGTTATTGTAATTATCAGTGTGGAGTCTTACGGGAGATTATTTCCTCATCACTGGCAGGCCTGTGTGATCACATCTAATGCATTAGACTAATAATTAGATTAAAATGCTGCCTTTTTCATACTTTATTAATACCGTTGCCACCCACTTTGTCGTTGCTATGCCGATTTCAGGGGTCAGAGGTGGCAACAGTCGGCTAAATGTAAATTGCGTAATGACAGATGCATCATCACAGACACATCAACATGCATGTGGAAGCGTCATGTTTACTTAACAGCATCCCTCCTGCTTGTTAAGTCACACATAATTATCACGCATGGTTTGTCTCATCAGGCCAAGGTGTTGAGGTGTAAAAATGGCCTTGGGTGAGACCACAGTGAGACTTAGACTCCCCATTTGCCCCAGGGGAGATGGAGATGAACTAGAATTACTGTCCAACACAATACATCATCTTATTATGTTTACCTATCACCCACAACTAGTGTGTACAGTTTTGGGACAAGCCAGTCTCTCATTCAGGAATATAATGGGATATTCGTGGATATATCTGTCACTGCAAAGAATTTATAGCAAGGGGTTCTTTTTAAGGTAGCTGTACGAGATGGAATTACATTACGATATTTATTTGACAGTCTTTGGCCAAGCCAATCTTTTCTCGAGCCGGAACAATACCAGAGGTACGCATATATCAGACTCTGCATTGGAGTGTGACTGGCCCCTCTGGCACTGCTCTCTCTGCCACTGACTACAGCCAGATGGGCACTGTATGTGTGTGAGTGTGAGTGTGAGTGTGTGAGTGTGTGTGTGTGTGTGTGTGTGTGTGTGTGTGTGTGTGTGTGTGTGTGTGTCAAAGTTTGTGTGAGAGGGGTTCTGTCAGGGAGATGAACCCTGACTGGATGGCTCACAGTGTGTTTGCTGCAGATGCCCTGACTGGTGCGTCCATCATTGCCTCCCTCCCCGGGGCAACTGAAGATGCAGAGTCTGCAGTAAAAAAAAAAAAAAGCTGTACTCTGATCCACAGCTCCAGACAGAAGCAGCTGTGATGAATGAGGCCTGGGGGCCCAGACCCCGGTAGTGACCAAGTCCATACTTTTGCTTTGGGACCGATTTATGAAATGCATATGCGTGTGCCTGTTTGTAAATTCAAATCAGGATGTCACTTACATTTGATGGAATGTGTGAAAGTCTGTGGTAAGGTTATGCTATCAGTCCAACAATCCTATTATAAGTCGTTTCACCAAGCATCTGTCAGAACAGTAGCTCTGAGCCCTTTCTGTTTAGCTAAATTTATTGGTTCATAATGCAGTAGAGGTGGTTCACTATAGTGAAAATAATCTCATACACTGTTTTAATTTGCATCACGCTGGGATTTGTCACTGTTACAGATGATACTGTGTGAAACCACCAGAGTCTTGTTAGGTAGAGTTGTGTGAGGGCTGACACGATTTGCATTATTCAGAGCACGCTGCATAAGTGTGTGTTAGCTCCTGTCACTCCATGAGGGCCCAAGGTGCTCTCCCACTGTGCACAGGAGGCTCCATGTGCAGAGCCTCTACAAAGCCTGCACTGCTGTGGTAGACAATTAGAGATGGCTACTGTTACCAGTGGAAGGGAAAGATCAATTTCTCTGCTTCTTACAGGTCTTTGTCCATGACACTAGAATCCTTGATGGAGGAGAGTATTCATCAGTAGATCACGCCCTCTGCACTGCTTTCATTTTTACTTCCCCCATCATTGGAAGTGATTTCCACCTGCTCATTTAGGGCCTGTTGACGAAATGAGAAATTAGAAATGATTTAGAATGAGAATAGAATTAGAAATGAAACAAACTGCAAATGGCATTTGCTCAGTGAAGAAGGAGGTGGTGGAGCTCAAGCTGTCGGTGAAAGTTGCGTGATTAACCAATTTCAGCTTCTCATCAACATGACCCAGATGTCATCAGTAGCCCTGGGGCTGATCAGGCCTGAGTTAGTCCCAAGATTGTGGCAGAAGGTGATGCCTCTACCTTGCTGCGCATCTAGACATTGACACCATCTTCTGGTCCACCTGTTCACACGCCTGGCCATAGCAGGAACATATGCCAAATCACATCCCTGCAAATTTGGTGAGAAACTGAACCACCCAGGAGGTGTGTGTGTGTGTGTGTGTGTGTGTGTGTGTGTGTGTGTGTGTGTGTGTGTGTGTGTGTGTGTGTGTGTGTGTGTGTGTGTGTGTGTGTGTGTGTGTGTGTGTGTGTGTGTGTGTGTGTGTGTGTGTGTGTGTGTGTGTGTGTGTTTGTGTTAGTGTGTGCATGTGTGAGAGAGAGCGATCACAGGTTTTTTTCACCATAATGCTTACTCACTCAGTGTGACTAAATTAAAACTGGCACTGGGGCAGCATGCCCTCCTTGATGTGACTCACAATTGATAGTTATAATTACAACAACTAGAAATCAATTAGTGCAAATGAAAGTGATTTGTTGCTACCTTTGCCTTGCTAATTGCATTGTTAAAAGGCAAGGATCCAGCCAACATAAGCATTAACCTCTCTTTGAAGAAAATCTATACAACTATCAGAGGAAATAGGCTAAAGCAAACATGTCTTTCATCAAAAATGTGGCATCAGCTTTTTTTTCTTCGTATTTTAGCGGAATCACCTGTGTATATTTCCTCTGAGGAATTAAAACCACTGCTAATTATTCATCTAACACTGATTCTGGCCTAGGGCTGTTGTGAAAAACATCCCATCGTGTATCAAGACAAATGTTAGGAGTTGACCATGGTCAGTCCCATGCGTATCAAGTATGTATTTGTTTGCATTTACAGATTCTGTAGAGTGACTTTACTGCATTAGGCTGGCACTGGCAACATTGCCTTTTTACCCACTTTGAACTTCCTTAGTCTAAACCCTGACACAAGGGGAAAAAGGGGCCTTAGAGCAATGCTGTTTCTAATTGGGCCACTAATCAAATGTCACTCTGGAAAGCCACAAGGAGCCAGATGGATTAAACTGTCCACGACACAGGTGAGACTGAGATAAAGAGAGGATGGCTACCATGACAGCAGGACCTCCAGGCCTGCTCTTGTCTTGTCTCTTACTGTTACACATACTGTCTGTAGTACAGAGTACAGAATAATGCCACCTGATTGCTGTTAGTTTACACAGTGCAAAATATACCCAGACAGCAAGATGAAACTACACTGACTTGCTGTTTCCTAAAAACATTCACTTCAATCAGCACATCCTCTATTTCATCCACCCTTTGTGATTCATCCTAAAATGCCTCAAAACTGTAGAAAAAAAATAACATGGTATGAACTGTTTTTAAATAAAAAAAATAAAAAAAAACATATCTGGTATCCAAAGAAAGAGAATCTTTTTTATTTCTACAGAAAAACAGAAAAAGGTGAAGTTAAAGTTCAATGAGAAGCAGAACGCAAATAAATATATTCACTGCTGTGAATACAAAAGCAGAAGCTGATAAATGGTGGCAATATGTGTTTTTCCATTTCAGGAAACAATTTAATACATATTCAGCAAAGTTCATAAATGAGAGGTGATTCTACACAGATTCTACACGGTTGCACAGTCCCCAAATGTGTGCAACTGTAACTAAAAATACAACACTTTGAGGTGAATGTGACAGAATACTGTATGAGGAAATGGAATTGCAGTCATAACATGTGTGAAGTCCTTTTTGAATGCACTCCATTACTGCATCTATTATACATGAACAGAACATGCCTGTAGACACGGCTTCACAATGATATTATGTTACACAACTGCTTTGACAAAAAAAAAAAAAAAAACAGCCTGATTATCATTCCACTTTCACTTCATTTAACTGGCAAATTTGACAAAATGGAACGCATATAAAAGTCAGTTACTAAGTTGAATGTCAAGAGTGACAAATGTGATTTAAAATATCATCTCCTGGCTTTAACACAGTTAATGCTTTCCCCGTGAATGTCATTTTAATCCCAAAGTTTGCCTTTTGCACAGTGTGACTTGACCAAAGCGATTAATTTTGCACTGTTGTTGTTTTCCTCTGTGCTGCTCCCTGTGCCCTGGCTCAGTGTGTGTCAGTTCATCTGCCCTGGGAGCTGAGCCACTCCATCAGCCAGTACATTCGGCCCTGAGCTAGAGAGACTGTTCAGTCAGCTCCCAGCATTACTGCTGATAACTGTATCAGGGCCACAAGAACTGCTGCTTAATCACAGCAATATCAGAGATGGAGTGACAGACGACATCTCTCACTGTCCCCCTTTGTAGCTACAGAACATCTGATACAGAGTCGACGAGTCTCATCTGCCGTAGTTGACAGGATACAGTTGTTTTTCCTTTTCCATCAAGATAGATGGGAAACAATGACAAAAAACCATTCGCCAAAACACTTTCACTCTTGATGATATTTTTGAAGGAAACATTTTTTCCAGCAAATACATTGTAGGCCTCAGTTCACAAAGATGTTTTTTTTTCTAGCCCAAATGTTCTTCATGTTGTAGTAACCTTAACCAGAAAAGTTTTTTTTCTTGGAGTCTAGTTTCTTTCCGAGAAAGAGTCATTACATGGACTGATCTCACAAAGAAAGGAGACCTTAGGGGACAGTACTTCTCAAATGTAAATTTTTTTTGACAGTACAATTGTCCTTTGTAGATCTCAACTTAAGCAGCTAAATCAAAACATAGTAAACAACAGCACAAGTAGAACTGCCTGAAAAATATATGGCTATTATTTTCAATGTTTGTTCCTTGTAGATAAAGCATAAAAATGTTAAAAACAATAAAGAGAATAAGCTTTTAACTGAGAACTGTTATGTAACTGCAGTAGCTCAAACAACCATTCGACAGCTCTGGGACATTTACAAGCAAATGGTGTCTCAGGTTTGAACTTGATATTCTAGCAACCACACAAACGTAGATGTGTGTGTTATTAAGTGTTGTCAGTTTCACTAAAGGTTTATTTAGCTGTTTTTATCCTAATGGAGGGTTCAACCAAGAGGGGTTTTAGTGGTTTTGTTTGAATTATGTGCAGGTATTTCTAATGTTTTTTTCTGTCATAACAGGTTACAGCACTATATATCAGCAAACACTGCGCAGAGACTCTTTGAATAAACAAGCCACATGTTTAGGGTAATATACCATGAAAAGTTGATACAAGGTATAAGCCACAGATGTTTGTAATGTCTAATATCAGAGTTACACTCAATCCTCTCTACCCTGTCTCCATGTTAGCAGCTTGGCATGAAACCCTCTTCAGTCCCAGCGTAGTTACAGATGAGCTTTTACCACAGTGATCAAGGGACCAGCAACTCGGTCATGCTGTGGTGCCCAGGGGGGACAGGGGAGTGATGACAGCCCCTTCAGCAGCAGCAGCAGTTCAGCAGGGAACCAGTCTGCTCACCATTCCCTGGACAGCAGGCCGACCAGTGGTTGGCACTGCCCTCACCCTCAGAGAGAAGGAGAGAAGAGAAAAAGCCTCCTCAGGCAGGACAAGTCCCGTGAAGCATGTGGTAGAAAGTGGGGCAACTTGGTCACATCTGCAAGACTCACTCTGCCTACTAATGTCTTATGTTTATCCTCTCCTGCAGTGGTGATCACAGCACAGTGTGGGGATAAAAAGAAAAACAAAATGAATTTGACAGCATGTATTCAATATAAATCAGTGAAATATGACTGATCTCTTCAAACTCCGGCCATGTGAAATCACAGCACTCTCATCACCACTTCACCAATTCAAAGGTGAAGAGGAAAAAGTCGGAATGATTCATCCCTGTTGTGTCGTGTTGTCGTCCTCTGGCGAGCAGTCTTGTCAGAGGGTTGTAAATCTGTGACAGCAGGGAAGGTTATTTGTTTGGATTTTGTTCAGGCTGACCAGCCAGGCTTCTGGACTGTGCTTCGATTTTGATTTGTTCCTGAATGGCGGAAGCAGAATTGATAAAGTGCTGTTACTAGGACAAAAAGGAGAAAATGGGGAGGTCATTCTCACTATGATGAGACTTGTAACCATTTCTTAGTGGGTAGAAACACACTCCGAGGAGCCTTATTTGAGACATTTGAAACATCGTCAGTATAATTTGTTTATTTGTGATGGTTATATATTGTGTGTGTACAGAATGGAGTGAAGATCACAGCCTGCTACAGTATACAATGAAATACATTTTTAGGAGATGTGTCCACGTTTTGTTTTAGCAGTGCTTTAAAGACCATACATATTTATCTCTCACTTTCTTCATGCAGATACAACAAGAATATACAATAGTATTTGTACAAAGTATTTAAGAACACATGGAATGTACTAATGATTCTGGGTTCAGACTCTGGCCACCACCAGATTTGTCACTCCAGCAGTGTGTCAGTGAGCCAACAATCACAAGAAATAAGCTGATAACAAGTCATTGTTCCACACCCAGATCACTGACAGACATGTCTAGCCTGCCAGAAACTGTTGGCAGATCCAGATGTGACAGGGATCTCTGGATTAGCTGCTGATTTCACTTTAGCTCACCCAAAAGAGATGCTGCAGTGACAAGCATATTGGCAAGGCATTATGAGTTGGGGCCGCGCAAAACATGCTTTAGGTCTCTCGTGACCCTCTTTATTGTACACTGAGGGGGGAATTCTGCCCTAGTTTGCCTCATTGGGATTCATATCATCCATTGGCCATTGGCTTTTCCCATTTTGACCAAGGTGAGATCGGCAGCTTATGTTGAGACCCCTGTCACATCTGGATCTGCAAAGGGTGGCTAGAGTCTGAATCCAGAATCATTAGTACATTTTATGTGTTTTTAAATATTTTGTACACGTTTCCTGTATTCCCTTATTTTATTTGCATAAAGAAAGTGAGAGATAAATATTTATGGTCTTTTACACAGTACTGTGTATGTGTATATATATAAATATAGAACACTGCCATCCTACAGAGAAAGAATTGCTTTCTGTCATCCCCTTGAAGGTCAGGGGAAATGGCACAGATGGCCTTTTGCACTAACTCAGCAACTTTTTCAAAGTGTGGTCAAACAGTCACACATGGAGTTGATTCACACAATATAACCCACTTACACTTTGTTCCCTTAACATCATGTCCAGCCAAACACATACATCAACAAACCTTGAACAACATCTACACACCCATGGACATGCACCCTTGCACAGTATTACACACACATTTAGTTTTCTGGGTCTCACAAAGACATTTTTAATCACAAACACAGTGACAACTTTTATGGGACTATGCAGTAGAGGAGTTTCATTTTGAAATAAGATAATTACATTTTAGAATTTGCTTATTGAAAACGAATTATGGATTAATACTAACATTATAGGTCACATTTGCTTTTAGCTAACATTCATATTTTAGGACAGAATTATTATTTTAACTACTGTGAGACAAATTGGAATGAAACCCTTAATTTGTTGCAACTATGGTCACAGATATTTCTTCTGATACGTTGGCAGCTGAAGATTAAAGTCAAGTCAGCCATTTGATTGTAAGTTGTGCACCATAATTTAGCAAGAATATTAAATTACTGTGATAACTTCAAAGATTAAATATTCAACAATTTCTTTATTACATAAGCATATTTTAAATATATGCAGCAAAATGTGGATGTGACTCAAGAGGATTAAATATCAAATTTACAAATGTATATGGCTCTGTTCATCACATTTTCAAGACGTGACTTTCTGACTCTTTTATCACATCATTTTAACACAGAAAGTGGATCTAGGTGACAGATCATGTGTGAATCAAAGAGAGACACACTAAATTATCTTTCTATTACACATTACACATGAGTGAGAGGTCCTCTGAGCTTCTGAATATGTTGAGCTGTTTGTCACGCCTCTTCCATCTGGCACATAATTAGTATTAACCAAACCAAACAGTTGCAAGTGCCATTTTACTCAAGCTTGATGTCTCTCCATCGAAAAAAGTAACACGGGTGTAAATAATAAAACGGTTTTGATTTAAGTGTGCTGAGGTCCTGTGAGGCCTGCAGGTGAGGAGCTGAGGCGCTGTGGTTGAGCGCTGGTGTCAGGGGAGAAAGCGTCATGGCATCATGGCGGTGAAGTGAGGTGAAGAAATGGAGTGTGACTGGGTGGATATGACAGAAAGTGTAGCTGTCACCTGGGGTCCCTGAGGCCCAGCTGCTCCACAGCCGGAGTTTAGAAGACAGAAACAGTCATTAACCCTGTCACATTGATTCAGCTGTTAGCTTGTTTCTTCTGACCCATGCTGTGGAATAAAGCGACTGAGGGGCTGTAATGATACCCTTTTTACTGTTGTTGCTGGGTCTAAACTCTGTTTTGCTCACTGGGCTTGTTTATTGTATCGTCAAAAGCCCAATATATGGTGTTTTGTTATTATTGTGACATATTTGATTTTCCTCTTCCTGCACGGCTGCTCAACTGCCTTTTGATTTTCTGACACTGTGGATTGTTAGGAAATACTGATGGAAACCAATGTTGTGTGATAATGAACGAATCTGCCGTCAGTCAGTGTTAGTGCCTTCCACTTTTGTTGTATCATATGTCAGTCAGTATGTGTTCAGACACTCAGATGCACACAGAAAAACACACCCATGCTTCTTCTCTCTGACTATACCGCTTTTTCTTGTATTTTGAGGATGCTCTCAATTCAGTCTACCTCTGCGTCTCTGTCCTCATGCTGTTTGTTCATCAGACAAACCATCTGCTGAAGTTGTGTGTTTTTCTCTGCACGCCATTCCCCTGGCACACTACTTCACGTCGCGGCGCTCTACCAATTATCTGATGCAAGCGGGATGCCCAGCGTGAGCCACTGCCCACTGCACAGGCAAGAAGTCTGTGTGTTCACACCAGGCAGCCTCTCTGCACGTTGCCGGATAATGGGGAGAGCGAGGGGGAGTCCTCTGTTCAGCTCTTCTCATCATTCATTTGGTGAGCTGATTAGCTCCTCTCTGTGACCAGCAATAATCTACAGTCCTGTGTATTTCATGGCCCATTTCAGAATTAGTGCATCTTTATATGTTCAAGCCAATCTTCACTTGCAACAGTGTTTGTACTGTGTAATAAGCATTGCCCCTTTGTGCAGTGTACCATGTAAAACAATAAGGCTGGAGCTGTGCGCCATTGTAATTACACCCATTCCTTGTTTTTTCTGTGTAACATTTGGTTGGCTTTGGTGATATTATGGGAGAGGTAATGTGGCTAAATGTAATCAAAATAAAATCAGAGGAGTCAACTCAGAACATGACCACATTTCACTCACATTTCTATAGATCGATATCGAATAACAGTTGGGAAGTACAGAAATAAATGTGTAGCAGTCTAGTGCATCCAGTTCCCATAGACAGGAACAATTAGTTTGTTCATAAAGAATTCATATGTCAGTGTTAAGATCTTTCCATCTGTCTGACTGCAGTCAAACGATGCAACAGGCTTTCAAATTCTTTTGTGTCAGAAGATGAAAAACATCTCTTACTCATCATCTGCTGCAATACTTTCTTATGCCCTGTGTGCATCAGTCACCTCTTTTTTCCCCCAACCCATTCCTTATCAAGACTTCATCTAAATTGATTTAGATTTTGCTTTAAAGCTGCAAGAGTGTGTTGTGTCAAGGCTGCCGTACAGCATGCCAGTAATACTATTTGGATTGATCTTTTATTTAGTAATAATTGGGAGATTTGAATGGGGGAGATAAGCGTGGCTATGTTTTTCTGAGGCTTTATCTGGCATGCAGTGCGGCCCCAGTCAGTGCACATGTGGTAAGAGTTAGAGGAGTGAGCCCATGCAGTCTACTGAACACCAAGTGAAACATACAAGTGTTCCTTGAGGGGATGGGGGATATTAGAAAAAGCCTGAAATTGAGAAATGTGATATGGGGGCTCTGTGAAAGAAAAACAAAGTTATTTAAGCTGCAAGCCTTTCCTCTTATTAAAATAGTATCAAGCTTTTATTAAATTTAACATGTTTATGGTATGGGCAACATAAACGGCCTATATGAGTGTGGATTTAGCTACACCTCGGAGATTGTCATCTTTATTCACATTTTCATGTGACTTACCCAGTGTGGGCATGCATTTAAGGCTTTGCCCTTGTCTGAAAGTGTATGAACATATTTTTTTTTTCTCATTTAGGCTTTCCTGTGCAGTGTTCCTGTTATTTGTTGGCATTTTTGAAGGTGTTATCAGCGAGCCCTTTCTTTGGCACTCCATTACATTCTCGCTCTGTATCTAATAATCTAGTCATTTTCCACCACATTTCCTCTACTAAGCAGTCAATTAGTGATGCAATACTTAGCTGCCTTCAAAATCCTCAGAAAATCGCGTCTAAAAAGGGTAATGTAATTTCAAAAGCACAAAGTGGATGGAATAGCCTGGGTGTAAGTGTGTCTTACTCATTAGAGTTCATCGCCAGAGCTGACTACCCCAGACTGGAATCTGATTGAAAACCAGCACTGAAGGAGTCAAACTAGTGTGAACTAGATAGCATTTCCCCTATGCATAATTTATATACAGAGAAATAGTGATGTTGTGATTAAAAAAATATGGATCTAAACTGTGGATTGTGAAAAAGCATGTAGCAATATTTTAGTCAGCATGAGCTCTGGCATCCTCTCATCATGTCGGGATGTTCTGTTGTTTCAGCAGAGCCCTGAGCGACTGCAGCCATTATGTTCTTTGCGGTTTATGTGACATTTATCAACATCAAATCTGACAATAAAAGTTGAAATGTTATGAGGATATATAATTGAAAGGTTACAAGTTAGCACACAAGAGAACCCATGTCTCATATCTTATTTGGAGGTATCTATCAGCAGTGTGATATCTCTGCCATAGCTGTTGGGGTTTACAGTAAAAGCTCTGCATCCCTAAAGACCTTGTGTCTGTATTTGTTATTTTTAAATTGGTACAGTTGCTTTAACCTAGAGAGACCCCAGATTCAGTTTGTATGAACAAACTTTTTTGTTTATTCTCTTCTATTCCGGCAGCCTCATTTTGCACTGTGCAGTATTTTGTAAATGTTGGCAAATTCAGTGTGATGTCAAGGATGTCAGATGGTTTTTAAGTATTCTGTATTGTCAGATATAGTGTGACCCATCACAAAGTATCAATGGCTACATTCAGAAACCACACATAGGTTGTAATTATTGTGTGGTGACACCCTGCACTATTCCAGTCACTTCATTTTGTCGAAGAGCACTTATGGAAGTTCATACAGAGAGCACTTGTTTAAATGTTTTTCAGATGGTGAATGCACTTTTCAAGAGGTCAACTTTCAAACTGAGTTTAAAAAAAAACTGTAAGACAAGGTTATTTTCATAGAAATCCAAACTGTACTGTATGAGCTGTACACAATGAACAAAACCACATGAGCTGCCAGCTGCACATGTTTACATCAGGTTTCCCCACAATCCACTTCTAAGGACTGTGCTCACGGCCATCTCTCAAGGAACTGGTTAGCTATTTGTGGCAAACAGGCGGGATCTAAAGGACAACTTCAACATTTCAGTTACAGAATGAGAACAGAGGCACAGCCGGAATCTTCCCTTAATCTTCGAAGTCACTGCTTTATGTCCGAATGTGACAGGTCACAAAGCTGGGACCAGGGCTGATTCACCGCATCCAGCTCATGTTATCATCAGTATTGATTCATTTTAAAATGTGTGTCTTTGTACTCCGCCTGAAAGCCCATTGGCCCAAGGGTACAACCTATTATCGGCTTCTAGAAAGAGAATAAATATTTTCATCCTCTGCGCTCACGTGTATATGCAAACAGTAGAGATAAAGGCCTAACATTTGTGATGGGTTTATATAGCTTTAGACGAAAAACTGATAATAAAACAAACTTGAATTTGGCACGTTCTACATGCATCTTGAACCTTTGACTCACCGTAGCCCTCTCTCTACTTCGCTCACTGGTGAATAGCGATAAGATGTCTCATTTCCATTTTACCTTTCAGCATTATTCATGGCTATGGAGGTGTTTTGTAGTTTTGTCCCCAATGCATCCTCAATATGTCTGTGCTCAAATATTTTAGAGCCCCAAGCCTCAATATAAAAAATATTTTCTCCTAAATAATGTATTTTTGCTTCTCTTTAAGGTCAGGTATTTGAAGTATAGGTGCTTAGGTAAATTATTAGGACATGATATTCCAAAGCACACCACTTTGTGTGTATCAGTAAATCAATTCATATCAGCAGGCATCACTACCACATATGATTAGACTGCCATGGATACCAATTAACCTTGTAACCTGAGTTGTTGGGTGAGGCTGGGTGTTGCTCAGAGGATAACTTTTACACAGATGTCTCCCTCACTAGATAACAGAGATGCAGTTTTTGGGGTTTTGAAAGTAGCACATATCCTAATGAGTTCCCCGATGTACTTGTGGCCAAGCAGATGAAAGCGGTAATACCTCAGGTTGTCCTGTAGCTGCACATATCCAAAGTCAGATTGAGTTTTATTTTTCAGAACTGCTCACACATTAGAGTGATGTCTTAAGTTTTTTTTTTTTTTTTCAGGCTAAAGAGAGACATCAAAAAGTAGTCTCATTTTGATCTCATCCCTACTGCGAGTCACTGAAGTAGGCACATGGGAGTTGCTCTCTCCTCAACAGAGCAATAAAGACTTCTGTTACATACATGAGGGTCATAAACTGATATGAGGCACAAGCCCATCCTAGATGAAGTGGTTACCAAATTAACCCATGCAGTGTTCACACCAGACATGTGATTGATGTGATCCCAAATCTAACTGTTGACCCTCTAAGCCTGAGGTTGTTGTGGGGGCTGGGGCTGTTGATGGGATGTCTACTTCACATCAGCAGACAACTGATCAGAGAGAGAGAGAGAGAGGCAGCGTCAGCCCCTGCCTGGCACACCTCATGCTGAAACAGCATGATGGTGCTTTTATTAGCTTTTAACGGATTATAATTGTCTGCTAAGTATCGTCTGTCCGTCACACAGATGGAAGTTGAACCCTAATCCTCATTCTGGCAGCTTTCCTGCAGTTTTAGGTGGAGAGGTTTTCATACACGTTTCCTTGTCTTTTCATGAAATTTCAAAATCCTCTTTTCCTTCACAAAACCCATGGGAGTCCAGTAAACGTCTCCCAACACCTGGGTAGCAGGGCATTTTTATAACAGACCATAACCTGTGATGTTTTAATGACACTGTCCAAAGCACATCAACCATCAACTTTGAAAATGCCTTACAGATGTATGGGTTTTTTCCTCAGGAATGTTGGCAAGTGAATCCACTAAGCACCAAGGCTGAACAACTCTGAAGTGTAAAACATGTGAGACGATTTATTATTCCTACAAAACACACACAGTCTCACATATGGGCTCGTAGCCTTGTGCCGATGGGACATTCTCAGCTCTTTTCACTTAGTCTGAGCCTCTCATATAAACCAGCTAATTAGAATTAGTTTGACTACACTTAAGCTTGTGAAAAGCATATCATGGACGTTTATCCAATGCTTAATTGACACAGTAAAGGAAATACATATTCATAAACACACACCACTGCTCAAAGCTCCCTCATATGAAATGTCAAATTTAATTGGGGTGTGCTGAAAGATAGATGTGCTTGCTAATTTGAAATATAGTATATCCTATGGTAGTATTGTGAATTCATATTCATACAGTTACCACTGATTTCTAAACTGTGCCAATTATAGCATACCATTGAGGAAAGTTGAATTTTAATATCTAAAAAAAAGTAAAATAGTCTTATTATTCTAGGTAGTGACAATTTATACAACTTAATCGCTAATGCTTTTTCATATTCATGACATTCAAGTTTTTTTCTTGCTCAGTTTCAGATTACACACACACTCCCCCTACTGTGCCTACTGTATATAAAACAGCAGAGGTTACTTTGATCCATTTCCTTTTGGTTTTCAAAACATCACCTCACCCATTTTTAGTCACTTTTTGTGTTTTATAGATGTTTTACTTCTTGAAAATAAATATTCTAAGGAAAACAAGGACTTTTTAATCTCTCATGAGTGGCACAAAGGAAGAAGTGAGACATTGTGTTTCTAGTTTGAAAGATCAATGAGAAACTAAATTCTTTCCTGACGGTTGCCCTCCCGCTCACATAAGTTCAGTTTCACTGTGCACTGGATTGGTGCTACAAAAACAGGAGGACCTCAACATGTCACATTGAATCTTAATTAGAAAAAAATACATTGAAAGGGAAAAGGATGTTATCCACAAAAAACCCATTAAAGCTCAATCAAATGAAATAAGCAAGTGGCAGAAATGAAAGTCCTGTCAGGCTCAGTGCCTTATCTGGGTAAATGAAAGGAAAGATATACCTCTGGGTATGCGTTCCCTCTGTGCTGCTGTGATCTTTTCTCAGCTGCTTTTTCAATATGTCTTGGTGATAAAAGAGTGACCCACTCTCTTCCTGTGCACGCAGCATGGGCTGCATTTGCAAAGCCGTCCGTTGACCCTGCTGACCTACAGTTGACTGCAAAGCAGGAAGTCTATATGAAAATCTCACGTACCGCCATCTGCCTCGATTTTTAAATGCCCGTAACCTCACCAAACCATCTCACACATCCATATCAACACCACTCACCCCTTTTCACTTCCACCACCCCCTTGTCAGACAGCCAGCCATCGGCCAAAATATGGCCAGCACATGAATTAAAGATTTAGTCACAGCACACAGGACAGCATGTTACCGCTGTGTGTGCACTTTTGTCAACACGCGCCTCTGTATGTTTAGGTCGTTAAGACAGTAGGACACTGATACTGTGTGTGTCAGAACAGAGCCAAGCCACATCCCTGCGGAGAGGGATGTATCACAACACACCACTGTTACTCAGAGCTATAAATATCCAATATAAAGATGTGCTGCAGTCATTTTATGCCCGTCGGAGTTCCGCTGTTTATTTAACCTACTTAAGTTTTCTAGAAACCTCTATTTTTAATCATTAATATGGAAATGCTTTGTGTCCTTGTCTTGGAAGAATTAACAGTAAGATTGGAGTTGAGATGAATAGACGAGATACGGCAGACAAAACAAAACCGTTCCAGGAGAGAACGGATATCAGACTGAAGATGCATTTGTGGAAATAATTCCACTTTGCCAGAGCACACAGATAAAGCAAGGCAGTGTTTAGACTACAAATGTGTCATAGCCCTCTCATTAGCTTGCCATGGTTCCAGTAAGTATCTTAATTAGATTATTGGTGGAATTATGTGGAACTTGTGGCTCTGTTTGCCTTGGGCTTCTTTACTCTTGGTTAGTGTTTCCAGCTAATTGTTTTGTTTTGTTTCAAAATCACAGTTGGCTGATATGATATGGCCTTTTCTGCGATCAACTGTGGAAGAAAAAAAATATTTTTGTTTTATTTACTTAGATAAAAGTGCAACTAATTTTTTAAGTAAGTCACACAGAAAATAGACACTGAAACCCTGCAGAACTGGAACAGGATTTCGGTCTGCAGACTGATAGGGAAACTAGTTGGTTTTATTATTACACATATATGAATGTATAGTTCAAGCTTGTCTGGTTAACTATTCATTGTGTCCTTTTTTTAGAAGTCCTGTTATTCCAAAGGCCATCATTACCTGTCGTCCTGACAGCTTCATTCTTCTGAAAGAGATGGATAAATTGGAAGCTGAAATGTCACACTTTTAGTTCAGACCTGCACGTTAACCCTTTATCCTTAGGCCATACCTCAGGCTTGAGGAACAATCTTGCTTTCAGCACCCCTGTCAGTATATCTTTGATGGAGAGTAAAAGGTGTCATTTTTACTGCTTCACACAATTTTTGATAGACAATTTATATCTTAATGGAAGAAATCAGTCAAAAATAGGCCTCATTTTGAAGGAATCTGCTTTTCCTTACATTTCCATTTTTCTGTTATCTCTACCACTTTGAGGGTCATGGGGCAGCTAGAGCCAACCCCAGCTGGCTGGGTGTGAGGCCAGAGTACATCCAGGACAGGTCCCCAGTTTATCACAGGGCCAATACTTATAGATAAACAGACATTCCCACCCTCTGGCAACATAGAGTCACCAATTAACCTAATCTATACATCTTTGGACTGTGAGAAGATGCTGGACTCCCTTGAGAAAGCCCACTCTCACAAGGGCAGAACATGCACACAGAAATGCCCCAGCTCAGCTTTGAAGCAAGAACCATCCTGTTGTGAGACAACAGTGCAAATCTGTGTTTTTTGATGAGAAAAAAAATATAATTGCAAATGTAACCCCACCCCCACCCCAAAAACAAAGAAACTTCCCTTTGTAAGCAGCGCGACCACGTTTGCCTTGTATTAGCTCAGTGTTTCTTGTGTTTCAGATGGCCCAGTACAGACATATCACAGACTTATTAAACTTTCAGTGGCTCCAGAATACCATTTCACCTCTCAAAGCAGCCAAGTGATAGGCTTCCTTTTCAGAGATCCCTTGAACCAATTGTCCCTGAAAAGCTTTTCAAAGTGCTAAAGGGAAGAGCACTTCAGTTTGAGGAAGGGTTATGTTCTCCATGCAGCAGGTAGAACAGAGTGGTGAGGAAAGTGGTGATAAATATGGTTCTTTTAATACAATAGCTTTGTAGGTCACTCTGTGGAGAGGCGAGGTACGTTCACTCAGCCGGCTGCTCCTGCAGAACCTGCGCAGCCCACAGACACAGCAACACGCAACCTTTAAAGAGGGATTTGAAAAGGTCAAAGCACAGGCATGTAGAATGGTAATATGGAAGTGCGCTACCAGAGGTCACAGGGTCAGTGTGAGTTTTATCCCTCCATGTTCCTTTCATACAGGAGAGATGACTGTATGAGTGTGTTAAGATTGTTTTTAGCTCCATTTCCCACTGTTTTGTTATATGGTGGCAAAATAACATCTTCCTTGACTGAATTATGTTATGTATCTCCTTCAAGAGCTTTTTTCCTCCTGTGTAAGTTGACCCACTTTTGAGGATCTGGCACTGAAGACAGTGAAAGTGTCCACCTGGACCTGGTTAGAGGTGTGGTTAAGACAGGCTTACTGGAGGAGCCTGGTTATGTCCCAGCACACCACCCTGATGTTTTTCTTCACTCCCTCGAAGGCCCTGTGTCTGCTCCTCTTCACAGCTCAGATGCTGTTTTAAGTGGCCGTTTGCCACGAAAAGACGAATCACATTTCATTATGTTGCATCTGGTTTTTCCGCTGGCTGTTACTTATGGATCTCAAGGCATTATATTAGCCCTTGGTTTCCTCTTGTTGGAGCAAGGAGGATTTCCTTAAGACTGAGCCAGCTGGGTCTCCAGCACATGACAGAGTGGGTGCTCTTCCTCTTTACTCGATAGTCCCATGTGATATCACTGCATGCTTAGCAGCTCTTCTTCCACTGATCTAATTAGTCCCTCGACACATCTTTAACGGTGCGTATTTATCAAGAACATTAATTAGTATCTAGACTGGATATATTACTTTGAAAAAAAGTGGATGTCCTTGTTTATTAAAGTATTAACAACAGGGGGGAAATACTCTCTCTTATCCCCTGGCATTAGTCACTTAGTGAGCCCATTCATTCATCATACCTTTTCTACAGTGTGTTTTATTCTCCTACTTATCCTTGTTTGTCTTTTTCTAAGAGCATATATAAAGTGATGTTGAATTAGCATTATTAATTACAGTAGCACTTTGTGCCCTATGTTACGCAATTGTCACATTAATGAAGTGTCACCAATCTCCTGTGGATAGTCACAGGTACTAGGCCGTGAGATATCTAGCTCTTGCTTGGATTCCAGTCAAGTTTAAGGAAGCTTACAAGATACAGAGTGGAAAACAGTGCTAGAAATGGGGAGGTCATTGATTTTCCAAACGACAGCTAGACCGAAACAGATACTGTATTGATCGAAGACTTCCATGGGATAGTGTAGAAACCAGGAGCAGAGTTCTTAGCCTGGGAAACACTAGTCCTTGGAGTTGTGCTGTATGACCGTCCATCATGCATGACACAGCCTACCTCAGCATCTTGAACTAATGTGGTTGGTGCATAGAAATAAAACATCTTGTGCTGTACAGTTCTTTCCATCCAGGAAAAGCACTTTGCTATACTGCAATACATGTAGAGGACATTTTTTCCAAAGGTCATTGTGTTTCTTGCTGCTGGATCTCCCAACATAACAAAAACCATGTCCAACTATATTGAATAACATTGGACT
Source organism: Polydactylus sextarius (assembly GCA_016801845.1). Taxonomy (NCBI): domain Eukaryota; kingdom Metazoa; phylum Chordata; class Actinopteri; family Polynemidae; genus Polydactylus; species Polydactylus sextarius. Next base: position 8,551,831 of record CM028911.1, on the reverse strand, counting down.
CTCACGACATATCTGCAGCACATTTCTCATTGTTTCTTTTTTCATATCAACCCACAATTATTCCACTAAAGTCCAGAAGTCATTGGATATTTTTAATATTTTTGATGCTGCTGTTTGATCTGCTAACAAGTGAAACAGTTTAATTCATATTCAAGAGTTGAGCACAGAGCTTTCTTTTATTCACCATGCTAATTAGACCCACTTTAGCAATTTTATTGTTAGTCAGGGGGATCTTTTGAATGCTTTATTTGTTATGGATTGGTGTTCCAAAAGCACAGTGCTGCCTATTTTAGTAAGACATCACACTTATGAAGTGTCTGATCAGTCTGACTGAATTGTATCTCCAACATGGGTGACATAAAAGAACCTTGTATCTCTCCCTGTTTTTAAATGTATTTTTGCTGTGGGTTTATGGGTATTTTTTGCTGTGGGTTCTACTCTTAGTTGCAGCAAAGCAAAAATGCATAAGGACACTGACATTAATATAGATATATAACAGTCTTTCTCAGTGAAATCATGCAAATCAGAGAGACAGAGGGGAATTGCTTCCCTCCTCCTCGCCACACTGTTATATTTGTGCTAAACTATAGATGATGACTGAATCTTTCCATTATTTGGCTTCCTCACAGATTTATTCATACATTATTATAAATAAATTATTTCTAGCAAACTTTCTTCATATTGAATTTTGTGTGAAACTTCCCAGCGCAAAAGGTCGTGTCGTACAGTGGGATGTGTTTTGTTCTCATTATCTCCATCAAGGCAAAATATTTTAGAGTTCTTTGATCTGGTTTTATAAGTAGTTAGAAACTAATCTTGACAGCACTTTGGTCTTCTCCATGGCACATAACAAAACTGTTTCCATAGCAGGGCTTGGATAATTAGAAGTCTTCTTTCTCCTTCTACAAATCCTAATCCTGATTTATATGATCTTACCCATAGACGAGTTTTGATCCTTGTTGCACCTAGCACCAACACCAAAATGTGTAATCAGATTATATTTGGATAGAGCAAAGATGCAGCAAATCCACATGAATGAGATAAAAGTTGATCTGGAGGCTTCCAGCGACGCATTCAGTAACACTGACAGGAGACTCCAAATGACATTTAATAGCACATATGTAAACACAATTAAGCTTTCATATGTAAATCATGCAGGTGGCAGGTAACGGGGTCAGTAATGTTGACATCGAAAGCTCATAGGGATACACACAGCGAAGGACAAAATATTATGTGAGAAATCAGTCCTTAATCAGTCCTCCGTTAAGAGACAGGGATACAATGGATCACATTTCAGAGTATGAGATGGAATAAAGTTTTTATTTCAGATTTACTATAAATGGAATCCAGATATTCAGATGTGAGATGTGCGTGTTAAAGCCAGCTGTAAAGGTAACCATTGTGTCATGATAGCATAACAGACCATAACTGGGCCTTTGACTAGATCTGCTATTACACAGCTGTTTCTAATCAAACGCAAAGACAGACTTCAGTGGGTGACATTCATTTACACAAACCTCCATGGTTTAACTCTCCTTTAGTTGATTAACCTGCTATAAACCTTGTGAGCCACTTACATGTACAATATCTAATCAGCCTCCTATCTTCTGACCAAACACCTTCAGGCACCTCCTATTGGTCTGCTGCTGCCAGCCAGTTCAGCACAGAGGAAACTAAAACCAGGCGTTTTTATCTTAATCACTACCTTCAAAGATGTTGTTTTGGACACTTTCTGTGAGAACACAATTTTTTTTACAATGCAGTTACAGAATCAACATCTGTTCCTGTCTACTTAAGTTGTTGACAGTATTTTGCAGCATTTATTTTATAGCTGACCAGTGATTTTGTAATTTAACATGTTTTAGTTGTAAGCAAATATTCATCATGTCATCTCTATTTATTCATGATTTATGCATAATATTATATTTAATATTTTCTTTGCTTTCGTGGTAATCCTAATCCAATGGCCCCTCTAAAAGTATTTTACCTTCTGCCATTCTGTCGTGGTAAATGAATAGCCCTGACACTCTACAATTCACATTGAACCAGAGACTGTAAATTTGCTAGATGCATCTGACAAAGTCCAGAACAGATCTTCATCCACTTTGTAAGGTATGTCAAACAGCACCTCTGCTCTGAGGCCTGCTTCCCTGTTTGATGTCGCCCACACAGCCATATGGTATTGCTCTCAGGATCAGTTTTTCTGTTTTTTATTTCCTGCCATTACACTCATCCTGTGCTCAATTCAGCAGTGTGTAAATCTGCCATAAACCCACAGTGGCTATTGTGGCATTTTAATGTGAAAAGACTCACCTTTTTGTTGTAACACATGCTCGTCGATATATATCATTTAATTTTTGTTGTATTTCTTTATCCTTTTTTATTACCATGTAAGATGCCTACAGACTCCTAAAACCCCCAATAACTATTCATGGCACAACATGATGGTTTTACAATATAATGAGAGGATTTAGATTTTCAGTGTCTCTATAAGGCAAAGAATAAGCCCACCTCTAAATTTGAGATGAAATAATGAGTACTACTCAGCTGATTGTGTCACTGTTTGGATTTGAGAGCAAAAAAGGCTTTAATGAACCTCTACTTCGAAAGTTTGATGCCAGCTCTAATGCAGTCTGTGGATAAGCAGCAAGAAAAGAGAAAAATATTAATATTTCTGCCCAAACATTATGTTGGCATCTTGTATGGGCTCTGTTAGAAAAGTAACAAAGGGGTAATAGCTTTAGCTCGAAGGAAGTATGAAGCAGAGTACTCTCTAATGAGTGTTCCTCCTGACCTGATGGCATTAAGCTTTGCAGAAGAAAAAAACACCTCATCCAGGCAAAACCTTGCAGAAATGACAAATATATTAGCATTTGCATGTAGCAGGGCATGGCACAGCCTACACATCTTCTCACTCATATGTATTCATGTTCGAGTACTGCGTACTGGCTTACAGGACAGGAGATCATGGTTAATAAGAATACACAGGACAAAGACACGGTTTGACTGTAGCACATCCGTTCTCCCCCAGGAAAAGCAGACATGTTTGTTAGATAAATTGCAGGTCACTGGAGTCACCTCTGTCTAACCGTGGCTCCTGTGGTCTTTACATACATAGGAGCCAGATCCAGGCTTGTATTCATTTCTGGCAGTTTTGCCACAGGAAGCTGTGATTACATTTCTATCCGTCTGGCAGCTTTTGTGTGATACTCAAACTGGAGAAGACCTGGCTGGATCACACCACATATTTCTTCCCAGGAAACCCCCCCCCCCCCCCAGAACCAGCCTGGCCCAGACAGAGCAAACATGCTGCTGAAAAGGAGAAGCTGTATATGCCAAACAGACACACAGAGACACATACTGTGTATGTTTTTTTTCTTTAGTTCTCCTTAGCAAAAAAGTGGATTTCATGTAAAATTTCGTGTAAAATTGTTTCTGTATAACAAATAAATAGTTCTATAATGACTTCATCAACATGAGCAGGATGTAATAGGTTCAGAGGATGTCTTTAACTGTCTTTAACACACCATCAGCTTTTCTCAGAGAGGGCTGAGTTGGCTCTTATTGGCCTGAGCACATATTGACTAAATAGAAACAGGAAAAATGAAAATGTTAGTGGACTTGACAACCAAGCAGGATAACCACGGCATGATCCTGGAGAGCAGATGGGTAGACATGGTGCCTGACACAGCTGCACCAAGCATCGATCCTTCAACTTGACATGTAATACTGCCTGTTGGCGGTCAATATGGGAATTGGGAGTGCAGCGAAGGTGTCAGTGCCAGTCGTTGCTTTAAAGGTGCTCAACAAGAGGGATGAACTCACACAGGGAAAGACGGCAAGATCCTTGCAAGAAGAAAACATTGTGAGGAAACAACATTTCTGGTGCGATTAGAGTTTATTTTTATGATCCACAATAAATGTAAGTTTCCAGACTTAGTTTGTGAGAAACAGTTTGAAGTTTTACCAAGTGCAAGTGGAGCACAGCCTGAGCAGAGGGTGACATGCTATCGTTCCTGCCAAATGCCGAGGGACTTAATGTATATTAACAGTTGGTGGGCCATAAAAGCTAACAATGAACCATTAAAAGAGTAGAAAACGACCACAAGCTTTGTGAACAGGAAATGCATTCAACATGTTTATCGCTTTAAGGAGACAGACAGTGCGATTTAGCAAGAAACACTGAATGGAAACAAAACAAAACTTGGCTTGTTGATAACTCCATAGGGTACCTCAAACTAGGAGCAGACTAATTAATTGATGATTTTTTTTTTCACATCTCTGCATGCATATCTACAAGTAGTAAGATCTCTTGAAGATAAGAAGTACACCATTACATTTTTCTCCAAGTTGAGTTCTATTATATCTGAACTTTTTAAAGAATTTTCTTATCACTCTAAAGACATCCATTAACTGAGCTCTTGAAAGAGAGTTAATTAAGCTCAATATTCAACAAAGTTTTAAGATATTCACAGAGGCATAAGAAAGGCATCTGCCTCTGAGCAAGAAGAGAAATCCTGCATATCTATTTTAAAGTCCAGCCAACGCAAAGTAAGGGACCGAATTATATATTTTTGATTTTATATTTGGAGTTATCACATTGGTCCTCCTTCCATACATACATACTCCACCTTATCAAGATAGGTTGTTCCACTTCAGTAGCTGTCCAGAGAATAGATCATTACCAATGCAGCCATGGATCATGGATACAGCCCTGGTATTAGTCCACCTTTCATCGTTCCCCTCTGACCTTGTTCACAGCTGCACCACCACTTGTCTTTATGATTAGAAAATGGCCCAATCTTTCTCCTTCACGCCCACACCATTCCCCATAGACTAGAAGACAAGTATTCAATCATTATAATTATTTGAACATCGATATTAATTGACAAATTTTTCAGAGAAGTCTATTGCATCATTGGTCATATGCCAAAAGATGCTGCAGCATGTGAATCTCAAATCTCTAGGGGTGCTGGTAGGACTGGTGTTTCCCTCAGAACTCCTGTAAGAGACTTACACGTCCTATTGTTTGTAGAGAATAATTTTAATTACCATCATTGGTTATGTGCTACTACACATTAAGTTACAGCCAAGTGATGTCAGTTACTGTTCCTGTGGGAGGTTACTGACATTTTCCTTAACTCTAGTGGGGCAGAGTTTGCTGTGGTTAAACAGCTACCATAGAATATTTTCTGCCACTGTGTTTGATGCTTTTATCGGCAGAATTTACCGGAGAATTTAAAGTCCATAAAGCTCCCCTGCTCTTTCAGAAAGATTAAATATGAAAACCATAGAAAATACAGAGGATGAATTATGAGTTCTTTCCTGCTGAAACTGTGTCTGTTTTTTTTTTTTTTTTTTTAAATCAGATACTACTGTGCTTCTGCTCCTGGCAGCGGAAGCTGGCAGGAACGGCTCAAAGCCTCTGAAAGTCAAATGCTGTGTCTTTCAGTTTGAGAGAACAATTTTTGAAAATGTGAACTAAAATGCTGGATGCCTCAAGCATGCTGTACTCCAATTTTTGTCTACAGCCGTGCAGCAGTGAAGCCTGAATAATACAGTAAGAACTATTTGTTCAGCTCTAATGTGTAAAAAATGTGAGGCAACGCAACATTTGTTGAATTAACATACAAATTGCTGATTTATTATCTTATGGATTTTTCCAAATCTAGCAAGACAGCATTTTTCCTGTCAATATTTTGCACTGCATACAGCCTTGGAAAGCAGCACAGTGATCTTTCATATTGATGAAATGGCCAGGCAACCTACCAGAATGCTACCATTTCTATTTAGTCACACTGTGCCAAGCACTCATACATTATCTTGTACATAACCACTTATTAAAATCTGCCGTCTTTTTTGTAATATTAAGTTCACTCTATTGACTATTTCATTACTCTGCTGTAGTGGGTATTTAAGGTCGAAAGGCTTTGGAAAGTAAGAATTTGAGCTCAGCACTTTCTTCCAGGCTTTGGTTGTAACCATGCCTTCTCAAAGCCCAATGTCAGGCTTCCACTTTGATGTATGGATGGAGGCGTTTTGTTCAAAGGGATAACCTTTTCTGGGCACTTCTTTGAAATGATAATTCACCAGCTTGCTGCAGGTGGAGCTGCAGCTCTCTCAGCAGACAGGGTCAATCAAAGTCAAATGGAGGAGCTGCTCACAGCTTCACCCGGGTAGTCTGTGCCAGTGCCTGGCTGCTGCTGTCATCCCTGCCACCAACTTAATCTCTACCCCTGGTAAAAAAGAGTAGACACAAGGGATGTGACAGTGATGAGTGCATTCTAAGCAGCAGAATGTGGATTGAGAGGCTGTGGTGTCCTGGTCAGGTTTATGTGTGTTTTATTGTTTACACAACTCTGACTATAGATACCTGTCAGACCCAAGCTGACATTTTTGCTGCTTTTCCAGGCTGAAGGCTTTGTGTACTAGTGCTGAAGGGGACGCAGGTGTGTGTAATTACATCAGTAATAAGGCCTGGATATGGTCCACCTGCCTCAAAGTGAACCCTCTATTCAACCCAGCACTGCTGTCAACAAAGGAGATGGGTGCTCGCTGATTATGGCTTTGATGATGCAGCTAGAAGGCTGTGTTTTATGGGGAGATATTTCTGGCTCAGGAATAATTTGCTGGAATTATTCAGTATGTCTCAAACAATGACATGAACTATTGTTGTACAATCACACAAAGCACTCATATGCCATATAGATCATGTCAGAGGTGATTAAATCCAAAACAAAATAAACATTGTGTTTATGTTACTGACAGATATATACTATTTACCTGATCAAATTCTCTTTCATCCATCACACACTGTTTTGTTTTGTTTCTGATTTTTTGTTTTTTGAACTCGATAACGAACATGAACAGTGAAATGAATCATTTCAGTCGGTCTTAATATTGTATGTTGGTTTCATGTCGTTGCTGTCCATCTGGAAGCGAGCATTCAGGAGTCTGCATCAGACGGCGACTCGGTAACGAGGCAGCACAAGACACATAGACACAGATCTCCCTTGGGTTCAGACTCCAGCTGGAGCAGACATGCTAGGGCAACCTGTCCCTATTATTGTTTGTGACAGAATCAAGAAGGAAATGCAAGTATAAAAAGTGTGTGCGTTGTGCCTGCACGTCAGATTCTGCTGGCAGTGCCCCCAATGTAATTATGGGCATGGGTGGCCAGCTATGACAGCTCATCTGTTAGCCAGCCAGTAGGAGTCTGAGGCACCTGGTGAGCCCTGCACTAGAATGATGAGCCACAGATACACACAAATTAAAAATCACATACAGCATTTCATGAAAAAAAAGTGATGTGAGTAAAGAACACATTCATATTGTTTCATGCTGTTCATTAACGCTGTGGTGCATGCGTCTCAAACTGTCAGGGCTGGCCACTCCCAGATCTTATTTGTGTGCATTTGATGTCATGCAAATGAGTTACAGGCTTAGGTTGAACCCCTGGCATTATCATTTTAATTAGTCTCATCTTATCATATATTCAGAACTCAATTACAGCTAAGAGGCATTGGTTTTGAATTGATTAGGAGAGCTAAGCAAAGTGTCCTACAGAGGATTTAAATGAAATAACTGAAATGAGATCTTTAACCTGTGTCATTAAATATTTCATGGTATAGCATTAGTCTAGAAAAATAATGCCTGCACTATAAATGAATATCTTCATAATTACAAAATAATATAACCCCTAGTCACATTACTGAACCTCAGCTGAAGAAGTGGATGACTTCAGAAGTTTTCATACAACTTCCACAACTCGGGGATCAAATAATTAATTGGGAATATTTCAAAATATCACTTTGATCTGTACTTAATTAAAGGAATGCATATTTCCTCCTAAATTCGTATTAATAAGCTCAGGCACAATGTCTTAGCAGTGCTATTTATAAATAGGAAACACTTTTTTTGTTACAAACTTTTGAGTCTACTAAACTTCTTCTCCCTGAGCTGGATGGGTCTCCCCCAAACACAGACCAAAGAGTGACAGCTCATACCACTTCTACAGTCTCACATCTTTTTGTGCAGAACACGTTTCTGTCACAATGAACATTCCTCCCATATGCAACTAGGGACCCACTCATATTGTCCTCACCCTTTGGCAAAGGCCCTCCAATCAGGGATGAGTAATGACTAGGCAGGCTACCATGCAGTGATCCCAGCTTTCTAATTAGTCTTCCATTAACTTTTTCAACCTTGGTGACTGCAGGGTGCACAGTCAACACACACACATACACACACATACACACATCTAAACACCTAAATATTAGGCCTAGTTTAAAATCTAGCAGTATTTAATAACATTTTCTACTTTTTATCTGTCTGCCTCCACTATGTAACTGCCCCCAAACAGTATAATACAATTTCTCTTGTTTTTGCATATTTAGTCATGCAAAAACACATCAGTATAAAGGAGATGTTAGAGATTAAAGCCAGAGATGTTGTGTGTGTCATCACAACCAACATTGTGTTAATATATATAATTAAAATGGCTGGTGCATTAGATCTTGTACCAGAGAAGTATTCAGGGAAATGTTTTCTTGCTATTTATGGATTCTTTTTGCTATGACTCTACAGGGTTGTATATGTGCACACGGAAGATAATCTGTCTCTGGTTGACAAGGAGAGAACAAGCTGTTTAAAATACAGACCAGTGGAATTTACTTTTACAAAGAAAAGTCACAGATCACCTTCTCTGTTTCATTTGATTTATTTTACAGTGTTATGAAGCCTTGGTCACCAGTGTTTGTTTGGATACAGACAGAATGTCAATGGTCTACACTGCCATTTCTGGTTTCATTTGGCATCCTAGTCTGGCTGATATCTGTCAAAGACCATACGATGCGTTTCTGATCTGTAGAATAAAAGAAGTTGCCCAAGCCTTCTGCAGAATGTGGAGATGCTATAACAGAAACTAGACAAAGAGACTGACAGAGAGGGAGAGGGAGCCAGAGAATAGTCTACATGACATGGATACTAAGATTTTCCATTTGATTTTGTTTTACCACAAGTTGTCAGTTATCTCAGAGTAATATTCCTCCTCGGTTTTATCACATCAAACCCAACATAGAAATGTAATCGACATCGGCACAATCTGCGTATGTGCGTGGACATGTGCATACACCGTGTCTTTCATTGCTAGGCATGAATTCATGATTCATCTTGTTTCACAGTGGGCAGTCGGTTTTAGAAAGGAGCTCCATAAAAGAGTAATGGAAATTCCTAGGGAGCTGCTGTCCTGTGGCCTTCTAGCACCCAGTGGTATGCACTATCTTGGCGTATTATCACTTTTTGCACAATCTGTTTGTCAGCGAGCCCATGACTTCAAAGGGGACTTAATGCTTTCTTTCATTTTATGTCTGGGTTGAAGGGTTGAGAGAGTGAGTCTACATTTTATGAACAAAGCCACCCCAAGACATCTAGCGAAATAAAATGTTACCATCCTGGATGCAGCTCCTAACATTTACTCCAAAGCATGGATCATAAACTATTCATAGATATATGTCTGTATGAGCACCAGAAGGGTGCCTCTTTGAATCAGATCCTTGTGTTGGGCAGGGTCAGGAATGGGGCTAAAGCTAGTGAGTTCCCTTTATTCCTACCACAACATCACTATCCTGCATAGAGGAGGACAGTGGGTGGATAGCAACCATTATGGCTGTTGGGTAAAATTGCCATTATTCAGTCAAGCGATTATCTGCTGCCATGGTGTGTAATGCATCTCTGTGACTGTGACTGATGTCTGCAGACTCCACTGGAGAAGAGTGAAAGTGAAAAGGTGACCTCTTTTTCTGCAATCTTCTAACAGCTCAGTGTATGATTCTTTTTAGACACATTATTGCAGTATGGAAACTGCATATTGCTGGTGAACAACTGCATATCAGTGTTGAAATGAACTAAAGAGAAGTATACAATATGAATAAGGATATTATGAGTTAAAGAAAACAGCCTCATGAATGCTGTCTGTGTTACCTCCTTGGCTGGTGTCTGGCTGTTGATTCAATCAGTGATATAATTACACATCATTTACATGTTTGATTATTTGGCATATGTCTGGATAACTAAAAGCACTAAAGACTATGATGCTGTCCTGCTTTATTATCATTTTGTGCATTACAGCCAAAATCATTACAGTATTCAGTTTAGTATGCAAGGGATATATTTTCACAGAGGGTGAAAAACAAAGGGGCTGTCAGATCTCAACTGAGCCAAAACAAATAGAAGTGAAATACTTCAAATATGCAGGAAGTACTTTAACATATATTCTTTCATTATAAACTCCTTATCAAGTTTAGGAGCCAGTATGTTCTTTCAGAATTTTTTTTCACTTTATTGTTTGTTGTGTTCACCAAACAGATTTTTTTTTTTTTTTTTTCAAAGTAACAGATTTTTTTGTTAGCAACTGTCAAGTGCATGGATTTATTCTCAACAATAACAAGTAAAACTCTGTCACATCTGCCTCAGTCATCAACATATAAAGAATTGTATTTGTTTTTAGTGTGAACTGCTTCAGTTGTTTTTACTGTCACACCAATACACACCCATGAAAAGGAGATGTAATTTAAGGTCACAAAATGATAATTGACTGCATTTTGAGAACCTCAATAAAAAGAGAAAGAAAAAATCACAAAAGCACAAAGATATATTCATCCCAACAAGTTGTATTATTTGTTATTAATTGTTAAAAAAAAATCCATTTCTTTTTTTTCTACTGAAGAATTTCAACAAATCATCTTTTCACAACAGCTTTATGAGAGTTAGCAACATGCAAGTTTACTTATTCCATAATATTTTTGCTTGTTTGTTTGTTTGTTTGTTTGGCTTCTTAATCTTTTGTGATAGTGTAAAATCATTCGTTTGCCATTTTGTCTTATAATTTGATTTGATGAATTTTTTAAGGGGAAAGTGTTATAAATGTGTTATCTTAAACGTTGCAATTTCATATCAGTGCACTTTGTGTGATACTGAGACGTGTCTCTCTTTTCCGACCAACGTATCTTTTCAGTAATGCCCATGCTGATGTAATGTGCTGTAATATGCTCTAAAAGCTGTCTAAGGGGGGACTGTTTGGGAGGTCTTGACTGGGAGGGTAGCTAATTTGATTTCTTAGATTTCTGAATGGCTATGACTGCATCCCACTGATGGAGAAAGTTACCATCAGACCTGAATGTGACCTGTAGGTTTCTCTGCTGTGTCGTTCATTGTGTTGTGCAATGAGCTTGTACACTAATTGATTTTGTTTTGTTTTATCCTGTGCAGATCACACGGGTCATTTTCTGCGTCTTCCTCGAGACCGACTTTAATATCTACAAGAAGAAAATGTCTGACATTTTCCAAGGTATGTATGTTTAATTCCAACTGGCTCCACCATGAATCATTGATACTGTGCCATTATGTTTCTTCTTTTCATCCTTTGCTGTTTTGAATTGAATTAGCTAATGGGTTGATGAATAATTAACATGCTGTTTTTCCTCTGAGAATCCCTTTCAAGGATTTTGTTCATTATGTGATGTCACCACCTACTTAATTGACTGTCTGAACAGAGCTTGGCAGATTTTCTACCTTGTGTATCATCTGCCGTAACAGATATCATGTTCCTGGAACCAATAATATAAGGACCTGTCAGGCTTGGGTGACACCTTCAAATGTAAATAACTTCAATGCACACATGCAACCATTTGGGGGATTAATAGTAAGAATTTATGTTGACAGTTGATAAAACAAGTACCAGGTTCTCACTGGTTTGCTATAATAGGACTGGAACAGTTAGAGTCTTGTCAGTAAACCAGGAGGCTGATATTTTTACATAATTGTTGATATTCTGATGAGACTTTAATGTCAAATTTGATTGACTGTAAATGTCCTCGACAATAAATATCGTCTGCAAGAAGTGAACAATTCAGCATAGCATACATAGCAACCACTGATCATCCTTAGTTACCGCTTCTCATTTCTGCTTGTGAAATAAACAAACATCCATTATCTTCAACTCCCACTCCCTTTTCTGTCTCTCTATCAATTCCCTTCCCTCTTTCATGCCATCATTTTATTTTTTTCGGGGGCCAGAAGCAGTCACCAGCTCTGATGGGGGATCCACGGAGGATTGCGTTGAATAGCCAGGGAGCTGAGAGGCTGGCTGGCTTCACCATTCTAACATTACCTCCCATTTACCTCACTTTTCCATCCCCATCTCCCCAACGGAATACCAGCTCTCAGGCCTTCATCTTGCTGCTCCCAGACGGAGAGTGTTTTGTTCTCCCTGCGCTCCCGTCATCTGTCCCGCTCCCCGCCCAGGCTCTTCCCTGAAAGATTACATTCTGGGGAGAGACCTTAATTATATTGCCTGCCCCCATGCACCCAGCACCCGTCTCATCATATTAGTGCTCTGAGATGAGAATCTGGAGCTGTTATTCTCCAGTTATCACTCTTGCCATTTACAAGTGCTGTCAGTGAATAAATGCTCTATGTCTCTCCATGACTGGGAGCAGGGGAGGAAACAAAACAACAGGCATAGTGTGTGTCACAAAGAGAAAGCAAAAGTTTCAGGAGTACCTTATCCGATGATAAGTCTTTAAAAGTATTGTTTACCAACATGCTATGAGTTGCTAATGAGGATGCCAGAGGTCAGTCTTTGATTAAATGTGCGGTCGTTCCAGAAGGCTGCCACAGCACACCTTTGTAATGCCAGCCTGAGTGCTTTTCCTCATCACAGTGTCTCGCCTGTCATGTGCCCTTCGACCCCCAGAGTCAGGGCCACTTTATCTTTGCTCTGTGTGTATGTGTGGGCCAGAGACAATACTAATGCCATTATAGAGCAAGTGGCTAAATAACAGTGACATTCCAGTCAGGGTCGTTGTTTGGAGTGAGGCAGACGTTTTAATACATATATATATATATATATATATTATGCTACACTTGCCACCAGCTCCAATCTTTCACCCCATGCATATGTTTAATGCGTTCACTATACTCTCTATGCTTAATGCTTTTCCACAAGGAAACCAAAGGAAATTCAAATATAACATAATTACTGGTGCTGCAATTATAGAATGAATTTTCAGGAAGGAGTGAAGTCATATGTTTTATCCAGCCACACTGCACCAGGTAGATGACTTAAACAGCTGTTGATAGATGTGTTTTAAAGAAAGAAATGCTGATTGGTATGATTGCACCATGTAGGGAATGCATAACCTTGTGGTGTGAAAAGATTTGCGTTTACGTTGCGCAGAATGGCAGTAGTGAATCAGAGGCTGTGAATTAGCTCTGCAGGTGTGCTCCAGCACTTTCAGAACATCTCATCATCCTCACTGCCAGAGACAGACAGTCAGCTAGATCTTACTGCAACATTGAAAGCATCACACAGAGCCCTCAGCCCATTCTGTTAGCTGCAACATCTTCTCGCTCTCGATAACCCTCTGTCATGTCAACCTTCCCTATTCTCTCTCGCTTTCTTTCCTATTCTTTCTTATTTACATCCCTCCTTGTTCCCATTCCTTGCATTACCTGATCCCTCCACTCTTTCTATCATTCTCAATGGTTTTATGAAGGAGGAGCTTCACCACCACCTCCTCTATCAGCGAGCTGTTATGGAGCTGTAGTAAATGGTGGCCTTGATCTTTCCATAATTTGTATGTATGTCTGTGTGTGTGTGTGGTCGTGTTGAGACTTAAGATCTTCCCTGTGACATCAGTTTCAGGCATGTCAAAAGCTGAGGAATGAGCACAATAGATTCCTTATTGAAGTCTTACTATTCTCATTTTTCATCGTATTGCTGCTTTTCTCATACTCAAGCAATCTGTCAAGTGACAGTGACTGTTGGAGGAACATGTAAACAGGGCATTTGCATACAGGAAATTGCTTTATTACAATGTGCATTCCCAGAAGATGAGAGAGCCAAAGTATGGATACGTCTCTCCACGGGAGAAGGAAACTGAAAAATAGCCTGTGCTGACAAGAATACTCATACACACCTGCATCCATGACACACAAACACATTTTTAAATATAAAAAAGGAAGTTGCACCTTGTGGAGAATTGAATATTAGAACAGACATTCTGGTGAAATTTTAGACTAAAAGACTGCAGATTTGTTTGCAATGGTATGTGTCCAGTATTCAAACAGACTCACCAGAGAAGCAGCTGTTTTATTAGTAATGATGGAGTTCTCACAAAAACACAAAGGTATTTTTATGTGGCTCAAGGAGCACTTCAGTTGTTTAGAGCCGTACATTTTTTAAAGGGGCCTCTCAAACACACAAATGCACATAGACAAATAAGCTAAAAACACACAGAGGCTACAAAGAGTTTTGCCTCTGTAGTGCCATTCACTATCCATTATCCACCTCACCAACTGTGCTCATAAGCAGTGATATAATGACCTATTCATTACTTTGAAAGCCATAAACGGTGCACATCTCAAAGGTGCTATGACAGTCTCACTATCTGATTAAAAGGACATCAGTGTTTGCATCATTTGCAGGAATACACACCACAAGAAATAGTAACCAAATTTCAAGAAATTTCAATGGTTGTATTCTTATAAGAAATATTAAGTAAAACTATTAATTAAATAACATACATGGCTTAATCAAAGCAATTAATCATGTGATATGATTCTATTAAGTATTCAAATTGGCTCATAGCTCGTGATTGACCACATGCTTGTCTTGGCACATATTATTTGTGTGCATGGAAGCAGTCAAGCAGCTGTGGTTGTAGAGAATAAAAGCATGTTGAAATTGATTCTGGGTACACTCTTCTACTAATATGATCCGGGTGGCTGCCCACAAGCTGGGCTCCATCTCTTCTTCTCCTCAATCAGCCACAGTGCTGACAATATTAACACAGCCCACAGATCTGCTGCGTTCTCTCCAACTGTTTCACTGACTTGCCAATTGACATTTATTTACATAGCTCTTAATACACTCTCAACCCGGCAACCTATACACCTACCATCAAATGTCCGTGATAAAAGCACCCTCAGAAGCCTTCTCTGGTGTTGAGGAAGTAATGTATGTACATGCCTCCATCGCCACATGTAATTTGTTGATGGAGGAAATCAATGGCTACACAAGCTTGTGAGGGGTGAAAATGAAGTCTGTGTAGGTTTTGCCAGAATGTCCCCCAGGGCAGGGAAATGAGGAGACCACGGTGTGTTAGTGATGTGATTCCCAGAGAGTACACTGGCTCTCTGTCAGCTTCAGCCCAACATGAGGATCAGTTTTAGCTCATCACAAGTGACAGTCTTCACATTTGTGCATAAATCACAGATGTGTACAAAATGTGCCGGTACACATCCTGACCATTTTTTGATTGTTTGGAGTGAAATTCCATATCTCCTTTCCTATAACAGCGAGCCTCTGTAACATGGAAGTGTCCCTCACATGTTTTTTTTTTTTTTTAAACAAAACCTCAAAACCAGGTCATGCTTTTACATGGGTTTATGAGCCAGACAATGTCCTAGTCAGGTGGAGAAGATTCTGGGTCATATAACAAGTTAATTAATGAGGTTTAGATCAGTGCAAGTATGTGGATGTTTTTACTTTTGGAAACTGTTACCTGTTTTTATTCTAAACATCTCTGGGTCTAGTTTCACATTTAACATACAGACATGAGAAGGGTATTGAACTATCACCTAACCCCCAGAAAGAAAATTAGCATAATTGTAAAATGTTAAACTGTCAGCTGATGGGGTTTCTTATCTGTGTCATATAATAATGTGTCTAAAAATACTTTGTGTGTATGTAACCATGTGATTTTATCTTCTTTACTCCTAGGAAGAAAAGCATAACAAAAAAAATGGTATCATATACTGTTATTCTTACCTTAGTCACATACATTTCCTGTGCTGACAGTGGTGTTGAGTAGTAGTAGTAGTGTTATAGGATGTGGCAGTAGCTGAGACACTCCACGTTTCCATTCTTGCACTATTGTTATACTAGATCAGTGGGCCTTCCTTTGTTTCCCAAAGCGGGGTTAGATTAATGCACTGTACCCCTTTATTCAGTGTTATACAAAAGAAAAGCCTGTCGCTGGATCCACAGGGAGCTCTGATGGTTACACTTCTACAGAACAGATGACAACAGCCTTTCATCAAGCTAACACTTGCTTTTGCTTGTTAACCACAGTGCAATCATTGCTCAGACTCATGCACAGCAATGCACAAATATATACGATACATGTGCCCACACTTACACCGAGTTTTCCATTCATACAGTATGAGCCTTGCACATTAAATTGCAAGCACACACATATTGTATATACAGTACAGCATGACTCAAAGCATCTAAAGCTCTGTGAGATCTGAGTGTGCGTTTGTAAGATGGAAGCTATGAGCCGGTATCCACAGTTCCTCACTCTCTATCTCTCACTGCAGCTCCTCCTGAAGCAGCATCCAAAGCCTCCTTCTCATCTCCCACTGTTACCGAACTCATCCACCCAGAAACACCTCTAGTTCACTCACTCTATTTCATACAATAGACCTTTAGAGAAAAAAAGTCAAATGTTTTTTTTTTTTGTTGTTGTTGTTGTTGTTAAAGCCCCAATTGTCCACCCTCGCCTGCAGTCCTTGTAATTTCAGGAAATGGAAGGTTTTGTGTCATTTATGCTGAGTACCAGGATAGATTTAATTGAAAAAGAATGTCTCATGAAACATACACCCACATACACACTCATATGGCGTAATAACTCACTAGATCCAAGGCCGTCTGGTTGGGGAATGGAGGGAGGCTGTGAAGGATTGTTGGTATGATTTGGGAGCATGGCAGCTGGTGTGATGAAAGGAGAGGAGGTGAAAGAGTTTCAACAGCCGCCTTTCGGACATGTGAAAAAGATTGAGTTTTTCTTTTCATACCAAAAGAAAACTGGTCATATTTCAATCACATTCTGAGAAAACGCCACAGGGTCTACTTTCATTGTTGACTGGTTTAAGCAGACACAGCAGAATGTTATCAAAACACTGTATTTTAACATTATAATCATGAGACAAGTTATGATGACTCATTGTATCATGCATTATTAACTAGCACGGTTTGACACGCTGTCTTTTTCCCCCTCTGCCAGACAATGACATGGAGGTTACAGAGGAGCAGCTGAAGGGAGGTGAGTGACAGAATATTTCATGGCTGCCTTTTCACCTTAACACCTACATTAAAGCACACAGAGCCTGAGTGAGTGGCGTAGCTTCAGTTTGTGACAGTGATTTGCTAGGTTTTTATGCAATAGGAGAAATTGAATGTTTATTCATTTGGTGACAAGTTGAATCCCGGGCCTGACGCATTGTAGTTTAAAATGCTTCACGTCAGGTATATTACATTAAAGAGCTTTTATAGACACAGCTAATTCCCAACACCATTCCCTTCATCCGGCTTACAGGCACAATACCTTTAAACCACGTAAAGCAAGCAACAAAGAAACAACAGAGCAATGTCCCACCGCAGCACACGGTGGCCAGGCCATAGCACAAACACAACTGTCAGCGCATAATGCTTTTATCAGCGGACCATCTTGGCACATGGCCTGAAACTCCCAGATACTGCTTATCGGGATAAACTATTGACATTTGTTAGTGCAGTGATGTCCTGAATAAGCAGTGACACAAACTGAGAGCCTCATAGAAGAGTGTATATCTTTTGAATAGCGGGAAGAATTAGCAGCAGTTCTTTTTTGTCCAGTGAGGAGAAAAAATGTCATTTTTATGAAATGTTCAATGGATTGTAGTGCCTCTAGCAGGTTTTATCATTGTTTTGTGAATCTTAGAGAGGACTTGACGGTAAGTTTTCTTTTTCGGAGGAGTCGGAGAATGGGGCTTTCCAGGTCTTACTGCTGGATGCCTTGAAGACGTCACAGTACACGTGCAATCAACTAAGCAGAGAACAATGTTAGTTTTACCGTCTGTCAAAGGAAGTGTTCAGATTACCATAGATGTAGAACCCAGGGTGCTATCAAAATGTTTTTTTCTCCCAAAGTCACCCACATGATTTGCCAATTACACGCATCTGTGTTTTCAATGAGCTTCTATTTTAGGTGAACATAAAAGGGCTGTTTTATAAGTGCACTGTAAAATGTGATATTCCAGAGTGAAACAGTGTGCACGTAATGGTGAAATCATAAAGACTTGGCTGAGAGGAAGAGCATTTGAGAGTTTGCCCTATTGTCAGCGCCTCAGCAACTACATTGTTTTGTGTTGCGTTCCTCACCAGCTATTTTACACTGCATACAGTATAATAACATAGCCCCCGACCACATCAAGCCAACTGAAATAACCCCTGATAATTTCTAGCTCTCTTGTATCATCATGCCAGACTTGTCCCGGTCCAGTTTGGCATTGTTTGATGGGCCTCTGCACCATTGCCAAGAACTGGCCTTTTATTCTGCTCCATCAGCCAGAGCTTGAATCAGTGCGGCCTGGAGCCCATTCAAAGGTTCAAATGACTGCCATTCTCACATGGAATAGTGCTTTTGTCCCGCACAGCGCTCTGTCGTTGGTCTCAAAGCCACACATTCTTCCTTTTTCTCTCACAGGAGTAATTTTTTTTTGTCAGGCAGGTATAAAACCAAACAACCTAAGAGCCATCGAGTTCTCCCACAGGCTCTTGTAGTGTGGTCAGCCGAGACAGAATGGCCAAGTTAGAATAATCACTGCTACGACAAGTCCAGCTTGCCAAAAGCCATCTTTATTCACACACTATCTCTCATCCAACAGTTCAAATTGACAAGACGTTACGCCCCTTGCATCCTGATGATGATGGGAGGGAAAAGATGCGTTACTTTATGTCTCTAAATCATCTTTCTCTTTTGTTTAGTTATAGATAACACACCACCATCTACAAAATCAGCCAAGGAAGAAAGTGACACTAGCAGCAGAGGTATGCCTATTATATATACTGTGTGAGTGTGCATGTATTTGTTTTATATTACAATGTTATTAATGATGAGTGGTTGTTTAGCATATGCCTAGTATCATAACTGGCAAAGAAAATATCATTGTGCGTTGATATGTGTGTATAAAAAATATTTTGTGTGTATAAAGTAATGGAGTGTGTTCTTGGTCAGTAATCTCTTGCTCTCTGGTGCCAAGTTCCTCTTTGGGGAAATGAATACAAGATGAAGCTTGGTCTTTTTTAAAAGAATGTTTTCTTAGAGGCAAACTTGTTTAAGAAGCCATTATCTGGCTATTCTGCAGTTTCAGCCCCTTTGGATGTGTAATATTGAAACAATTATAGGCTTCTCCGATACGATGGACCAAAGATAATTAGATTCTTACACTGGAGGGTGTTAGTAGGCAATTAAAATCGTACACCATCCATTTGTCTTCAAGCCTTAAGGTTGCAGGGAATTTTGAAGATAGCAGTCATGGTTGTTTTCTTTAGGGAAATGGTTCCTTTCGCTGATTGTGAGAGGCTGGACTAGATAGTACAGTCACTTCAAGGACGTCAATACGTTCTGTGTTGTTAAACAAAGCACAATAAGTAATTTCTAAATGCCTATTCAACATACCTTCCATAATCCACAGATGTAATTCAATATGATTCACAAATTCAATCACCAGCATTAGGAGGGCATAAGTATTTTGTAATAATCTTTATAAATCCTAATTTATCAGGCCCAGCAGCTTAATAGTAACTAATCCATTCACAAAAGGCCTTGGCACAGCTCTCTAGCATGGGAACACTCAGTCCTTGAGACAACCTCTTTCACAGGAAGAGAATGAAATGATTTTATATTGCCTGCAATGCAAAGGTTAGCTCAGGTTCGATGTAGCACATAGGAAGGATTAATCAGACACAACACTCAGATGTCAAAATAGCACAGAGCAAAGGAAACGCAAGCTGCAAAAACAGACCGTCAGCTGTGCGAGGCATTATAAGACACTTGAGAGTCTCATGCCATATCTGCACACCTGCGTAAAATCTTCTTTCAAGAAATCACACCATATTTCACCGTCGTGTCTATAGAGCCAGCAAAGCAGGTCATCTATTTGGGATAGTCAATATGTGGAGCACTTTTTAGAATAAATTACACTCCACAGCAGAGTTGGTGGAGTGTGTCTGTCAATATGCCTCAGTGTGATCCATCACATCCATCACACTCTTCAGGGAATTCACTCTCCCCAGTCCATGGGTCAGGCATGAGGGGCTTTTAGCCACGGCACTGATGAAGAGAGAACATTACTGCTTTCTCCACTGTTGTTCTATGATAAATACACTGGTTAAAGTGGACTGGAGGTAATTATAGGGCTACTCTGTCCCACACACCACAACTGCTACATGTATAGTTGTTTTTTAACCGCACAAGCACGCTGCATCTTCAGCCTCTGTGTAATGAGGGAGCAAAACAGTAAAATGCACAAAGCTAACACAAGCCCCAGCTGTATGAAAGAGCAAATAACCTGTGGTACAACTAACCATTCGAACAACAAAGCAGCTTCTCTGTCCTCTTTTGATCATAAGAAAACATCAAAACACATATCACATCATGCTTTATGTGGGATTGTCTATTACATTTATTTCATCTTATTCTATTTTATTCTCCTTTTTTTAAAGTAATCTCATTACTTTTCCATCTTATTCTTTGTCAGTGTGTGATGTCATTTATTAGAAATGAATGTTTCACATTCACAGCACATCCCTGCTTATTTTAAAACACTACATAAATGAAGTTCAATTTATTTACTGGAAGACCAGCACAATTGGTGAACTGGGGAGTTCAGATATAAAAAAAACGGTATTTCTTCTTCAAAAGACTCCAGCCCCTGATCCCTCATCAAGTACAAATAACCCTGAAGTGTGTTTGCAAAAAAAGGGTCACAGATTAACTTTGTTCCTGTGTGTGTGTATGATGAGCTGTGCTGTGATGTAATCCACATGAAACAGACGCACAGCATGCAGATGCTGCGAGCCACAGAAAGAAGAGACAGAGAGTGAGAGCGTTGGTGAGACGGATGAGTGAATACCGACACTGACGTTCAGGCCGGAGAGTAGCCTTTTTAGTGTGCACCTGAGTTGGCAAGCAGCTCCGCAGTGTCTATTATTTGATATCAGATTGGTATTAGTGAGATTAGTGGATGTCACAGGGCACAGTAAAATGTGAACATTGAGCCAGAAATCAATCCTTGGCTTGGTCTGTTTGCCTGGCATGCTTGAAGATTTTTTTCTGGGAAAAGCCTGAGAAGGAGAGGGGGAGATAGTGGGAGATGACGGCACAGGGTTGAAGAGGATGAACATTCAGATTAATAACTCTGCGTGTAGACAGACACTGAGCTTCTCCATGGGATGCAATCATTCACACCGTGGCATCCTGTCAAGCGTTGCTCACGAACACACTTGGACCTTGCTTGTAAACACACATTCCACATGCAAAAGGTTGAACGATAGCTGTTGGTCATCTCTGAGGCTTTTTTTCCTTTACACGTCTCATGAATTTTTCACGTTCCCCATTTTCTTTTTCTTGTCCTGTCTCCAGTTTGCTTTAATGGAGGGAATAACAGAAACAGGGCAGGGATAAGAGACAGACCAGAATGTGTGTGTGTGTGTGTGTGTGTGTGTGTGTGAACTTGTTCAAATTTTTATTTGTTTCTGAATATAAGATATTGTTCTAACTTTCTAAAAAAAATCTCATCTATATCCAATGATGATGTTTACTCAATGGTCATGCAAGTAGGACACATGGGGAAGGTTTTATATCAGCTTCTAAATTTCTAATGACCTTGTGATGCTGTAAGTCTGAGCCTAATGATGACATGAATAAATCATTTAAGTGTTAGTGAGGTGAACATTTTATTGGACAAAACACTACGGTGCTCCCACAGATTCAACTCAAGTGCAGGTTAATGCCTGAAATGTCCTTTTTCTCACTATATTTTTGAAAGTGGAATTCATGGGAGACTTGACACTAACAGTGTTGAGCTGTGGACTTTGGTTGGAGCTGCTCTGTGTGAAGTATGTCAGAACCTGATTCATGGTGAAGACAGTTTAGTACAGTGGCTATCAAATAGGAAAGCTGTGACAATGCTGCCACCTGCTGTTAGCAGCACCAGAGTGAGTGTACCGGCGTGGTGGAGATGCAGACTGGGTTTTTACTTTGGGGAGACAGTGTTCTAATTGAATTTCACTTGAAGCCATTTTAAATCACATTTGCCTTATGTGAAATCTTTTGTTGCCTGTTTCATGCGAGTATACGTATGTTTACCCACAATCTGTCCTTTAGCATCTTTTATCACAAATTGAATACTGCACCATTCAATGAACCAAACATGAATGATCAAATAAAAGGGAAGAAATTACATTCAGGCTTTGTCGTATCCGATATATTGTTGTTTGGAATCACTTTGGACAGATAGAAGCAGCCACACATAATTTTTTAAATGCAGACAGGTTTAGGGTGACCTCATGGTAAGAAAAGCATTCATCTTAACCTGTTTTTTCCAATGAAGTATTCTTTTCAGCCCCCTGTCTGTAGCTCCATCTCAAAATGCCAGTCATGATTAATAGAAAGGATTGCCATCTACTGCGTGTCACCAGTATTCTGTCTGATGGACATGGGCACTTGAGACAAACATGCAGCACTGGTAGAACTGGCCTTTTTCCCATTTAATAGAGGCTGGCATTTTTATTGTTCTGAGTGCAAGGCAAAATTGCATAGATATGAAAAAATGGTTTCTCTCTGCAGCTTGTTAAAAAAGCAATTATGGAAGCTGCACAATAGCCATTGTAGAGCATGTTCTCTTATTGGTGTCATGGCTTTCATTTACTCAATTTGTCCCAAATGTCATTGGTTTGTGTGTCTGCCTGTGTGTGCATAAGAATTTGTGAGAGCGAGAACAGGGTTGTGGAGGGTGGGGTAAGAGATACGATACAGGGATTAAAGTTGTTCTATGTTGTTTGTGTGTTAGTAAAATTTGTTTTATTGTGTGCATTAGACTGATTTTGCCACAGTGTTATAGGGTAGGTAGCTAGTTGCAGTTCAGCAGATGTTTTCATGACTGTAAAATTTATATTCTAGACTAGTCTTAAAATAAATATTTCTTTAAAAGTCAAAAAATATTATATACGAATATGAAATATATAATATGATGTTTTACAGCAATACTATACTATACTATAACATTCTATACACTATATTGCAGTTTATAATAATAATACTTTTTTTTTTATACATACCAGTGCTGGCGGCAATTTCAATGTGTCCACTACTGTATTTTTTTTTTTACCAAATTTGATGTAAAATGAATGTGAATGACATCCGCTCACTCTCAGCTGCTGTACTTTGCTTTCATTTAGCAAAATTAGGCAGCAACAATGGAGAATTCATTGAACATGTTTTCTTTTGATTTTTTTTTTTTTTTTTTTTTTGCATGTTAGCATTCTCTTGTTAGCCTACATTTATGCCTAATTACAGGCTGACAAATCTGCTAGCATAACTGCACGCACTTAATCTTCTATTATTAGGCTACACACTGTGACATTTTTGACAATAAAGCTGGCTATGTCCATGACCAATAAAGCTTACAATTTAGCAATTACGCTAAAAAGAATATAAGGATAGCTCCAATTATTTCTAGCAAGAGTGAGAGTAAGTTTGTTAATGGAAAACTGTGAATATTTTCATGTTTAAGTTTTTCTGAAAAAGGAACGAAATCTTCTTTATGTAGGAACATATTTTGAAAATGAGGCGAGTGAAACAGGAGCTCAACAGACATGACTATAAAATGTGATGCCAGTTCTCACAAGATGAATATTTTGCCTGAAGATAAACAGTTTGTGATCATTAGTATGACTGGTAGCTTTGTTTTTCAGAATGAATGACTGGCATTATTCCCTTGCACACTTGTATTTGGCTAACGTTCTTTTCCCTCCCTTTTCAGGTAAAGAGGAAGGTGATGAAGAAGAGGTTCACAATGGTAATGTTGCTCTACGGACCATTAACATATGTTGTGAGCCTCTTGGCTTCTTGGTGTCATTTGTCATCAAAAATTGAATTTTCTGCTTGCTCCAGTTCAGTCTTTCTATCTAGTGTTACACTACACTGACAATAAAAATTCTCTTATCACAGAAGCTTGGAACAAAGAAATCCCTCAATTATGTATGGCTTTAGAAGTGACATTTCCCTTCTTTTCTGTCACTTAATTTATGCATGTCTTTGTGGTTCCATTGCTCTCATACTGCAGTACAAAGACAAAGCTACACAAAGAGATGGAATGAAAAGGCAGTTTGAGTTGGAGGTGATATCAAAAGCCAGGCTCTAGTAGTGAACTCAGATGTTTTCCACTTTTTTTGAATTCCTCTTTCATTTTTCTAGATGCTCCGGCAAAAGAAGACGAGGAGATGGCGAGTCAAAACCTAGGTACAGTACGATTACAAGTCAAAGCTCCAGCATGGATGGGGCTGGATTCTGTTTTGCTGTCAGTGTGCATTTTGCCACTACACTACACATCGTTCACTGAGAAGGAAGGAGGGCACATTGATCCGACTCTTATCTCGGGAGGAGATGGGAATAGTGGGAGCTGAACGACGTGCAACTCATTGCTCCCATTTTCGTTTCAGCTCAGAGTTTGATTAAAGATCTTCCCCAATCAGTGTTATTAGCAGCAGAGGAATAACTACTACATAAAGCTCTAAACACATCTGTATAAGAGATCCCAACATGCTGATGTATTTCACAGGGATGATAGAGAGAGCCTAGAGTGAGCTGAGGTTATGTGTGTGTGTGTGTTGCAAAGGGGGAACCATTAACTTTGAGCTAGAATCATTTCTCTTTTCTGCATATCCTCTATGCTGCTGGTATATAATTAACATTCTGCATTTGCATACTGGCAGTGAGCAGTGCCTCGCCTCTCTTCTGTTTTTGTTTTATTCAAATTCCATCCCGTTGACAAAGATTTGACAGATAGAGCCGCTCTGAACATGAATTTTGTAGCTAGTATATGAGAGAGTTACAGCAAATACAGCCCTGGGATTCTATCCAAGATCAAGACCTGAGACATGTAATTACGTTCTCATGAGACACAAACAGAGAGGTAGAACCGAGGAGGAGCAAAGATATACAGTTTAAAAACAACACCTGCGGGCTAATTCAGCCAAAACTGCAGCAGTTACAACATTCTTGTTTGTTTGTGTGTGTGTGTGTGTGTGTGTGTGTGTGTGTGTGTGTGTGTGTGTGTGTGTGTGTGTGTGTGTGTGTGTGTGTGTGTGTGTGTGTGTGTGTGTGTGTGTGTGTGTGTGTGTGTGTGTGTGTGTGTGTGTGTGTGTGTGTGTGTGTGGAACACAGATCAATATTTTGTTCAATAATTTAGTCTTGGTTATTTTGTAAATTGTAACCTTTGTGCACAGACCTTTGTTTGCAATTTTGTATTTACTGTGATCACTGTGTTCCTTTTGCACACAAATGTTATTCTTTCACTACAAATACTGTGCCTTTATTATAGACCTAGACATGGAATTAAAAAGTAAACCCTAAGAGACTTTAGCTATTTAGTGACAATTTAGTGACAAATTCGTGAATTTGTTTTTGTATATCCTAAACTGCTTCAAACACAAATAGTTTCTTACAAATCTATATTTAAATTTTTCTTTTGGTTCTTTCTGTGGCTTTGTGCCTTTTTTTACCTTTTCTCTCCCCCAAACAATCTCTGTGACTTTCAAAGTGGAAAGGAACAACCTATTGGTGTGAAAATGTTTCTGAGAAATTTCTGTCAGCTGCACTCAAGTATGAGGTTGTTTTAATGCCACATATTAGAGGATTTAATGGGAAGGCTTTGACTCCCTAAGCCCAAATTAATGCTTCAAAAATAAACTTCTTTTTTTTTCTCTTAATTTAGTGAACGAGGAGAAAAATGAAGAAAAGCCTGTCGAGAAAAATGAAGACCAAGAAAAAGAGGAAGATAAAACCGAAGACATGGAAGTTAACGACTGCGCCGCCGCCGACGACAACGATAAAAATAAAGGAGGTATTTACAGGAGGGAACATGGGTTTGTTTTTAACCTGTTTATGTCAAAAACAGGGTGCATGAGTTGTCAGTCACAGATATTGATGTCAAATTGAAAAAAAAATCAGCTGATGTTCTTAATTTAATGGCATTTCTCCACTTTATGTAGGAAAATATTCACAACGGCACAGAGGCAGACAGATAAGAGTAGGTTTCATATATGCATGAAACCCTGATGGTTGACTTAATGACAACATGACAGGATGAAAACATAGGTGTTGACTTTTTTTTTTAAATTATATGGTTGGGAGATGGAACACTTTAAATGCACAGTAAGGATTTTCCACACTGGGGTGTTTTTTTTTTTTTTTTCCTTCTTGTCAGTGTTTGACTCGATGCAAATTCATCTCAGCACAGAATAAGCAGAACGAAGTGAAGAGGAATTGGGGTTGTATTACACATTGGACAGAAATTTTCTATCACAGTCTGCAGCACGTACACACACCAAAGCAGCAGAACATATACACGTTCACAAAGCTGATCTAACTTAAGGCAGCAGGTCAAGCTACTTTATGCAGACATCACCTGCCTGCAGAGATACTGATGTCATGTTAATGTGTGACTTAACAGGCATCACAAGCGTTTCTTCCTTTTGTTAGCAGAGGAAGAGAAACCTGCTGCAAATACAGAAGAAGACGACACAGTGAAGCCCACGGAGGAGATGGAAGGCAAGATCTGATTTGCTTGGATTTCATTTGATATGATGTGATTTGATTTGACCTGACTGAGAGTTTTACTGACTGGCTTTCTATCATTGTGAATGTCTCATTGAGTTTGATGTATTCGCATTGTGTATCAAATTAGTATGGTCCACATTGTTTTTGTAGTCTGCTGCTTGTCAAACTAGTTTTCCCCTGGAATCAGTTTCAGCCTGTGTAAGATCTACTTTATGAGCCATCACTGCATCTGTCACTTTGCACTGGAAGTCCTCAGGCATTGCAGTGAGCCTCAAGTGGTACAACACATCTTAGATGCCATGATGGAGGCACAGAGAACAGTCACAACGTCACAGTGGATTCTGAAATTACCATTTTTGACCCATGTACACATTGAGAGAGTTTGAGAGAATTTAAACACAGTAACCAATTCTCCCTAATACATCCATGCTTCTATCTTTTAACCACGATAGACTAGTGTAGATATTTTTCCGTACTTACTTTTAAATGCATCTGATTTGCACAAGATCCAGGTCAATATAGTGAGTGGCTGGGAATAGTAGTAGTTGTTTTGTATGTCAGAACAGCTTTGTGTAGAGTAAGGCTAGAAATATTCAATATATTTTTATTGTCAACAAGCCTGAATGCCTTGAAAAGCATATCCAACACCTCACAGAGCATATTCCTCTGTGCCATAGAAATGCACTGTAATCCAAAACCATTATAAACACATCAGTGAGCCAAACCATCACACTCCGTCACAGTCCTTTGTTATAATGAACGTAGGCACCGTAGTTTATTCTGCATCAAGCCCATATATTCACCTGCTGTGAATACTCACTATTGCACCGAATGTGTTTTAATCTGCTAAAGGCTGAAGATCACCCGTGCACACTCACATTTTTCTTGTGTGAAAAATGTTTGTGGAAAACTGAAGTCCTAGCTGTTTTAGGAAATGACTTTGCCTTTTTGTGTGTTTGTTTGTTTGTTTTGTTCAGCTGTACAGTGTATTGGTGACCTGTTTTTAAAAATGTATGTTTTCAGCAGGAAAACATTGGCCGGGGGTTATGTGCCACAGACAGGGTGGGAGAAGTTGAAAAACATCCAGAGATGTCTTGCTGACAGTAAAAAAAATATATTGTAGTATTCTCTAAAAAAGACAACATTTAGAGTGAAAAATATGTCCTTTAAAACAGAAAACATAGTGTTATTATGTATAGAATTTTTTTGGTTCCTTCTACCTCCACCCTTGCAGCACAGCCCTCGTTTTTTTCACGGACTGTGGGAGGGATAATCTGTCTTTATTTATCCACACTTTTCTCCAGCTCACGTAGTCACTGATTAAGGGTTTTCTCGGGAGAAGTTGAGGGTTAGATTTGTGAACCTCAGCCTCTCCCACCACTGTGCTAACACAAAGGTCTGAGTCACTCTCTCACCTCTATTTCACTTTCTCTTTGACTGACATTCAATTAATTTAGGGTGAGAGCGAACATTCCAGATAGATCTGTCTCCGATAGCCTGCTCCATCCTCTGTGAAAAGCTGTTGGAATACGTCCTACAAACACTACAGGCTTTTCCATCACTGGAAAGCTTCACTCCAGCCTGTTGATTGTGTCTTGCCTGTGCTCACCATGTCTGTCACTGTCTCATGTTACCACGGTCTGTGTGCTGTGTGGTGGCACTGTCGTGCAGTAAACAGCAGTGTCATTCCTGATTGCGGGTAGATTGCATTTTGTGTTGAAGAGCAGGGCCTTGGACCGAGTGCAGACCCAACTCGTCTCGGATATTGAATCTCATGCGGGCCAACGCGGCGCAGCTTAGCCATGCGTAACCAGTTATTCACAGGACAAGACCAAATGATTCCAGAGCCAATACCCTTTATTAAAAATAATGACTGTAATCAGGCTGCATGCTCGTGGTCATAGAGGTTAAATTTGCTTCACTGAAAGGAGTAATACGTAAAATGGCTTGCAATGATGGGAGGAATGAGTAATGAATCAAACGATCTGAGGACAGCTGAATGGTAGGTTGCTGCACACACATCTATACACCTACTCATGAGTCAGAGAGTGTATGTTTCCTCTGCCTTACCTACCATGTTACCTACCACATTTTAAAAAAAAAATTTTACATGATATTATATTCTCAGAAAAGTAGTAATTTGCAGGTACAAATTACTGAGAGATGTCGAAATATATAATTTTTCTCCTTTTCACACCTTCAGCCAGTCAGAAATTGTTGTTACAGAATCAGGGGAATGGCTAATTCTGATTGCAGGAATGACATTTATTCATTTGAGCAAAAATATTCTCAGTCATTTAATTTAATGATATACAGAATTAAATTTTCCCTTATGCGTCAAAGGTAGACACCTCACCTCAGACATCAATTTTTCAGAAATGAGCTAATGTGGCCAATGTGCAAATAACAGCCAATAAACAGGAGCAAGGAAAAGCAATTTGCAAGCACAGAACTGGCTGCCTCTTGTAGTCTTTTGTCTTTAATCCTACAGTAAATGCTGTTAGATTAACGCTTTTTAATTTGTTTGGTTAATTGTTGAGTCATGTCCACCGATTTGTAGGCCTCGGAGCAGTATCTAAAGCATTGTAGCAGACATCAGACCAGCTTTGCTGCTCCCACTGCTGCAGATGCATTTGATTTCAAAATTACCAGCTTGATACCATCTAGTCCCTTGAACTCTGTCATAGCAGAAGGCTTCACTCATTAACCTCATAATGAACAGGCCACACTGTACATATTAATGATCCCTGAGCGCAGGATGTGTTATTGACGGACATGTCTCCACACTGTTCTTGAATATCAACCTTTGCATTTGCACATTTGTATCCGCGTGCTCCCAGTTGTCGGCAATGTTGGTTGACACCCTGCTGTTCTCACATAGCTCAATATTACACATATGGAAGTGTGTTTCACAGCTAAGCATCTCGGTCCCAGATCAGTCACAAGAAATAACACAAAGCAAAAGAAAATAGCTCTGTGTTTTATTCTTTTTCACTCTCATCATCACTAACTTGTTAATGTAATAATTTATGCAGACTACACACATTCCCTTACATTAGATATAGTTCATCTTTCCGAACTGTGACATCTGTTGTTTACATTTCAGCTCTGTTCATGTAAATCTGCTCATGTTTAAGTCCCATTCTTAGTTTTATAACTTACCTCAATTTAACCAAAGCAACATTATATGCAACCAACAGCCATAGGATCCAAACAATATATAATATAATATTCTGGGATTTTTATTTAGCTCTATTGAATATGTGTACTGAGTAGAGATATGTGAGGAGGTAGGCAGAGGAAAGATTTTGTATTTTAAATCAGGCTGTGCCTGCTCCATATGAATCATATGTATTAGATATCTCACTGCACAATGAGACCTCCAGTCTGATATTTGGGTTGTTATAATGGCTCCCCAAATTGAAATAGGAATTTAAGCAGCCTTTATTTATGAATATTCATAACATGCTCTAAAATGGAAATATATTTTTATTGTGTTTGAATTATCTGTCCAGCAAGCCTTGTTCTGGTGACTGGTGAGAGTGTGCGCCTGCTTCAGTAAACTCATAGAACACCCATAAATTAAAATAAGACTGTCTTTGCCTAAAGCTAGGAATAAATAAATCTGAGTTGTGAACAGAAATTGTTTTTCCTTCATGCAGTGTGATTCTCCTACAGGAGTCGATAGCTATTGTCTTAGCTCCAGAGGTAAGATTTAATGGCTGTACACATTCAATGCCACTGAGTCAACAGCAGTTCTTCTTTCTTTCCAATCAAAGTTGGAGCAAGTTTCACCAGTGAAGTATTTTTCCACGTCATGCAGTGTTCTAACACAAACCTGAAAATGGTTTGTGATGTGCACAACTGTTCTGTGATGAGATTTCTGAATCAGCTACCAGTCAGTTTTAGAATGTGCCTTTTACCAACACAACATGTTTAATGTTTTGCCTAAAGAAAGTCCTGTTTCTATTGATTCTGTTCTTCAATATGTCCCTGAATATAAAGCACAGACAACATTGCAATTTCAGGAGCCTGAATCTTCAGTATATTGCTGGTCTTTATATTTTCCTGCCTTTGATAAAGCTTGTCTCTGCTAGAGGCTGACTGAGGGATGAAAGCAGCTCGTTGATGATGAAGAGACGTTACAGAGAATATTTTAGAGGGATGGCCTATACCTGAGTGTAGTTGGGTGCAGACCAGGCGGACGAATGGGGGACACACTGTAATAGCATACTAAAGCCAAGCAAGAGGGACCCCGCAGGAGATATAGAGAGAAAGAGGATGGAGAGACAGACACACCCAGCAGGCCATCACAGCAATCTCAGTCTCTACACAGCAGAGATACAAGCCACCATTACATCAGCCCACAGGCTGCTGGAGTTGACAGTCCCACTGCTCATTTCTCTTGTGCCCTTTGCTCTCCTCAAGACCTGTTGCAAAAGAAAACATCACAACAGCTTAACTAAATTCTAGTTTATCCTTATTATTCATGCAGTTTCACTTGTTCATAGTTACTTGGATGTTTTAAATTTCACAACTTTGCATCTCCAAATGGTTTTTTACCCTGGTGACCAGTATGTGTTAAGTATTGATGGCTACAACTGCTTTATTTAGCACCGTGACTCTGTCGCAACAGCTTGCAGCTCACTGTATGTGAGGCTCTGAGCAGAAAAACCCAGCTGCAACTGCAAGTGCCATATGGTGCCCAGAAACCCAATGCACATCATGTACCAACCTCTCTCCCTTTTTAAGATCCACAAAAAAATCCACATAAAAATTAAGGAACAATCAATCCCCTTTTAACAACTGTCATGAGATTTGGTTTCGCCTCTTGTTTGCAAATGTTATTTGGGGATTGTTATTGATTTCTATGTGTTTTACACCCCCAGTGGTACACAAACATGCCACCACAAAATAAAGAAATAAATGAATTAAAAAATTCCAGCAGACTTGCCGCTGGCAAAGTGAAGGTACATGCAAACCATCACAACACAGTGACCCAGTGTGGCCACTCTTGTTGAAGAAACGAAGAACCGAGTGGAAAATCTTTGTTATCTTTTGCAAATCAGAATAAAAGTTTGTTCTTCTCCTTTTTAGCAACTTGAATAATTAATGCTAGAATTCATTGGTAAAATCCTCTCAGAAATTGTTGTTGTTGAAGTGCACTTGCATTTGCAGTGGCAAAAAGAATTTGAAGCTTTGCTTAATTGGTTGTTCTGTGCCCCTTTGTCTCGGTCTTTTGTGAACAATGGGTTACTGGTGATGTAAATCTAATTCTGGAGAGCAGTGTGGTCTTTCCTGTGGCTACGAGTTGTCAGCACACAATTAACTTTTGGCATAACATTGTATACTGTAACACTGAGTGGCTCCTCAGGGAGCAAGCTGCCACTGGATGAAGACATTAGGCTATGCTTGTGTTTTATAGCTTTTTACACAGACTGTGAAAGTCCAGGAACAGCAGCTACACCAATCACAGGCCTGTTGAGACATTGTGTGTGCCGTGAGGAGACTACCCACAGTCTTAGCGGCTTTATCTGTATTAATGCACCTTTTATTGTTGAAATCCATTTGGCTTTGTTCCTCATTCTTAAACTCAACTTGGCTCCTTCTTTGACTTGCTTTGTTAACTTTTGGTCACTGGACATCAAACAGAGCCTGTTTTCTGGTGATTTCAATATCACCAGAAAACAGGCTCATACGTCTAAATAATGACATTTTTTCAGTTTGTTGATTCTTTGGAGTCAGAGTAAAGTTGGTTGCTTGCCATCATTCCTCAGCACAACTACATCCATCATTTTGCAATGTCTCACTCCTGATGAGAAACACAGGACGGATTATTCAGCTAGAGATGGAGAAGGCGAACAGACCGACAACGTCCATTGCTTGTCACCTTTGCCCCAGAGACCTGCTTCAAAAGTGGGGAGGTTTCATTTAACAAGCTATACGTGACAGACATTTTCTGTCCTGCTTTGAAGTTACTCTTTTGATCTGCTCTCTTATCCTGCTTCCACCTCTGTGTTTGGATCACAGAAAGAGCAAATGAATCATTTCTGAGCAGTGTGAGAATTTACCATCCAGCAGAGATACAAAAAATGTGTTTCAAATGTCTCAAGTGCATTTTAGTCTCCATCACACTTCCGTTAAAACACACACACATGTAAGACACTGTATGAGTGATGAGTGATCTCTGTGCTGGTTGCTTGTCTCCTGGAAGCAGTGAGGACGATTTGACGGAAGTCATACTTCAATCAGAAACAGAAGTAAACCCACCAAGATACTGACAACAATGATCTTTGTGATATAGACATGACAACTGGGACTTCAAGTCTTTAACCCTTTGGACTGTAAATGTCAGCATGCGCTTAACTTACTTACTTGCTGTAATTCCCCAGATTTTTTTCTTAGGGTATGATGCATTAACAGCTGCAACAAATAGCCCATGAGTTCTTGATTAGACAAAAAATATGTGGAAACTAGTTTGATAATTCATTTATCATTTATGTTTTTTATGGTTTTAGGTTTAAGTGCAAATTAAATTCAGAAATATAACTCTGAGCAAAAACACAGCTGGTGAAGTGAAATCACGTAACATGTCATGATAGTAATCTCCAATTTCCCATAATTATATCATTGGCGATTGGCCCTTTAAGAGACTACTGATACACACACAACCAAAGCTTCTTCTGAGAACCACTAATCAAGCTGCTCTCTTGCTGACCTTTAAATAATAGACAGTTGCCTGGTTTTCACTGCAGTCTGGACAAGCTCTGATTATATTGACCACTCCTATCCATGATTTCCTGTGGAAAACCTTGAGCTGCCTAAAAGAGGCATCGCTTCATAACTGTAAATGTGTCAGCTGGCTGGAGCCGTGTCCACAGCAACATACAAACATTACATACTCTCCTCTATAAACATGCTGCTTCAATTCATTCAGTTTTGGTGTGACCCATTTTTACTTATCACAGGAGGGTTAACCAGATCACCTTGCATCAGATTCACTAGTCTCCCTGCAAGACCCCTTTGTCTGTGACTTGATATAGGAAACCACAATAGGTATTGAAGAGCGCAGCGGGCAGCTACCTGCAGCAGGTCCGCTGGCAGTGCAGGGAGAGTCTAAAGATTATGTAAAGTAATTCGGGGAGTGATGAGAAAGGAGCAGGCCACCACTGACAGCAGGTTTAGCAGGTATGTAGGTCACACAGGGGGAGGCCTCTTTTGCATTTTTTCCCTTCCATGTCTATTTTTGTGTTGTCTCCTTCTCTCATTTCTTAATCAGTTATTCACTTACTGCTTTCATCTGTGTGTATCTCAGTACTTTTGCACTTTTACTGTCCTCTGACGGACCATGTGACTCACACTACCTGCCTAAGTTAAGAATAGAAAGAATAAAAAGAGAGATCAAGAGTAGGAGACACTGCCAGTGGAAACAATATTTTAATGGCTTTTCCTGCTTCTTTCATCCCTGTTTCATATCAAAGGCTCAGCACTGGTCATTTTCCTTTGTTTGCTGCAACATATGTTATCAACTGTGGCCTCTCTTTTCTCTCGCCATCTCCCTCTGCGCTCTAATCATCTTCACTCTCTCTGAGTTGTAGCTTAACCCCAAAGCAGATGGTGTCCTGTTCTCTTTTCACTCATTCATAGTACTTTGTGTTTTCTCATCTTGTCAAGCATGGCCCAGGCTTGTGTAATGAGCTTGGGCCTTTTCAGGCTGTTTAGAGGACCATGACCCAACTCGAAGCCACCCCACCATATCCACTATTGCAAGGTTACCCAGACCCACGGGGGATCACAATGCCACTTAATGTCCACAACCTTTCGGCCTTTTCTTAGAGAGAAGAAAGGCGGAATATTAATGAAGACTCTTGGCTTTTGAGGAGGATAGCAGTAGAGAGGGGCGGTCACAGTGTTTACTGAGCAGACTTGTTTTTGTCTCCCTAGCCTACAGGTCACAGCTCAGCGCTCTTTAATTGGCTCAGATTGTCAGACAGTGTTCCATCTCATAGCAAAGAAAACTCCAGCCATCAAATGCTGACCCCCACCCCCACCCCCCACTTTTCCTCACAAAATTCTTTTTTCTACTGTTTTGTGGCTACTGTTTGAGTGGCTCATGAGGCTAAACTATTTCTACCAGCTCTCACCATAAACTTAACATTAACATATGAAAATGGGCTGCTTTCCACATTTACCAGCTCATTAGTTCTTTTGGTCGGGCATTTGTTGAGGTCCTCCCGCTCTTGTTTTTCTTGAGCAGGGAGATGTCTTTAATTATCTTTGCAGTGGACATATCAGGCCCAAAGCTATTAGTCCATGCAGAGTTCAATGAGGGGCGCTTTGATGCTTGTTTAATATACATGGCCTAATGCAGCGCAGGCCCATGTCCCTTGTAGACCACCCAGTTTGTACTTTAAAATGAATTCTGCTCTCATCCTCTGAAAGGAGATGCAACTTCTCAATAGATCCAGGGCTGACCTTGACATTTTTCTACCTAAACTCTCAAGATGAAGTGCTATTGAACAAGCAGTGGTCTTCTGTCTGTCTCATAAAAGCTAAAGATCTTTACCAGATATTCAATTAACTCAAGCAAAATAGAAATACTTTATGCAATGAGCAAAAGAGATTCAGTCACTAATTGTTTTTCAATTGCGGTGTATTTAATTTAGTTGTGCTTTAGTGGGTCATTCACAGAAGATGTTGAGCCACTGTTGTGAAGTGAAAGATGTTTTTTTGTTTTGTGTGTGTGTGTATGTGTGTGTGTGTGTGTAGTTTCCAGCTGCTCCTGGACATAGACTGTGATGGGTTGTGTCCATTGTTTGAGTGGGAGCAGCTGGATACCTGTGTGTGAGTGTGTGTGTGTGTGTGACTGGGATCAAAGCTCCAGGGCCTGTTCAGACACAGCAGACCAAGCTTGCCATGCCATGGTTTGGGGATCACATGAACAGAAGAAATTCTCCTGGGGCACCGACACTGTAGGGCACAGACAGTCTGCACCTCCACACCTCCATCGATTTTTATTCTTCCCCTGCTCAAGAAAAGAGGAGTTTGATAAAAGACAGTGAGATGTCCTGTGGCTGAGGGACAAAGGGAACCTCCTGTTCTGCTCAAGGCTCTTGTCTGGAACATTAAGCAGAGACGGTTCCCATGCTGCCATGTGGGTGACCCACGGGGACTGCCTCCCCTGTGGGCTGACTGAGCAAGAATGACAAGAACATTAAAAGTGGTGTGGGAGCAGAACGGCTGCAGATCATGACAAACCCTGTTCAGTGAAATAATGAGAAAACTCTGGTACAGATGCTGTAACTAACCAAATAACTATTTCTTTTACTTACATTATGTTTGAAATCTTAACTTGTCCATGCTGTTCTGTTCAAACACATTTTCTATTATGGCTGAATACACTGCCGCAGTACACTAATGCTGACCAACAAAACGCTAACTACCGCTTGTCTAATAAATGAATGGAAGGTGGGGGGGATGTAATTTTCTGCTTGTCTGCATACGAGGGTGACTTATGCCCAACTGTCTTCCTTCCTCTCCTTTCCCTTATGTGTGTAAATGCGAGCACACGCATATTGGCTTGTCCTAACTCTTGATGGGTTTTCTCCCTGGGATGTTTTCACTGAGCGTGGGACAAGAAAAATTGAAAAAAATGTGAAAGTTTGGCAAATGTTTTAAATGTTTTTGATCTTCTGTGTGACCTCTGTTCACTTGAAGATTCATCTGCCACAAAACCTTCACCAAGATATCGCTTGACAGATTATTAAAATATAAAGCAGTTATGACTGACATAAACAAAAATGCATGCATAATGCATTGATACTGTAAGTTATGTGCAAGTATTTGTTTCTCTTCTTTCTCTAGACGCCCTCAATAATCCATATTGTGTTAGCATGCATAGTGGTAAATTACATACCACTACGGCAGATAGGAAACAATGTCATGGACCCCTCAGGGTCCTTTGTCCTGGTTTTAAGAACCACTGGTGTAAGCTGTCTTGTTTCCTGCTGAGAGAGTCAATCCGGTCTGTTTTTCTCCTCTTTTTCTTATCAGTTCTCTGTGGACTCTTTCTCTCCTTCGCCAAAGCCTTGAGAAAGGCCCGTTTTTCTCTCTCCCCCATCTTGTTTATGTGTTTACCACAGCACACTCACAGCCTCCCCTAAATGATAGCCCCTCTACTGTCAGCACACAGGAGTCAAATTAGAGAGTAAGACAGAGCAGTGGTGTTTTACCCTCCAAGCTTTGAGCAGGCAGGGGCGGGGGAAGCTGTGGGCTGCAATCAATTGAAATTCTGAGCTCTTGGCTTTGTTTTGATCAGTGCTGGATATTAGAGGAAGAGGATGGTATCCAAGCATCAAGACTGTGTTGTTATTACCTGAGAGCGAAGCAGAAAGGAGTATCTGGAACAAGGCCAGTGCTTCAGTGAGCTCCTCCTGCTGCTGCGCACAGCCAAGTTACGCCGCTGTATAAAAAGTCAGATGTGATGAAGGCTCTAGTTCCAACATCAGGCACATTTCACATGCCCTGCCACCAGCTTCAATATCCGTAACATAATTATGTGAAAAAGTGTTAATGCATGGCATATCATTTCAGGGGCATGCATAATTTATGTCATCACTATTGAAGACTTACATCTGCCTCTTCCACAATATGTGGTTCAATCTGTGTGTGTTCCCTGATAGTTTATTTCATTACACTGCAGATTTGAATGTGGTGGTAAATCTGCTCTTTTTGATTAATTTATCATAAAACAGGGCACATTAAAGGATAACTATAGATTATCACAGACTGTTTATTCTCATTTTTTCTTCACAGTAACATTGCTACAATCCAGGGCTGAGTTAAACCAGATTATCTACGCTGATATTTTTTGAAGGTAAACATCAGTAGTCAGCAAGGATCCCTCATTGTGCTGGAAAACACAACTGAAGCAAGTAATGTAGGTCTCAGGTCTCTAAACAATAACTGCATTTACTTGAATAGGTTTGGCATTTCTTGGCCCACTGCACTTCCTTGTAAAGATGTTGCCAAGTTCCTAGATCTTAGCAATTGTGTTGGGGTTGGAGAGGATAATAGTAGTATTACTGATAGGAAACAACAAAGAAAATAAAACCCATGTCGTTAATAACCAAAAGTATTCCTATCCAAAAAGATTTGCAGAAAAACATATTTTTATTTCATCCCCTGAATGGTTTGATGTCTCAGATCAAAAGCTAAAAAAGTGAAAAGATGAGAGTTGGATCATTGAAGGTTCATATAACAATTTTCTGTGTATACTTTCAGATGTGTGTTTTTTGATAAGAAATAACCTGTAAAGACAGACTGAACAGCTGTCTGACACTATCTGAAAATGAGTCAGATGGACCAGATTAACTTCCAAACAAACAAACATACTGTGTTATGAAATGATCATGGTGTGCGACCACACACACACACACACACACACAGTTTTTGGTCTGGTTCTCAAACATGATTTATGAAGTGACATTGCCTTTTAGCCTCAGTCAGTCAGAGAGCAACCACAAAAGCCACCATGCCCAATGATGCTGCTGGGTTGCTTGTTCCCACTTGCACATGATTTGAATTGTACTCTTAAATTCAAATTCTCAAGGAGACAGACAAAAAAATTAGTAAAATAACGATAATTACCCCCAAAAAAACACAATTGCCGATATATTTGTCCAAACAGCCAGCTCTATTGCACTTGCACCAGTCGCCCAGTCCCAGTGGTGTCTCATTTCTTGCAACAAATGAAAACATTTTTTATGTTGAAGAACAAGTGTAATATATGTTCTCAATAGGTAGCAGCCACCAAGTCCAAATTGCTTGTGAAACAAAGCTAATATGTAATGGCCAGTCTGGCTATATGCTTAAATAACCTCTGACACATATATTGTCCCTCTAGTTACTACGTTACTGTGTTTGTATAAGACGTCAAATAATCTTGAACGCAGACTTGTTGCTGTATAGTTACAGTACACTGAAACAATTTTGGATTCCACACGTTCCTCTATCAATCCTTAAGCAGTTGTATTTGTTTCCATCATCGTTAGACCGCCTGGGGAGAACAGTTATTTTTATGGTGTGCTTTGTTTGGATGATTATTGTTACAAAGGGGAAAGCATGGAGCTTTGCTTAGCCAGTGACGAAGGAGTTCTGTGAGGACCGGAGGGAGAAGAGGGGGGGGTCTCAGGCTGCTTTACAGAGTTGGCAGTCCGTAATTAATTTAACATGTCTCTCTTTCCTTTATCAGAGATGTTTTGTTCTTTTTTGTTTTGTTTTGTTTTTTTGTTTTGTTTTTGTTGGAAGTACAACTTTTAAGGAAGGCACGGATTTATAAAACATAAATGAGAAACCACGAGTATGAAGTTGATTAAATTCGTGGATGGTTTGCTGGTTTTGAGCAGAATGTTACTTGTGGGGGGGCAGACATGATTGAGCTTGCACAAAGGATTACTATTACTAAAATCTGAACTAATAATAAAATATGTAACTTGTTCTGTATCTGTATGTGCTCCACATTACAGATGTCCCTGAGAACAACAATACTGGTACCAGCAATGGAGGTGAGTACAGATCATGCCCCCCCCCCAGCCCCTATGATCCACCCACTGTGGATGCCGTGAAGCATCACTGAAACCTGCTACTTAACAAGACACCTCTTTCGCTTGATGCCCTCGTCCTTTCCTCCATTTCTTGCTTTCCTGGTTCTGCTGTTCATGGGTGGATATTTCTGTCAACATACCTGCCTGCACACTAATAAAATATCACTGTATATATTAGCATTTCAGTGGTAAGACCTCCAACAAACATCAGGGCTGTGATGATTGTTACTGAGGAAATAGACACAACTATTTGATTCTCAGATGTTCAGTCCTGATGTCAGAAAGTTCTTGTTAGCAACATTATAACTATAAACCCACTCAGCTTGATTTACAAGCTTGGCAGGGCAGAGTGATTGCTTAGGTAAATAGCTGCTTTTCTACACAGAATGAGGGCCAAGACTGGATGATTATCATTGTCTTTCTTCATAATTCCCCCCTTTTCTTCTATATTCTCTCTTTTCTTTTGCATTACACTTGTCCAGAGGAGATGAAAGATCATGAAGAGAGCTCAGAAGAGCCTGATTCAATTCCAACTGACAGCATTCAGTCCAAAGGTAAGGGCATGGAGGAAGCACTCACACCGCGTACTTACCTCACACTCATCTCTATTTATAAGCAGATTCTTATTAGTAGCCACAGCTGCTGAATTAAAATTCATTTCATCTGGAGAATCCTCAGCGCTGCGCAGTCGAGTGTTACCCAGCATCACAATCCTCGTCTCAGTTTTTTCCCCTGTCTGTCTCCATCTCCTTGTGTCTGTAGGGGCAGGTGGCAGGCAGGCAGTTTGTACAACCTCCTCCAGGGCCAAATGCACTTGTAAATCCTCTCTACCCATTTCAGGTCTGCAGCTATGACCCTGATATTTTGGAATAAACGTGTCAGCATGTCTTTGGAGATTGAGTGTGATGAATTACCCACAAACTCAACTATCAGGCATTTAATAAATCAAGTGTGCAATGCATATTATTACAACATGCAGCCAACACAGACTGTAGGGGTAATAATCATGCCAATAAATCATAGTTGATAAGGATACCACACTGTTGTTATTCTCAGGTCTCCGTTGAGATCTAGGGTAATAAGACAGCATGTAATTTGAAAGTAGACATCTGCGGAGAGTGCTATGAATTTCTATGTGTGCATTTGTTCTGTGTGTGGCTCTAAAGAGTTGTTGAGCCAAAGAATGGGATTCATATTTCGGCATCCCACAGTTTCCAGGTAGAAAAAAAAATTCATCAAGCAATTATTGAGAACAGATTGTCGGCGTGGAATAAATAGGACAGGCTAGAAGCATATGAAACAACTTGGCAGACATTAATGGGTTGGTGCAGAAAGGACAGAGCTCTAAACAATGCCAAACAAAGCACCACAGAAGAAAAATCTTGTTGCACAACCGTGTGGCTCAGGGTTGGATGTAGGGACGTCACGGCCAGAAATATGGACCTGAGTTTCACTGGCATTAAAATTACACCAGCCTTGATAACAAATTTGATACCACAGACACATTTGTTGCAATTCACAAACCGTAACATCTGTAATACACTCTGGATATGAACTTTTTGACAACATGTTAATGTAAAGTCAACAACAGAAACTCCCTCACACAGAATGCTGAGTTCAGATCCTGTCTTTGAGGTG
The DNA here is from genome assembly GCA_016801845.1 of Polydactylus sextarius. Classification (NCBI taxonomy): domain Eukaryota; kingdom Metazoa; phylum Chordata; class Actinopteri; family Polynemidae; genus Polydactylus; species Polydactylus sextarius. The sequence continues at coordinate 8,510,919 of CM028911.1, read as the reverse complement.
CTGAAATGAGGTTGAGGCGTTTCCTCCTTTGGTTTGAAATGCTCTGTCACACCATTTGCATACTACCCTCTGAATTCTAATGCTTTCAGCAATCTGCCTTGACTTTCCTCTACTGCCAGCACTGCACAAATATTTCAACTCCTGCAAAAGAACGAACACCGCCCTCTAGCAAAAATTACGTTTTCTTTTCTGTAGAAGTATTGCTGTGAAATATCGTGACTTTACTCAAGGTGTCTCTCTACAGCCAACATTAGGATAAACTCAACATTTTAACATAACTGCTGGTAAGGTTATGAGGAAAAGCAGAGTCATATATCATTTCTTGTAGAGCTGTAACTAACAGTTATTGTCTTTGATTATTTTTGGCTTGTAAAATGTTGGAAAAAAGTGAGAATTTCTCCCCGAAACATGTCATAAAACCCACAGCTGTGTCATCATAGTGCTGTTATTGTCTCACTGGTAGTCCAAACCTTTCAGTTTACTTTCACATACAACACAGAAAAACAACAGATCCCCACCCCACCCCTTTTCATTTCGTGCGTACTATGTTCATTTCAGCCTGGCAGAGCTTGTTGCAAATGAAAGTGCCCAATCTTCATTTCACAGTCATTTCTCTTGCAGAAGTCAGAGAAATGAGATCCAGAGCCATACACTGATATTAAAGATGCACTATTATATTCTAGATGTGATATTATTCTTGAAGCAGTCATTTATCAGTAGAAAAACATTCAGCATTCATACTGTGGTTGTGTTTTCCACGCAGAGGCCGATGAGAAGAAAGAATGACCAACTGAGGGAACAGACAATCAACCTCATCTGACAGCCAGCAAACTGTGCGAAGGCCAGCCACACTGGTGTCAGTGTGGCCCATGTCAGTATGGGCTCTGACACTGGCCCAGGGCAACCAGTTACTCACAAGATGCTCACATTCCCAATTTTATTTAGCCTTTTTCCTCTTTGTTAAGAAACTACTCATCCCAGAAGTATGTATGTACTGTATGTATATGTATGTATGTACAAAACCTAACTATAGGACTTGAACATATCAACCAGAAAAAAATGAGCCATACCTCACTGTGTGTCAGAATCATACATCATTTTTCCAGCTGGGTGTGATGAGATAAACCAGGTTCAAGTCTCTCTGTTTGATCTAACCCCACTGTGAGAGCATGGTGAAGCTGTCAGAGGATAACAGCCACAGCTCAAACATGTTGACACTCCAGGCAGGGTGATGCTTAACATCAACCATCCTTTTGTTCTCATGACTCAAACAGCACCACTGCAGTCATGATGACATCCAACAGTGGAATACCTGACACCACCCTGCCTCTTTGGAGTGCAACACAGTGACACCTGCCATGTCTCCTCACACACTACAGCAGTTCAAGCTCATTTGTTAAGTTGAATCAACCAATACCTTGATTCAGTGAGGCAATGTGCCAATCCTCTATGCCTCTCTTACATGAACATCGCTGATAATATCTCATCTCCACCGCTGCCATAACTGCAGCTTAACTCATCTCTACTGGAAACTGTTCATCAGCACCCATGCACACTGAACAGGATTGTGAGTGTCTTTTAACAAATAGATTACTTCCTTCCCCTCTTTTTATTTTCCATTTCCAGTGCATGCCAGAAAATTGCTTTGAACTTCACCAACATAAACAGGAATTATAGTCCTCTTTGCTTTCGCTTGTCTCTTTACCAGATTGTCTAGAATTGTATCAAAGGAATCTGCCTTATTTCATATCAATCTACAGAATCACAATCATAGACTTAAGGAGGTAGTCCAAGTATGAATTCTTGGTTGTGTATTGCTTGCTGATGATTTGTAATTTTAAGTACATCATGTAATTGCTAATACCTGTTGTTATTGGTTTCTTGGTTTTTCCCTCAGTTGATTTTTAAAAAATATGGTTTTGGTTTCTTTTCAATGTCAGTATGATTCATTAATTATTTTCAGTGGTGCCATACTACAGGTCAGATGGTTTAAAAATTCTATAAAATGATGCCTTCATACTTTGATGTTTGCTTTGCTAAACTATAACAGAAACTAATAAAGTTTAAGGTGGAAGCCATGTCTCAGCTTCTAATGTATCTTGTAGTGTGTCTTGTTTTTGTCCTGTGTTATGACAGTAACCAATATTTGATTTCATTCCTAGCAGCTGCTGGTATGGTTACTTTCCCCTCACATCACACGTGTGAAATTGAACAACTGTAACAGAGTGATCAGTCGCGCGTCTCTGGGTAGACAAAAACAATTAGTCTGTCCTGTGATCTCCAGCATGCTGCCCCTTCAGCCCTCAGGCTCCTTCCTGTATCAAATGAGAAAAAAAGATCTGGCAGACCCTTACACACCAGAGCCCACCCACCCTCCACACCACCCCATCTCCTTCTCTCTGGGAAACTGAGTAATGGCCAAAGACCTCACAAGGAGTTTTGTTAGTAAAGCCTTAGTAGCTCTGTAGTCTACAACCTCTCTTTCAATCACCTCCCTTATAGGTGAAGAAATTATTGACTGAGACATTTTAATACTTTTAAGTAAATGTTTACTTCCATTCTATGATCAGTAGAACTGCCACATTACACAAAACCACTGTACATATTTTAACAATTAGTCATTAAAGTCACTATTTATTCTGACAGGCAGAATGTTTGGGCCCTCTGATGCCAGTGTTAATTTAAATTACCCCCTTTGAGTGTATGCCTTTACCAACTAGGTGATTCCAGCTTAAATTGATGAGTTATGGCTAAAACCATGTTGTGCATGTTTCATCCTGGAGCCTATGTGAACATTTCTGCCAAATTTGTAAGCAGTCTTTAGACATCACAGATCACATTCAAGAGGTCACAGTAACTTTGCCCTTTGACCTTTTCACCACCAAATTCTCATCATTTCATGCTTGAGATGAGAAAGTTTGACCAATTTCCTCAAGGTATTATTGAGATATTGCGTTATACAAGAATCAGACCAATAGACCTGTGAAAATAATGCCTGCAGACATGGCCCATGCCGGCATGAAAAACAGCCTGGACCAAAGCAAATTCAATATACCCAGATATCTTCTCATTATCTGGCTTTGCTCCACCTAACAATTACAGCCAAACTAAGTACTTACATGATGGTAGTTAAGATCTCAATAGGTGAACATTGCCAAAGGCAGGAAGGGCAACAAAAGTGTGAATGTTTGACTTAATACGTTTATAATATCACAATCATTAGAGCATGAGTGGATCTGATTGTAACTACATTTGTGTATTCCAGTAGCTTATTATGTTCCCTAGATTTAATGATGATTTATCCAACATATCCAAAAAGGACAATGCTCTAGTGCTTCAACTAGTTTCTGTATAAAATCACAATGAAATGGCTTTGATGCTGTTGCAGCCAACAGGAAAAAACTTGAAATGAAATGAAGACAGGAGAGAGCACTCCAACACAAGAGTAGCCAGCCCACTGCAATAATCATTCACTCACATAAAAAAATCATCAGGAAATGCCCAAGGGGTTTTTGGGTCTCTGAATACTCCTCTTAAGACCCTTTCACAATCTGCACTTCAACGCTCCAACAAAGGTTAGCATGATGGACCCAAACCAGGGGAGTTGAAACTATCTAAGACTATAAAACTATCTAAGACTCATAATTCATAACAAAAGCAGCCCAGTACAAACAAGAGAAAGAATTTCAAACATTTTTCTGTTCATCTCATCATAGAAAAATCAACAATTATTTTCAAGTAACAAGGATTTTCTCACCAAAGAATCCTCTATCAAAAAAGGGAACATCAGCGTCTTAAACTTTTCCTTGTCAGTGGTGTTGCTCATAATTGGGTTATACAGAATAATATTCAGCCAGAGATATCATTTTGATAACATAGAAAAAGCAACAACATCAGGTTTCTCATCTGTTGGTGTGAAAAGCCAATGAAAAATACCGTTCACACTGCTTTAGCCACCACCATGTTTACGTTCCATTAACTTGTCGCATGCCAAGCGGATGTCACGAGTGATTGTCCCTGGAACGGAGACGGTTTAAATTTTAATGACTTCATTTAAATGTTGCATGTCAGAGCAGTGGGTTCCCTGAACTTGAGCAGTAGATGGTGTCAGGGGAAACTGCTTCATCGCACAGGCTTGCTGCTACACACCAGCTCCTTGGCATACAGAAACATCTTGGTGCTAAAATAACAAACCGCCTACTCCACAAAAACAGCCCGCCGTCCTAGTTTACACCTAACGATGTTGGATTTTCAGGCTTACATCAGAGTTACCATGCTGAAACTGTTCCATCACATCTCTAACAGCTTTGCAAAAACATCTCAAAGATACAGTATCTAAAAATTTAAATAAAATACGATTGAATATTTATGTATATATGTGACAGTCATGTTGTTTGACTTGTGTAGGAGCCATGTTTTTGTCAGTTTCTATCTGACAGGTCTTATCAAGCAGCTGTGGGCTTATACCATGTGATGTTCTCCGTTTATTCCATTTTCCAGATGAAAGCCCTGTGGACCTCCTCTTATACAAACATGAATTACCATGTTCTCTGTACTTTACAGCGTTTCTCACAACTCTCCTGCTGCTATGTCCTCCCCTCCCTTCCACCCTCCCACCACACCGCGGCGACCCGGTGCCACATGAGCTGTTAACATAGCACAAACAAATTGGGGAAAAATAATTCCAGCTCTAAAGCTTTAAATCCCAGGGCTAGATAAGCTGTTTTTATCTGAAGTACAGTGTTTGTCCTTCATGAAAATTCATCTCCCCCCACAAGAGGCAAAGGCAACTCTATAGGTGAGCTAAGCCGAGATAAACACTCTAATTGGGATGAAAATTGATGCCATTCATTATGGATGCCTGTCTTCAAAGGCAGCGAGGGCCACTGAAATGTTGAAAGGAAATTGACTTGCAGTGTTGCTAGTTTGCTTTGAACAAGTGAGAATACGTCGATTAAACTCCACCAGCACAAGACAGTTATGCAGATTACATTTGTTGTCTGACTAAAAAAGCACGTATGTCTCATGCTGATGGCCCCTCATGACAAGAGAACTGAAAAGACAGAGGATTAATAAACTCTTCCATCTCACTTCTCACTCTCTGTTGTTCCTCTAATTATCAACTTGATAATGTGCATATTCAGGCAAATTCTCACTATTATTGCAGCTATAGTAGAGATAAAGCCAGATAGGAACGGTTTTCTATTTCTACCATACAACATTAAGTTATCAAAGTCTGCCTTACCACCCCCCCTCCCTTGTTTTTTTTTTCTTTTTACATTGGCTTTTTTTAATCACTGTGCAGTAAATTAGGGTGCAGGAGAGCAGTTCTCCAATGGTTTTTCTCATCAGCTTGCTCAGAATAACAACTTGGTGATAATTCACATGAGTGACATCCACACCTGAACTCATTCCGCTGCGGTTTTCAAAACAAAACACAGCCTGGTCTGATGTAAAATAAAGAATTTTCGATGGGTTATGAAACTAATGTGTGTGCAGTGGCTGCACAGTAAACTTACTTAGCTGCTTTATGGCTTGAACTACTTACCACCCATGCTGATGGATGAGCAGCGGGGACTAATATAAGACGCTGTATTTATTTTAATTGGAAACCCATCTAAAATATCTGTTGATAAACCTCAGTTTAAACTGGCATCATTAGCTCTGAACTGTCCTCGTTATTTATTATTACAGGTCAAAGCTTTTATGTGAGTGAACCAGCTTTTCCTCCTGGATTCAATCTGAATACATGCATGCAGTTTGTTGGCATGCAATATTTTGCCCTTTTTGGGAGAGATAAATTGAAACAAGAGATTTAAATGATAGCATCCCTTTATAGAACCCTAATATACTGAGTGCTGTTGGGAAAGGAATGAAGACGCAATGTGTTGCTCCCTTTGTTAATGACTTTACTTCAAAAGTCATTAAAAAAATTTCCGTGTTGTTTTTCCAACAGCAAGAAAACACCCAGAAAGCCTAATGAAAGAAAATGAAAAGCAACGGCTCTAAAATGCTCAGTAATTAAGTTGGACTTTAATAAATGCATTAGCCTTATTTAGCTGTAACTTTGTGAGCGTTTCGGTTATGCTGATGTTCTCTGACTCATTAAAGCAAAATGTCATCTTGGTCTTTAGTTTCCAGGGTTTCTAGGGATGGATCCACAATGATTTTACACATCAAGAACTTACAAGTCAAGCTGAGGAGAGAGCAAGGTTTCTCTTGGAGCCCTGCTGATTTTCACTCCAGCCATCTAATGTGAATGCACTTAACTGCAAATACTGAGCAGGATAGAACACTAGCTGAGCAGCAGGGGAGCTGGGGTCAGTTTTAAACATGTTTTTCAATTTCTCAGCTTCTCTAAAAGCAGCAGGAAACTCTTTTAAAATAAATGACAAATGCAAAGAGACAAAATAGAACATGAATTTGAAAAATCATTGGTTTTAACACTGAATCAGGCTAGAGGGAAACAGTGCAAGTAATGAACTTTTCTTAAGCATAATTTTTCCAGACGGATCTGTGTTACAGAAAAGTATTATATCCTCGGTGTTTGCAGTGCCTCTCACTGGCTTTGTTACAATGATGATATATTGTTGACAGAAACGCAAACAAATGTAGGAAGTTACCACAGCTAATTAACAAGTTCATTAAGTGTTTAAATGTTTTCTGTTACACCCTGGTGAAGTTTACTGGAAATATGTGTAGTTTTACTGTGTTATAATGATAAATCATGTGCTATCAGCTGGCTAATACCTGAACTTGAGCAAAACATACTCATAATGCACACAAAACTGCCTCTCATTATTATATGTACATGCTCATTTATGTCAAAGAACAGCAGCAACTTGCAATGACTTGCAAGTTGCAGAAACTATAATTTTTATTTACTCATTCATTCTTAATTTCCAAAATGTCTTGCCAGTCAGTTGTGCCATTTACCCTTGAGTCTGAACAACTATTTTTTGAAGAGTTTGACCTTCCTTCGTGCGGAAACAAATGCACTATTGGGTATTATAGATATTTTCATTAAGACTCCCAAAATCAGTCTAGAACAAGACCACAAACCTGAATTAAATAGCCTGACGCGACCAGCTATGAATTGTAGCACATTCAAAATGTTTTCCACTGCCCTTGATTTCAGATTTCAAAAACAGTGAGTAATTACCCTAAGCATCATGGGAATTTAATGCCATCAATTTGGCAACACTGTGTCACAAGGTAAGAAATGGGTTTTTAATGGATCATGTATTTTCCAAAGCTCCAGAATTTGTCAGGAACCTCCTGGGAATGGTTCATAGTTTCCTAAGCTGCATGAATATTTTTAATCGAATTAGTGCTTGCTGAACGACCCATGTATTTTATGTTCTACATACATCTGTGGTAAAGATTCTTCAATGCAGCAGCCGCATTAAATTAGCTTGTCCAAAAGAATGAAAACAGCATCACTAGACTGATTGTATGTGTATTTAGTGTGTTCATGTTGTGTATTTTGTTGCAGAATAGGCAAACTCCCAGCACTAATCAACAAAATGAGTCACTGTCTTCAGAAATATTCAAATTAATCCCCTGCCTGTGTGATTAACTCAGGCACTCTAGGCAACTTCTTGGCCAATGTTACTAATCACTGTTGCCAAAAAAGTTGCCACAAACTTAAAGTGACAAATATGCCGAAATCAAATCCTGATCCCTGTTGTCATAGAAAATCCGCTGGTAATCTATGGGGTAATTTTGCTGCCTTTTTTTCCCGTACAGTGTTGTTGTTGTTGATTGTTGACAGCGTTGTGAAGAATTACATTTACTTTTCCCAAACAAATTTGAGATCACAACTTCACGAGAAAAGAGATAGATAAGCTTGATTGCTTTTGCATTTCAGCATCTTGCCTATCAGCGCTGACAGAGCCTTTGGGATCCTCCTGTGCTTTGGAGAGCTGTTGCCGTAGCAACAGGCTATAGTAAGTGAGATTGCTTGTGCATTCACAATTGAGTGAATGGAATTTAGCCATTGAACAGAGTTAAGTGAATGAAACATCCCAACTAGAGTCCAATAAGTACTGTCCAGTTTAGATTAGTGAGTTGATTTTTAACATCAGATGAAGAAGCGAGCTACAAAACAACGTCATATTTCAAAGATGAGCTGCAGTGTGGTTCACTTATGTCCCCTCCAACCGATCACAGTGATGGACGCTGCTGGTTGGAGGTCTTTTCTACTGTAGCTATTCTGATTTATTTGTTGTGAAAAGCAGAGAGGGTCAGATCATTAGATGGTCACGGTGACATGTTCCTTTCAGAAACTCCTGCCTGCATACCATCTTTCTCTGTGCTATTACAGTCATTTCTTGGTGAGAAAACCTTTAGCTAACAATGAGGAAGTGTGGTAAGCATACATTGTAGTGTACACAGTGTGACCTTTGGGTGCGCACTATGTGTATTTATTAAATCACAGATAAGGGTGGAGAGCGCTGCTCCCTCTCACCAGGATTCATTATTTTCTGTTCCGAACTCCTGCTGGTTATGTTAATGACTCATGAATTTCCATAACAAAATAGGCATCAAGGTAGGCAGCAAAATCACATCAACACAGCATGCAATTTAAATGTGCCATTTTGCAACCAATCATTCAGCAATGAAGTGTGGATGGTTACAGATAGGCACGCTAGTCATCTCTGCAAGCAACCGCGGGGCAGGTGGAGGGGAAAGGACAACAGAGAGATTTGTTCGTGTTTTTTTTTCCTCTTTATACCCTTCGCTCTCATTACCTCACAGTATATTCTTCACAATGCATTAAAACAAAGAATTCTCACTTTTCTTTACTATGACAGTAATGAGGAAACATTTCAAAACGCATAATATCAGCATTAATTTATGTTGATGATGCGCAGCTGTATGAACTCCATTAATAAATATGATTCACTTAGCATCATTGTCAAATTGCCTGAGCCTGCTGGTGAGGTGTTAACAATTCAAATGAGCTGATAGAGACGATTAAAATGACACCAAGAAACACTTTTTAGGCTTTCCTGTCACAGAATGCCACAGCTTCTCAGCCAGATGCAACTCACAAAACACCTCAAACTGTAACATGCAGGGAGATTTTCTCATTCACTGTTAATTGGCTCATTTAAAAGGCTTTGTTGTGCTTAAACTTGGCTAACAAAGTTTCAGAGCACGTCTGAGGCACGTTGTGCAGATTGGAACAGACACTGACGTTAATGGAGGGAGGCTAGCGCTTCTGCGGAGAGTCCATGCCACCCATCTCTCCCGTCTCCAGGCCAAACGCCTCGTCACAGCTGTCATCTACTGCAATTGATTAAGTCAGTCTTGCTGACAAGAAATCACAAAGTTACAAATATGATGAATTCTCTGTTGATTCTGTGGATATTATAGAGGCTAAGAAAAAAAGGAATTTAATTTACTTTTGTTGAGTGTATGATAATTAAATTAATCAGTCAACATAAGATGATCCTGATCAGAGAATTTTAAAATTCATCCCTGTCTGATTCACTTGGATGAATCTCGGACAAGTCACTGAACACTGCAGCAGCTTCTCCCACTGGCTGTAGCAAACTGAATGAAAATTCAATTTCTGTCGCTGAGTCACTTTATTCATCACACCATTCCATTGTGCATCTATCAGTTCACCAATCTATTAATGTAGCCTGTCAGATCTAAGCTTAGGTCCTTCTCACCTTCAGCATCTGTGCGCCTCTATATCTCTCTCTCCAGCTCTCCAGCTCTTCATGGCTCAATACTCTCAGCTTTAATATATATGACCAATCCTTTCAGAAGCCAATTCAGAATCTAACCACCGCATTCCGGGTTTCTATCAGACCCTGATAACGTGAGGTTTGACCATCTGTCAGTGCTGTGACTGCTAGCTATAAACTTCAGACTCTGTCTTTTTATTCATCTGTTTTTCAGAGAAGAGATGCAGCCACCATCTAAGAGCCGTAGGCTGAATCAGAGGCAAGAGAGAAATCAATTACTGCCTTTGCCTCTGCCTAAAACAAGCTGTGTCGAAGACCATCTACAAAAAGAGGACAAAAGGGGCCTGTGGCCCCTCAAACTACCAAACCTCTGGAGACGGGGCGGAGCGCATCCTGTCAGGAGCTCTGACACACAGCCATCACTGCCACCAGTGCAAAATAGGCCCCTGTCACACCTCAAAATGGGATCCAGCCACTTCATGTGCAATCAGGCTCACATCAGTGATTGATGACCATGAAGTAGAATATGAGGGAAGACAGCAGAGAAGTGGCCAAGACAGAAAAATGAAACCTTTTTGAGTAGTAACCTTTACAAAGCACATACACTTTAGGACCCCTAACAGTGAGTGCAATGGTCAGTCAAAACTTTCTGTGACTCAAACAAGCAACTTAGACAAACTACTGTTGTAAAAGAACAAAAATAACAAGTATGAGAAAAAAAATAACATGTAGTTGTGTGGGAGTGAATGCCTCGTCTATCTGACATGACCAATCATGTTTAATAATTTAAGTTATGTGCATTAAAAATGATTATCTGTCAGAGCAGAAGTACATTTATTTTTCTGATAGCCAACAATTCTGTCATTTCAAGGATTAATAAAAATGTAGTCAAACTTTGAGTGCAAAGTTTGACAATTTCACTTGTCAGCAAGTAAGTGCTCTCTCATATAACATGAAAAGGTTTGTGAGTGAGTTTCTTGACAGATTTACATTACATAAAATGCAATGTCTCTGCAGGTCTGTGATCTGGAGGTGAGGTAGCTGAAGCCACGGAAACCGACCTGAAGCAAGCTGAAGCCATTAGAGAGAGAAAATAACTTCAAATCACTGATCTCTTCTGCTGAGAATAATCTCTCAAACTTGTGAAATTACTTTGGGCTGTCACTATTTACTGAAAGACTTTTCAGTATCATTCCCATGCGTTATAATGAATGCTAAGTGAGTGAATATGTGAGTCAGAACTATTTCGATAATACAAGAAATCCATTTTGAAAACGTGAATATCCTTATTCCACAATCCCTACACTGAAAAAATGAGAATATATATATATATATAGAGAGAGAGAGAGAGAGAGAGAGAGAGAGACCTTTTTCATAATTAAAATAGTTTTTTTTAACTTGTGTTACATGTTACATGATATCTCCTATATTTTTTAAAAGTTATTAATGTTAAATCAAAGATATTTATTTATATGTACATAAGCATTGAAAAGACTTATAAATATGATAAAACAGTGTTTAGTACAAATAACCAGATTTCAAATTGACAGAGAAAATGTATTTTAACATTTTGCATATGTATCAAAGGAAATGTTATGTTTGTTTTTTAGTTAAAAGGTTTACAAATTTATTCACTGTAATTTGTAATTTTATCGAGATTGCACTTTTAAAAAAAAAGAAGAAAAAAAGGTATAAAATTTACTGGAAATATTTGTGTAAATTACAGTCTTCTTTTACAGTGTAGTGAGCCCTGATTGCGCCAGACATTTTGAATGATACCTAATTCCATCTTCCACCTTGTCTCTAAAGCCAGAATATGCCGTACTTTGAAGGGGACTTTAGCAAAAATGAATTCACTCTGTAGTTGAGCCACTGAGATATGAACTCAATAACAGAGTGCTTTATTTTCTCCAGCCATTTGGTCCAAACCAGCTGGAGAGACCAGAGATGAAACACAGCATCTGGCAGGGGAGAATGTGGACCTCTAACCACAGCGTGCATGTGTGCATTTGTCAGACTTGGTATGAGTGCATGCAATAGCATGGACGTGCACGTAGGGCGTCCACAGAGAGAATGCGTCACAAATGGCTGGTTCCATCCCACACGTCTGTGACAGTGTGCCCATCAGCTTGGCACGATTATGGGCGCGAGAGAGGCTCTGATTGTGGGATGCTGAAGCGTGAAGCCACTGGAGAGGAACACAGAGGGACACGGAAGGGCCAGAGAGGACGGATGGAAGAATGGAAGGGAAGCCCAGCTGGCGGCCTCTTCTAATTGGGCTGAGCAGGTTTCCATGGCTGACCAGACCCATATGCAATGTGGATCTAAAGAGAGAGAGAGTGAGAGAGAAGGCCACAAGCAAAGTAGCAGGGCAGGCCAGGCTGTAGGGATAGAGGAGGAGGTGGGGGTGGAAGGCGGGCAAGAGGCTGGTCACACTCCAGCAGTCACAGCCTCTTTGTGATAGGGGGCAGAGAGAGCCAGCTGTCACCCCATGACAGGAGCATTCACACACACTCCTCCATGTGCACTGATAGCACACTGTGAACACACAAAAAACAGAAGCCTGACAACAACAAAAAAAGACACTTATGAAACAACTACTTTAATCAAGGCATCCGGCACTCACTGAGGGAGGGAATGAACGGGCCAAAAAACAAAACATGAAAGATAGAAAGGGACCTGATGAGAAGAACCAGGGGGTAATGAGCACATTGCATTCTTCCCCCTGGATATTTACTGCGTGCCATTGGAAACAATTAGAAGTGATTAAAACGGAGGTGAACTGACAAGGGAGTGCAGATCCCTCCACTGACACCCCAGCTACCCCCCACCATGCCTGTTAGATGGGGGTGTTAGTGCATGTCGTGCTCAGGGGGCGAATCGATTCACTTCACACTCTCAGCAGCATTAATTAATGATCTGTTCTCTCTGTTGTACAGCGACTGCCTGTCACGCTGTACTTTTCCTTCCTAACTTCACTCCACCCTCACTTGCCCATAACTCTGAGTTCTCCACTTTCCTTGTACGTTCCCCTTTTTTTTCATTTTACAAACGCATAACACAACACAGATGCACTTAAACATAAATGCTGACACAAACAATAAATGTACCAATAAGGATCAGAATATTGAAACAGAATATATGTTTGCATGGAACATAAATTCTTGGGAGCGTCATTCATAGGCCTTTGTTTTTATTTATTCATTCCATTTACAACCAAGCAGATGTCTGGAGGGCAGACCACAATCCTGTTTATGAGAAAAGAGTGAGAGAGGAGAAAGGTGGGGAGTCAAGCCTGATGTTCAACCCGTGGCTCACTGCTGCCCCCTATCGCGTTAACACCAGAATCTGCACACACTCAAAGAAGCTGTAATCCTGTCAGGTCAAAAAAAAAAGTTGTATTCTTAATATTTTCTCCAGCTAGCTTCAGATCTCAAGTTTGATTTTTCTGTGAAAAAATGTCTCTGTATGATGTGTGAGTACACAAACTACACACCCAGACACTGGAACACTAACTTCAGTCTTTGGACCTACTTGTCCAGGGTTCTGTCTATATCCTGCAGCAATTTTGAGGTTTTCATCCAAATTCTCTAAATATCAATAAATCCCTAAAAATCTCTACACAATACTTAAGAATAACTTAACTGTACATGGAGCTGTACTACATTATGTCCCTGCCCACTTGCAGTGACATGTCTGTGTAGGCGGGGGGAGTTAGAAAGATTGGAGTGACTGTCTGAGTCTCCAGGGGGCTGAAAGAGACAGTAAACTAAGCCATGAGAAAAATCAGATCACCTTGAATTTGCATAAACAGCCTTCAAATGGCTGCGCAGAGGGTATAAGTGTTAGCAATCCAAGCCTGAATAACTCCCAGCCGTGGATTAGTATTGGGTTCACCCAGGTCATTTAACACTTAAGACAGTCTCCAGGGAGCCTATTCATGTTGGACAAATTGTTTTGCCTTTACGGCAGCTCTGTGCTGCGCAGGGGTGTTAGTGGAGTTCTGAGGAGTAATTTGCCGCCTGTAGTGAGGGACACTTTGCACCCTGTTCCTTTCTGTTCAGAAAGCAGGGCAATATCAAAAAATACTAAATGGCAACAGGAACACCAATTACATGGAAATAGTCCCTGTCTGGGTTAAGGTCCCATGGATGGACTAAAGATGTGGGGAATAATGAGCAAATGCTTTTGGTTTTCTGCTTGAAGCAGAATAGGCATTTTAAGGCACTCAGATGAAATATGGAACACAGACCTATGTGAACCGGAAATACAAAAACTTTGCAAGGGTGAACACAGCCTGTCAACTTGTGAAGGGAGTCACAGGGTTATCAAGAAACTCAGGAAATTGCCTCTGTTGGCGAAGAGTCAGCTGATGGCTTTGTGATACTAGAGAAGAGAACAGGGCCAGACATCCCTACAGCATCCTTCCAAGTGCGCTTCACACAGAGCAACACTCCTGTTCCTGTTTTTCACAATGCAGTCATTTACACATAAAAGGACGTCTGAGAGGGCAAAGAGACGCTAGACGGTCAGCAATGCATTACACCATTTCTCTGCTTTTCACTCCCATAAGACTCCCAAAGTATTTTCTGGTCTCACTTGCATCAGGTGAGCCAGCACCACTTCTGGTCCAAAGCAGTGATTATTATCCCTGTAGAAAAGCAATTGGAACAAAATGCATCCCCAACTGAATACAGTATGACTGTAAAATAGATTTGTTACTAACTAATTATGCATTTCCCATGCAATTTATAACACAGCAATGCCTCCAGTAACACTTAACTTCTGGAGCTTGATTAATGACACCATGCTTGAAGCTGGAAGCCTAGAAATAGGAGGTGTGGAGAAGGAGCTCACATCGCCAGCATCAGCAGTCTGGACCCGCTCCGTCTGTCACTGCTCTCGCCCGCTTCCCATAAAAGTAAAATGCAGCAGGTTTGGAAAACAGCCTTGTCCTGTTTGTCAGAGGGCTTGTCGTAAATATCGCATTTCTCAAGCCCCAGAGGAAAAGGCTTTGGTGATAGCAGTCATCACCACCATGGCACTTCATCTGCTGGTGCCAGCTACACTTAGTGCGAAGGATTGTTTCAGATAGTGCTAATTTGTTGTGCCGCAAGGTGATAATCATTTACTTACAGCTCCAGTGACTTTTTTTTTCAGTCCTGCTGCACAAATGACTGTGCTGTATCAGCAATGCTTTGATGGGGTTGCTGATCAATAACAATTCTGAATGATTACAGCAGGTTGTGGGATTTCAGACTTTCATGAGTCACTATGTTTGAGAGCAAAAAAATCCACCTAATCCACCTGCTCACAGATGGAGGATTTTACTATTGAAGAAGCCAACAATCAGCATTTCGAGGCATTTTTTTCAAGCAATATGACAAAGCACTATTATTTACTGTATGTTGCGTTTGTGATACATTACCTCTATTTCTCTTGGAACTTACTCATCTCTACTATGAATATATGGCTTTATTATTTGTTTCAATTACAGGCTTCTCTACATTGCGGCAGAGATTTATCTGTATTGTTGCACTTTGTTGGTGTGTGGCTGTTAACTTAACGACCTTAAGTGATTTTTTTTTTTTCAGAAATTGCAAAAATCTTATCACAAGCTGTTGTGAATGCATATGCTGCATTGTGAGTTTACATGATATTTCCAGCTTGTAACAATGAGACTTCAAAAAAAGGACAACTCAGACTTGTCTTATGGACAGTTGACTAATCTAATTTAAGAGCGCTCCATTGGCTTGAGCCCAGATCGAATCAGCATTAACATAATGGTACTCAACTGTGGTTGACTTCTTGACTAGAGACGTGTAAACAGGTTTACTGAAGGGAACACATATGCAAAATGATTACATATTTCAGTTAGCAACCACAAAAGGTGCATCCCATAAAAAGAAGTCAAACACATTAACACTTCAAACGCATTTTATGATTATTGCAAACCAATATAATTCCCCAAAACACTGTACGGTTCTTATTTGCGGAATATTTGGTCTTTAACGCCTTTACAAGTTTATTTTGTGGAATGAGTGGAAGCTCTTCCCTTAAGCACTTGTCATGAATATTTGAAGTTGCATCCCTTTGTCCAACTTTTATGGCAGTCTTAAGAAAATCATGTAAAAGCACATCCACTCACGGCAACTGCTCATCTGTGCAACCTGCTGCATGGCACCTCTATCTCCTTTTATTAGAATGTAATCAGAAATACTTGAGCTCTCAGAGGACTGCACTAACCTGTGAGCAGCAGAAACTTGAACTGGCTGCTTTTGAGGTATTAGCTTGTACTCTGCACATTCATTTTGCGAATAAAAGAATTACATAAAAGCACTCACATAGGCAAGTCATTAAGTTGAAAACTAATTAGTAGCAAGTGCCACTGACATAAACAAACAAAAGTAATGAACAAAACTGAATCCCTGGCCAATTAAAAAGATGATATTGTTGAATATCTTAACTGCTCAAAGTCATTCTCAAGTCTTTGTCCTCCACACTTTCATTTATCACTTTCTTTTAAGCTTCTAGACATTTATATATCCTGTCAGAATTCAGGAAGCATATTTGTATCATCAAATCAGATAAGCGCAAAACTCTCTATAAGTCAACATCTTTCAATCTTCCAGGCTAAAAACACATTATAAAGTTCTGGGGGTGCAACTTCAAATAGATTTAACAGCAACATTTAAACAATGCAGTGAGAACTAATGCTAAAAGCTGACTGACAAAAGCCAAAAGAAGTTTGACATCTAACAACACTGTGTTGTTCTTAATATAAGCCAAATAAATACCCAGTCTTAGAAACGTTTTTACTTCAAATCACAAGGAAATCTCAAGATGAATTTCTCCTTGTGTAGATAACAGAATTGTCACAGGACCATTAGCAATGGCAAAGAGGCAGTCTCTCATGAAGGTGCCGGGTACAGTCACAATCAACAGATGGTGAGCAGTGCCTCTTCCCCCCCAGGGCAACAGTAAAATTGAGCTTGTGAAATCTGTCACAATCCATGGTGGTAAATGTCTCACAGTTCCTGCAAATGCTAATGAAGCTCATGTGGGGTCCAAAACCAAGCAAGGGTGGGCAGAGAGAGATGGATTCCAATTTAAAAATGACACTGTGTAACAAACTCATCCTTTCAGAGGGCAGAGAATTTTCCTCTGGCCCACCGACAGACATTCACAAATGAGCACGGCTCAACGATGCCAGTGACATTAGGGTTGCTATTGTGTCCATCTCCTTTGAGACGCACTCCCAACACGTTTCATCAGAGGTCTGGATAAAACCTGCCATCGCTGGCAAACAAAGTGAAGTTAATTACAATGTGCTGGTTTTGAGTGAAATAGAGTACATTTAAAACTGTGGGGGTGCACAAACTGGACATTTAAAAGACCTCTACTCAGCTGGAACTGAACTTGAAAAAGTGGCCTTGACATAAAGCTTTGAAAACGAGGGTACTGATGTGACCCTGTGGTTTTTATCTACTAATGAACAAACCCAGATGTCCTACTGTTTCCCATCACACAGACTCACTGAACTCAACAATAATTAGCAGCAGTGTTTCAGTCACTGGTTTAAAGTTTCAGATTAATATGGAGTAGTTGATTAATTCCTGTACATAAGTATAATGTACACCAAAATTGAAAGTGTGTGGAGAGTAAATGTGATTCCTATGCCAGCAGGGAGGAACCACTGACAGTAATAATGTTGCGTTAGATGGAGACACTGATGACAACTAATGAGAGTATATGAGGCCATTCCTCTCCTTTGCACCTCCAACCACTAGGGAAATATGGCATCTAGTGAAGTGAGATAGAGAAACCTAAACACAATGATCCACCCGATATGCAAGGAACATCAGCAGGTACTTATGGCATTTACTTGTTCACATTAAAATCACAAATTAATGGGCTGAAACGAAATATCCCCCTGTGAAAAGTTATGTAGCATGATAAACAGATAACCATTAGCACATGGGTATGTAAACTTAAATTGGTAATTGGTGCAGCTAAGTATAACAGCAGCATACACTACAGAACAGGAGCTCAGCAGTTTAGATAGATAGATAGTTTGTCCACGTACTGAGGTACGTGGAGAAAATGTGAATGTAACTACTGGCTTAGCAGCTTAACTTACCAAAGCACTTAATTAAACTGAGCTATCAATAACCCTATTAAACAGGCATGTGACTTTCCTGCAATGACCTGCTGACTGAAGTCCAGTCAGCAGGTGACTGAAGGAACAGCATCATCTAGAGCAGCTGCAGGGCAGGAAGCAAACACACATCTCTCCTCCACAACTCTGTCCAACAAGCAGACTGGCAGGTAAACGAGCTGCTGCTAGCAGGAGATCGAAGTAATTAATGCACAGTTTGCAACCAGAGTACGGGAAGTGAGAGTGGTTGAAATGCATTGCTTGATTATGTAAGTATGGAAGAGCCTGTCTTTTCCCACTAAGAATATGTTTGGTATAATTTCTAGCAAGCTGGACCATGTGTTAATGCAGCAGAACTTTTGTGTTTTTTGTAAGATACTGACACCTATTAAACACCTTAAAAATATGTTTATATCAGATTTCAAACTAGTGGAATAATGAGCTACCTACACCTTGTAATGAATTTACAGGTGACCATGATATGTCAATGTATCTAAAACATTTTTATTTCATCATTACATTACTTTTGTTAATGAGTTGCAAATTGTTGGTTTTATAGCACATCTTTTCATTTTAGTATTTTGTACAAGGTTTTATAAATTGCCTTCATCCACACATTGGCTTTGCCTTCGCAATATAGGGCAGGCTCACCAACCAGCATTATAAATGTTCTCTGCTGATCTGCTGGCCTCTTTTCAAAAGGCCTTGTATTAATACCAGGTTAAATTGGGAAGCCAGACTCTCTGAAAGATTATTTCTTGGCTTAACAAGATGTTTTTTTATTCTGGAGCAAAGCTTAATTTGTAACCAGGAAACTGTCTCTCCCAGCAAAGGGAACTGAAGGAGATAGGAGGGTAGTCAACAGTTGTTTAATTATGAAACATTATATAAACATGACCAGGACCTATTTGCACCTATGCAGTAGTTTGTTGCTAAGCCTTCAAGACCTTTAAAGAAAAACATAAGTGAATCTCTGAAGTTTTGTGACTCCTGTCAGCTGCCAGAATAATCAAGATTGGCATAAAAAAAGATTTAGCCCATCAACAGCTAAGCAGTGAGGGAACTGACTAGGTCACGTTCACATGCTTCCAAAGGAGGAGGTAAACAAATTATCCTGTTATATGCCGTCGAAGATGGTGTGTATTAGGGCCGGAGAACCCAGTGGGAAATCACACAGAGTAATGATTAGGGATTCAGAGTCTGCCACTGGGTATTTATATCTGTAGTCGGAGAGTGAGCACTTCCCCATAACCAGACTGTGCCCAACAAGAGCTTGGGTCCATTTCAGACACAAACCAGTCCGTGAACTCGACACGAGGTTCGGTAGTTTCCCTGTCTAACAGAAACATTTATTCTGGAGCTGAGATTTACTGCTTTTAATAATTTGTTTTAATTGTGGTAATAATTTACCACAAGTATCAAAGATTTTTCACTACCATGAAATCTGCATTTCCAAGGAATTCATTGAAAAACACACTGCCTCAAAAAGCAACTAAGTGAAGCTGATTTCATATAAATACGTGAAATTGCCCACTAGACAGAAATGAAGAGGCCTTTCAGATGAGATGTCTTCAAGAATTACACATAGCACTTATAGGATATCGTGACCTGGATGACTGAGAGTCTTCAGACATATTTGCCTCAAGAAGGAATTCAAGCCCTGATCCCACACCTTCAATAGCTACAACAATCACTAAAACTGCTAAGTCACTAATAATCAGTGTTTTATGATACTGGATGGAGAAGCTTGCTGAACCTGCGGTTTCTGAATACTGCCACAATTTATGAACTTATCTGCATGCAGACACTTGCAGTCTTTCATTTTGCAGTTGATATTAAACAATTCATAACCTGAAAAAATATTTGCAATACATTAGCCTTGAAGTAATCTGAAAATGTGGAAATCAACCCATGGAAAATTAAATCCATAATTCTAATCTCTTCCCTGAACCCCAGACTAGTCTTCATTTCAATATATCAGGTTATGATTGCTTTTTGTGTTTTATTCACAGGGAGACATGATACACTGTAGATGGCTTGAATGCTAATTAACTGTCTCGAGCAAAAGGGAGAAAAACAACCCTTTCACATCCCTGAGCTTTCATCGTGGCTCTAACCTCACGAGGTGTGATGTGTTTCTTCATTCAAGACCAAATCTCCATCCTTCATGCTGGAGCAGACAAGAGGACTGATTGCACTATATTGCCCCTGTAATTTCCTGTGCCTGATGGGGTCACTCAGTCAAGAAAAAGAGCAGACAGTCTTTAGTTCCAACTCTTGAGATGTGAATCAAACTGTTTTTTGTAAGGTGCAGTATGATCAACCTAGCTAACATTCAAAGCAACACCTTCCGGGAATGGACAATGCTGACTGGCAGGGGCATCACTGAGCAGACGGTAACTGTATAATGGAAGTTCAGCTTGACCTCAGACACCGCAAGTGAATCTTCTAGTGAGAAGTTCAGTAAATAGAGTGAAATACAGACTCATGCAGAGTCTCAGACAGTGAGGAAGAGGTTGACGGTAAAAGAAAAGAAAAAAAAGGCGCCTATGCCAAAGCTAACATCAGAGAGGAGTGTAGAGAGAAAGGAAGCCTGACGGAGATGATAGGAAGACAAAACATTAGAGGAAGCAGTGAAATGCATCAGACTCTGAATTCTTTGTTTTCCTCAAGTTAAAAGCTTCACTATCAGAGCTTATCTGCATTCGAGGTGATAAACAAAGCTCCAGAGCAGCAGTGATTTTACTTTCCTTTTATTTTTGACAGACATTTACATTTCAAAGAGCTATTTTTCTATAAAATATTTGACACTTGCAACAACTTGACATACATATGACAGACAAGATAAACTTAACCTAAACTTAAACTAAAGTTTACATACGGCAATAAGATAATTTGGTCAAAAATTTGGTAAAAATCTTTCAAAAAAATATTACAAAAATGTTTTTAAACCTCAGTTTTTAACTTAACATTATACAATACATTACACATTGCAGTAGGGATGTAAACGATGCGATAACAAAATGTTTTTAAGGATAAAATATTTTAGTGCAAAGCTGTTTAACATTAAAATGACAAAAATTTCAGAAGAAACAAAATCAGCATAGAAACTCCAAAGTAGGTCATAGTTTTCACTGTCATTTAACTGTAGAGTTGTCCTTTGAACTGTCTGGTTGAGGAGCACTATTGCCATTACTCCCTGTGGGTGAGAGTTTTCAGGCTGGGCTGTTCATTACTGGCTGTTCACTTCTTGATCAGACATTTGACAAGTGATTAATCAGGCAGGCGGCTTCAGTGGAGCAACTGAAAGTTAATTTCCACACTTCTGCATGCAGAGGTGAATTTGAAGCATGTGCAGGCAGGGCAGCTGCCTCGCTCATGCTTTCAGGGTGACCCCTGCTCCTCACATTCGATAGAATTACATCCAGCCTGACAGCTCCACACTTGTCCTCATCATGCACCAGCACGCAGCGTACATCTGAGCGCTGACGAAGAGTTAAGTCAT
This sequence comes from Polydactylus sextarius, assembly GCA_016801845.1. NCBI lineage: Eukaryota > Metazoa > Chordata > Actinopteri > Polynemidae > Polydactylus > Polydactylus sextarius. Next base: position 8,489,555 of record CM028911.1, on the reverse strand, counting down.
GAAATAGGGGACGGCAGGGCCCTATGGTGATGGAGCTTGGAGTGGGATGAAAGACAGAATCCACCTGCACCAGACCAAGATGAGTATCAGTGAGTACAAGCTGGGAAAGTGGCTCAGTGCGGTTACCAGGACTGATGCACACCTTTACACTTGCATAAAGTAGTAACTTTACCTCTCCCAGAGATACTGTTTTTTTATCCATGTTGCAATGAAGAAGGTAAACAAGATCAGCAAGCCTCTTCTGAAACTGACAACAAACCCTAAATCCAGCATCCAGCAGCAGGTCAGGTACATAAGCCTGCCAGTCTAGAGATATCTTCATCAAGTCTTCAAAGATCAGCGGATGCTGAGACACCCTGCTGTCCCCTGGACAGATGACACTAAATATGGCCCAGCACAGATCTCTGGTAAGCTTCTGGCTGTGGGTGTAAACACCTAGGATACTTTCCTCTGTAGTGCCCATCAAACGCAGACTGTGGCCTGCTAAGCCTATGTGCACCTCCTTTAGCTGCAAGAAGGGGAGGTGATGGAACAAAACCAAAGGCCCAGTATCAGTGGTCAGAGTGTAGAAGCCAGTGTCTGCCAGGATCAGGAGAGCAGGGCAGGGCTCAGGTTGGCTACATTTAGCCACATTCAGCCAGCAAAGAACAGAAATCTTCTGGGAGTTGTTCACCGAGGTTGAGATGATAGCATGCAAAGTATCCATCATGTCTAAAAATGGCAGAGTTTGCAGTTTTGAAAGGGAATCAGGAAATTCTATCAAAGTTTGTGTGAAGATCTGGACACCCTGTACAGTCTTTGAGGTCTCCAGCGTCAGATCTTTGTCTTCAGAGATACCTGCAACTTCCAGCTCACTGATTTGTTTCAAAGACAGCAGCTCTGTGATCAATTTGTCTCCTTGTTTTAAATCGGCCAAGTCTTTTTCTTGTGGTAGATCCCCAACACTCTTATTCCTTGTCCAGGAATCTTCTGGGATTGGTGGTGTGTCAACTGGCCAGTCTTCTGTTTTGCTAAAGGTTTGTGTGGGTGTCAGGCCTGGGAGTTGTGCAGTTTCAAGATTAATACAGTCCTGAATTACCTGAGCTGTCACTGTGGGTTGAAGATGTTGAGTTATTTCCATCTGGATGTGCTGTATAAGCGGTAGTTCTTTCACTGTGGAAAAAATGTGACTATCCTTCAACAAAGAGAAGACAAAGCTTCCTTTAACCATGGAGAAGACCTGGCTGTCCTTCACAGCTGACACAACATTACTGTCCCTGACCAGAGAAACAACATGACTGGACCAGTAGGCCCCAAGAGGCTGCAGTCCCCTTTTCTTCACCCGCTGCAGTACTGTGCGAGAGCTCCAAAGAAGATGTCCTGCATCCTGAACCATCCAAGAAACTCTGCTGATCAAAGAGCTCAGCCCCGAGCTTTGAGCTGTGGCTGCTGTGGTCTCTGTCACACACACTGGGATTTCCTTCAAACCAGATTCATCCATCTCTCCACAACAGAACTTTCCCTTGCAGACTGTTTCCTCAGGTGGACGGCAGGGCGCTTGACTGTTGAGAGGCTTTTTGTCAAGCTGCGAATGAGTACTGGTCTGTGGAAGGACAGACGTGGAGCTAGTTCCTCCACTGCTCTGCAGGTGGGACATACTTCTTAATGAGCTCCCACCAGAGTCAGGTCTCCCCTTGTAGCAGTCAGCCACGACACCTTGGATCTCGTTAGCATTCCCCTCTGGCTTCATGCCACATCCATCACCTGGGCCCAGGACACTTGTCTGCTGGAGGCTGGCATCCCCTGACCAAACCTCCTCTCCCTTATAACTTGCAACACCAACCCCACTCTGAGCTTTTCTCCACGGCCTCTCAGACATGAGCCCTGGTCTTGATTTATGACACGAGTCCCGCTCCTGATCATGTCCATCCCTGGTGCTTACCCCTCTCTGTAGTATGTCTCCATCCAACTCGAAATTAGTCTGAGGGACAGGATATTTTCCAGTTATGGCCTAGTTTACATTGTGTAAGTGGAAGAGAAAAGAAGAAACAACAAGAGGAAATGAAACTTTGTGCATTTTGTTTTATGCAACTTGCAATAAAATAATCACCACTTCCAAAAAGGAACTAAAATAGCCATTTCATCCAGTTTCCTTTAAACAGACAAGTTAATTTATGCATTCAATTATATTTGAATACATCAATACATGTGCAGGAAAATGAAGTGAAGAATAACAAGGTTACATGTATAAACAGAAGAATTTCAAAAGTGCTCTCGTCGCAATATGCCTTCACAAAATGAGTGTCATTTCTTTGAAACCCCGACAGGAAAGTGTAATAGGGTTTAAATATGTGCATAATAAACAAACAGAGCAAGCCAAGGGAAAAAGTATTTCATGCCTCATAAAAATCTGTATTGGTCCTTGCTGCAGAGGGGGTAGAGGGGTATTGACATTTGCTCTGTTTTGCAAATACAAAAGCAACAAATACTTCAGTTGTAGCGACTCCAGTAATTTACTGCCTCAAAGAAAAACTATAGAACAAAGTCTCACCATACCGTATGCACACTGCGTCTCTGTGCTCTATTCATTTTCTTTAGAAAACATCTAACTCTATCCATGCCTTACTGATTAAATCCCACTTATACCTTTGTATTACATTTAATCAACTTTGTTATTCTTGAAGCTGTGGGAAATAACTGTGAATACGTACTCTCATCATGAGCTTCTCTGGTATGGCGGAGGTAAGACAGCTGCTTGGCACCATCTCTGCACCCATTATATCCATCTCACTGAAAAATGGGAAACCGTGAAGATACAAGAATGAAATAATATATTTTATATTCAATCAGAAAACAAAAATTGCATCCTGATATGTGGAGGCATGTACACAATATAGCTGTAGTTATATGCTTATGCATGGTGCCAAGCTCTTTGTTTTCAAAGGCAAATTTAATTATTTGCTGTGGTGTGACACTGGAGACTTCAAACAGTTCGCAGGCAAAAGACAAGACTGAAATAACCCCCAACCTTCCCCCCTCTTCACAAAAACCATCCATTAGATTTGAAAAGCAAACAGCCCAAATGGCTGGATGAGATTAGAGCCACTCTACTAGCTGTGAAATTAAATAGAATCTGTGCATGTTGATTTGAGGATTTACATACAATACTCAGCACTCTGGAGGGGGGTGGGAGTGGGGTGGGGATTCAAAACCAAATATACAGCTCAGAATAATTTCTGACAGTGAACAGAGGCTTTGGCTGAGCTTTGTGCATTGCAGCAGGTTGACGAGGGGAGGGTGGGTACAAAAGCTTTGACATTGTCAACAAAAGGGACACAGTGCAGGGCCTCATGACACTTAAAGGATTTTTTTCTGATCCTGAGGATCTGTAGTGGGGATATCCTGTACTCTGCGATGTTTGTCTTCTTACATGAGTAAATTGAGGCACAATGATCTGGGATTCTGAGTGTAAGAGGCAAACCAAATTTTCTTGTTACCATTTTTTCTGTCACACACATCAGTCGCATAGAGAGGTTTACTGTGTTCTTGCTGATGAATGACTGAAAAAAATTCAAACAGGACTCATTAACGTCACCACAGAGAGCACAGATCACCTCCCTCTAACTTACCCGTTACCAGTCTCTTCCATCTCTGCCCTCTTTCTCTGTTCTTCTGCACTCCATTGATGGGGAGTCCCACTGTTTTCCTTTGGAAGTCCTTTGATGTCCCGATTGCATCTGTTCAGGCTTCCTTGGACCTGCTGCCATGCCACCTCCTGCTGGTTGAGCTTCTCTTCCATCCTCCTTGTCATCCCATCATACATGCACACCCACAAAGACAGATTTTGAAGATTTTATGGCACTATGCCTTTCGAAAGATAAGCTGTATATCTTCTCACCTTTTAACACCTCATGCTATAAATCTAAAATATTTCCATTTCATTTTGTGTTTGTTTTATGAAACTCCAACTTTAGATATTTGAAGGGGACAACTTGAATGCAGAATAAAAAGAACAGCTTAAACTGATGCTCAAAACAGGGAGAAAAAATTATATCCTTCAGCCTGAAATAGGTTTGTAAGTAAGATCTTTCTAGCTGCACTAAAGCTTGTGGCAGAAGCCATTAAGTGGCACAGGAGCTTCTAGAGAGATGGATTTTAACCAGTGTAAAAACACTATTTCGGGAAAGGCAAGATCCTAATAATAACCTGTCAGTGGTCAGTGACAGCAAATAGTATCACCACTTGGCCTTCTGGCCAGATATGGAGGACTGCGAGATGAGGCACTGGTTCGAGGGTTGTCAGATGAGGGACTTTCAGAGTTAAGATGGTCATTAAAAGTAACGTAGGTCAAACGACAGTTGGCCTGTTCCCTCAGTGGGAGCTCAGACTCCAGGACTTGCAATGTTTGACAGAGCTACATTTCAACTTGGCTTCAACACACTGTTTTTGTTACAGTCCATTTAATAAAAGATGAATCAAACACAGTCGGATACCTTTTACTAGAAAGTAAAAAGTGGGTCTTGTGGACAGTCATGAATTTAAACACAATATAAAAACATGAGACCTTCCACCATAGTAATTTTTTCTATCTATAGAAAACTTGATGCTTTTCCAAACAATCCCAAATTGTTTTACCATAAAGCAATACACTTAATGGAAGAATTTCTGAAAGTCAGCACACTTATGACAGGCAAAAATGACCCAACTATATAATTATATCAACTATATCAACCACTCCAAAATGCAGGGGTTAATTAAAGACTGAATTTGAAATGTAATAAATATTTTGCACCATTGTTCTATGTTTTATACTAACAAACACAGTGAGGTGAGGTAATCTGCATTCAGATGACAAATACATTGAAATACTGCATATGCACAAACCGAATCAAAGACCTGGATAAATAGAACAATGTAAACTGGTCTCATGCTGGTCAGACTTCCTGCTAATGCAGTTAGCCTTTTTCTGTCAGAACCCTCCAGTGAGAAATTTTATGATTCAACTGATGCAGATAAATCACAAATTTCAATCTACAACTACTCCATGTCAGTTCATGAATATCTTGTGTGGCTCCCACAGATGAACAGAAATCTACAGCCAGCATCTGAATTCAAATCATTTGCCCCCATTTAGTTGAGAGCGTTATTTTCAAGATGATTGGGCAAACTTTAAGATCAATTATGTCCGCATTGCCACAGAGTTCATGCTATGTGAACAAGCTGTACAAGATCGGAATAAATATCTATGAAAGAGATGAAAAACACTATCTTCAGCTCAAGAACGTGATCATTAAACGTGCGAGGTAAGAGGAAATTAAAAAAAAAAAAAAAAAAAACATGAACATGAGTGAATGCACCATTTAATGTTTTAATGGCATGCATATATATATATATATATATATATATATATATATATATATATATATATATATATATTCAACAATATGTTTTCTATATATACATTAAAATCTGCCATGAACACCTAAAGGCTGCAATTACATTCTGTCTATCTACCACTGACTTGTATTTATCTCCATCCACACTGTAATATCATATCATCAATATCACACCATCTCTAGCTGTTAGCTGTGCAGTCAACTAATAGCCTTGTAGTAATCCTCTAAATACACAAACCTCTTTTTTATCTAAACAGTGTGAGGGTTACACAGTGTTGCAGGTGTTTGAGTTTACCACCTGCACTAAAGCGCTGGTTTTTGGGGACACAGTGCTGTGAGAGAAATTACATGTCAGACAGCTCCACATGCTGTAAAACATCAGGGTTTTCATATCATGAGAGACCATGGGTGTGTCTCAAATTGCTCACTGCTACTTCAGTAGGCAGTGAATCACTAGAAAGTGAATTGGATTTTGGGCACTAATTCAATGAACACTGGGACACTGACAGATCAATGACCTGTCACACAGTTCCAAGGCAGTGGCAGGGAATAAAGATGTCACATTAGCATCTCTCAGTTTGGTAGGCTGCAGTGCATAGTGTCTTTTAAATTATCCTGATGGTACATTTTTATTGCGTACAAACCGGACAATCCAGGTGAAAACTGGTGCAGTCTATATTTGGCTTTTCAGTCCACTGACTATCAGTGTTGCGTAGCATTTATTACTCACTGAGTCCTAATCAAACTTCCCTAAATAAAACTCACCCCTAATTTAACAGTTATCTACCTGTTGTGACAAAATGTCTCTCAGCAGGGTACACCCAGTTTAAATTTGCATCCTTGAACCTTGCTATTTGTGTACGACTATTTAAGTTCAGTTAATTACCTTTGAAACTCTGAGGTGTGGTCAATCATTATGTGCAAATTGACTGCAACTCAAAACTGTATTTACAATAAAACTTCAAACTGTCACAGATCTAATCATTGTTTTTTTTTTTTGACAATAGATTGTGGGAATTTAGTGTGGAGATGAACTTTTTGAAAATAGGACACCAGGAAGGTCAATACCTTCAAACCAGAAGCCGTCATGGGACCTGCCCTCACTTGTAGGAGAAATGCCCACTGTGATTTCCACTGGCTCAGTGTGAGGCATTACACAATGACTTTTTACATGTTCCCACCTCTCCTCACAGAAATGTTGCCATGATTTATGGTTCTGATTTGGTCTACGCACACACTGAACGCTGCTCAATAAGCAGGCATATTGTGGAGATTGAGGTGAAGTGGGTTCAGTTATGCTTGGGTCACAGAGTGCACGTCTGTATCAGTCTCACCGTGGATTTTGCAGCATCGCCTTGGACAGATTCTCAGTAGATTTGGGCATGTCAGTCAAGGACAAGCTGAAGGCAGACAGGAGCCCACCCTGGAGACAACAGAATGAGACAGCGTGTAAGAAATAAGTGACAGCTGCCTATGGTACATTTGCAATTATGCTATGGTTTATTTATAGTATACGCTGTTGCTGTCAGTATTCATGTCAGTGTTATTCACAGAAATAAGAGGGGAGGATAAAAAAACTGACAATATTTACAGAATTGTCAAAGTCCCATGTCTGCAGTAAACAAAGCCTCCATATGATTCTATTGAGTTTTTACAGTCTCTTTGGCACCATTCTTTCCAAGTGTTTCCAGTGTACAGTCTACAACTAAGAGGGAGTGTAATACAATTTTCTACTATTGAAACACTATTTTAAAAGCCACTTTCTACACAACAGTTACACATTGTATTCTGTACTCGGGGTGTGCCAACACATATTCAGACCGAGCAAATGTGGAACTCTTGAGACCATCTCATTTGGAATCGATGTTAAAAATGAATGGTAAAGACTCCTCTTAGAACCACAGCAGGGCCTGGATGTCTGTACTTTACTTGGCTTTAATAGTCTGAAGTCTTCAATAATGCAGAGAGCAGAAAAATGTCAAAAACCAGAAGTACGGCTGTGTCTGTATAGTGGTGTGCGAATTCATTTTACAGTATTAAATGTTGTGAAACAAAGGAGGATTGTATAAAGGGGACTTAATTTAAGTTGCAGGTTCTCTTTCCCATGCTAAAATATCACTTTACTGCTAATGTATAGAGCCAGAACAGAACTTATCAGACTCCATCTTCGTTAATGCTCATTGTCAAAGAGGCTACAGTTACTTCAGCATATCTGTCAACAGATTTAAAAACATCAAGCCTTAATAATTCTTTAACTATGTGTTTATATTTTTGCTTCAACTTTCACTCTGCTGTAAGCTATAAGTAGTGAAGCATGATGGGCTACAGTATTTGTATGCACAGTGTTTACCATGTCAGGAACAGGAGCCTGTAGCTCTTTCACAGACTGTCAGACACTTCGTGTCCTGCTTCACTGGCTCACAAAAGAATGACTTGCTCTATGCATATTTACAGATGTACCACCCACATTTTTTTTTCATAATCAACTTTAGTGTAACCTTTTTGTGTCCTTTACCTTTTATTTAATCGTTTTGTTTTAGTAAATGTGGCAGTGTTTTTAGAATCTCTCTGACTGTTGCCAACAATCGCAATGACATTTTAGGTATATGGATCCTTCTTCATTTTGGCATCATTAAGGGGGTGACATTCAGGGTTCAAGGGGCTGGCATTTGTTGAGGTCAGTACAAATTTACCATCCAATATTAAATGCATTTCTCCACATCTCTGTAGATATAGATGGATAGTACAGGAAAAAGAATATATTGCTGTAACCTTGCCATTTTCAAGTTTATACTCGACCTTTTCAGACATTGTTTACCCATTTTTGAAAGATTCATTTAATTGTTCACAGCATAAAAATTTCTGGGAAAGTTTATTCATACACCCATTCAGATTTATGCAACCCAAACTTCAAGAATACTTAAACATTAATATTACTGGAGAGAAAGACTGATAGTGGTTTCTTTTGGGAGAAAAGGCAGACTCATACAATGCCTCTTCAAAAGCACATGAAAGTGAATGAAAGCCGAACGGAAGCTGCTGCTAGATGGACAAAAAGCAGCTCGTTTTCAAGGTTGCTGCACCTGCTCCTCTCATGACTGCAGAGCACTTTTTTGAGGTTGAAAACAGGTCGACATTGTTCAGAGGTTGTTCATGATGTAGCAGTTTGCCACTATTATGTGAGCCAATTAACCAGAGGCTTGTGTTTAACAGGCAAAAACAAGCAATAGTGTTCAATAATTCTTATTCTCATCAGAATGACTTGGCATGGATCTCAATGTTTGCTGATGAAATAGGTATTACATTTAATGGAAACAAAGTGCATGATACTCACTTGCTTTTACAAAATTACCAACAGAAAATGCCACTGAGGCACCGTCTCTGAGAGCCATTCATTTAGCTTTACAAAAGTAGGATAAGAACATAATTGAGCTCATCTGTGGTGGTTTTGTTTACTGACGGTACCTGGCGTTTCTCTCGGAGCTGGGCAGCTTCAGTCGGGTGGTTAAACCTCAGCATGCTCCCATTTCCTAGCTGTATGATGGCACCTGGAGAAAACAGAAGAGCATTAAAAAATGGCAAATCTCTAACTGATTTACCAACATCAACTTTGTTATTTGGTATAAATTCTCCAAAAACAACTGAATTATGCACCATCGCTGTGAGAAAGACTTGTCAAGGCAAAATGTGATGAGCTTCCCAACAGATACAAGAAACGGGATCGAAAGTCTGCCAGGAGCCTTGTGCAGGTCTGGCACAGTATCGATAAAACGTGAGGAGCACAATACTTTGGGCATGGGAATCTTCTGTCACTGGGAGGTTGCGGTGAACCGTCTCTGCACTGAACTTGGGGAAATAGCACTTAAGTTGTCCAGCATTTTCATCTGCAGAGGTAAAGTAAATGATTTGCCAAGAGGAACACAATCCCCAATGTGACTGGCAGTGACCTGGACCAGCAGGATGATTTACGGGAGAAAATGGTCCAAAGAAACTTTAGGAGTCTTGTAAAGGTATGGAATTGAAGTGATATTAGGGTTTATATATCAGACTCGCACTCATGTTGCTATATCCACAGAAGTCTCCTCTCCAGTCTCCACCTCCTCTCTCAGCACAGCAAATACTAATCTTGCTGCTACTAATGACTTCTGACGAGTGACAAAGCACCTGAGAGGGCAGTCTGTGATGGATTCCAGCTGCTTTTGGACTGAAAATTACTATCATTTGTTCAAGAAAATAGCTTCAGATGCAGCCGTTTCTGAAGGGGATATTGGATAAATTGAAATGGTTATAAAAGAGACTAGCGTTGCCAGGCTCTGCGTTGCCTGGCTCTGTGTGCACTTTTTATCTTTAGAAAGCAAAGCAGTGTGGATGAGGAGGCAGTAAGCAGGGAAAGCTCCCAGCCCAGGCAAGCAGGGTCGGCTCAGGGGGGCAGGAGTTTCAGCTCGGCTTGGCTCTGTCCTTTGAAAGGTTAATGATCTGGCCCACTTCAAACCTGTCGGCCCTATCAACTCCATCTGCCAATTAAATGGAGGGCCTGGGGCTTTGTCTAAAGCTTTGTCCAGGGCCTCTTGCCCTTCAAAATATTTAGTAAGAGAAATGGCATCTGCCCTGTGGAGAGCTGTGTTCACAATCCACTCATGTCCTGAGTGTGCTGCTGTGGGGGAGCCAGGGACATAAATTGGATTTCATTTGCAGATGTGATGCAGTGATTTAATATAACTGCATTGAAATGGATGGAAGTGTTATTGCCTCCCTCTAGCAATTGTGAATCTAAGACAGAAATCTTCATTTCCTGATATTCTTCATTAAAGAATATCAGAAGCATATTATCTTTGCAACAGTGCTTACCCTGCATCAGCTGGCAGGGATTGGTGACCACAGAGCCATTGACTGAACACAGCGCACCATCCTGAGGGATCAGAGTCACAGTCCCAGCACGGTTCTCAAGCACACAATGTTCGCTGAGGAGTCCAGGCCCACGAAGCACTACAATGCAATTAAAAATGAAAGCATACAAAAGAAATACTTCTTATTTTCAGTCTAGTGAATAAGCACAGAAGCTAGGAATATACTGTAGTAACCTTGTCTCACCAATATCCTGACTGCGTGATGTTTTGTCACTCCCGATCAGGGTTCTTCCCTCCTACAGTGGAGATTCAAAGGTCATACAATACTACACAGGGTGTTATTTGACAAGCACAACAATTAATAAAAGCAGTGGACCATTTCTGAAAAAAAAAAAAGTGACATGCCACTTATACCAAGTTTAAATGTTGTATTTACTTTCAAATAATAGAGAATGATGCCAGTGCTGAGTACATCTTCAATGTCTATCAGATGAGGTAACTGGCAGTCCAGGATTACTCCACTCCCCTCCTTCCTTAGAGCCACAGTCTCTTCCTATAGAACACAAGTGGATATACAATGAGGGGCTAAAAAAAAAAAAAGAGAAAAATCTTTCATGGCCTGTAGCTGGAATGGCACACAATAAAAAATAAAAACGCTGACAGACATTTAATGGTAACCAGCAGAAAACTGAATTCTTTATGACTCCTCTTCCTTGCCTCAAGGCCAGGCAGAATAGCGGCGTTCAAACCATGTGTTGCCATGAAGCAGTAGAGTGGCTAACGGCAAGAGCGACACCATAAATCATTCAGATTATCGTGGAGAGAGTCAAACTGTACATTGTGTTCAGGGACCGAAACAGACACAGTGCCACCACCCACACACACACACACACACACACACACACACAGGTGGGTTGTATACCATGGACCATTGCCTTTATTGATACATAGCTATCAACATTGTATGTTGCTTTTAAAATACTTCCAAGCTTGTAAAGTATGCCAACTTTAAATAACAGCAACAAACTTTAGTTAGTTCTGTCATTTACAATGTGTCTGAGAGAAGAAATGTATGAAAGGTCAAACTAAAGTGATTTTCTGTACCTCTGCCTGTCCAGGAATCCTTGCTAAATATGTATTTAATGGTGTTACAGCACCTTTCCGCAGAAATGCGATAAGTAGAGAAATTGATTTAATCCTTGAGAGCCATTTCTAAAGCACAGGACGGCTTCGCTTAAACCTCTGATCTGCTCCATACACTGCTTCACTGCCTCCAACTATTGTTGCAGCGGAAATTTAAAGCTTGACTGACACGACCTTACAGCATGTGTGTCTGTCAAGAGGCAATATTCATTTAACTTTGTATAAAAAAAATGTCATTTTGGTATTATTTCGTCTCTAACTTGACTAAAAAGCTTAAGAAAAGACCAGACAGGCTGCAGACAGAATGAGTTCACTGAGCAGTTAATTTGCCAATTATTCAACAAGAAATAAATACTTAGCCTCGTATGACCTACTAGGTTCAAAAGACACACTAAATTAAGCCAAAAAGAGAAACTTAACTCTCTAGGAAAGTGTTTAAGGCTGGTAACCTTTTCTTTCCCAGGGACATGGTTATGGTACAATACCCAGAGTCTACCCAAATGAGTGGCCATATCAGAAGTATTCTTCTGTCAAACTGGTGGACTAAAGCTTCACGATGCTATGGATTATCATAAGTAGCTCCCCAAGAGGCAGAGCAGAAAATCTCACATATGGAGGATTCAGGATCAACACTCTGCATAAACTAGTTCCCCTCTTTTTCAAACCCCTCCTGTTCCCTTTTGAATAGATTGGACTGCAAAGTGAGAGATGTGTCCACCAGCGGCACCACCTCACTCATTGCGAGATGGGAGAAATCCTTTTTTCTAATGAAGAAGGAGAGGCATCGACCCCAGCCCCTGTACTTAATTAAAAGGGATTCTTCACAGACTTCATTAGAGGTGAGGAGCAGCCTGGCAGATTAATGCTCTGTGTCACTTTCCTCTGACACTGGGAACAGATGAGATCCTCTTATTTTCTCCTCACATACCAGCAAAAGTTGCCTCACCACACCCAGTCAGGAAGTCACTCTGAGTGTGTGCTGTGAGGACAAAAAAAAGTCTGCTTTCAGACTGAGGCAGCTGCTGAACACACTGTAATTAACTGTGGCCTAAACTAGCAGCCAGGTTTGGGCAGCATTTAGGCATCCATTAAAAGCCATCATCTGTGGTTGGGCCGAAATTTTAATGGATTTTTCCTCAGCGCTTAGAGAGTTTAGGTTTTCGACTTAGTTAATATGCATTTCAACATTAGGCCAACCGGTTACTCTTTCACGATGACACATCAGTCTTGTTAGGTGACTAATTGGCCAACAGAACAAATAAGCATGTACTGAATACAGAACAAGGAGAACCACTTCTACATTTGAACTGCTGAGTTACATTAAAAGGTTATATTTTATTGAAAGAGCTGTTTTATATGCCAGGCTGCTGCTCTTTCTAAAAGTTGTATGATTAACTCCTGAAGGGGAAATTACATGGCTAGTTGTCAAGATGGCATGAAGTCTTTTGTTCGCTGTGACTAGTTTATATTTCACTGAGTTAACTCGCACAAAAGAACTGGCATCTTATCAGCAGTTGTTTTTTGTTTGTACCCTCTATTCCACTTCCACAATCTGTGCATGCACTGCATTTAAAAGCAGAATCTCATTCAGGAAGCTGTTGATCTGTCTATAATATGAATGTATTGAGTAATTAGCTTGATATACACTCCAACCATGTGCATGGTGCCATGCATGTAACTTGTAGGTGAAAAAGTAGTGAGGTGCTCAAACTGGCAGACTTCTGGAGCACTTCCACTGCAAAACAAGTCAATTAAATGTTGTCATTTCATACAGGTGGACAATATCCTCTGAAATTCTTATACAATTTATGTCATGCATTAGCTCATTTATTTAAAGAATATGAATGTCATGTGAACTGTTAACTTACACACATGTAGGTAAAATTCATTTAGGGCTCTATGACTCTTACATGTGTTAACAATGTGTTTCAAACACCGTTGAGTAATAAGTGATTGTTATGAATTAAATTAAGAGAGTTTATCCATTTTGCAGCCAACGTTTAGTGGCATGTGAAGAATTAAAGGCAGACTGCTGATAAGAATATGTAAAGGTCCTGAAATGCTATAATGACCAACTATGATATATAACTGCTGACAGCATGAGGTAAACTGACATTAAACAGAGCTAGGCTCAGAGTATTCAGAGCTTAAGTAGTGCCTTTGTGCTGATTGTTGCATGTTTGGAAAATACAAAGGCTACAAGGATCAAAGAGACGCTGTGGTTCATTTTATCATGCTGAAATGGAGGTTCCTCCCACCATGCCGTGTTACATGGGGACCTGAAAGAGTGGCTGGGGGAACAGAACTCAACTCCACTTATGAAACTACTCACAAATATGTGTGTGTGACTGACTTGGATTACTTTTGGGGGACTACAAACACTTAATTGGGAACAGCTTGTTCAACTGGGGACAAAAGCTGCATCTCCAGTGGGGAAAATGCAAATTTTTGGGTCAGTGTTCAAGGTTAGGTTAAGGTCAGGTATGGTATATCTCTTGGAAATGAATGCAAAGTCAGATCTATTTATCCATTTGCGACCCAACAGTGATAAAAAAGTGACCATGCGCGTGTGTTCACACATATACATATACACCCCTGCATTTTACTTTACTCTCTTCTTGCCTTTTTTGTTCTCTCAATCTGCTGCTGTCTCTGACTGGTAGGACGCCGCTCTGGAATCCATCTCATATTAATTACTTTCTCTTCCCCACATGCCCTGTAACCAATCTGGGAAGCTGACGATGAATAACTTTGCATTCTAAATCTGCTTTGAATACAGAATTCAAAATTCTGTTTACGCCGCTCTTGGTCAGCTCGTCTTCGTGTTCGTCTCCTCACAGTCCAAACTGAAATTTTCATCTAGCTCTTAGCAACACAATCCACTGAATTAAAACAAAATAGGATACTTGAGGAGGTGAGAAACTTTCTCTCAATCCAAAAACCATGTGCACACACACACTATGTATGACATCAAGCTGACATTATAATGAGACTGCTCCTTTAAACCAAACATATCAAAGGCCAATTGTTAAAAGAATACTTTTAATACGTTTCTCCAAATGATAAGGGTGTTCTATGTCAAGTACATGTGCAGAATTTTGACACTGCCAACTTTGCATTGGGGCTGAATGTGTTTCGCTGTGTACAACTGAATAAAGACACCACCTCCATGCAGGAACCCCACCTATCATTTTTCACTTAGGCAGAATGCAAATGCACAGGAAGACAAATGTCAAATCCATAAAGTCATTCATCAAACACTTTGGTTTGTGCAACACCAGTGTGCCTGCTGGTCACCACTACAGTGGCCTTTTCGCCTCAGTATCACCTGTATCATGCATCATAGCAGGTGTGTTAAATGGATGGGTGCAGATCTAAATAAGACATATTTTTCAACTCTGCCAGTAGAGATGAACAATGTTGCCTCTGAGCATAAAGTCATCACTGCTGGAACACGCAAACAGATTTACAGTACATTAACTTTAATTAATATGCTGGACAGTCAGAGGGAAAGTGTCATATGTCAATAATCAAGACCTCTTAATTAGGAACAGTGACAGCTCGTAATGAGTTCCAGTACACTGTCATGAATAAAGGCCTGTCAAGCCACTAAATGCCATCCACTAACTACTACACAGAAAAGAATGGTTATTACCCTATCTGCACATTCTTACAAAGTCTTTTTAAATGTACAGTCTAACCTCTTAATCTGAAACTCTGACATAGGGTCAATACCAGCTGCAACAAGTCAGGAAAACACAAAATCTACTCAGGCACATATTTCAAGTCCACCTCAATCAAACTGTTTAAACCCCTGGAACAAACTGAGAACGTGAATTTACTGCTGGTACATATGATAGAGACAAGTCACTCCACAATCGTTATGACTGGCACGTTTCACAGTTCAATGCATAATGCAACAGGCAACTTGGCTGAACACAATGGGTCCCAAACAGATGACATTTGGTGTTATTTGGGAGGTTGGGCACAAATTCAACGCAGAAAATGTTCAGAGTAAACTCTGTGCTGGCAAATAGCATTTTTTGTTGCAGCTTGGGGTCTTGCGAGGATGCCGTTACCCTTTCCAAACCTCAGAGAAACCATATTGGGTCGAAGGAGAAGGCATGTCTGTTCCATTTCTCTTTGTCACACACCCCAAATACTGTCACACTCTAACTTCAATTATTACAAGAACTCTACTGTTGGATGCCATTTTACATCTGAATAGATGAAAAATTAAATTTAAATGCCAGGTTGACTCTACTCTTATTATCATTTCCAGTCCATGAAATGGCCGAGGCTGTTAAAAAGACTTGCAGTGACACCTGCTGGTAGGATGTCTATACTGCAAGCAGTAATATGTTGACACTGCTGCTGGGAGCTTGCTGTTTTGTTGATGCTTAGTGTTAAAATTAATGAAGCCTCAACTATGAGCATTTGTGTTCTTAGCAGCGTACTGTTATACTTGTATACTTCCTTGTGTGTCAAACTTTAAATTGAATAATTTTACATCACCGTTTACTTAACTGTATGAAAGATAAACCTTAGATGTCAAAGTGCAGGTTTTTGTTGCATACTATGATCAAACATACTTTTGCGAGTCAGAGCCACCACTGTTAAAGTTGCTCCAGGATATTTAGACAAAGGCTAACTTGGGCTTTACTTATTAATGTCTTATAAGAGTAGTTTATTTTGACAAAGTGGTAAATCGAATTTGACCGCTTCTGCCTAAATATGTTGTGGAAGTGCATGAGCCCACAGCCTCAAGCACCTGTTGAGCCATCTGGTGAGCTTAGTCAGAAATATAAGAGATTAAGAGAAATAAAGAAGGAAAGGCATTGAAAGTATATGATTACCATCTCTTGTCAATAATCTCTCTTGTCAAGTCATAAGTTTGTAAACAGTATGATCTTATGCAAACAGTACGAACAGCATGATCTCAATTTTAAAACAAAAATTGCAGTTTCTCCAGCCTCCATGCAATTATGAATTTTACAACGTGTAAAGGGTGTTGTACCTGCAGAATATTCTGAGTCTCATTCCATTTGCTGCTCCACTCCTTGGTCAGTGCAAGAACCTGGGGGAAGCAGCAGGAGTAACGTGTATTATTTACAGAGGGAAACATCAAAACACCTCTGTTCTCCATTTGACAGAGGATGATTCACCTTTGCCTCATTTTGATGTAGCTCCTCCTCCACTTTTTCAGACAAAGATAGCTCACCATGGAAGACCTGGAGTAAAAAGACAGTCCAGCTTAAAATATAACCTTTGAGTAAATGCTGTCAACATTTATGTTGTTGAATCAGTTGGCTGCATTTTTGTGAGCTTGAATATATGCAGCACCTGATTGGCTTCCTCTAGTAGTTTCTGGAGTCTGGTAACCTCTGCCCGCAGCTCTCTGATAACCTTCACACTGCCGTCCTCATTCACTGTGGGAGAGTTTACTATGTTTTTAGCTCGGCTGGCGTAGCGCAAAGTGGACAGGGTCTCTGAGAGGTTTACATCAGCGGGAGAAACAGCTGCCATGAGAGGTCACCGGAGAGAAATATAGACAGGGTGATGAATTGTATTGAATAAAAGAATAAAGGGGCGACAAATATTTTTTTAAATGTCTTTACAGTACACTACATACTTGCTATCATGGTGGTCATGGAGTTTCCACCCAGGCTGTCTTTTAGTAGCCATGTTAGCACAGAGTCTCTATAAGGAATGAAGATGTGCTTCTTCTTTTTTGTTGACGCTCCCACTCTGAGGTCAGCTGGGAGGTCACACAGAAAGAAAACAATGACTCAAACAGACTGAACAGTTCCTGTAATACGACTCACTTCTTCCCAAAGCAAATAGGTCATTAACCAATATTGGCCCTTTAAATGTGTTTTAAATTTGTTTGCACTAAGGCCTCAAGTTTGCCAATATATTGAACAAAATTCCAACCACAATTTACAGCACCAGAGTACCAGAGCAAAAATTTGTTTTTTTCCTGCAAATGATGAAAAAAAAAAAAAAAAATCAATTAAGAAAAGAATGAAACATCAAACTCTAAAATTTATAATGGAAATGTAAGTGTTGTAAAACAGAAAAACTCATTAAATACTATACCGTGTCTATAGCTGTAGTGAAACAGCAAATTCAATTACAGTCCCCTCACAAATTATAATCATACCGCCATCTATTACTGAGCTGACTCTCATTACTAAATAAAGATGTGGTGTCTTCTTGTGTCAGTAACTGTAACTGCCATTTACCCAATGCCGAGATCACACTGCCTAGGGTGACCAGGGATTTGTTGATGTTGGCGCCTTCTTTGAGCCTGATGCCTGTGACGCATGTGGCATCAGCTCTCTCACTGCCTGCCAGGTCGACCAGGTGGATCTTACTCAGTGTCTCACGTGGCAACTCCTCATCAAACCACGCCTGTGGCATGAAAAAACATGACTGAGCAATCGCATTCAGTTCAAAAGAGGAAACATCACAGAGGAATACTTAGGCGGCACCACGACAAAAAGTGCTACTTGAGATGGAAAAAAATGAAAACGCCTTTGAAGATGAAAAGACATCCTAAAAATTATCAGTACACAAAATGGATATACAAGGCTAATTAGAGCTCTTGAGGGATGGCCTTTACAAACACCCAGAGTTTTTAGGAAAACTTTTTAGGAAATAAAAACATGTTTACTCCAGCTCAAACTGAAAACATGAGACAAGACAACGAGGAGAACTGTAACAGAACGGAGCGCTGCAGATCACCTGTGTGAAGTTGATGGTTAAGATGGCGTGCGAGCGGCTGCTGACGTCATTCATGGCCGTGCTGGCTGTGGTGCGGTTGGCGTTGCCACGGACGATCAGGTCCTCCATCTCGCTGTGGTTGTGGATAAAGTGCTTGGACAGATCTGCAGAAATTGTACTTTTCTATATTACATTTTCTGCAGTTGGAATGAATTCTGCCAAGATGGGCTGAAAAACACTGTCTTACTCTCAACATAGGGTCCATCTCTGGGGTGCTCCCTCACTTTCAAGCCTCCACCATCTGTAGGTGTAGTTCTCTTATGGAGCAGGTCCCGCACACGTTCATTGTAGATCTCCAAATAGCTGGTGCCAAGAGAAAAACACAAACCCAAACTCTGATGTGGGACTGAGCCAAGGCCACAAAGGCACAAATTAATAAGAGTTTCAGTGCTGATATGTGAATGGCACAGCACCAGGTGAGAACAAAACAAGTTACTATTCACTGTTTACTATGAAAAGAGATGCACAGTCATTTTACAGCCAAATTATCGTGCTTTCATTGTTCTGCTTGTATTAGCTATGAATAAACAAACATATGCAAAGTAGGTTCTGGCAGAGGACCTCAATCAATACAGTGGTGGGTGTGTGCAAAAAGCAAAAGGCCTCGTCTGAGTGGCTGATTCAAAAATAATGCAAACACCAAAGCCAAAGCATGGACTAATTAGGCTTTACGAGAGCGTGACAGTAATGAAATGGCAGGGACCAGAGCCATGCAGGTTGTTTTCTAGAACAAACCAGTTACAATACTAAAAACTTTTTTAAATGACTGGAGGCATAATCATTGTTATTACAATAACAAAACAAAGAGGATATTTATGGTAACTACCATAAAAATATATGTGGAATACAAAATGTATTTCACATTGGCTCTCAGGGAAGCTATTCTCATAACTACCAAAGCAAGACAGAAAACAGCAGTAGGTTTCAGAAGAAAGCGAGACTAGCTTGTCCCCAGTCCTGATAATCAGTCCTGCAAGCAGAAGGGACTGTGACCTTAGGATGTGACAGAAAAACTGACAAGTGGTAGAAGAGCAACACTGCTCCATACAAGAAAAAGAAAAACTCTCCTTAGTCAACCCGTCTCCTCAATTTAATGCCAGAATTTTTACATAAAGATGGCCTATCCAGATACTCCTCGAAGTGTTATTTTAACTGGTTAAAATAATTATAACATCATGTAGGAGGATGTAGCTAATAAACAAGGAAAACCATTTACTATGTAGTGAGGCATCAGGACTGTTAAAGCATAATTTATAACCATAGTATCCTGTCTATTTGGTGTTTTTCATTTTTGCAAGTAAAAGGTGTTTCCTTGTAGCCCTAAGAGCATTACTTTCATTTCACTGATCATAGCATGTGTTCCATTTATTTGGATGGAAATGTGTAAGTCAGACCCCTGCAGGGAATATCCAAAAAAAAAAAAATACAGTACAAATGTGTTATTTGTCAAAAACCTGTCTCGCTTTCATTTTCAAGCATTACAACATTTATAAAGCAAGGCCTGGCAGAATTTGCAAAATAAAAAACTAATTCTAGAGTTGAATTAATCCACATAATATGCCTGCAGCTGATGGTACTAAATGAGTGAATAATGGTTTCACAGTGGCTTGACAGGATTAAAATCCTCAATTTTATCTCTGAACAACATCATTTAGGAGCAGAAATGAGACATGAATTGGATACTGTAATGAGACTAGATATCACCTTGAATTTTGATTATTATTTGATTACAGTCATAAAGCCTTAATGTTGTGCTTTTCTGGTTTTAAATAGATTCTATTTAAGAAAAACAGAACAACAGCTCATTTGCAGGAAACCACATCATCTTTGTCATGCTTGTCAGTATCATTTCTGTTATTTTGGAGTGAAGGTCTGAGTCAGTGTCAGCTAAAAGAAGTAGAAAGCATCACATGGTGCACTTGGGTGTTGTTTTATTTTTATTTTTTTCCTCCCATGTGCGTATTCTCTTTTGTTGGTCACGATTCCTTTAGTTGCACTTTAGCAACATTGTTTTCACAACTGCATCAAGGTTTTCAAGGCTAAACAAGAAGGTCACTATTGTAATCACACCGAAGTGACTGTGACCATCTCAATATGACACCGTTACTTGCGTCATCTTTCAGATTTGTCACATTAATAAGTTTTTACTTGCTTTTATTCATATGCTTTGACTTCACAGTTCTTTGGGGATGTAAAAAATACTTGTTTTATTTGTCTCTTAATGTTTATTTTAGTGTTATCAGTATTTTCTTTTGAATTAACAACAATAGTTACTGTACCACTTTTACATGCTCCTTTGTCAGCGCCAGACTACCACCACTAATCTAATATTTTCACAAACACAGATTGTCCTAAAATCAGTTTGAATGTCTGAAAGTTTGCTTTAGTGTACAAAACAATCCTGCACCGTGACTTTAATGTAAAGAGGTACCACTGTATTTATGGCCATCTCTTACCTGACCTCTGTGCGAAATGACACAGCATCACTCTTGCTTCTGTGAGATATCTCGCAAAACAGGCCTTCACAGATCCGTGGGATTAAACCTTTATCTTCCTGACACATTCAAAACAGGAGAAGTTGGATTTAGAACTCTTACCACAAAATGACAGCATTACACAGTGTACTTTTAAATGATAATTTCATTTTGCTCCCATTATGTCCTCTTAATTTGAGTGTCTGTGCCATTGCTGTGACCACAATTCAGCACATGCAACGACTGCTGAACAACACAAACAGCAGCTCATCCGATATGGAGTCACTGAAGCATAAAAGTAATTCCACTCTGAGCTGCATGCCCTCTTGTTTTAATTACAAAGTAACAGATAGTAAGCATTAAGAGGCATATATAATTATCTGAGATGTTGACAGCAGCTCTGCTGATGACCTTGCACAAGTCTCCTGGTAGACAAGCAGAAACCTCATTGGTAATGTGAAATTTCCATTGCTGTGCAAGGTGAGGCGAGAAAATCTGTGGGTTGCTGCCCTCATCACATTTTCTGATTAGTGAGGAGAAACATGTAGACAAATGGAGAGAAGGGAAAGGAATGTCTGATGAGGCTGCCATCAGTCAGTTTCTAAAGTGGTGGGGAGCCTATACGTTCATTGGGTTAGGATTACTGGGGTATAATGCAAGATGCAAAGTCTACAAGTCCTGATAATCGAAAGGCTAATTTGGCACTCAATTTAGAAGTAACCTAAGAGGGCTGCCATCCTGGAAGATAAATCAAAAAATGCCACTATAACATGAAAATGCCTAGAAAGCTGACAAGGCCTTACTTACTGCATGACCCATCATGGTGTAAGATTTTCCTGACCCTGTCTGGCCATAGGCAAACATACAGGCATTGAAACCCGCAAATGTAGCTTTCAGTATATCAGACCCCAAGTCAAGAAAAATCTAAAATCATAAGAGGATAGTGTTAGTAAAAAAATAATAATAAAAAACATAGCACTGCATAAAACAGATCTGACTCTTGGGTGAATTCAACAAAAGCCAGAGAAGTGTGATACCCTCTCCTGGGATGCAAACACAGGACTCCCTCTGTCAGTTGAATCATATGAGAAGTCGAAAGAAAAGTCTTTCAGCTCGTCACCTCGAATATGTGGGGCCTAGAATTACAAATAAAGAGGGAAAATTTGAGCTCTTAATAAAAACTTCACAAAGTGCACTAGAGTACATTTTCCTCGGGTGATAAAATACCTTATAAATAGATGTAGTGCTCCCGTTCACATGAATTATCACCTTCGATGATAGCTGCTTTTCTCTGTGGGAAAGTGAGAGCGAGTGTCATAATTAACTACCCCTGTTGAATGGATGGACAGAATAAAAATGAGTCATCTTCTCTACCTTTTGTTCAGAGGACGGACTCGGACCGCTACTCTCACTGAAGCCATTACTGAGATTTCCCAACCTGTTTCTGCTTCTTAGTATAAAAAAAAAAAGTCTGCGTCCACATGAGCGCGTCAATCAATGCAAGGTATTTCACACCTAATTATCACACCTGGGGCATGTCCTCGTTTTCCTGATGCACTGGACAACCTAGCCGCCGGGCTCTATTAAGAATCGATTACCCTTACTACAAACAGTTTTTTAGCAGTGTCTCTGAATGCACCCGGTGGGTATTCCACAAGTATAAACTGCAGGTATTAGTTTTTTAATCAGTTTCATTGATGACCAAATACCATATACTCTTATGAGAACAGATATTGCACACATTAAAACTTTTAAGACTTTTGAGTCCGAGTTGCGGTTGCAAATCAGTAGACCCATTGTACAGTATTAAAATCCATAAGTGCCCCTAATTTGAACACCGGAATCAATATGCTGCATTTGTGACGCATGGGAACACACGATGTAAACAGCGATGTCAGTAGTGTAACGATTAATGGCTATTTTAGGACGTCAGATGATTTAAACTTTCTAAAAAAAAAAAAAAAAAAACTTGTGATTGATTCCTGTAGTTTTTTTTTTCTTATATTGACGCAACGTACTTTTAGTAACAAGTGACAGTGTTTGTTCCAGTCTGAGCTGAGTCTATATTTGAATCGTTGCACTTAATTCGAAGCGTCTTCTATCAATAGTGTTTTTAACTAAATGCATTTAATTCAAAGAGGCATGCAAACTTCGCTCAAACGCCAACTTGAATAAAGTCATTATAAATGTATGTATGTATCAATTAACAAACAAAAGTTGAATAGTATTTTCATATCGGAATCGGGGTTTTTCCCGAATCTTTCTATGTCACGTGAAAGCGGCATTGACGTCACTCCACGTTTCCCATGATGCAGTGCGTCACACACCCGGCGGGGACATTCAAAACTATGGCTGAAGTTTTGGACACATTTAAACCGACATCGAGCTCTAAAGACACAGAAAATGTGTCCACTGATAACAGCGAAGACAGTGGGATAAGTAGGCGGCTCTCGTTTTTGTCAGAAAAAGTTATTTGCACAGTGGAGGAGCCGCACACGACACGAAAATCGTCAATGTTACAAAGTGTTCCCGACAACTCGGATTCATGTCGACCTTGTCCGGAAATCGCCGAACAGCTTTCACCACATGACATAAATGCGTGTTTAAAGGCGAACAATGATATCGAATTAAAAGATGATCAAAACAAACGATCAAAACAGCACATTATAAACAATACAGAAGACAAAGAAAACGACGCTACGTCCTCCACAACCATCACTCTGGGTAAGTAATGTTCAGACGGCCGGTGCCTGTGTCTTCACATTTTCCCCACAATGGTAGATTTATAGGAACGTTACTAATGTTTAATATGTTTCTGATGGGAAGATCAGTGGTATCTGTTGCTCCATAAATAATCTATCTTAATTCCAATCGTGGGAAACGAAAAAGGATCAGAAGAAAGATAGTAGCTTGAATTATTACTGTGTTTTAATGACTGACAAATGCTTCAACTACTGTCTTCTATCTGGTGTGGTTTTGCAGCTTTCTGTCATTTGTGTGTGTGTGTGTGTGTGTGTGTGTGTGTGTGTGTGTGTGTGTGTGTGTGTGTGTGTGTGTGTGTGTGTGTGTGTGTGTGTGTGTGTGTGTGTGTGTGTGTGTAGATGCTGATTGATTGCTGCTCTCTTGTTAATATTTTTAGATGCAGAGAATCATTAAGGCAGTGGTCACACTGAGACCAATAAAGAAGATTAGGTGCATTTCAATTCTGCTTCATACCGGAAAATAACATTCTGCATTATGAGTACTTTTATTTTGTTGAGCTAATGAGCGTTCATCTAAGTTTATGAAGAAAACAGGGACAATAGCTTTACTGAAAAACTGGCCCTGTTAGATTTCATTAACATTTCACTAGCTAAAATTGAACGCGACAAGTCCATTATTCACTCTAATGAAATTATATTGGTCCTTATTTGTGCAGATGATGCCCAGGAAAAAAACACTTCTGGTCAGAGAAGTTTACAAGATTCCTGTCTGAATGCCAGTCAACACCATAGTAACACAGAAGACAATGACGCTGAAGTGGTGAGAAGAGCACAGGAGGAAGGCTGTGTTAATGTAGTCTTCCCTGGCACTGTGACTCAGGAGGGCTGCTGCCGCTTTGTCAGCGAGATTCTCAAGTGCATTCTCTATCAGACACAACAACTACCCATGACGTATGACCAGCTGGTGTATTCCCAGAAGAAACAACAAGCCTCAATGCAGGTGAATGAGACACATTATCAGAGTGCACATCAAACTGTCATTATTAAACATTGTTGATTTTAGTTTAGCTAAATGTGTTTGGGGGATGTTTTGCTTTTCAGGATAAAGACACAGTGAGTCGCAAACCTTTGCAGTCTTCAGACATGGATTGGCGAAAGTGTCAGCAAACCCTCCAGGAGTTAGAAGAGGTACTGCAGCAGCTGGAAGTGTTATTCTCCCTTAGCAGGGTGCCCCGTGTGCTGCTCTTGATGGGTGGCTCCCTCATCCTGCCCAAACAGCTGTATGAGATCAACATGGAAGCACTGGTCCTGGCGAGTGGAGATCAATGTCTACGAGTGTCCTCGTGCTTAAGGCAGCTCTTCCGCACCCTTTTTGTGGCTGACCTTTTGTCTGACACCAGACCTATTCGTTTAATGCCCACCACAGTCTTGGTGTTGGCTCACAGGGATTGCGGAGTCGGTTGGTTCCGCCCTAAACTACAGTTTAAAATGCCAACTCGTGTAAAAAACCAAATTATTGCTCTGTCTACCGATCCCAGCACCTGTAAGGAACCAAGGGCAGAGCAGCCAAACTGGCAGGATTATGTCTGGTTTCAGGCACCCATGACTATCAAGGGCTTCAGCATTTGACCCAAAAAGTTTGGGAGGGCATAGTCTAAGACTACAGCTCTCTACCTGTATACTATAGGTAAATTAATGCTGAATTTTGAATTGTTTTAATGAATTATGAATTTAATATTTTTGACTTTGATTAAAAGTATGTGGCATCAAACAATAGTAGGTTTATTGACACCAACAGGTGGTGAAATATCCTTCTTTATCATCTGAAATATAGAGAACATTTTTCCTCAAGAGGCTTTGTTGGCACATGATGAAACCTATTTGTGAACATTTTTTTAATATTGTTTACATTTATAAAAATGTTTTACTCATTTGCATTGAATATCACTCATTTTTAAGGACATAAAACACTGAACATGCATAATATTGGTGCAATATATTTTTAATGATCATAACTTGTTTAATCAAATCTGTGGACACAGTGGAATTCCAGTATCAAATGTGGGTATGTTTACATGTATTAAAACCTTGGCTTAACTTAAGCAGTGTTTCAATTTTGTAGGCACTTCAAGCGATGTGATGTGTTGTGGCAGGGATCATGGGGTTCAGAGCTTCTCCACTTTTTTCACAAACTGGATCAGGTCGTCGACTAGCAGCTCGGGCTCCTCAAGCGCTGCAAAGTGACCACCTCTTGGCATGAAAGTGTACGAGCGGATGTTTAGATACCTAATTCGTGCCCATGATTCAGGGCAGTGCATCAGTTCCCCAGGAAAGGCAGCCAGTCCAGTGGGCACATAAATCTTTGTCCTAAATCAGACAAAATTTTATTAGAGTCTTCACATGATAGGATAAAACAGTCAGCTAATCTCCAAAATAAAAGTTTGATATTTGACTTTATGAAAACATGGCCACCTACTTTGCATCCACTCTGTTTTCAGGATTACCCTGTAAGTTCTCTTTGTAGAAGCGCATGGAAGAGACAATGGAGCGTGTGGTCCAGTAGATCATGATGTTTGTCAGGAGGTCATCCAGGCTGAATTTGCTATACAGATACAATTATTCATAATTAATCAAATGACATAATTACATAAATACACAAACATTGTTGAATCTCTCTCTATATAATTTCTATGCATGTACCTCTCCAGCCCACCATCAGCCAGATCTCTGTTCTTCAGATCAGTCCAGGTGGAGAATTTTTCCAGAATATAAGCAGCCAAGCCCACAGGAGAGTTACTCAGTCCACAACCTGTAAACACATTTTAAGATATTTTATTGCTGAGATGATGGAATATATCACAATATATTAATAACCTTAGTAACATCCATCAACCGTCTTAATATGTAATAGGGTTATTTCACGGTTGTGTGTGTCCCCACCAGCAGTGTCTGGTTTTGTGGCCTGAATGTGAAAGTAGCCAGTTTCCTTCAGGATGTTCCAAACATTCTTCTCAAAGAAAGGGAACACCCTGCGAACATCTTCCTGACTTAATCCCACCAGGAAAGGCAGATAGCGACCGATTAGGAGGGACAGCGTCACCCTGAAGCCTTTTGCTGATACCCACATGTTTAAGTGGAGACCTTTCACACACCTGGAAACAGATCAAAAGAAAATGTCAGTTTTTACTAAGATTGTAAAATTGTATTAAGTATCATCCATTATTAGTCATGCTATTTATTGGGAGAGGGAGGCAATCCTACCTGACACTGGGTGACTAACAGGGTACACACTGGACATGTGTCTCAAAGAGCTGATATACGCAGACAAATGTATGTGCTCATGTTTGCAATAATGGGCAACTTAAAGTTGCCAGTTAACCTAACCTGTATATCTACGCAAGTGTGACTGACTTACAAGGGTAGAGAGAATACACATCCCCCACACAGAAGTCACCATTCATTAAGTATCAAATTGTAGCTATAACTATTTGTGTTCTTGTGACAAAGTCTCTTTTATTTGCTTCAGGGTTCAGGAATTTGTAATGTCAGTGTTTTTTTTTTTTGGTCATTTGTGCACTTTGTACACTGCAAACACTGTTTCACAATTTACCTAAAAATGTCTCAATACACTTGGGTGGTGGAAATTCCATTGCAGTGACAACTTATTTCCAGTTAAGATTTGTTATTGCTAAAAGTCTTACTGAGGCTTCATCTGTGCCATGTTGGTAGTGATAAGGGAGCCCCAGTCTCCTCCCTGAAGATAGAATTGGGAGAATCCTAAGCGCTCCATCAGTGTCAGGAAAATTCGGGAGGCAGCAAGACTGTCAAATCCTAAAAAAAATACAGGAGGCACATCTGTAAACATCTGCTGCTCAAGCTGAAATGCATACATATGTGAATTTATAATCTACCTTGTTTGTGAGGGGCCTCTGAATAACCATATCCAGGGATAGAAGGACATATGACCTCGAACGCAATACCACCCTGGTTCTCGGTGAGAAGTGGTAGAATCTTGTAGAACTCATAGAAGGAGCCGGGCCAGCCATGAACGAGCATGAGAGGCAGAACTTTCTGATTCTCACGCTGTGGTGGACACACATGGATAAAATGTACATCCAGTCCTGCATCAAAGCAAATACAATGAAAGTGCTCAAAACAGTTTGACTGGGGAAAAATGGTTTGTGGACTGATTCTAAAGACAAATGTTTAGAGATCACTCTAGGGCAAACGTAAACTGTATTGATTCACCTTGGTGTTCTGTTTACCTTCTATTTTAGTTTTGTAGTGTGGATACTTGTTTAGCACTTCCACCTGCTTCTTCCAGTCAAACAGGTTTTTCCAATAAAAAACCACTTTCTTGAGATAAGTGGAATTGAAGCCATATTGGAAGCCCACATCTTCTAATGGTTCAGTGTAGTGGGTTTTGTCAATGCGCTCATAAAGGTCCTGTTCAATTAAAGCACTGCTGGTTATTAGACGGAAACATTAATGAAACTTTTATTACTTTTAGCTTGGTGATTACTGATGAAAAGTGTAATTCAGAGCTAAAACTTACCTGGATCTCTTCATCTGAAGTTTGCACTTGAAAAGGGTAGATTTTATCATCTTCTATTGGTGGTTTCTCTCCTGCTCCCCACCAACCTTCACCCAGGGGAATACTTTTGACTCTTTTTTCTAATATGGATGTTAGTATCCACCATGATGCCACAGCTGTTAATGTTAGAATGACAGCATTCAAGCTGAACAAAGTTTCCCTGCAAAATATAAGAACATATTAGGGATAGGGGAAGTCACATTGCAGGTAATTATGGCTGTGGTGTCGTTAAAATACAGTGTTAATGGTAAAAGACCACTTACATCAAAAACTGCAGTGTCTCCATAGTCAAGGTCCACAGGTGATCTTACCTGCACTGGGTGAAGGATCGAAATTATAAATCAATAATCAATCAATACTTTTTTCATAAGTTGTGCTGATAAATATGTATTTTTATGCGTTTTTAACATACCTTGTTTGTCCTATATGCCTTCAGAAATTGAATTTCCACCCGTAGAATAGACGTGTGGGAAAATGAGCACGCAACGAAAGTGAGACGAAACTGAAAAACTTAAATCATCTGCGGCTTCAAGTTACAGAGATCGCTGATTAGCTGCTGAGCTGCCACTCAGAACGCACGAGTACACCCCCGTGACGACAGACGCTTTATATAACAGGCAGTCACCAACGACGGGTTCATTGTTGTGCGTCAATATTTACGCAGAAAAAAAATACGATGTGGAAAGTTGTATTTCTTGTTCTTGCGGCTCTTTTTGCCGTTGCAATTGGTAGTACGATGCCGGGGGCGCCCGTGGATGCTAATATAGACGAAGAAGGGGTACGACAAGCCCTGAGCTTCGCCGTGGTCCAGCACAATGCACGCAGCAACGACGCGTACCTCACCGAAGTGGCGGAAGTGATCAGCGCTCAGAAACAGGTTATAAATAACGTTTAATATGATCTGTAGATAACTAATACCTAGTAATGAAATACAAAATCAGAGTAAAGTCAATGTAATGTAGTGTATATTCAGTTTTTAAGCTAAAAATCGACAGGCCTGTTAAATTTTCTCCCGAGGTAGGTGAGGCAGCATACCATACCCGTGACTACAGTGTTTGTCAAAGCGCAACTAATACCCGGATGAGCCAATATAAATACATGTAGAATATTTTGCCACTTGCTAGTCATATTAAGTGAGTTGTTGCATGCCTTACAGACATTTGCAAACATAATTAAGTTGAAAACCTGTTCTTTAAAAATCAACTTAATGTCTAACTTAAAAAAAAAAACTGACATTTGAAATGCACAGATTTTCAGTTAATCTTTATGGTCAGGTTATCATTTTCTCTGAGATGGTTACACGGCTGTATGTAAAAGGTCTACCATGTTAAATCTTTTCATTCTAGGTGGTTGCTGGCCTCAAGTACATCATAACGGTGAAAATGGGAAAGACATCCTGCAGAAAGGGCAGCGCAAATGATGTGTGTGTTGTCCACCAAGACCCAGCCTTGGCACAGGTAATAACTTTTCTAAGCAGCCATGGGGAAAACTACATTGAATTTGTTTTACGTAGGGAGTTAGGTCATGTTATGATATGATTCAATGTTTAAATGTCATTCAATAAACTTGCTCTAAGCACGTCAACATTGTGTTTCATCTGATTGTGAAACAACTCTGTACTTCCACCCACTGAATCATCAAGCTCCATTGTTACCAAGGAGAGAAGCTAGAGTGACACAAAGGGAGTTGGCTTGCAATCTGCATTACTAACATATCACATATAATTACTTAAAATTCATTTACAATAAAACACTCAACAACAAGGCTAAATTAAGTAAAATATTTCAATTATTTAATGAAAACTGACACGTACTCTTAACTTTTTTTCCCCTCAGACTTACCAGTGCACCTTTACTGTGTGGAGTCGCCCATGGTTGAATGACATCCGGCTTCTGAGTGAGAAATGCTAAACAAGACAAGCAAACTACGCGTGATACCTTGAGACAAAAATCTTCCTTTTGGTAGCAATTTGTATTATTATTTTTTATTATAACCTGCACTGTAAATATGAACAAGTCCTTTCAACTCACTACAATTTATAACATGGTTGCCCTAATATTTTGAGTTGGGCAAACTGAGAAGAAGTTTCTTTTTTTTTTTTTTTTTTTTTTTTTTTTAACAGCCTATTAGTGATGGCAACAAAATATTTAAAGTTGTAGATATCAAAATTTTCACTGAGACTCAACAAAAACTCATGAACAAGCCAACTATTTTGATATCTTGAATTATACTAATGTGCAGACATGTCAAACTAAGAATCTTGTTTAATTAACATATCTTTTTATCTCAGTTTGTGGCTGTTTCATTCATTCAAAAAACTGTATAATTTGACCATCAATATCATAGAACATTCAGGATGGAATTATATGTAATTTCAACAAAAATAATGGCACTTTTTGTTATGATGCTCCTTACTTTTACAACCAGGATTCACTGCTGAATATTATGACAAATCCCTTCACATTTAGCCATTAACCCCCATCTTGTAGAACCTCACTTGTGTGCTTTTAGTTTACTACAAGACAGGTATCAGTATTACTATGTTCCTGCTACTGCACTGTATGCTTAACTTGATAACCAGAGACGTAGAGAATGAACTTAGCAGTCCTGTGGCGCAGAAAGGAGCAGCATTATAATTTTCCTGCCTATGTACTGAATTATAACAATGTAATCCTTGTAATGTAACAAAGTAAAATTAAAGAAGCATATCAGCACACATTTGTTTCTGTCTGGCCACTGGTAAATGCATCCAGGTATAAACTGTGGGTTTGTTTGTTTCTGTGCAGCTCAGACTGAGGACAAATGCATTTTTTACAGTATAAATAATAGATAACAGATTTTTTTCTTCTTCTCTTACTTCCTTTATTATTGCAAATTATCTTTTACACCAAATATGGCGACGATTGTTAGAAAACAACACACATCAAATGAATATTTTGATTGATTTGTTGTCAGTGTTCATCTATACAGATTATGGGAAATAAAAACAAACATATGATTATGTGTGTGTATTATATATACACATATACACACACACACACACATATATATATATGGATATATAAGATTTCAAACAGGAAGTAGCCCTCTGTTTTGAGTTTGGCGGTCAAGTTTTCTTAGTTTTCATACGTGAGCCTCCATGACGGACTGTAAATGATTTAAAGGAGCTGGACTCTTGACTCTTGTTTTTAGATAACTGAAAGACAAAATAAACATGAAGATCCTCAACGGAGACGAACTACGAATCGCCGAAAGAGTTCTGTTTAAATACTTACCGAAAAGTGTGAAGGTAGAGTCGCACGCTCTTCCATAATATTGAATGTGTCAACAGTTCGCTTTGCACTTAAAAACGCTACTTTATTCGTGTTTTTTAAGGTTTACGGATTCCTGTTTGGTATAAACAGGAACAAACCAAGTGCTTTGGAAGTCCTGGTCGATGCTTGGCCAGATTTTAAGATCATCATTTGCCGACCTGATGTTAAGGTGAGTTCATGTCGTGTTGTTGTTTTCCCTAAACTGTGAAGATTTGTTTTTCAAATGTGTTCACGTCCCGAAACAAGTACAAGGGCGCCCTGCAGTTCAGGAGGAAGGTGGCATACTTCTGCCTGGACGAACAGGTTTTGAGGAAGACACTGACAAAGGAGGACGTACTTGAATGGAGGACCAACTTCATGATCGCAGGTGAGATTATATAACATCTAGTTCAGTGGTGCAGAGTGAAAATCAGTGTCGTCAATTACCTAAATACATTAACTCCATAACTATATTTTACTGTAATAATTTGTTTCTTTCCACCCACTTCAGTACATCTTGCATATAAACATACATAACTGCTTTAAAAAGTTTAACCCCTTAACAAGTAAAAAATAAATGTTTTTATTTATTTATTGTACCCTTGGGTGAGTTATAACCACAATCAATGGTTCTTTTTTTTTTCAACAGACCCCATGGTTTTTAAAAAACATTGATAATATATATTGAAAATATTGATCACTAAACCATATGGTCGAATGGGCAGTCAATGGGTTAAAATAGAAGATATTAACCCATAATATCTACAACTGTAATATACATATAAATATTCACATTTTTCTTCCATTTAGTATTTTAACTATTATATTACATTTCCTCATGATAATGTACACAGTTAATGCAATGTAGGTGTTTAATGAGAAAAGTTCATTTTATCGTAGATTTAATTTAAAATGTGTTCTTTATTTTTATTTTTTTATTTTTTATGCGTTACTGTTTTTGCGCCAAACACCAGAACAAATTCCTTGTATGTGATAACCTACTTGGCAATAAAACAGATTGTGATTCTAATGAGTAAGAATAGTTTGTTGCTGTGCTGTCATGCTGTTTTTACTGTGTTCAACCCTTTTCAAAGATAAAGATAACAAAATAGTTTTAACATTGTGTCATTCTTGTCCTACAGGGTTTGACATTTCCCATGCCCCTATACTCAAGGAAGTGGCATCTTATAGAGGAGTTAACAACAGATATGTTACTTTGGTGCATCTTCTGTATTTGCCAGACAGCAGCCATCTTGTCACACTAACAGTTGACAGGTATCCCCAAATAATTAAAATGCAATTTAGATTGTATATTCCACTTTAGTGTATATGACAGAGTAAAACAGTATATTTTTATCTCCTGTTAGACGCATGGTTATGATCTTTTTCTCCACAGTGAGCTCGAATCCAGGATTTCATCCCTGAACCTTTCCCATGTTGACTTGGTGAATAAAACCTGGAAGTTTGGAGGTGATGAGCAGGGTTACAATAACATAAAAAACCTCATTAGCAACTTCCCGTCATGCTGCATCACTGACGATCAGGGTCAACCGGTGTCCTGGATTCTGATGTATGATTACTGTGCTCTGGGTATATTGTACACTCTTCCAGAGCACAGAGGGAAAGGATATGCAAAAGTGCTGGTCAGCACCA
The DNA here is from genome assembly GCA_016801845.1 of Polydactylus sextarius. NCBI lineage: Eukaryota > Metazoa > Chordata > Actinopteri > Polynemidae > Polydactylus > Polydactylus sextarius. The sequence continues at coordinate 8,456,688 of CM028911.1, read as the reverse complement.
TGGCTCAGAAACTCCATGCTCAAGACTACCCAGTGTACTGCTTCATAGAAGAGGACAACGCGGTCTCATACAGGCTCTTTAAAAACCTGGGCTTTGTTGATGATCCCTCATACAGGGCAGCATGGTTTGAATATAACTTTTGATTTTGTGATCATTACAATTTGTAACATGATTGAAACATGTAACTGACATATAAACATTACTTTTATATTAATGGAAACAAAATATGAACCAAATGTATCACAATTACAATCTAAGGTGATTAACAACACCCACTGCCATTAGTGTTGCATATTTTTGGGAGTTTGCGTTCTAAAATTATTCTAGAGTGATCATAATAATCTTCCTCATATAATTGCATTTTCAACATTTTGATGTGTGGTATTACAGCTTCCTCATTTTACTGACTAAAGCACTGCATAACTGAAAGAAACGTTAAAGGACATTTATCTAATAACATAAAACATATATACCTACAGCTTTTGTGATGACTACTGAGCATTTATTAAATCATATAAATGCATGCGTGCAATAAATAAATACATGTCAAAGACGATGTGTTTTCTCGGTCTTTTTGATCTGTCTTGTCTCTGTAAAACATGGGTCACGACAAGACATGCGGGGGAGTGAATGTACACGCATGCAAGTGTAATGAGAAGACAATAGTAGTAATTGGTTGTATCAAGAATTTACGAATGTAAGAAATTAAAACAAACAGGTTTGAGAGAATATTGCAGAGATTTATTTACTTCTTCAAGTGCGCCAACTCGTGTGACGAAAGTGCGAATATGAAGATCAAGTCAAGTCAGTTGGCTTTTTTTTTTTTTCTTCGATCGAAGTTCTGCGAACCTCCACGAGCTTCTGTTCCGTGCATTTGGTTTCTGACCAGCGCTGACCATGGAGCTGACCGGAGAACAGCTGAAAACAGCCGAAACTCAGCTGAGAAATTTTTTACCGCTGTCACAACAGGTTTGTAGAAACCTATCCACCGTATTATAATGTCTTGGCTACTTTACACCGTTAGCCTCATATAATCACTTAGGAATGTAAACTGCCTCAATAATAATAATAATAATAAAAACTGACTGAACTGTTAGTATCGTTTTGCTTTATTTTTTAAGGTTTACGGGGTTTTGGTCCTCTTAAACAGAGTAAAATCAGACCCTATAAAGATTGTAGTGGACAGATGGCCAGGGTTCAGGGTTATTATCTGCAAACCACTACATGAGCAGGTAACTTCATCTCTGTATTTAATGTATACACTGAAATATATAATGCAAACAGGATCTTAAAGTTTCTTCTTTCTTTCTGTCATCTTCAGAGGGCTGATGCCTTCAAAGACACACTGGTGTTTACCAACAATGGAGCTGTTCTAGAGGAAACCATAAGGAAGTCCTCTGTTATTGACTGGACCAGGTACCTTTGCCTTGGTAATTACAATAAACATGTTTGTTCCTCTCATTGTCTCTTTAATGATACTGTGGAAGTCAGTCCATTTCATATGTGTTTTTTTTTCTGTGCTTTGCTTTTACACAACACCCCATATGGCCCCTTTCATTGTGTTTAAAGTCCTCCCATTGTTGATGGCATATCATTTAATGATCCAATGTTGTGTTATATTTGTTCACCACAAAAAGTTATGAGGGCAAAGACCAGTGTCATTACTATGTTCAACAGACTTCAAGGCTGTCCTGTAAAAGCAAATCTCCAGAAAAGAGACTGGTAAACGTATAAGAAGAAATAAGAGAGAAAGGAGATAATATGAGATGATAATCATGTAAAAACATGTATTATTTATTAACTTTTTGCCTTATCAAAGCAACAAATGCATTTGCATATTTCAAAACAAGGTGGACATAATTTCTAACAGTGGAGTTTTAAGTCTTTTAATCATGTTTAAATAATAAAATTTCTCAGTACTCAAGATCAAAACAAATACCAAATAGTTATACATATTTGTTAACAGCTTTTCTGTAAGAAACAAAAATAACTCCTTTGTCTTCTGTCCAAGGAATCGATCTTCGCCACGTTGAGATTTTCAAAAGAGTGGCATCAGAAAAAGATGTGCCAAGCAACAAACTGGCAGCTTGTCACCAAATGATACTTGAAGATGTATCCAAGTTGCCCTCTATTGACAGGTAAAGTCTATCTATGCAATCTCAGTTCTGGTGTAATACAAAAGCATTATCTCAAGTCTACTTATTTGTTAACAAAATGGGTTTGGACTCTTTCTCCAATCTGTTTTGCATCAGCTCGGGTGTCTCGCTAAGCTCTCTGGACGAATCGCACATTGACTTGGTGAATCAGACATGGAAGTTTGGAAAGGATGATGTTGCTCTGCGAATGATCCGCAACATGATTACAAACTTTCCCTCTTGTTGTGTGCTGGATGCAGAACGAAAGCCTGTGTCCTGGATCCTGACCTATGCAACATGTGCCATGGGTATGTTGTACACTCTTCCAGAGCACAGAGGCAAAGGCTACGCCAAACTCCTGGTCAGCACCATGGCCACAAGACTCCATGCTCAGCACTACCCAATCTACTGCTTCATAGAGGAAGAGAATACAGTCTCCTACAGACTTTTTCAAAGCTTGGGCTTTACTGAGGACCCCTCATACAGGGCAGCCTGGTTTGCATTCAATGATTTTTCAGATGTTTCAATGAAGGGTAATAAATAAGTGTAATAAATTCCAAAACAAACCGAAGAGGCCCTTGTATTAAATTAGGTTGTGAGCAAATTAATTTGTATTTGTATCACAGAAAAGATTAAGGTTAACTAAAATGCTGGTCAAAAATCAGGGCTAAAGTTTTTTGCCCTGCACTGGAGTATGTCCCGTTTTTACTTCAGGTGCCTGTTTCATGAACATGGCCGTGCAGATCTCTCTTCAGACATCTCATCTCTTTCCTGAAAAGTCACTTGGAGCATGACTCGATCTGGAATAAAAAGGAGAAAACTTTATGTAAATAATGTTCCAATTTATTACTCTAAGATGCAAAAGCAGTGAAAATGATTATTATTATCCAGACTTCTCTGGTGCTGTAGGCAAATTTAATTAAAACTTGTGTTGCTAATACAAACACTCCAGACTGAATACTTTTTAAATCAATAATCTGGATTATAAAAAGTCATATATATACATTCACATATACATATACATTCATCACATATACATATATAAATTTTCATAACAACTAACTACAGTAGATTCCTGATTATTTAACTAACTATCTTCGGTTTCAGTTTATGGATCAGAGTAACAATTGCATAATGAAACTGTATTAATGAATTTTTAAAACATTTTAAAAAGTGTCAAATAAAACTATTTTGAAAACAACTTAAAGAACTGTCTTGACTGCATTACCTCTGTTCTGTGAACACTTCAAGGCGTAGTAACCATGTTTTCCAGTACTCCAGCATCAGCTCTGAGCTCAGCTGATGAGCATGGGCGGGTGAGCCGTCCTTGTAGGCCACTACAATGAGTCCATTTTCAACCTGCAGAGATGAGTGATGTATGAAGTTTTGTACGACACACTGTGGCAGACATTTGGTAGACACAAAAAACAATTATTTATTTAAGTGAGGAGTGTGAGTTCAAGCTGAGAGACAGTTAAACCATCTGGATGGACAGTTAAACCATCTGGATGGTGACAAGAGACACAAGTCACCACAACATTTATCTCAATGAACACCTGGTATTTGTAGTTGCCATCATTGTTCAAAGCCCCAGTGTATGCTGCCACTTGAATAGGGTTGTCATATGTGTTGCTCAGGAATGGCTTGGGCTTTTCGGAGGTTTTCCAGTCAATAACACACAGTACACCTCTGAAAACAGAAAAGACTTTGTGTAGTAAAGGTAGCATGAAAAAGCATGTCTCAAACTACAGAAAAAGTACATTCTACCATATTTACCTGTAACGAGCGACACAATCCACTATTCCCAGATAATTCAGGGCATCATGTTGTACAGTGCTTTCAGTAGCTCTCACTCCAGTGACATCCTCCAGTATGTGAGAGATGCTCTCCATGTATCCCTGTATCTCAGGAGGATACTCCGATGACTCTGAGGGACATTTGTTGTTTTGTTTTGCACCTGTGGTCAGAATGTCCTCCAACGCTGAATGGAATAACTTCCCCTGCCTGAATAAATCTGAATGAAAACAAATGTTGATGAATGTTGACATTTTAAACATACTAAAACATGTAAGTATCATGTTACAGTATTTTTTTTATAACTTACTCTGACTATATTTTGTGAAGCCTTCCTCTCCGAGTTCTGCGATCATTTTCCTTTTCCATCTCTCCAGGTAGAAGATCTGCTCCGGGGAAAGTGTCTGCTGAAGAATCCGGGTCACACTCGGTACAGAAGACTTGCCTTGGTCCCTTTTTAACAAAATCCGGGTGGGGAGTCCTGGCTCTGGCTCCTCAGTTTCTAGAATGTTTTCATATTGTAAAAATGGATAAAAGGTTTTCGGTTCCCTCATTTCTGATGTTTTGGAGGGAATCGCAGCTTTGACAACACGTCCATAGACGAGCTCGTCTTCAGCTTGGAGGGTCTCTGGGGTTTGGCAGCTAACCCTGGTGGACATGACAGACTTCACTAGAGAAGAGTAGCGCTCACTGTCAACTGAGCTGTATGGGCTGCGATTTTTGGGCGATCTGAGACAATGACAAACTGAAAAGTCTCTCACGTGGAGGGAGGTGCGCTTTGGGACAATGGTGCCTCCAACAGGCACTAAACGTTTAAGAATAAACATTCTGGCGATTTCCACGCAACAAGTCTGAAAAACAATAATTTATTAGCCACTTAGCTTCATATAACCTTTAAATTTTAACTATATTTACGGTAAATATTAGTGACGGTACTTGCCCTGACTTGTTCATCGAAACTCGTCCAAAGAAACACAATTGTTTCTAAACGACGCGCCTCTTAGGTTGCACATCTTCCGCAGCTGGGATTTGTAGTTTAAAATGCCAATTCTTGGCAGTGTTTGAACTATGAAAAACTACATTACCCATAAAGCACAGTGTATCATTCAAATACTTCCGTATGATCATTAAGTCGGTCACTCAAAGTAATTAGCTACTTTTATTCGCTTTTTCCACTTCATAATTCACTTTTTTTCGTTAACGGGAACAAATGCTAACAACAAAGGTTATCACGCTTTTTTTCAGTAACTTTACACTATAACAGACCACGAATACAGAAATGTGATATGATTGATTAGGTTCAAAGCCAACCATATCTTTTGTAAATTTGACATTGTCCAGTCAAATTCGAGATAGGGCGGGGTTTAACCTTCCGTCGACAGAATGGGAGAGAAAAAATGGTTTGACAGCTCGTCAGGCAGCTAACCAGTCAGCGCAGAGCTTCCTGCATATAGTTTTGTTATGTGGGTTGTTGGCCTGTTTTTGCCATTCCGTCGATTTCAGTGCCATCATCATGACATCTACCTTAGACGAAAACAACAAGGAAAAGGTAAGTTAAACTACTCTTTACGTGTAAGCTGCACTAAAAGTAAGATGTGTTAGCATAAAGGTCGCTAACAATAACGGTCGCTTTCTGACAAGTTTTTATCGCTAACTTTTCTGTCTACACAACGTTAGCTTTCGGCTAAAGCTAGCTAACGTTTTATCCGCTAAACTGTCCTTAACGTTGAAGACAGAAATAATTTTAATCATATGGCTGTACATTAAGTAAACGTTACCGGTCTGTATGTTTGGATAGTATCGTTATTTTCCGTTAATGTTGCCTAAAGTAGAGTGACGGTTCACGCTAACTGTGTATGCAACGCCCAACGTTTAAGTTTAGGTAAAGTAGCTTGTGTGACATTTAGGTTTGTCTGTGCTACGTTTTTAAAGCATTAAACAGCTGTAGTGCACAGTTTTGAAGGACATTGGCCTGTGATAAAATAGTTGACTGTGCTAAAATGATCAACACTCTGACAGGTGTTATGTGCTAACTATAACACGACTACATTATTTAATATTAGTAGTGTGAAAAGTGTTGATTTGCCAAAGCAATGCTGTCGTGTATCAATGAGAATTCAACATTTATTTGACCTGAATGTTGTGTGCACATTATAACCAGTATGATGATGTGTCTACCTATTCACTAGCAAAATAGAAAACTGTATGTATTGTATGTAGAAAACCATACCTGGAGCTCTAACCTATTGTAAAATTATTTTTATTGCTACAGTTTGTCGATTTTTAAAGTATTAGTAAGCTCGTTTGGTTGATTCTCTTCCTAGTTTGGGTCGATTTCCTCTAGTATTTTCTATCTTCAAACCTCAGTCTGTTATGTACGTGAAGTTGCAACCAGTCAGCTACAATTCACTTTGAATCAGCCAGAATAACAGAATTCCTGTGACTTGTTTATTATTGTCAATCTAAGAAAGACTCCAGTGGTTTAAGATTTGTATTTCTTTATTACTGGCTACAATTTTGCTGATGCTGTGATATATGAATAGTGACCCATGTAATTAAAACAAACCAGTTGTGAGTCATTTAAAAACTACATTTTATATTTGACACATTGAAATGATATTTTCTTTACTCATAAACTCAGTGGTCTAAATGTTCTGATAACGTGGATGTGTTTTGTCTCCTTAGATGCGGTCAGTGTCTGTGGACCTAAACAATGATTCCTCCCTTCTCATTGACATTCCTGATGCACTTTGCGAAAGGGACAAAGTCAAGTTTACTGTCCATACAAAGGTAAAATAACAAAATAAAAACCATCAAACTCAATCCTAAAACAAAACCTAATCCCAGCATTAAAATCCTTAATGTTTCATATTTGCTGTCAACTCTGTTTCCAGACAACACTAAGTTCTTTCCAGAAGCCAGACTTCTCTGTTCCCAGGCAGCATGAAGACTTCATCTGGCTACACGACACTCTAGTTGAGACCGAGGACTATGCTGGCCTGATAGTGAGTTGGACTACTTGCACGCATGACTCGCATACATAGACAGAAGCTGTAATATCACTATTTGTCTTTGGTGTCTGTTTACTCAGCGGAGAAAGGCTAAGTTAAAAGACTGAAAGAACAGCCTGTTATTTATCATTTCCTAACTAATCAAATCAAATTCTTATCCTTTTGGAAAAATATTTCCCTAAAAATTGTTATCCAGTGTTACCCAGTAAGAGTGTTTAACCTGTTATGAGTATTTTATTATGCTTTATCCCTCACAGATTCCTCCAGCACCCCCGAAGCCTGATTTTGAGAGCCCAAGAGAGAAGATGCACAAGCTGGGTGAAGGTGAAGCTACAATGACCAAAGAGGAGTACACTAAAATGAAGCAGGAGCTGGAGGCGTAAGTGTAACACTCAGACTATATATAAATATATCATATTCTATTCTCTAGATGGTATCATGTTATGAAAGCTCCTTTATATATATAATTCATGGTATTTATTTTCTTTTCAGTGAATACCTTGCTGTGTTCAAGAAGACTGTCCAAGTGCATGAAATCTTTCTGCAGAGACTGTCCTCTCACCCCATTTTAAGCAAAGACAGAAACTTCCAGATTTTCTTAGAGTATGACCAGGATGTGAGTACCTCATAATGCTGACTTCCTTTCCCAACTTGTCAGTTGAAAAGAGAGGAAGTAGAGTTTACTGGACACTTGTGACACATGGCGTACATCCTGCTGTGATCAGCAGTTATGCTTATCTGTGTAGTTTTTTCAGTTGGTAGCAATAGCCTTTGTTTATAGAACTCAGCTTCGAGTTAGTCCATATAATTTAAGTACTTGTCCAAAAAAAGAAAAACACTGGTTACATGTGTTTTTGAACCACTGTGTGACACAAAATGATATAAAATAATCTTTACTCTACAGGAAATGCTTACCATATTATATTCCATTCATAGGTTTAATATGTATCATATTGAAATCCTGTTATTTCAGCTGAGTGTGAGACGAAAGAATGCGAAGGAAATGTTTGGAGGATTCTTTAAAAACATGGTGAAGTCAGCTGACGAAGTCCTTATCTCAGGTGTAAAGGTGGGGCTTCTATATGATTTACTTTACAGTATTTGTACAGCAGTGTTACCAGTATAGTGTTGCAACAACTTCCCCAAACATCTCTGTCATCAACATTATTTCTCTCCCACACAGGAAGTTGATGACTTTTTCGAGCAGGAGAAAACATTCCTGCTTGACTACTACAGCAAGATAAAAGATTCCACTGCCAAAGCAGAGAAAATGACCCGCTCGCACAAAAGTATTTAATGGTTTTTTACATTACCATATTGAGTTAGATTCTGTTGTACTGGAATGAAATCTTATATATTTCGAATGAGATAAGTTGTGATTGATCATTACTTCTCACAGATATTGCAGATGATTACATTCGCATCTCTGCCACTCTGAACAGTCTCTGTGCCGATGATAGTACAGCAAATAAGAAGTGAGTGTGATAAACAGTTTGCATATAACATATAACAGATCAGTGCACGTATGGGTAATTTTGAAATTGTTAATGTCGATGATGACTATTCCCTGTTATGCTTTTTAATTTTGTCATCAGGCACATGGAGAAGCTTTCAGACCTGTTTGAGAAGCTCAGAGTAAGTAGGATGTAATTTCTTAACATACAAAGACTATAATTAAAATTTTTGACCTGCTTTATCAGCATATTGTTGTAGCTACTGAATTTCTCTTTTTGTTTTTTTGTTTTTTTGTTTTTTTTTTTTGTAGAAAGTGGAGGGGAGAGTTGCATCTGACCAGGAGCTGAAACTGACAGAACTGCTGAGATACTATATGAGAGACATCCAGGCTGCTAAAGTGAGATGAGTTTATTTTCTGCAGTCATGCAACATTTATGACTATGCTGCTTGTTGGACAGTTCACAGGTCTTGGTGTTTCTTTCACTTCATTTTATGTGACTCATTAAAACCAAAATATGTTGTGTTAACGAAGACTTAGTATTTATCCTCATCATTTTGTTTAATGAATCAATCAGATAGATTGAATAGGAGAGAAAATAATCTGCATTACATAAACAGTATACTATTGGGAATATCATTTTTTTAATATTCAGTATGTGAACCAAATTTATATATATTCTTATTTGAATAATTGTATGTGAGGAGCAAGCTGATGTTCAGAACAGAAGTGCATGTACCTCTTGCTGACTGTATTTTTCTGCCTAGGACTATTGTTAAAATCTGTTCTTGCAAACACTTAATTAGATATTGAATTATTACATGTTGTTCTTACGCGTTAAGTTATGTTTTGTTTTATGTTACATTCTGTTGTTGAGTTATGTTTTTAGTTGTTTTAAGTTTTGGTTTCTTTGCCCCTATTCATTCCTCTGTTTCTTTTGTTTCTCTGTCTGTTAGGACCTTTTATACAGGCGAGCTCGGGCGTTAGCTGACTATGAGAACTCTAACAAGGCTCTGGACAAGGCTCGACTGAAAAGCAAGGACATCCCCCAGGCAGAGGAGCACCAGCAGCAGTGTCTGCAGAAATTTGACAAGCTTTCAGAGTCTGGGAAGAAAGGTTTGTGTATCCATGTGTTGTAGATGCAGACTGATTCTGTGTTTGTTCCTTTGTGTGTAAAGGGGTATGCACACTACAAGCACTTTTTAAACTGCACTGTGTTTTCCTCCTAGAGCTCACTGGTTTCAAGGGCAGACGTGTTGTGGCATTCAGGAAGAATCTCATAGAGATGGCTGAGCTTGAGATAAAACATGCCAAGGTGAGCAGCACAATACAGCTGCAAACACACTTGTATAATATCATTTATGGAGATATATTCTCACCAAGCACAACACGCTATCGAGAGCATCCATGCTCCATGTTGGTGTGATTTATATGATGCACATTGGTGCTGCAATAGTTCTCTTCCATTTCATCTGTTGGATTTGGATGTGGCGATGCCATTGAAATACTCTGAACTTATTGTTATGTTCTTGAATCAGATGTAAACACCAACTTCTGACCCCACACCCACTGCTGCCTCAGCAGAAATCCAGATTCATCAGACTAGACAGATTTTTCCAGTCTTCAATTGTACAGTCTTGGTGAGCCTGTGCCCTCTGCAGTGTCATATTACTGTTCCTGGCTGACTGGAGTGGAACCCAATGTGGTTTTCTGCTGTAGCCCATCCACCTAAGTGCTGGATGTGTTGTTACTTTCTTAGATGCTTTTCTGCTCACCACAGTTGTAAAAAGTGGTTATCTGAGTTAGCACAGCCTTTAAGCCAGCTCCAGCCGGTCTGACCATTCTCCTCTGACATCTTTCACCAGAAAGGTGTTTTCCAATAAATGTGAACACATATTGAAGCTCCTGACCTGGATCTGCAGGATTTTGTGCAGTGCACTGCTGCTACATGATTGGCTGATTGAATGATTGTTCTAGAGCTGTGATGATGCTTACAGTTACAGCATCCCTGTTTCTTTTCAAAGTCACCTATGAAGAATATGCAGATTAATCAAAAGCAGGTTAATGATTCTTTCAGATTTGTATCGGTTAGAAATGTTATTTACACATGAAATACATTTGGTACGATACTAAAAGTATAACTAATACATGTTTACATGTAAATGTACATACTGAGATATTTGGAATTTATATTGAAAACAAACACAATAGCTTATAATGTGTAATACAGGACAGTTTCTTCTGTCTCCACAGAACAATGTGACTCTATTGCAAGGATGTATTGACCTGCTCAAGAGCAACTGACATGTTTTCAAGTGTTCCTGTTCTACCATCACCAAGTGACCAGTCATAACAAATGGAAGCCTGGCATCCCCAGGGCCTTGCATGGACACGAATTCAAGTATTTCTGCTCCCACCCATGGGTCTGATGCCACTTACACACCCTGCACAAGACCAAGTGTCTTGTAAGCAGAATGTCTTCATGTTTACAGAGTCCCTGTCCTCTGGTCTGTGGTCCATCCTTTTCCATTATTTATGGAAGTCAAAGTCAAATGTGAATGCCTTCTGAGATTAAGGCTGCCAACCATCAAGGTCTTCCATATTTTTTTGCAACACCAATAAAGGTGTCTTTTTTTTTTTTTTTTGCTATTTTCTCATTTTTACATTATGCACATAGTAGAAATCTTGCCTTCTTGATTATATTTCTTCCTCCCTAAATTTGGACTATAATCTCCTCCATTGTGTACATAGCTTTTTTAAAAGGCTTAGAGAATGTTTTCCGCATAACCATATCCTAAGTTTTATGATTCATATGCTTAATCTAATGGGGCTTTTTTTGTTTTCAAAAAGGAGCACTTTTACAGAAGCAAAGCTAGTGCCTGGAAAAAACATCCTCATGCTCCGCATTCCTGGGCTCTGAGATTAGTGTGCAACCAAACCAACCCTCTAGTAATAAAACTCATGACTGACTTAGAGGACAAGACAGATCATCAAGTCTTCAAAAATAGCTGCACTATGCCTCGGGAATGGACAGTTTCCTATGTCCCCATAATATTACATGTGAGAAGGAACCACTGATCCCACAGTTATCAAAGGTTCACATTTTTTTGCAAACATTGATGGATCATAGAAGATTTTAGCAAGACATTGGTTGAGAATAAGTCCAACTATAGGTTATTTGATCATTAACATTTCATATAAGAAAATTCAACATTAATGGTAACTATGAGTCTGCCTCTTGGTTGTATTTGCACAGGACAACTGTATTACTCCGGCGCTGTATATATTAAGTCATCAGCAGCTTCTTCACTACAGCCAACTCTGCTCAGTCACTTTTCCCTTTTCATTGTGTAATTATCATTGTTTTTGTTTATTTTGCCTTAAATTCTCCCCTTTGTTATTGACAGGTCCTCGTTGTATCAAACCTGATGCATTTTACCGGAACTTCTAAACAGTTTATTTAAAACAGTTAAGGAAAATGATGCACTAAAAAGATGAAAACATACTTTACAATCATGACCAGGCTTGGTAGTGTTAAAATGCATTATAGTTTTTTAAGAAATTGAATGTATTTCTAATGGATTCCAACTGTGAGAATTCCTTTACATGATGCTTTTCTTACCGAACATTAGCATTTTATAAATTTGTAATAATGGCATTGAATAAATCCTTCTTTCCCAAGTTTGATCTTTACCATGAAGTTTTGCTTTTAGGGTGTGTAGCTTGTGTTTTATATATATATATATATATATATATATATATATATATATATATGGCAACAGTAGTCCCTGAGTCTGTGTTAAAAATAATGTTTCTCACTTTAATATCACACATCATACCACTAGGTGGCAGTATCCATCCTGTTTTTTTTGTTTTTTTTGTGTGTGTGTGGGCCCTTGACTTTAAACACAGCTGTATGCATGTTTGTGTTAAATCCATTGACCGTAGCACATCCTGGGATAGGACAGCATGGTGTGTTAGGTAAGCTTTGAGGAAATGCCAGAGTGCTCACGGGAATCACCACCACCAAAATTCACATTTTATGTCCTACCTAACGAGCAGCGCTAAGCAACAAGAAGAAACAAATAATCTGCAGTCAAACACTACAGGCCATGAGAAACCAAATTTATTAGTGTGTGCCAGGTTGTTCAGGAAACATTTTGGACTATATCTCCGTTTTATTATCAACATATTTTATCTGTGAAATTTCTATAAAGACATACAGGAGTGAAAAGCGAATGGGGTGAAATAAGACAGAGAGAGAAAGTCATGGTGATCTTGTGTGGACAGAATATACTGTACTATAGTCCGTGATGGTTTTGTCAATATTGACATCCCCGGTTGTGCAGACACTGTGACCTGTAAGGTTTGGTCGATCTACTGATTGGATTAAACTGCAGAACCAGAGCCAATGAGCTCATAACACACTATCAGTACAAACAGGTTAGTTTGCCAACTGTGATCAGAGCAAACAGGATTTGAAAGCAAGCCATAAAAAAATACTGCCCTGCTTATAGACACTTAAAGATGTTTCACCTCTCAGTCAAAGGTGGTTTACCTCTGATTCAACTCTTTTTGGATATGTGCTATATGTGCTGTAATGGATCCAAAAACAAGGCCTCTTTTTGGAGCATGGGGAGGAATGTTTATTAAAGGCCCAAACTTTAACCTCAGGTGTCTGTTTAGGGCATTTGCTTACAGGGAGTTTGTTTCACTTTATAATTGAGATACTGATCTGGGTGGATCAGGATCAAACAAAATGCATCAGGCACCAGCTGAGTTTTTTTTATGTTCCCGTTGCGTAGCTGTTGAGTTCCAGTGATAAAGACTTCTCCATCTCAGAAAAAAACCTCAGCTTCTGATGAATTTTGCTTGCAATTCTGAGATGATAAATCTACTTGCTTCAGGGACTTATCCTGCTAATTGTTTTTTTTTTCAATCTCCCTTAAGGCACACTTAGATAATTTACTGGCTTTAAATAATAAGTGAGATTTTACATAATTTGGAGGAACTGTCCATGATTGGTCATTAATAGTTCATCTACAGCTCTATAGCAAATTTTTTTATTATTGGGTCAAAGGTGTCAGTCATACTCACAACACTCATAGAAAAACAGGCCCATGGCTTTGTGAAATATATTAGAAGGCAGGACCAAAATTAATGAAGCAGAAAAGAAAAGGAGGAAAATGTTATCGGTTCAGTACTGTTTTCTGCTGGGTCAGGTCACAATTTTAAATTGTAAGTCTTTGAACTTGTTGGTAGCAGTCACAGATAGGGGATCAGCATGATCAGCCAACGTCTTATTTGACAGAGCTTGTGAGAGCACTTGGCTAACGTCCCATAGCTCTATCACTGTTCAACTGAAAAGTCATAAGTGCAGACAGGAGCACCTCAAGCATGAGGGCTGTTTCAAACAGAAACTGTGTTCTCTGAAGGAACTCAGAAGTACAGTGCACCTGCTGGTGTAACTGAACTATGAGCTCTTCCTTAGTGAAACGGAGCTACTTACTGGTTCCCATTACATAAAATTTGCACACAACTACAGATTTCTACAGACCACCAGCACTGGGGTCATGGGCTCATGCATGAATGTTTTTCTCCCAAAGAGACTTTTTTGTCTCTATATAAGACAACAAGACAATATATATATATATATTTATCGTCCAATAATGTACTTCTGTCATTCACTTAAAGGACCAAAGGGTTTTAAAGGTTGCATGTTTTGGCCAAACCTTCCCTAGATTAGTGTGTCCTGCCCTACTCAGATAGTCATTTGCTTTCATGCACACAAGTGAAAATGCCAAACATCAGTTACAGCAGCAATGCAAAGTAAAGGCAAACTCACCTACTCTTCTTGATGAAAAACACCAGCTGTAAGATCTGAGAAAGAACTGGTCAGAAACTAGAAAGCAAACTGCAACTAAAGTTGTTGAGGAGCCTAAGGGGCTGTCAGTCTCTAAGATAGCAGCACATAGGAAACCACACTTGGTTATGCTTACTTGCTTGCAGAGAGGTTACTTTAAAAATACATTTTCAAACAGCTGAAACTAATATCTCATATATAATATTAGGGGAAAAAAGGGAAATTCAGTTTATGTTGTTATGTTTTTTCCTTATATTTAGTAAAGCCCATGAGGCTATGGTAACTTGCCATGACTTTGCCATGAACTTCTATCTGTGGCTAAAACTAACACAACAAGATTCTCCACTTGACAAACTGTCCACCAAGACATTTGAGGAGAGGTTGTGTAAAGAATGTCTATGAAAACAGTTTTCAAATGAGTGGCCTGAGATGTGTACAGACTTAATTAATCACTTACACAGGTACACACTGAGTGAAGGCATAGAAAATAATTGTTATTTCTGCTCTTTGTTAGTTATGTTATGTTTCATTGTAACTGTTAGTTCAGTAGGACATTCGAGTAAAGGAAGTTGTGATGATAATACTTTCCGAGAAGGACTGTCAAAACTTGAACGTCACTAGAGCCAACAATGTTATCCTGCAACTTGCAGGTGAATTTTTGGGTGTGGCTAATGACTTTGGGCCTGGAGGCTTGCTTGAAAAGCTTGTATTTGAATGTGAAACAATCCTGAGGCACTGGTCTTTTTAGGAGAAGGAAAACAAACCTATACTTAACATAAAATGACAGCTCTTTATTCGTAAATAAAAACAGAAGTCCTGCTTTAAACATATGACTTGGGCAAAAATAGAGACAAGCACAGGAAATACAAGTGGTGACGAATGCCTTTTATTGCATGGCATTAAAGAGCATTCATTGAAGACAGCGAAACAGATGCTATACTTGTACATATCTATTTGAAATGTGTAAGTCATAAAAAAAGGCACCCCATGGTTTGCATATTCCTCTCAGTGAAGACATCATGCAGTTTCAGAGAAGAGCTGAAACAGAATTAAGGTAACAAATAGAAACTGTACAGCTTTTGCAAACAAAACGACTGCCCTTCTTTTAAAGTACTCTTTTAAATGTATGGTGTTAAATGTATCTCAAAAGAGTTTAAAATTTTCAAGAGAAAGGTTTGCAGCCTAGTGTAAAAAGATTTACTCCAGCATTTTACTTGAGCAACTGTTCTTCGTTACTTTCCATTCAAACAAGCCACTTTTGTTAAACTGAAAAACTGCAAGACTCAATGAGCCCTTTCATGTACGTGGAAGACCACATCTCCCAGCATGCTCATTTCCGGTTTGAGAGAATTCCAGCCAATCAGAAGCCGCCTGGATCCATGGTAGCTATCTGGGGCACGGGGCCAGCACGTCTAGCCAGCTCGAAGTGCCACGACTTCACAGCGGACCACGGATTCTCCAGCGGAGTGAGGGGGAGATCTCTGGAAAAAAAAAGGCAACGTAGCTTTATAGCTGGACAAATAGGTAGCTCTGCAAAAAGTCACTTCATCTACAACTTAACGATTTTTTGCCCTCTCTCCATTCCCTTTGAAGCACACAGACGCAGCAGCTACATCACCGGCGAGGTAAGAGTGGGAATATAGGAATTTTTATTCATTGAGCCAACATTAAGCTAGCATCGAAAGCTAACTATTGCTAACTGCCAGTACAGAAAGACAGTCGGCTAAAGTTATGTAAAATTATTCTAGCTTTTTCTTACTTGATATTCGGTTTGTATTTTTTTAATAGCGTTTGTAGCGTGGTTTTATTCCGTAAACCGACACTTCATACATTAATGTGCAGAACGTTAGCCAAGTTCATTGATTCCAGTGTTAGCCTCAGTGTTAGCTTGCAACTAAAGAATAAAATAAGATCACTTAACGGTAATTCCAGAATTACACGCTTTCTTTGTTTTAATGCACATTTTGAAATGTAACTATTTATGGTAACTTTAATGTCCAATAATTATTCACAGCCTGTTTCAGTTGTGGTCTTAGTGTAATGAATTTAGTGTCAGATGTAAAATAAAATAAACTAACATTAAAGTTCTCTGAAGTTGATATGTTTGTATTAAAGTGTGGAGTAAAAAGCGGGTAATTGTGTATGAATATTTTTACATCCTTAGAATATGTGTAATACTTACTTACTGCGATGGGAGACGTGTA
The DNA here is from genome assembly GCA_016801845.1 of Polydactylus sextarius. NCBI lineage: Eukaryota > Metazoa > Chordata > Actinopteri > Polynemidae > Polydactylus > Polydactylus sextarius. Next base: position 8,440,228 of record CM028911.1, on the reverse strand, counting down.
CCTTCTTTAAGGGAAAGAAAGTATTTACATATTCAACCTCCGTGGTTTACAGAAAGTTAGATAATTTTCTGCCCTAATGCACCCCCTGTAGGACCAAGACCAGATATATTAGATTTAATGGAGTTTCTAATAGTTTCACAATAGGAAGATTCGTGTAATAGTTCTGGAATCTTGAGTCACTTCGAGTTATATTTCAAAAGTAGCATAAATTCCCATCTTTTCCCTCTGACTTTTCGTCCCCGCAGTGAGCAGGGACTCTGGACTCTTGTTTCGATTAGTTCGCTCAGCAGTTTTCCTTTACCACGTCACAGTGTCGGCTTGTTGTAAAACGGCAACGCTCCACTTTGTTTTCTTTTGCATATGTCTATTGCGTGATAAGATTAACATCCTTGTCTATATTACATTTATATGCAAAGGAATATAGATGATAGTGCTTGGAGAGTGGTGGAAAAAGAGGGTTTTATAGTGTCACTAACTGCAAACTCCTCTTAGCCGACTTTTCTTCCCTGCAGGGGAAACATTCTCCTTTGTGACGAGAGCACTTAAGATCCTTAAAGGGATAGTTCAAAGACCCTAGGGTATGTTTTTTTTTGCAGGGCAGGAAATTAACAATAACCATCATTCCACTGCTAGAACTTTTTTGCAGTTGCCAACTTTGTCTCGAACTTTGTGGACTATTCGTTTTTGTCAATTACCCGGTTGCCTGTTTTTTTCCTTTCTTTCTTTTTTCTATTTTTTTTTTTTTTTTGCTGCTAAAACCATATTCAGGTGGTTTAATTATATGAGTATGTTCATATTACTTACTTTTAGCATCTTGCATCAAACGTGAGCTGAGTTTTAATAAGCAGCAGCAGTATATTTTTTGTGGCAGTTCCATATATGCTGTTATCTAGCTTTGCCAATTTGCAACGGCATGTTATAATACAAAATACAATGTAATGATTTTATTGTGCAAACAATTAAATCTGATCTATTAAAGAAGATACTTTTGTGGAAAAAAATTAATCTACGATTTTCAAAGGAAAATATGTTTCCTTGAAGATTTTCTTTAGTATAAGTTTTGAACTACACTGGAGTTTTGTGCTGAAATTCAAAGCATGAGATTCAACATTGAGGGTGACTTTAAACTGTATTAAGACATGTTTTACCACTGATAGGAGGCCACATAACAAGGAGATCTGACCAGCTGCTGTTTGCCTCACAGTTTGCTGATAAGAGCTGCATTATGCAGTCAACCTCAAGGCAAAGGTTTATGGGTAGAACAGAGACCCCTTGAGGTCGTTGAAGGTAAAGGCCGTGGTTGTGCAGCAGTCATCACAGCTGGTCTTAACACATGGTCACCTGTGAATTACTAAATTCTTTGACTTTAGTTGTCTACATTAAAATTCTTCTTTTTAATTTGTAATGGTATTGACAGTTGTTCCACTTTTTTTTTAGGTTCATCAAAATTAAACAATGGATATCTACGACCCCCAGACCCTTGGGATAATGGTGTTTGGTGGATTCATGGTAATCTCGGCTGTCGGGATTGCTCTTGTCTCCACATTTTCTATGAAGGAGACCTCTTATGAGGAGGCCCTGGCTAAACAGCGTAGAGAGTTGGGTAAGATACAATCTGTTCGCACTGATAAAAAGAAGAAGGACAAAGTATCTGAGAAGAAGAGCCGTGGAAAGAAGAAAGATGAAAAGCCCAATGGAAAGATCCTAGAGCAGGAAAAAGCTGAAGAGACTGCTGATTCTGACGCAGTCATTGAGTCTTCCGCTGCCCCAGTTGTAGCTGCTGCTCCTTCTCCAACCCCGGCCCCTGAGCCTGTTCCTGCTGTTGAGATCAAGCCAACAGCAGCTGCTCCACCAGCAGAGCCTCAGCCCAAGACCGCTGCTGAGCCAAGCCCCGCTGCCGAGCCCTCACCTGCACCCTCGCCCAAAGAGAAGAAGAAGAAGAAGGTGGCTAAAGTTGAGCCAGCCTCAACCCAGCCAGCTGTAAGTGTGTCTGCTCCGGCACCGGTCAAGTCCTCTGCAGCTCCTGTATCAACCCAGGCCCCTGTATCTGCCCCAGTTAAAGGAGCCGCTCCATCATCTACACCTGCCACGGCCAAGTCTGCCCCTGCATCAACTAAGTCTGCACCTGCATCAGCCAAGTCTGCTCCTGCCACTGCATCAGCAAAGTCTGCCCCTGCGCCAACCAAATCTGCCCCTAATGCTGCCCCTGCACCTACCAAATCTGCCCCTGTATCAGCTAAGTCTGGCCCTGCCCCAACCAAATCTGCACCAGCACCAGCAAAGGCTGCACCAGCCCCAGTAAAGTCTTCTGCAGCTCCGGCCAAGTCTTCACCAGCTCCAACTAAGAGTGGCCCAGTGCTGGAGGCTGTCACTAAGGATGTCCCAGTGATGGCAGTGCCTCCAGTGGGATCTCAGCAGGCTCCCACTGTTACAGCTAAGGCACAGGAGCCGAAGAAGAAGTCCTCAAAGAAGAAGGCAGAGCCTGGTAAGCAGATATGTTTTAGAGGTGTCTACTTAACAATTTGTAGCTGTATTTGTATTTATTGAAATATTTTCTGATATTTTGTAGCTTATGTTATAATTTTCTAAAATGTTCAGAAAACATAACTATGAGGCTTTTAGTAAAGCCTCAATAATTCTATATATTTCTTATTATAAAAGATGTCACCTGAACCAGAACTACTGCTTAACAGCTTAATGTCATTGGAGCCTTTTGCAATTCTCTGCTAAGTTGCATTACCCACAAGCTTCCCTCTGCATATCAAGGATCAAAGCCATTGCAGTCTGTCAATATGTTGTTACATCATTGCCATCGTGTTAAAATTAGCTCTCCCCTTTGAATTGATGGAAATGGTTGTCTAGGCAGGAACTACATTAGCCATAACACTGGTGTTAGTATCCAGACTTGAGCATTTGGGGTTGGAATGGGGACATGTCTGTGCAGTTGAGTTACACACACATACATTCACAATCTAAGGCAGTAATACCCTGTCAGTACTGATAAACTTCTAACTGTGTAACTGTGGAAAGTTGTGCCAATGGCAGTGGTGGGTAATGTCTGGCACTCAACTCTGCAGGGCATAGAGCAAGCCAGCTTGTCCAAACACCGCTGCCTGTTTTGTTAGCTGACAAAGGCTCTCAGTGCCCTGACAATGGGTGGTTGAGGGGGGGGGGGGGGCTGAGGAGCAGTGGAGTTCTCCTGTGCCTGAGGCGTATCTCTGCCTGGTGCCACAGTGACCCATCATTTTGCCATCTGAAGCTGCCCAGGGTCCCAGTCTCAAAGGACAAATTGCAATCTTGTCCTTTTCCTGCGACCCTGTGGGTGTTAGGAATTCAACGTGACAGCCTAATGTGCTTTAAAACTGTTTTTTTTTTTTTTTTTTTTTTTTTGCTTTGAACCTGAAATAAACTCTGAACTCCCCCTCTGTGTGTTTCATTGAAATGCTTCATATTTGTCTCTTAAGTGACAGTGGTGGATTCTGCTGATGCTCCGCTGTACCTGCCCTACAAGGCTCTGGTGTCCACTATCAGCAGCATGGTGTTCAGTGAGGGTGAGGCTCATAGGCTCATCGAGATTCTCTCCGAGAAAGTTGGCATCATTCAGGACACCTGGCACATGGTATGAGGAACTGCTATCAACGATGACGAAAAGGAAACCTGCTACTAGTTTGAGTGCTCAGCCGCTTATAGATTAACTGAATGTGTTCAAGGAGTTTCTCTCTGTGTTTTCAGGCTACTCAGAAAGGAGATCCAGTGGCTGTGCTTAAGAAACAACTGGAGGAAAGGGAGAAACAGCTGGCGGCAGAACAGGAGGACGCTTCTGCAGCAAAGAACCGTCTGCGCGAACTTACAAAGGTTAGACTTTGAAGTTTCACAGATGGTGCCAAATTCTTGCCATAACACATCATCTAGTCTGTATCCACGTTGGCAGGCGAGCGAGATTCCAGTACTCATTGCATCAGAAAACAAAACTGTTGGATGGATGAGAATCTTTGCTATTCTTGGATTTTACTGCCAGTGAGGCAAAAAATTCAGTTTGGCCTGAAGGTAGCAACAGAGTAAAAAGTCTTGTTGCCTAAATAATGAGGATGAGCATGGACATGTACTGACACTACAGTCTAAATTTGTCTTTTGTTCTGAAGGTGGCACTAAAAGAAACAAGGTTATCCTAATACATAGGCTACATATATCTAGAAACATTGCTTCACTTGGTCTCATTTCATCCCACCCATTACATAAGATGTTACACATCTTATGTTACATAAGATGTTACACATCTTATGTAATATCTGTGTTGGCCTATGGGTGGCAGTAGAATACAGGTCATAGTCCATCCCACAGGTAATATGATTTTCCTCAGAAAATGTCATGGCAGTCTGTCCTGTATATTTTAAGATATTGTCTACACTAAGACTGTGCTCAAGAAAAGGCCAAAGGGTTATCATATTGTTATATATTCATGTTCTCTTTTATTACTTTATGTGTTTTGTGAATGTTATGAAAAAATATATGGTCTTGTTTAAACAAAAGAAAAAGTGATGCTATCCTCACAAATGTTTAAATTCATCCTCCAGGGAGACGATAAATGTCTGTACTAAGAATTCATGCCAATAGTTATGGAGATATTTCATTCTGTTATGGCTGTGCCGTCTGTTTATCAGGAGCTGTCTGCTGAGAAGTCCAAGGTGGCCAGCGTGGAGACAAGGCTGAGTTCCCAGCTGAGTAAGAGAGAACAAGAAATGATTGCTCTGCAAACCCGCATGCACGCCAGTTACCAGGACCATGTTGCCCAGGCCCAGAGGCTCAATGCAAAGGTTAGCTCTCATGTACAAGTATTATATTTTCTTAATGTACATTTCAGCTCAAAATACCTAAGTTTGCTGTATTTCTCTGGTATTGCCCCCTTGGTTTACTAATAAATGACTCCTCTAGATCCTGAGTCTCCAGGACCAACTGGAGAAAGGTCCCAATGCCCAACTTGCCCGTTTACAACAGGAGAACTCCATCCTCCGCGATGCCCTCAACCAAGCCACCAGTCAGGCTGAGAGCAAGTGAGTCTTCACTGCAATAACATGTGTTTAACTCTTTATTTCTCAACACAGTGTACAAATTCTGAATTAAGTTTGGAGTACCACACTTGAAAGTTTGTCTCCATGTTGAGTCACATCAGGCATGTGTCTTGACTTTTCACTAACTTGACTTTTTTTTTTTTCCTTCTTTCTCTCTCTCTCTCTCTTTCATTTTGTCCCTAGACAAAATGCAGAGCTAGCCAAGCTGCGTCAGGAATGTGCAAAGTTGACCAAAGAACTTGGAGAAAAGACCGAAAGCCTGCTTTCTGATGACCACATTAGAAAGGAGCTGGAGAACAAGGTCTCCGCTGCTGAGAAGCAAATCTCCCTGCTGCAGGTTGGCCTACGCAGTGGGAGCACCACATCATCTCTGTTATAAATTACACTGAACATAATGAAGTTTCCACATGGAAACAAACTTACTCTTTTTTTTTTTTTTTTTTTTTTCTGTCTAGTTTGAGCAGCCATTTTATTATAGTCTCTACAAAATGCAAACCTAGATATTTCCCACCTATCCCCCGACTCTCTAATGTTATGGGAAGTTTAATTGCCTTGTAATCACAGAGCCCAAGGCTGGGCTGGAATGCAGCCATCCGATAATGGGGCTGCAGGGAAAATGCTTCACAGCACCAGCTGGAATGTGTGCGTGTCTGAGCATCTCTCCTCTCCAGCCGTCTGTAACTGGCTGAAAAAGAGAAGGAGCAGTCTGCTATTTGCAACATGTGACTTTCAGACATGCAGTGTGTCCCTGCCTTACATTATCTGTTTATTTACTCAGTTCTCGTTCATATACTGTCAGCCTACGCAGTCTCTGACTGACGGAATGCTGTCAGTCTGTCCTATTGGGCGTTATGTGGAGCAAGTGAGTCAGCACTTCCTGACAGTCAAGTGCTCATTTGTTTAATAATTTACTAACATCCCTCGCAGCAGTTTAAGGTCTAAACATGTTATGTAATAGCGCAAGCCATCAGTCAATAGTCGATATGCTGAAATGTTTTTTTTTTTTTCCTGTTTTATTTGACCTTTTATGAGTTTTAGTGTATTAAAAATGTGTGAATGTTGCTGGACAATAACCAGGATTCAGCCATCATCAACATTTATCTACTTTGAAGGAATCTGTCATAGAGTCATAGAGCTGAAAATTTCAAAATCCCCTTAAGTTTAAAGCATTTCCTACCCAACAAGCCCTTAAAATAAACTATACAAAATGCTTGAATATGATATTTTATCAATTGTTTACAGAAACAGGACGTAGGCCACATGCAATGATATTGCCTTGTGAATTAATGCTTGATGTAGGATAATCTGGTGAGTCTCTGCTGCCCTCTGCTGCTTAACATATTTTGATCAACTTTGCTTCCAGACCAGCCATGCAGAGAGTGAGCAAGCGTTACAGATGAGGTTGCAGGAGGTGTGTGAAGAGCTCAGAACAACACAAAGTAAAAACAGCAGCCTGCAGGCCACCTTGGACAAGGCCCAACAGGAAAGCAGCTCAATTTCAGGTCAGAAACTGGGGGAACAAGGTCTTTATGATTACCACTCCACTCTAAAGGCACAAGACATTTTTTGGCATCTTGATAGTAAAAATGAAAATAGGAAATGAAAATCACATCTTGGACATTTATGGCATTGTTCTAGGACCAGTGCCCACATCACAAATTATAGAATGTACACAGAACAGATTTTCAGTGCTGTGTATTGTTTCTGCAGAATTCCAAGTCCGCACAGGGAGACTGGAAGCTGAGCTCAAGGAGCGCTCCACTCAGGTTGATGCCCTCACTGCCAAGCTGGAGGAGACACAGGCAGAGAAAAGCCAGCTCGTACAGCAGGTGGCCTCCGTCAACTCCATGCTGGAAGCCAGCAAGAATAAAACGGAGGATAACTCCCAGGTAGGACTGACACTGTCTGACTTTTCTGAAAAGGTCAGACTGCTGACCTGCCATAGTCACCCCTAATTAATTTGTCATCTCTGCTGTGGCAGGTGAATGCTGCAGAACTGGAACAACTAAAGCTCAGGTAAGTGTTTGATCATTGGTTGTTCAAGATTATAATCAGATACACAGCTGCTCCATTTCCTGTTTTTTCTCTTCTCTGCAGCCTTCAGGAAAGAGACAGCCAGTTGAATGCACTTCACGAGGAACTGAAGCAACTGCAGACAAAGCAGGAAGCTGCTGTGAGTGTTTCAAACATCTTTGGTTACATCTCTTATAAATCTAAAGACAGTGTCACTGCTAATCACAAATAATCTTGTGTCCTTACAGGAGAACACTATAGCTGGTCTTGAGCAAAAAAATAAGAGGTATGTTGTTTATTTAACCATCCATCAGACTCAAATATTATGCACTTGCCACACCCGTCTTTGTTTCCTATTATTTATTACTGTTTGTGCGTCCTTTTAGTGAGGACACCAGCCTCGTCACGTCACTTCAGGATGAACTTAAAAACCTCAAAGAAGAGATGGTACAACTTCAGAATGCACCAGTGAGTGTACCTGTTGATGTGTGACGTGACTTTTCTTTTAGAGCTGCCACACAGAACAATGAACTGTGTCCATTACTCATATGCATGTCACGTTTGTCTCAGCAGTCAGATGATTCCAGTGAGATCAAACAGCTACAGAGCAGGTAAATGAAGAGATCATATGACAAGATGAGTCTCACATGTTATCACAGCTGTTATTTACTATTTGTCTGTGTATTGTTTCTGTGGACAGTCTGACTGAGAAGGATGCCCTTGTCACATCACTACAAGAGAAGTTGAAAGAAGCAAGCGAAAAGACAACCACCGATGCCGTAAGAGTCTCTTCACATACTGGTAGCCTATCAGTTGAAAAGTCATGTGATTGTAATTGCTGTTCCATTGTGTTCACAGGACATTGTGGCACAACTGACAGCTTTCCAAACTGAAACCAAAGAAACTCTCCAGACACTCTTCCCACAGATACCTGTGGAGACGGAGCAGGTAAGAAAGGGAATGAGTTAGTGATTAAGGTGTTGATTTTAGTTAATAGTCTGTAGAACGTAGTTGTCATTGTTTATTTATATCTTTTCCTCTCCCCATCTAGTCCAACTGGTTACAAGTATTTACAAAGAAAGCTCAGGAGGCTCGCAGCCAGCAGACCCAGGAGTCTCATGAGTCAAGCACAGTGTTGCCAGTAAGCTATTATGTCTTACTGTTGCCATGTATTGGCTCTATTTGACCTGGCAGGAAAAGTCCTCAATGTGTTTTTTGCTTGTTTGTTTCAGGAGTTGCTTGAAAAACTGAAGGAGGCTGAGGAGAGCCATACCTCTCTACAGGCCGAATGTGATCAGTACAGGACGGTCCTGGCTGAAACAGTAAGTGATTAATATAATAAACTGTTAAACAAATCATGGGGTAAATTTACATAGCTCATTCATTTTTGTTTTCCTACTTCTTTAGGAAGGAATGCTGAAACATCTGCAGAACAGTGTGGAAGAAGAAGAGTTGGTATGGAAGTCCAAGATGGCTAACTCAGAGGAACAGCTCAGGATGGTAGGTTATGATTATCCCCTTGAAATCATGAGCACTTTCACTTTCTTTTCCAACACATATGGGTCTCTACTTCTTTTATCCTAACCATAATCCCTCTCAAACACTGCCAGGCTCTGGAGAAAGTCAGCAAGCTGGAGGCTGAGAACCAAAGCATAGAACAGGTGGGAATTTGAATGCACATAAATATACAGTCATTTTAAATGTAATCTTGAGATAAACTGACAGCTTGGGGTTTTTTTTGTCATTGCTTTCTGCAGTTGAAGGAGCAGATGATGCTTCTTGAAGCACAGCTGGAGAAGCAGTCAGACAACCTGGGGACCTCAGAGGAGCTGGAGCAGGTACGCAAGTTAAATATACTTGCTACAGAAACCTCACCAAAACTGGCATTGCTGAATTTTACTGTTGTTTTTAATTAATGGTGTTTGTTGTGTTTACTCAATCAAATGTTTTTGATTGCTTGAGGCATTTTGAAAGTAAATACCTCCTTTCACTGTGGTCTGTATTCAGTTAAAGCTGCAGCTGTCAGAGTGCCAGAGACAGCTGGATTTGGCCCAGAAGGAATCCCAGGCACAAAAGGAGGAGCTTGCACAGGTGACTTTACTGGTTTAGGTTCCTTTCCCATCCAGCAGACAAAGACATTTTATTATTCATGCACATGTGCAACTGAGTTGTGACGGAAACATTTTATTTGTCACATGTCAATAAATTTCAAATCCCTACTCAACCTAAACACCCACCTAGGTAAGGTGTCAGTGCCACATAATGCACAGGGGATTCATGGGAGCAGGTTATGTAACCAGTGACTAGTGACACCTTCCTGTTTCAGGTCAGAGAGCAGCTGGGCGAGATCACGATGCAGGCTCAGCGCGAACAGAATGGCCCAGCTGATGCTCAACCCAGTCAGGTCAGGGTGCGAAGGTCACAGAGCACCCTTCACTTCCTGTCAGAGATTACTGGACAGTCACTAGGATTCTTTCCAGAGATCTTTTGATCTGAGCTGTGTTTTATTTCTCTTGGTTCCATTTACTAAAAAAATCCAAAAGCCACATTTGGCATTGACTTCTTGGTTCAAGTTCATCAACACAGGTTCTCTGTGATCTGGCTTAAATTGGCAGCACTTAGTCAGATCTATGTCAAATCATGGCTGTGGCCAGAATACATAGACATTGTGTAACAGATGATAAAGATGTGTTGTATTTCCCGTCTGTCCAGTTCTCCTCTGACACAGAGGCTGATTACGCTAACCATTATTTGCATTGACTGAGCGAATATAATCTTCAGCACCGCTCTTACTCACCTTTTTTCAGCATGCTCACCTTCTCTCTTCCTTTGTATTCAGCTGTTTGCTCGTAGGATTCTTAACAGCAACAGAATTTTCTTTTTGTGTTTGACTTGAGACTTTCACCTGAAATAGTCTGAGAGGAAACTAACACACAGGTCAAGCAGCTCTTGTGTGTGTCTCTCTGTGCTGCTTCTTTGGAACAAGAATGTTAACATTCACACATGTATATGTTAACACTTTGTCTGTGCGCTTGTGCACCATCAGGTCAAAAAGGAGTTGAGTCAGACAACTGAGAAGCTACAGGTGGAGGCGGCACAGAGGCAGCAGCTTTCAGACGAGTTTGAGCAGGTAGCACATCATTTGAGTGTCGCTGGTGCACTTTTTTTTTTGTTTTTGTCATACCAGTAGGTTAGACATCATTTGTCAGTGGTTAACAAAACTGTTTGACTTCCAGGCCCAGAAAACCATCACAGAACTTCAGACTCAGCTGGATCTTTTGAGAGAGTCGCCACAAACCGACACCGAGGATGTTGCTCAGCTCAAGGTGTGTTAACAGTTAACACACACAGTCCAGACTTGACTATTTTATTGTTGAAGTGTCTATAGCACATGATCACACGCTGACTGACGAATGCTAATAAATATAGACAAAATATATATTTGGCATTATTATTGCCTGTCGTTTTCAGGAGCAGGTTGATTTAATTTAATAAGTTTCCATGTGAAAATCTTATTTCACTTTTTCCCACTGACATATTTCATAATGCCAATCAATTGCATCAGTGAAAATAAGTGGACAGTTGATTACGTCGCCTTTGTCGAGATTGAATAGCAAAGGAAAAAACTAAAACTGCCATGAAGTAAAATGTTGTGAAAGAGGCAGGATGAAGCAAGACATGATAGTGATGAGCGGTAGATCTTGACTCATGAGTATGAATTAGTAAAGATCCTCTATTTTCTCACAATTTTATTCACAGGTTGTAGTTTATAGTTTATAGTTGTTCATTTTGATGTCTTATTTAATTTCGAACACACACTGCTTTAATTGTTCATTATTGATTTGAGGTAATGTTTGCTGCCATTGATACAGGAGCGTCTGGAGAAGGAGAAGAAGCTGTCCAAAGACCTGGGCCAAGCAGCAACTAAACTCCAGCAGCTTCTCAAAGCCTCTCAGGAGCAGCTGACCAAAGAGAGAGACACCGTGAGAACACTACAGGAGCACCTGGAGGGCAAAGTGAGATGACGTACACTGGGAACATTATACAGACATTTTTAAGCTCCATTTGTTTTAGTATTCTTGTCTGTTTTGACACCAATCTTTTTCTTATTTCTGTTTTCAAGGGGGAGCTGAAGGAAGGAACATCCGTCTGACAGGAAGTTGACTGCGGACATTATACAAAACTGCCAAATATGCCTTATAATACCATAGTTATGCATTCCAAAACAATTTATTTCTTGTACTGTAGTTGATTGCATTTGTTGCAACTGTAGGAATCATGTTTGATAATATGAACATTTCAAAGTAAGATTAGAGGAGAGAATCCTGCTGCAATCTTTACTGAAACCCACATTCCATCAACAATTCTGGCTATGTCAGAAGTTATTTATCCCCCTGCCTTATATTCCAAACATCTCCCCATAGTACAGTGTTAAAAGGGAAACCGATTGTACGTCAAACGTACATCAACCTGTGCAATTACTTTGTATGTCTTTTCTATGTGGTTGAATGATGGAAACATTTTAAGGTTCAAAAACGCAGTACCTTTGGGGCCTGCTTTCCTCTGTAGCTGGTTGCCAGTAACACATCGAATTTGAATTTGTATGAATGAATAAACTACAGTGTCACTATGTTTTTCTAGTCCAGTTGTGCGTCTTAGATGCTCAAAATATGCAGTGTATGTGGACAGGAAAATCAAGTCGGCTATTGCACATTATTATTGTGCTATTGCACACGTTATATTTGACAAAGTTTCTGGTATTTTTCCTTTTGTTAAACACAATGTACAAATATCTGCACAATTCTTCTCTCTCCTGATGCTTAAAAGTCAGCTGTAGTCTCATAATGACTACGGCCATTTTATCACCAAAAACAGCCTGCAAGGGTAAAAAAACTACAATATAGGTATTATGAGAGCTTCTTTTGGTCACTACCCATAGCTCATGACCATAGGTGAGGGTTGGAATGTAGATGGACGGGTAAATTGAGAGCTTCACCTTACGGCTCTACTCCCTCTTCACCAGAGGCCAGAGCAGTGTCCGCATTACTGCAGACGCCAGACCAATCAATCTGTCTGTCTCTTGCCACTCAAGTCCACTTAAGGGACTGTAAAAGCAGGATGATCTGAAATACATGTGAGAAAGCACATCCAATGTGTCTCCATGATATTCACAACGAAGAAGGAAGGATCCAACCAGGTAAGCGACAGCGACGGCGAAGTCATCACGAGACAACATCCAATAGAGTTGTCCAAAACGTTAAAGACGCTCATACATTGACAAACTGCCCGGTGTGGTTGTCTGCAGTGAGTGAATCTGGTTGTGAAGTTCTATGTGGATAAGATAATCCCTTTGCCAGTGACTACAAAAGAATTCACCCCTGCAAACCAAGACCATATTTTCATGCATGGCCTCTTCTGGAATACATTGCAAATGAGGTGGTGCCCCAGCAAAGCTGTGACATTGGTTTTGTTATATGGTTACAACTGTCCTCAAGCTTTCCTCCCAAGACAACTGGTGGCTGGTGAAGAAAATCAGCCCTTTGCAGTTGAAACAGACTTGGGTGGGAGAGTAGTCTGGTATGGCAACCCACATCTTGATTTTGGAGATTCAATTGAGGTAAGCCACCAGGTCACTAAAGTAAGTGATGCCTGAGTTTCATTCCCCTTCCAGTCTCTCAAGCAATGTGCACTATCTATGTCTGTAGAACACAGATCAATGTAGTCAAAGTAGTCTCATGTGTGGATGTCATTAAGATGCTGGAATCTGACTTTGTGGAAAGAGTTTCAGAGGATATCTGATTCCTGTTTAAGATAAAAAGGGACTTTAAGCTCGGTGATGATGGTCACTGAGATGCCACAGTCATTTAAGAAAGAAAAATTATGTGATCAAAAATGTATCATACACCGTCTCAGATGCCTTTAAAGAAACCTAGAAAAAAGAGCTGCACTATAAATACTATGAGACCTTCATGGATGACACTTACAGCCCATGGAGATGCATTAAGGGTTTCAGAAGAAGACCTCAACAAAGTCCAAATATAGTGTGTTCCTCACTAAAGTGTGTATCATCTGCAAAAGCCTGGAAAGATTTGTGATTTGAAGATTTGTCTTTGACTGCTCTGCAACATTTCAAGGGACGCCCTTGAATGACCATCTCCTAGCAGGTCTAGAGCTAACTTGGTGGAAGTCCTCTGTCATTCAGTTTCAATTCGGAGTGAATGATCAACACTTTAGCTGATGACCCAGCTAAGGATCCAGAGAGGCTACATTCCAGCTATGGGGTGTGTTCATGCCTCAGAACAGTCACTACATCAGGTGACATCTACTGCTCTTTGGTCATGGAAAAATAAAGAGTGGCCCCCTTTGGACTTTTGGACATGCTTAAAAGGGAACTGGACGCAGACTGCATACAAGAAACATTCTGGACTGATTCCATGATTCTGGACTGGTTAAATCAATAATGAAGCCAGGAGATTTCATGTGTTTGTAGCAAACCATGTGGAACACATCAAGCAAAGCACAGAGTATGTTCTTTGCTTGATGTGTGGAGGTACGTGACTTCTGATGAGAACTTACCGCATCACCTGTCAAGAGGTCTCACTGCAGAGCAACTTGTAGCATCCAGCTGGTTCACAGGCCCACAGGCCCTGATGTCCGTTGGCAAAAAGAGAGAGATAGCAAGTAGTAACCCAGAGCCCAAGGGGCCCTGGTTCATGACACTCAGGCAAAGGGAGTGAGGTCATTGTTAGATCGCCGACACAAGTTCTCCAACTAGTAAAGACATTGGCAGCTATTGCCAGGTAAGGTGCTGTGCTAAGGAGATTAAAGCCAAGGTCTTGTAAAGACCACAGTTTATAGGAGTTGAATAAAATCAAGATAGTTCAAGAAGCAGGCTTCTCTCAAGAAATACACTGCCTCCAGCGTCATAAAGAGACACAATTGAAGGCCAAGAACGACAAGTTGTGCAATCTAAGCCCGTTCCTAGATGACTAAGAACTCATGAAAAGGGCATGATTTGCCATGACAACCAGATAATACAGAACATTGAGCTAAGCCAGCTGGTAAGATCCTTCTCAAGCGCTTCAGCTGATATCTGCGCATTTAAGCTACTGAGTGACATTAATTAATCAACAAAAATAATCACTAGCCCAATTTTGAAATTATTGTATTAGACTAAGTAGACCATGTTAAGGTGTCACAGTCTTGTCAATGTACGGGGTACCCCTGTGGTTTACGTCCACCTCACCCCGCTGCGCAAAGTGCTCACCTTCCCAACTCTGAAATGCTGAAAGTTGTGCTGACAAAACTTAATCACCTGCAGTACTTGGAGTTTTATCACCAAGCTAAGTGTTCAGCTATTGACGAAGAGACCCTCACTCTGCTGAGAAGATGTTTGCTGATGCCCTGTCCAAAGTGTAAGTATCATATTTTGTAACTTTTAGTTTGTTCATCATGTCTACAAATTTGTTAAGTTTGTGTCTTAAAGGGAGAGGCCTCACAGCCCTGGCCTTTGTGCTCCTTTTCTATGTGTGTTACTATGCCACCTCTGATTAATACTCCTATTTCCTGCCTGGTCTCTCTCCCTCACCATCTGCATCCCACAGCTGACCTGCCCTCCTTCCACTCTGATTGGTTCGGCCTGTCCCAGCTCACCTGCACAATCATCCTTCCCTTCTTCATCAGCAGACCTATATAAATAGACAACTCAGTCAGTGGGTACTGTGAGTTCATCTGAGCACTTAGCCCCCATGTCACTTATTTCTTGGTTTGTTTAATGGTTATCGACTGCATTGTGTATTTTGCTGACTTTTGTGTGTAGCACTGCGACAGACGGTAACAGACAGGTTTTAATACTGACTGTAGTACTGATATGTATCTCATTAGGCCGTTGTTGTTGTGACTGTGACACTTGTTGAAATGGCTGCCCCATTGGGCTCTTTGAGTCAAAAACTTCATGCTACTGCATGGACCCTGCAAATTTGTCCCTGACCCAATCAATGATGTTAAAACAGGAAATCCAGATCTATGAGAACTCTGACATTAATTGAAAAAATACATAACATAATGTAACATGTAATATCTCAACCTGTTGTACTCTAATGACAGTGACATCGTCTATTGCCACTGACTAGAGCTGGGATGTACTAACTGCTAAAGTTGTGCGTTAATTCTTTAAAAGAAAGCCAATGAATACTAAAATATATGGCAAATTAAATAGATTTTGAAAACATTTGTGAAACTTTTTAAGGAAAGTAGTTATCTCTCCAGCTGACTACAGTTGTTAGAGTTGCTTATTGCTTCTGCTTCTAATTGAATCATAAATCAAGACCATGTCTCACTTACACTGACATGTTGGAACAGAAGAAAACATTGCTGTTTTCTGCATGTTACACTTTACACAGATGTGTATTCACAAAAATATACAACAAATATAGCATGGGAGCAAAGCATTTCTGTTCTTGTCTTGGTTCTTCTTTCTGTCTGTTTGACTGCTGTTGAGTGTGGTTAATTGTATTTTCTCAGTTGACTATTACAGTGCTGCCAACCCACACAACCTTAAACAATTAGCTTGTTTCATCCAGTAGACATTGTTTTCTTTGCTAGGCTCACATCAACCAACTTAGGCATTTTAGAAGAAAAAATTGCACCAGAGATGTGTTGTGTTGTGATGTAGTAATTTGAGGGAGGGTTAATAGTACACACAAGCAGAATTATAATTATTTTGTATGCTTGTAAAGAACATCTAACCAAAAGAAGGGGAAGAAATACTGCCTATACCTATGATATATGATATGCCTTTTGATAGAATAGATTTCATCATCATTGGCGGTAAAATTGTTATGTACAGAACAATCCCTTTAAAAAATCTTTACAAAATGAGTTGCAGTTAAAATGTAAATTTTAGTTGTCACTTTGCACCACCTCCAAGCAAAGAATGCTGTGGTGCTTTCATATGTGGATTATCTGTGAATATATTAGTATGTTTTTATCATTACATGTGTGGAAATATGATATTTTACAGATTGTTTCCAGAAACAGGATGTAGGTCAAATGCAATGATATTGCCTTGTGAATTAATGCTTGATGTAGGATAATCTGGCGAGTCTCTGCTGCCCTCTGCTGCTTAACACATTTTGATTAAATTTGCTTCCAGGCCAGCCATGCAGAGATTGGGCACATGTGAGGTTGCCTTAGGCGTATGAAGAGCTCAGAACAACACAAAGTAAAAACAGCAGCCTGCAGGCCACCTTGGACAAGGCCCAGCAGGAAAGCAGCAACTGGGGGAACAAGGTCTTTATAGATACCACATGGAAAGGCAATGGATGTTTTTTGGCATCTTGAAAAATGAAAATAGAAAACAGAAAACACATCTTAGACATTTGTGGCATTGTTCTAGGACCCACATTGTTCTAGGTGCCCACATTATAGAATATAGAAGAGATTTTCTGTGCTGTGTGTTGTTTCTGCAGGCCTCCATCAACTCCATGCTGGAAGCCAGTCAGAATAAAAAGGAGGAGGATAACTCCCAGGTAGGACTGACACTGTCTGACTTTTCTGAAAAGGTCAGACTGCTGACCTGCCATAGTCACCCCTAATTATTTTGTCATCTCTGCTGTGGCAGGTGAATGCTGCAGAACTGGAACAACTAAAGCTCAGGTAAGTGTTTGATCATTGGTTGTTCAAGTTATATATATATTATAATCAGATACACAGCTGCTCCATTTCCTGTTTTTTCTCTTCTCTGCAGCCTTCAGGAAAGAGACAGCCAGTTGAATGCACTTCACGAGGAACTGAAGCAACTGCAGACAAAGCAGGAAGCTGCTGTGAGTGTTTCAAACATCTTTGGTTACATCTCTTACCAAATAGTATCACTTCTTGATTGTTTAAGGATTTTTTTATTCATACAAATCTTAAGACAGTGTCAGTGTCTGCTAATCACAAATAATCTTGTGTCCTTACAGGAGAACACTATAGCTGGTCTTGAGCAAAAAACCATCCATCAGACTCAAATATTATGCACTTGCCACACCCGTCTTTGTTTCCTATTATTTATTACTGTTTGTGCGTCCTTTTAGTGAGGACACCAGCCTCGTCACGTCACTTCAGGATGAACTTAAAAACCTCAAAGAAGAGATGGTACAACTTCAGAATGCACCAGTGAGTGTACCTGTTGATGTGTGACGTGACTTTTCTTTTAGAGCTGCCACACAGAACAATGAACTGTGTCCATTACTCATATGCATGTCACGTTTGTCTCAGCAGTCAGATGATTCCAGTGAGATCAAACAGCTACAGAGCAGGTAAATGAAGAGATCATATGACAAGATGAGTCTCACATGTTATCACAGCTGTTATTTTACTATTTGTCTGTGTATTGTTTTTGTGGACAGTCTGACTGAGAAGGATGCCCTTGTCACATCACTACAAAAGAACCACTAATGCTGTAATGCTGGTAGCCTATCAGTTGAAGAGTCATGTGATTGTAATTGCTGTTCCATTGTGTTCACAGGACGTTGTGGCACAACTGACAGCTTTCCAAACTGAAACCAAAGAAACTCTCCAGACACTCTTCCCACAGATACCTGTGGAGACAGAGCAGGTAAGAAAGGGAATGAGTTAGTGATTAAGGTGTTGATTTTAGTTAATAGTCTGTAGAACGTAGTTGTCATTGTTTATTTATATCTTTTCCTCTCCCCATCTAGTCCAACTGGTTACAAGTATTTACAAAGAAAGCTCAGGAGGCTCGCAGCCAGCAGACCCAGGAGTCTCATTAGTCACAGTGTTGCCAGTAAGCTATTATGTCTTACTGTTGCCATGTATTGGCTCTATTTGACCTGGCAGGAAAATTTCACTGTGTGTGTTTTTTTGTTTGTTTCAGAAAAAACTGAAGAAGGCTGAGCCATGCTTCTCTATAGGCCAAGTGTGACCAGAGCAGGACGGGGATTGGAGCCTGAAGCCTATCCCAACTCTCTAAAGGTGAAGGTTGGAGGTACAATGTTGGCAGTTGGCAGCTTATCATAGTTACACATATAGACAAACAACCATTCACACTCACCACCTGGGGACCTCAGAGGAGCTGGAGCAGGTACATAAGTTAAATTTGCATGTTACAGAAACCTCACCAAAACTGGCATTGCTGAATTTAGTTAGTTTTACTAAATTGTGTTTATTGTGTTTACTCAATGAAATGTTTTTGATTGCTTGAGGCATTTTAAAAGTAAATACGTCCTTACGCTGTGGTCTGTATTCATTCAAAGCTGCAGCTGGATTTGGCCCAGAAGGAATCCCAGCCACAAAAGGAGGAGCTTGCACAGGTGACTTTACTGGTTTAGGTTCCTTTCCCATCCAGCAGACAAAGACATTTTATTTTTCATGCACATGTGCAACTGAGTTGCAATGGAAACATTTTATTTGTCACATGTCAATAAATTTCAAATCCTTACTTAACCTAAACACCCACCTAGGTAAGGTGTCAGTGTCACATAATGCACAGGGGATTCATGGAAGCAGGTTATGTAACCAGTGACTAGTGACACCTTCCTGTTTCAGGTCAGAGAGCAGCTGGGCGAGATCACGATGCAGGCTCAGCGCGAACAGAATGGCCCAGCTGATGCTCAACCCAGTCAGGTCAGGGTGCGAAGGTCACAGAGCACCCTTCACTTCCTGTCAGAGATTACTGGACAGTCACTAGGATTCTTTCCCAGAGATCTTTATTTTTCTTGGTTCAATTTAATAGAAAATCTAAAAGCCATATGTGTCATTGACTTCTTGGTTCATGTTCATCAACACAGGTTCTCTGTGATCTGGCTTAAATTGGCAGCACTTAGTCAGATCTATGTGTCAAATCATGGCTGTGGCCAGAATACATAGACATTGTGTAACAGATGATAAAGATGTGTTGTATTTCCCGTCTGTCCAGTTCTCCTCTGACACAGAGGCTGATTACGCTAACCATTATTTGCATTGACTGAGCGAATATAATCTTCAGCACCGCTCTTTCTTGCCTCTTTTCAGCATGCTCACCTTCTCTCTTCCTTTGTATTGAGTGGTTTACTAGTAGGATTCTTAACAGCAACAAAATTTTCTTTTTGTGTTTGACTTGAGACTTTCACCTGAAATAGTCTGAGAGGAAATTAACACACAGGTCAAGCAGCTCTTGTGTGTGTCTCTCTGTGCTGCTTCTTTGGAACAAGAATGTTAACATTCACACATGTATATGTTAACACTTTGTCTGTGCGCTTGTGCACCATCAGGTCAAAAATGAGTTGAGTCAGACAACTGAGAAGCTACAGGTGGAGGCGGCACAGAGGCAGCAGCTTTCAGATGAGTTTGAGCAGGTAGCACATCATTTGAGTGTCGCTGGTGTACTTTTTTTTTTGTTTTTGTCATACCAGTAGGTTAGACATCATTTGTCAGTGGTTAACAAAACTGTTTGACTTCCAGGCCCAGAAAACCATCACAGAACTTCAGACTCAGCTGGATCTTTTGAGAGAGTCGCCACAAACCGACACCGAGGATGTTGCTCAGCTCAAGGTGTGTTAACAGTTAACACACACAGTCCAGACTTGACTATTTTATTGTTGAAGTGTCTATAGCACATGGTCACACTGTAGCACATGATTATTGTCTGTTATTTTCAGGAGCAGATTGATTTAATTCAATTGAAGAAATATCCATTAGAAAATCTTTTTACTTCACTCGGCTTTACTCGGCCTTACTTCACTTGGCTGTCACTTCAGTGAAAATGAATGGACAGTTGATTACATCGCTGCCTCCGTTAAGATTTTCTTTATTGACAGAGACTTTTGGGAAGAATATCAATAGAAAAAACTAGAAATGCCATGAAGTAAAGCTGTGTTGTGAAAAGAGGTAGGATGAAGCAACACTTTATAGTAATGAACGGTTTTTAAAGGATCCTCTATTATCTCACAGTTTTGTTGTCACAGGTTGTAGTTTATAGTTGTTCATTTTGATGTCCTGTTTATTCAATTTCAAACACACACTACTTTAATTATTCATTATTGCTTTGAAGTAATGTTGATACAGGAGTGCCTGGAGAAGGAGAAGAAACTGTCCAAAGACCTGGGCCAAGCAGCAACTAAACTCCAACAGCTTCTCAAAGCCTCTCAGGAGCAGCTGACCGAAGAGAGAGACACCATGAGAACACTACAGGAGCATGTAAGATGACGTACACTGGGAATATTACACACAGACATCACTTTCTAATTTCTGTTTTCAAGGAGGAGCTAAAGGAAGGAACATCTGTCTGACAGGAAGTTGACTGCGGACACTACACAAAACTGCCCAATATGCCTTATAATACCATAGTTATGCAGTGTGTACGTCAAATATACATCAACCTGTGCAGTTACTTTGTATGTCTTTTCTATGGGGTTGAATGGTGGAAACATTTTAAGGTTCAATGATGCACTACCTTTGGGGCCTGATTTCCTCTGTAGCTGGTTGCTGCCAACACACAACAAATTTGAATTTGTATGAATCAATAAACTACAGTGTCACTATATATTGTTCTAGTCCATTGTGCGTATTAGTTGCTCTAAATATGCAGTGTATGTGGACAGGAAATTCAAGTAGGCTATTGCACGTGTTATATTTTGACATAGTTTCCGGTGTTAAAGTCTACAAGCATCTGCACCATTCTTCTGCCTACCGATGGTTAAAAGTCAGCAGTAGTCTCACGATGACTACAGTCATTTTATCACCAAAAACAGCCTGCCAGGGTAGAAAGCTGCTTACGGAAAGCAACAGTTTAGAGAATAGTTCTGGTTTCTAACAGGAAGTATGACTACACAGCAACATCCAAACAGTATATCACCATACAACAAAATGAAGGACTATAATGTCTCCCAATAGAACAGAAAATACCTATTTTCTCTATCTTTTAAAATATAAATTGTTTTTGAAGTGTCTGAAAGAGGCAGTGTGTTCCTCAAACCTTCGACACAATAACTCTCAGGTTGCATCATAGCAGGAAGTATCTTTCAAGGTGGAGTTTGTTTGCAGTTAGCGTTTTCAAACGCCATGTATGGTTTGGTTTCAGATGATCTGTCTTCCTCTGCGTCACCCCTCCCATACATATTCAAACGAATGCATCTCTGAGTGTAAAAATGAAGTGTGAGCAAAAACAAATCTAAACGTACCATTTGATTTTAATTTAATTGTATTTTTTTTAAAGGGTCATTTAATGTTTTTACCCAGTATTTATATAGTAAATATGAGCTCTAATCTAGGTGAACAATTTACAAAAATAGTCTCATAACACTTAAAGGCAAGAGCATTACAAACACTTTATCAGTTAAATGACACTTGGATGAAACAAATAGATTTTGTAGAATGTAACTTCATGGTGCGGCTCTACATATAATCTCAGAATTTACCATCAATTAGTAAAGTAAGTGATGTCACTTATCCAGGACAAAAACAGAGTATGTCTAACTATGCTGAGGCAAAAAAAAAAAAATAAAATAAACAATTGATTGCAGTAAATTTATTTGACAATACTCAGTGCACCAACTGCTGCATTTTCATTGAAACATTTAGTTTTTTTTTTTGTAAAATTCATGCTTTTGTGACCTAATTAAGTGTAACAGTCTAGAAAAACAGATCTTTTGTGACCTAGTAAACTATGACAGGGTATTCAAGATATTTTTACAAGATACTGCTGTATGCAGTGAACAAGTCACTACTAATCAGAAGGGGAAAATGGTGTACACTGGAATATACAGTGGTTCAAATAGTATACATTTAAACCAATTTGAGTACAATAAATGTAACATGTAGTCAAGTGACAAACAATTCTCTGTCAGATAATACATAAAATTACATGTGAACCAGACCAATTTCACAGCCAAGCTTGTATGACTGGGTATAGTACTGTCAGAGGTTTTGTGTTACAAGAATCTAATCGCATCCAGAGCCCAACCCTTCCCTTTAAGCTTTCTTGATCCAAAACAAAGTGGATTTGGAAACTTTGGTCATCGTCTTAAATCCCTGCAAACTGACCTCATAATGAAACAGGGGAAAAGATGGTTTGTTGAAATCTCAACCCCATGTTACCGATTCACTTAATGGTCGTCTCTCACACAGTGGCCTTCGATTTTGATTACGCCTTTGCCCATTTTCTCTGCAAACTGATCCCTGTGGCAGCAGTCCTCTCGGTCGTTCACCTGCAGCTCATGTTTAATACCTGTTTGAAGACATCAGGATTATTTAAAAACAAAACCAAATACCTTTGACTTCCAATATTACCAAGACGTGATTGTAGCAGCCATGTTATTGAACTCCTGCAGTGTATTAAAATAGTTTTTACCTGTAAGCATCTTCTTGATTGCATCTTTTGAGCTAGCGTAGCACATTTTTTCTTTGATTGCTGCATTTTCAGGAGCCCTAATATGAGAAGAAATATCATGAATGTTATGTACTGTAACACAATTATTTACATAAAAACACAATATGTATCTTTAGCATAAAATTGACTTTTTTTTTTTTTTTTTAAACCATCACTTCATTTTATAACTACAAATTTAAGATAATTTATGTTTCAATAGTAATACAATCACTTACCACATCACAAAGACCAGTTCTTCTTTCTTGCATGATTCCTTGGTTTCAAAGTGGCAGTCATACAGCAGGTAGCGGCACTGATTGTCACCCAGCTGGGTCAGGAAGAACTTGTATATATCACCCTTATCCTCCAGATCCTTTTGGCGGAACTCCTTCTCTACCTCGATGGCACCATCTCTGATTTCAAATACCACCAATCGCAACCGCTCGCACTGGTCAGCGTCATTTTTCACCACTTTCATCTCATTGAAGATGTCTTTGACATAGTCAGCAACCTTAACACCGGAGGCCTGTTTTAATTAAAAAAACATAAATAAAAGCTGTGACAAAACATTATGTGTCAGCATTTGCTAGAGAAAAATAGTAGTTGTAGTTGCAACTATTTCACTTCCTTAGATTGTGCTGTTGCAACAGTACATTTAAAGAGTATGCAAATGCTTTAATTTCAATTCATCCACATAAAAAAGTGATAAAGCAGTTATTTTCTCTGAAGACTACTCCCATGTCATTTTAATGATGAGATTTAGTTCAATGCCAAGTCCAATTTGCCAGTCAAGGGTAAAATTCTAGTCAAATGAGAATATAATGAAAGACTAGCAGTGTAAAAAAAAAAAAAAAAACTTTGGGAAGATGGGTATTGGCTCATATTTGAGCAGTTGATGATCACTTGTTCTTTGGTTTCAAGGCGGAAAGCAGAACTGAAATATGAAGAAACAGGAAGTTCTTTTTTAAAAAAAAAAAAAAAAAAAAAACTTGAGAATGTTTAACACCGTTTTAGGTGGTTAAAAAGATGTGCAAATATTCTATCAGCTTTTTAGTCGTAACATGCCAAGAGTACAGCTTCCCGATGAATTTTCAAGGCCTTGGCTCTGTCACATTCCAGTCATTGTGGAACAAGTTAGTACAAGAAAGACCGCCCCAAGGGAATCTCTCAGAACAAGTTTCAAGCACGAACAAAGCTCCCTCCATTTTGGAGGCAAAACCTCACCTTGAACCACCCCTTTCAAAGAACAAACTCTTTTCACAAAGCAATTGTTTTTTTTTTTTTTTAAATAAAAAGCTCAAATGAAACTCTGCACTCTCGCTCACGCTTCCGAGTTTACATTTAAAAGTACTTTTTTCTAAAAAAACACAAAAAAACAAATGTTGTTTAGATGTGGATGCGTCATCTTTCATGCCCAGTGGTGCACACGATTGATAAAGATGAAGCTGTTACCTGACACAGTGCAAGTCAAACCCGCATTCTTTGAGAAGGCTACTCACCATTTTTGCTTCTGTTGTGTGAAGGAGCAGGCAGCAGAGAAAAATGGCAGCAGCAGTCAAAATGCTGAAGGGTCATAAGGAAGGAGAGCAGGTTGACTCAGTGGAGGAGGAGCTGTTGTCAGTGAGCACACCTCCAAATACAGACCCACCCCTCTCTTCTCAGGTGTGACAAATTCTGCTGCAACCTCAGCATATATATTTATAGTTGAATTCTAAATCACAATGAATATTAAATGTATCTCTGTCAGACACAGAAGCTGTTTATCAGTGATATTTTTGTCAACATTTTAAATGGCTTTGGTTCGGTACAGATAAGAGTCGCAGTTCTTTTTCGTTTTTTTTCTTTCTTTTTTTTTTTTTCATAGGTAGAAACCTCAGGTGAGTTTGAGCAAGTCATGGGTGGGACAAGTACGCCCTTATATGGAGAACAAACCTGTCCACATTTTTCAATCATCTGCTTCTGAGATGCAGTTCAATTGCCTTATAAGGTAAAGGGTAACATGCACACACAGATGTGCCAGAAGGAATTATCTGTCTTCCTGTGGAAAGAGAAATGTTACGTCTCCATCAGATTCCAACTGTTTTTTGTCACATGTACAGAACATGGTTTGTTTTAAAGTACATGTACGTGGTACATTTGATTTTTTATTTTTACATTGCTACAATGGAACTACATAAAAATCAATGAAAGAACAAAAGTGTAAGTGTTCACCAAACATACTTTTTTTTTGTTAATTCATGCAATATTTTTCTTGACTGGTAGCACATTGACAGACTAAGTGAGTTGAACTTAAAAGCTTTATTTGTGAGTTCAAAGTTTGACACACACACACAGGGTAAGAGACAGAGAGAGATGGGGAGAGACAGAAGGATTTTCACAACTCTCTTAGACCCTCATATGAGGCAAAACATTAAGTCCAACACATACGGTGAAACTTTGCTGTCTGCTGTAACACTGTACACACCAAAGCTTGCATCGCTGGCAAATGTAAGAATGAAAGTTTTATGTTTCTCATGTTTTTTAGATGATACATAGTTTGGTCATTTTGAGACTTTAATACATATTAAACCCCTCCTCCACTGTGACTATTTTTAAATACAGATATTCTGCTTAAGTGTCAGTAGTTTAACTTCTTCTGTGTGAATTAGTGGTTTACAGAGTCAGAGGCCCGGCCCACATCCTGTTCCAAAACGCAGGGTGCCTAAATGTCAGCACATGTTATAACTTAACCCTAACACTTGCGATACAAACACTGGATCTTGTGACTTGTAATTAAAAACAGAAATATCCTGATAACTGTCTCTTCAGCCAAAGTATGATATCAAATAAGAGTATGAAAAAGTTTACTTTTGATGTGTGGGTGTGAGGTGTGGTAAATTCTGTCTATCAGAGCTAATGACAGCCAGCAGCAACATTGTCAGAGCTGTAAAAGGGGAAATACAACTCTTAAACCACATAGGGCAGGAAATGGCTGCTGCATAGCTCTGTGTCGAAAATTTCATGCTGCTGCATGCACACTGCAAGTTTGGCCCTGACCCAGTGACATGAAAGCAGAAAATCAAGCTCTATGAGAACTCTGACATCTGCTGGAAAAGTATTGAATTTGCCATGTTATATATGATATCTCAGTACGTTATATTCTATGGACAGTGATATCATCTATTGCCACAGAGGGTACATACTAGGCCTGGTATGTACTATGAGCTGAAGTTGTGCACCAGTTGTCTAAAAGAAAGACAATGAATTTATGGATAATCAAACAGATTTTAATATAGATGAAATTTTTTAAGGAAAATATTTATCTCTCCTAACCTAATGAGTGCAGTTGTTAGAGTTGCTTATTGATTCTGCTTCTAACTGACTCATAAGTCAAGACCATGTCTCACTTAAACTAACACGTTGGAACAGTAGAGAACACATGTTTTAACGTGCACAGCATGCTTCACACAGATGTGTGTTACTGTAAAGAATATACACTGCTTATTACATTGGGTGAAAACTATTCTTGCTTTGGTTCTTGTCTTGACTATTGAGTGTGGTTAGCTATATTTTCTCAGCTGACTATTACAGTGGTGCCACTTAATGCCCTTAAACAATGAGCTTATAGTAATGTAGTAATTTAATGGAGCTAAAATAGTACACACAGGCAGAACTGCATTAATGGTGTATGCTTGTAATTAACCTTTTTTAATCAAAAGGGAAGAAATGCTGCATAGAGCTATGATAACATGATATGTCTTTGATCATAGATTTCTGTCACTGGCAGCAACATTTTTGCATGCATCAAAAGAACACCAATATGCAGGTCATGGCCTTAGCTTAGCTAACTTGGCTTATCTTAGCAAAAAGACTGAGGTCAAAACAGCTAACTGAGGTCTGCTTGTGCTATTCAGAATATGCCCACCAACACGAAATGAATTACAATATACAGAATGAACATATTTTATATTATTGTTTAATCCATACAAAAAATAAGTGACAAGATGTGCATATGGTTTTATGGTGCATAGTTTGGACTGACATTTTTCAGTTTTGGTTATTGCACAGATTAAACAAACAACATATGAATTGTTAATTAGTAAGCTTGATATGTTCTGTATGGAGGAATATGGTACCTATGTTGATATAGGAGGCTAGTTATGCTAAGCTAAACTAACTGGCTGTAACTTACTGTTAACATACATACAAAGTCATAACATACTGCTATGACTATGGTATCCATCTTTTTATTTAATGGTCTTTAAGTTAGTACTTAAAAGAAGAGAGGACAAATAAAACACATCATCTGTGGAAATCAAATTATCAATAACTATTTTCTTTTAAAATTACTCTCCATTGATTCATTTGCACACAATTCACAAACTAACTCCCTGATTCCCTTGAACACACACACATTTATGATGACTCTTTAACACAAGTCTGAATTTTTCAACTGCATAAACTGTCACAGCTTCACTACAACATCGACAGATTCAGCCACTGTGGATGAAAATGGAGGAACAAGTCACTTTGAGGTCCACAACCAATCTTAATTTAGCTTATTTTTGTTTGATTATCACAAACGTGCTCTCACCTCCATAAAACCCAGCGTAACCACACCAGACTCATCCTTGTTCAGGGTGTTGAAGGTGTCTGTTGTAAATAAGAACAAATGTCAGGTCTTTATGTGATATGCTTTTGTGGGCAGCAAGATAAAAATGTAATGATGAGGCCAAAAACTCACTGAAGAGTAACTCTAAGCGGACCAGGCTACTGACAAAGTTGTCAAAGTCAATAGTGAGGTTTGGTTCACTGTAGCGAGCCACAATTATCTGATGCAGTGAGTTGTTGAGTGAAAAACCTGTCAAAATGCAAGAGGAAATCATAGGTGATATAAAAACATGCACTTGAGTTTCACACAAGTTCACCAGTATTCAGTATTGCACCATTACTCCCTTAACTGCTACAGCAATATACAGTGTAATTCATGAAACAGACTTCTCACCAGCAGCTTCGACAGCCATGCGCATCTCAGATGAGCTCATGCAGCCACTTTGGTCTACATCTCTCTCTTTGTACAGATCCTAATGGAGAGCCCAACACATTAATATGTGCAAAAGCCATTTTATTAGTAATTTACTGTGCATTATGAATGACATTTTAATACTAGTACAAACTATTTAGGAAAATACCAAGAATTTCTCGATCTTTGTCCACAGGATCTTAAATTCTACCAGTCCCAACTTGCCACTTCCATCTTTCTTTGAAAAGAATGTTAAGGAAAGTTTCCAGGGATAACAAATATGTCAGGCCTTCGCTACACAGTTTAAACAGAAAAGATGTACTGCTTTTATTAGCATTGTAATCATCTTTGGAGGTTCTGTTTAGCAAAATGTACCTTTGCCTCCCTTTATTGTCAGTATTTATGTTAAGCTAAGCTACCTGGCTGATCTCCATGGCTGAATAATGCAGTTCACCTAAGACAGGCTCTTTATCCCACTTCTGCCATGACAGCAAACATGTGGAATACTATTACTTTACTTTTTTATTCACCAACTTGAGGGAAAACAAAAACAGAAAAATCTGATTGTAAGAGGTTAAAAGGTTGTCTGAATCTCTTCAAACATTAAGAAGAGGAAGGAAGGATACGTCCAGCAGATTCACCATGTTGCGGCATGTAGTGAGGCCGAACCCAGTGGTTTTGATGTCATCTCCTGAAAGTTAATAAAACAGTAATACATTCGTGTGAAGGTCGGGTGCACATTAATATCAATACTAAACAAGCCTAAAAAAATAGAAAGAAATCATTTCTCTTACGCTTTGTCACCACCCGATTAAGGATTCTCTGCAGCTCGAATGCAGAAATCTCCACATCCTGAGAAGATACAGACATTGTGTAGATCACAGGAACAATGACTGGACACCATGAGATGATGAATCACATCTTAAACTTACATGTCCAGCAAGCTGCCCAAAGAGTCTCTTAAATCTGTCACTGATGTCATCCTCATCAATATCAATCTGAAAATGACAAAATAAGTATTGTTTCTTATTTGTTCAAATAATAATATTATTCTTAAAAATCTTCAATAAATATGATTTTACCTGCTCAACATGGCATTCCACAGGGTCATCAATCTCCCTAAAAATGAGACACCACATTATATGATTATTTTGAAGGATGTGACTGGAAATGTTACACCTTTTGTCATTATGAAATTACATTTATTTATGGAATGAACATACACGAAATCGGCCTCTTTCTCAGAAAAAACCCGCACATAAAAGTCTGCATTCTTGTTGGGCTCAAAGGTCGAGGGAATGATCAAGTATTCTCCAGGGGGAAGACAGAAGCGGTTGCACACTTCCCTCAGGTTGATGAAGGTCTCAGAGCGCGCTGCTGAACGGTTGTACATGAAGAAGTTTTTCTTCAAGTGCACTTGCCTTTGGCCAGAGTACTGGAGAATTATACACATACAGTACGGTCACATGAAGGTGCTGTACACGTCTATCTGGCCCCTCGCCCACTTTACAATGTGTAAATATCTGTATGACAGTTTTGATAATCATTGGTAAAAAGGAATAAAGCAGCAGTTGCACTGAATCCTCACTCTTCGCGAATAATGGACTTCGTCAAGTCTTGTCATCTATGCATACATACCTCCTCCGGCAGCTAAAAAAACAAACAAACAAACAAACCAAATGTAAGAAAATTATTGTAAATACAGCCTCTGCTGACACAAGTCTAATCACTGATATTATATTTCTACAGGCAGCTTCTTACATCATAGATGGCAAAGCCGATGGTTTCCATGTCCTGCCCCATTTTCCTCATACGGCGCCTGTTCTTCTGCATCAAACCCACAATGAAGGTGCAGCCTTCCTCACCATCATCAGGGTCATCGTCCACCTCATCCAGCTTTATGACAAACTGAGGATTCATCCAGAAGGAGTCTAGGAAAGGAAGCACGGGTTAGTATAGTCTGCATGTTGGGTTATTACACATAATCTGCACTGAATTCAAAGAAACTGGATTAAAGAAACTTGTTGTACCTGGGTAGTTTCTGCAACCACCAGCTGACACTCCCCGTCTCCATGTGTCTTCAAACTCTGTCTCTGCCCATTTCCTGTAGTCATCTGTGAGAGCATCAGGTGTCAGATTGCAGATCTCAAGGCGAGAATATTGGCGCAGGAAATCAGAGAATGACATCCTGTGGAACAAGCAATAGATTTCATAAACTTTCCTTCCCGTTGAAGTTAGTGCTAGAAGCCATTGCAAACTTTAACCTTAAAATCAATACATTTTTACAACTTTATTTAAAAAAAAAAAAAAAAAAAAGGAAACACAGATATATCTTGTTTTACTGTCACATTGCAATGCAATTGTAAATCTTTGGATAATGCTTATTAGTTGATTTGTATCTGTGGTATTTCACATGTATATATTAGATTAAATTGTGCTATAAACCCACGTTGGATGTAAAAAGTGAACATTTACCAGAACTCCCCATCCTCAGAGCGGTTGGTCAGCCTCTGTCGAACATCACCACTCACATATCTCCATTCGGACGAGCTTAAAAAAAAAAAAAAAAAAAAAAAAAGATAAATTGATAAAATGACTGAGACGTGCCGACGAATCACAACCCAAGTTAGAAGTAGTTATTACTACATTATTACACAAGTACTCAGTCCTCCGCAGATGGACCACACCCATGCTCGAGCTCGGCATTCATTTTGTTGTTGACTACACACCTGTTTGGTTTTGTGGAAAAAAAATAAATGTGTTCACAGACTAAAAATTGTAACACTTGCCAAAGGTCACATTTTACCAGGATGACACACACTCGGGCTCACAAAGTAAAAACAATACCAGCCCTGTTGTCATGGCTGGAGCATACAGTACTGTTCCTTAATTGAATTGAATTGTAATTTTTACAGTGTTTGTACAATTAAACATTAAACACAGTCGGTAGCAGCTGTTAGTTGGCAGTATTGGGACACAAATGGCAAAGAGCTAAAGTGAATGTCACTCACTCCTCCACCCACAGCTTCAACACAAAGATGAGCTTTAACATCAGAGTATGAGTAACAACCTTTTGTTTCCAACGGGACTGACCAGCCATTCCACTGGGTGTGTACATATGTCACTGCGTGTTACATACATGTCAGAAATACACACACTTATACCCTTGTCAAAACAAAGGATATAGATGTTTCAAATAGCTTGGTTTCTTGTGAGAGCTAATTTATAAAAGACATTTTAAAACAGCAGGTGCTATTCAAATTTATTCTTTAGCTATTGCTCTTGTAACAGATCCACACCTCAGTCCAACCCCTCAGTGTACTAGTGTTTTCATTTATCAGTATCATGACTATAGAAAAGTCCACATCTGAATTTTACAGACAGTTTACATAGCTAAGCTAATGTTTAATGCCACGTTCACCATTTTCGTTTTGTGTCTTAACATGCAAACATTTGCTTGTCAGCAGTAAAAACACAACATGCAGCATAGCTGATGTCATTAGTTTTGCAGGTGTCTGGTTTCATTTAAACAGTTAACCTGATGCTAACTCCATCCAACAGTTGTTGAGATATCTCAGTCTGGATCAAAATGGTGGAGTCACTGATCAGTCTACTCTGACGTCCCTAGAGCCACATGATGTAGCTAAAACCTCTCTGGGGTATTTTCCATTGATAACTAGTGGAACTACATTTGTGTTAACGGCATTTCCTGCCAATAAAAATCCATGAGTGGACAGCACACTCACTTATCACTCCAGGCTCCATTCCACTCTACCTGACCCCATGGGTTTCTAATCCTGATCAGCTGCACCATGTCTCCTTTGTACTCCACCTGAAACACAGTGAGATGTCAGTTATTCTCAATCTCTAAAAACACTACAGATAACACAGCTAAACAAAGTGTTTGCTACAGTAGTCGCTGCAGCTCCATATGTCCAGTTAACAGTAAACTAACATATTTGCTTACCTGCTCTGCTCCGGTCACTGAATAAGCATGACCCTTCACCAGCTTTCGATATGTGACCGCTTCTGAATCTGCAGCACTGGTGATCTGGGATAGACAAGAAAATTTTGTGAGGTCAAAATGTCAAGACTCCAAGAAGATACCAATCATGTTAGATGAGAATAACACAGGAAGCTCAAACAAACATCAATGGAGCATCCCAGAAGAGAGCCTCTATCTAGGGCCTTCTTGATGATTTTGAAGAGATGGGGATCTGCGCTGCTCAGCTCATGCCTCTCAGCAATGCCGCCAGTGAAATCCTCAAACCCCTCAGTGGTGCTACCTCCAGAAAGGGCCTCATAGCATCCATTCAACCTAAATGAAGAAAAGGAATCATCAAGGACTAGAGCAGCTAGAGAGACAGAGATGAAAAAGGTATCCAGATGTGCTATTCCTCCATACTTGGCATAAGCCTTCTCCAGCAGTGCACTCCAAAACTCTGAGCCCTCCTCTGAGTGAACAAACAGCAGTTTTCCATCTTTGGTGGGCAAACGATCATCGACAACCACATCTACCCACTCACCAAACTGCCAGAACTGATAAACATAGAGAAGACACAACAAATAAAATCCAACCCATTTGTGCTGCTTGAGCTCTGATACAATACAGCTGTGGTATGTGTGATTCACAGTATACTGTACCTCAAAGTGAAAGATGCCTGCATAGTTCTCCTCAAAGCTTTGATCATGTGGGACGACTCGAGACAAAACCTGTTTGTTCAGAGTCAAGGAGGCGATGGCAGCCAATAGCCAGCAGTCACCTAAACACATGTTAGTGTGTAAGTGATGATTTCATGTTGTAACGTGTTATTGTCTTGAAAACACAACAGGTGTGTGTGGATTGTTTGTACACACTTCACCTTTGCAAAGTTATGGCTCTTTAACATTACCCAGTTTGCTCAGGAACTGCAGACATAACTATGTCTCACCCACAAATAAATATATTGTGTCCGAGGTGAGTGGGTGTAGATGAAGACTGAAGGAGTTATTTTACGATGCTATGTACTGAAAGTTGATTTCAGCACACGGAAATGTGAGGTTTAATTCATAACCCTTCAATGCCTTTTCAAGATGACATTGAAGGATTAAAAGGTATGATATCTGTTATTTCTATCTGATAACTGTGTCTGCGCATGCAAAGTCATTCAAATATTTTAGAATGGCTGAGGATGGAAATAAGATGTAAATAAATACTGTAATTATGACATTATTATGCATTGATATTGGTGTGGGTGTGTGTCTCACCAAGTGCTCCTTGACAGATATCAGTCCTGGTCGCATTTTCAATTATAAACTTTGGATTGGAGCTTAAATCCTGGAGAGGAAAACAAAAAGAAAAAAATAGTGAAACATTTATTTGTTTTATAAGTTGTGATCTAACGTTGTTATGTTTTTCTGGTTATCATAGTTTCGCATTTCTTCAATCATAAGACTAGACGATCCTTATGGGTGCTGTCATGATGGGGGAAACACAGAATTACACCAGCATTTAAGCTACTGTGAGGATTTACTTTAATTTTAAAGCCAATTGAAAGCAATAATTACTGCTGATGAAACAAACCTGTTGCTGATGGAACAAAACGATATATATTCTTTTCAATTTTACAAGGAATAGTAATAATAATTTGATTTCCAGATGTTAAAAACACCTTCCCAGAATTTATATTTCTCCAGTATGTGAAGCTCCTGCATCCACCTGCAGCAGCCTGTACTGTGAGCACTCACCGTCGGTCTCATCCAGGTGATGCCTCGAGTTTTGTAGGAATTTGGTCCCAGTTCATCGAAGCCTAAGGAAGAGGGCAGAGCTTCAAAACAGTCATCCTCGAACAGCTGTCCTCTCTCCAGACAGCTTCTCCTCAGAGCATCGTAGTCCTGGTTCAGGTATTTCACAGCCTGAGAGTTGGATCCAATTCCGCGTGAGCGCTCGCGGTTGTGCTGAAGTTTCGCTGCGATCCCCGACATTTCAGAGGTTTGAGTGATGTCCCAACTGTCTGCGACTGCTGACTCTTGACGTGTCTGTGTGATTAGATGTGCGGTTCACCTGTATCCACACCCTAACTCAGCAGGTTGATCTGCCTCACCTGTTTCATCCAGCCCCTTTTACACCTGTCTCTGGTGAAGGGCCAATGATTGGTCCAGATACAAACCACATTCTCTGCAGGCGAAACCTGTCCTGTTCCTTAAATCATCAATATTCCTTCCCCATTTGGCTCCACTAAGGCCCAGAGTTCCTCCTACTGCATTATTTAAATAATTTCTTCATCAACAATTAAAAACAGGAAAGTCCAGAGACAGGGACAATAGAGATATATCATATTTCGCACTATTTAACCATTTAATGTGTGTGATCTGTACAGGAATGTACCAGAAGGAACAGTTCAGAGGCCATAGTGTCTTAGTCTTTATTGTTCATCATTTCATATAGAATCATGAGCTAAAACAGGGTAAAGCATTATTGGAAAAGAAAAAAAAGGCTAAACGTACATCTCAAAAGTTTATTTTTTCTCCACGTATTTTTTCAGCAGTTGTCAATTTTGCCAATCAAATTCAGTCATTTTATGTGTTTCGAACATATAGAGTGTAAGTAAAATGCTTTTCTTATTGGGCTGACCTAATTTGTAAAATCTAATGTAAATTACATTGGTGTGTTCGCTGATTGAGCTTCGTCTTCCTGCTTGTATCACAATGTGGTTCTTGCTTGTTTTGTCTCCAGATCTAGTAGATCGCCAGGCACAGCCACTGTAGATGCCAACAAAATGATACAGTAAGTTGTGGCAACAAACCAAAACAGCTTTTATTATTTTCTCACACACCTGTTGCATGTCCAGTTCGATCTTCCCTGTGTCAGCTTTCTCCAGAGCTTTAAACATTTCTGGTAGAGAGGTGAGGGGGGAAATGTTGTTAATGTAAATGTACCACAGCTTCCTGATGCAGATCAATATGAGATAAGACTGTATTGATCGGTATTGCATTATTGCATTTGCTTATACTTACTGTAGAGCATTTCCATTTTGATGAGACAGCCCACAAAACTGTCAAAGTCTATGGCATACTGAGCATCAGCGTAACGACTGACAATAGCATGCAGCACCTCGCTGTTAACGGGGAAACCTGTGCAAGAAAGACAGTCATCTATCATCATTTCCTGTTCATTTGTTGGGTCTGTTTCATCAATGCAGATTATTTCTAATCCAGGGGAAATCTGTTTTTTTAAGTGTGTCAGGTAATAGCAGGGTGATAATGGAAGTGCTATGTTACACAACCCCGCCCATGCTTGTTTTGTTCCTGCGTACAAGTGTAAATGAACGGTATCTATGTACAGTCCTTTAACTGGAATATCCAGTCTGCCATTGACTGGTTTCACATGTTATGCACACAAACACACCATCAGCTATGCCAACATGCTATTATTTGTTCCTCTCAGTGGTCAGGATATTTCATAAGCCTATCATGGGCAGTCCTACTTTTTGTCTCATAACTTGGTAAGCAGGAATGTCAACTTATGAGGCATACTCTGTTCAAAGATAAAGCTACACAGATATGTTTATTCTCATCTGAAACCTGACTTATCTGTGTATCTCAAAACAACATAGGATGATAGGTTTGTAGTGAAGCTGTAAGGTAACGATAATATTGTAATATTGTAAGTACTTTATCTTCTAAACTCTGTAAATGACAATTGGGATACAATTTACAACTATTTATTAGACTCTAGTGTATGAGATGCTCATATGACAATGTTTGTTACCTGCTTCAGTGGCAGCGCCTCTCATCTCGTAGGCGCTCATGGTCCCAGAGCTGTCTGAGTCATAACTCTTGAAGATCTCCTATATGACCAATGAGCTGTGTTATTAGATGCAGTCACGCCCATAATTCATCTCCAAACCATGTTATATTCACAACTTACCAGGTATTTCTGGATTTTGTTCCAGAGCAAGTGGAACTCCAACAGTCCCAACATGGAACTTTCATCTTTCTGGAGAATGTTAAATTTATAAAAATAACAATCATAATAAAAAAAAACCCTGACTACATAAAGTCTTTTATTATTGGTGCATTGGTCTTTTACAAATCTTAACTTCAAAGCTTTTTTTTTTTACAATAAAAACCACCACTGTATTTTTAAATTAATACTTTAAAAAGGATACATCCAGCAGACTGATAATGAGCCGACATGTCTCAAGGGTGAATCCATTGGTCTTGATATCAGAGCCTGCAGGAAAGTGACAAAACAGAACTCGCAACAAGTCTTTAACAACTTCTCCCCTTAAGTAATCAAACTTCTTAAAGTACTTACGGTGAGAGACAACGTTGTTCAAAATTGTAACCAGCTCAAAGACAGATACCTCGGTATCCTGTTAGAAAAACAAAACATTATAACATATGTTTTAATTGCTAGGTTACATTTACTGACTTGTCCCTCTTCTTACGTTGCCAGCAATCTGCTTGAAGAGTCGCTTGAAGTGAGGATCCACATCACTCTCAGATATTTCCTCCTTTGGGAGAAAAACACTGGTAAGTCTGTGTCACTATTGTTAAATAAAATCCTTAGGCATTTTTGAAATATCGATTGAAATATCAGGTTAAATTTAAGACACAGTATGTATTTATCTCTTAATAACGTGACTTTCTTACCTCTTCTATTTTCACATCAATGTTCTCCTCCAATGGACTGAAAAAATAGAAATGCACAGTTTGAGCTCTCTCTGTTGATGTGTAAGGGAATAACAAGTAATTATGACTTTCAGTGGAGTATTTAGCTTTGTCCACTAGATGGCTGTGTAAGCTAAAGCTCTGAGCTGAATGAGAATCTGCATGTTACTGTTACACAGGCACCTGGTCGCAGCCTGTTTCTCTGAGAACACTCTGAGAATGAAGCTGGCGTTCTTATGAGGGAGGAAGGTTGAAGGGATAATGGCATATTCCCCAGGAGGAAGTTTGAAGCGGTCGCACACTTCACGCATGTTGATGAAGTTGCTGCTCATGGCTACAGCTCTCTGCCGCAACAGAACCTCTGGACCAAGATGAACATTGCTGCAGCCTTTGTACTGAATATTAACAAAATGGTTTTATTTATTACTGATGTCAAATATCATCCCAGAAATTTAAAAGACAATGTAGCAGAAATATAAATGCATACCTCATCTGGGACCTGTAAAAATAAAATAGAGAAAGTTTCAAGTCAGTCAATCAGTCAGTTAATCAGTCAATTAATCAGGAAGTTAAAAAAGTATTTTGATATGAAATATCAAAATATTCCGACATACCTTATAAATGGCAAAGCCAATACTCTCAAGTGCACGATCAAGTCTCTTCTGCTGTCGCCCATTCTTCTGCATCAGTCCCACCAAAAACGTGCATCCATCCTCCCCATCCAGAGGATCATCATCCACATCCTCCAGACGCACC